>CM029601.1:116672404-117343661 GCA_017311375.1 Mytilus coruscus | reverse complement strand
TTTATGAATTAATTTGAAAAGTATTTGTACATCAATTGAATCAGTTGAGAAGAATTTTGAAAGTATTAGATTAGTATTTTATACTTGTGTAAGTGATTGTTCAATGAAATTTGTGTCAACATGTGTATTAATATATCTAAGTTGATTCCCACACTTTTTTGAAATGGTATTACTCCAATTCTTTCCATAGGCAAGTAAGAGTCAGTATGATTCTCAACTGTAATGAATTTCAAATAATTACACTCAAAGGTGTAAGTGTTAATTGGAAACAACCCCAGTCTTAATTCACCGAAGTTAATATCTCATGACCTGTTACATAATTAAATAGACACAATTTATTACACACCTAACTGAATACACACATTCTTGACCTCAATAGTATACCTACAAATGTATTATTTATTTTGATCTACACAACATTAAAATATTCTGTTAATTTTGCTAGCTAGCTGAATGATTAATCAGATGTGGGTTATTTTCAATGAAAAGATAAAAAATGAAAAAAATATGTATACAAAATGCAAGCAAATTTTATTTCACTTGTAAAAACAGTGTCATTATCATCTGTCACATAAGTCAATTATCAAGTTCTAATTAATTATCAGAAATTTGGTTGAAACAATAAACAAAATTGCATAACTCTTACCTGAGCATTTTCTGCCATAAAATTTATTTGTTTGTTCTACATTTGTATCCCATTATATTGCTATTTAACAGTAATTGGAAATATCTCAGCATTAGGTATTTGTTCATTTAATTTGAATACAGGAAATGTATTTTTTCTTAATGAAGAATGAACACCAATTTAGATAAAAAATAGTTATTTTTTTGTTGTTGTTGTTGAGAAATTGGATTTTTAATGCCTCTTTCTTGAAATTATTAAGCCAGTTATTATTAATGGCATATAAAAAGATATATTACTTGTTTGACGATTTCCCTTTCCATTCTTGTCAATACCATTAAATTGCAAATATTTATAAAAAAAAATCTGACAGAGTCTAAAATTGAAATATCAATATTTATATCAATAGTTGCATCAATATTGCGAAATTCCCTACCTTTGGACAATAACATAGAAATTTTACAGTAAGATTGGAAATGAAAAGAGAAAAAAATATTGAAAAAGTATGGTCAGGAAGAATATCAGACTAGCAATGAATATGGCTGGATCACAACATCGACGATGCTTTGATTGTTCTTTCTTGATAAAAGCGGCCATTACTTCTGGTCCGGCTGTCGTTTTGGATTTGATATTTTTGGCTTGATAGATCCCAAACTGTGCAGGCAGATTCCACTGTAGGTCTTGCCATGGCTGTATATGCTACTGCTTTAACTGGTTTAGTGCAGTCTTTCAGGTTTCGTCGGATAAATCCCAATGTTTTATTTCCTTTGTCTACAATGTTGTCAATGTGTCTTTCCCAGGATAATTTGTTGCTGATGGTTACGCCTATGTATTTGCTGGCATCAACATTGTCGAGTGTATGTCCGTGAAGTTTGTATGAGGTATCTATAACTTCTTTGTTCTTGTATGTTATTCTATTACTATGCATTTTTTTGGCGTTAAAGCTCATTTGCCATTTATTCTCCCATTCTTCGAATAATCTTAGGTCTTTGTACAAAAGGTCACTTTTTACCTGGTTGTTGATTGTTCTAAAGAGAAGGCTGTCGTCTGCAAATAGTTTCCCACGGTTTCAGATGACGTTGATGTTTCTGGAATGTCATTTAATTAGGTCAGAAACAATAGAGGTCCAAGAACTGTGCCTTTGGATACGCCACAGAGTACGGGGACTTGAGAGGAGACAGCTCCCTCTTATATTACGCTCTGCATTCTATTTTCGAGGAAAGAACGAATCCATTTGTTAGTTTTAGGGTTAACTCCATAGTATTCTAGTTTTGTGTAATAGGCGATGGTGTAGTACTTCGCCGAATGTCTTTGAAAAGTCAAGAAGGATGATGTCGACTTGGAATCCTTTTGCCATCATTTTTGCAATGTCGTTGATGATTAGTTGTGATTCGCATGATCGTTTTTGCGGAATCCATGTTGTGCATTAGTTAGGATTTTATGTTTGTCAAAATGGTCCATTATGCTGCCATGGGCTATGTGTTCCTAAACCTTGCATGTGATGGAGGTAAGTGACACAGGTCTGTAGTTGGAAGCTAAATGTCTTTCGTCTTTCTTGAATAGGGGTACCACATTAGCATCTCTCCAATCTTGTGGGACTTCACCGGTGTTGAGTGATGTTTGGTACAGTTCTGTAAGAAAAGAAGCGAGTTGGTCTGCCGCTGCTTTTAGTATGAAAGATGGAATTATGTCTGGACCAGTAGCTTTGTGCGGTTTGAGGTTATAAGTAGTTTGTGTACTCCTTAGGTGCTAATTTTGATATCTTCCACGGTGGAATATAGACCTTTTCCTTTGTTGGGAAAGTTATTTAGGTATTCCTTTGTAAATACTGACTGGAATTGTCCATTGAGTATCTCAGCTTTGCTCTTATTATTGCTTTTTAAAAATACAAATCTATTCTTTAATGGTGCTACTCCTGTTCATTCTTGACTTTTGATCTTTATACATGACCAAAATTATTTCGAGTTGTCTTTATAATTGGTGCTTACTTCTTCCATATATTCTTTGTTGGCTTGCCTGACTATGAAAGTTGCGTTGAAAAGGGCAGAATCTTCTTTTATCGTGTGTATTTTCTTTCTCACTGGCCAAATCTAGTAGGATGATATCATGGTCACTGTTTCCTTTTGATGGTAATGGTTTGCATCGTAGTTTAAATGCTGGGTGAGAGGTTAATATTAGGCCCAGAGTTTGTCTTTGTGTGTTGTGAAGTCTACAATTTGTTCCAATTTATTGTCAGCTACAATCTCCAGGAAAGTTTGGTTGGTCCTGATAGGATATTGTCTACTTGTTATGGTTTGTTCTTACCAGTTACTGTCTGGTAGGTTGAAGTCACCTCCAATTAAGAAGATGTCTTTCTGGTGGTATTTATCTTATTCTTCGTTTGGTTCAGATATGTGTCGTCAGTTTTATCAGGTGGTCGATAGAAAACACCTACAAGCATTTTCTTTTCCCTTCTTGATTTATTGTTCCCGTAATATTTCTGTGTCTTTGCGTTTTGTGATGTTCCTTAGCTGTAATGATTTTTAGCAGCTATCATTACTCCTCCGTGAGGGTCTTAATGTGTCAGACCACCAATTTACCCACTCCAATTTAGAACGTTAAAAGTAGCCCTACTCTGACAAAAAAATAGTGCTTTTGATGTCATTGTTTACTTAAACTAACCAACAAATTTGCAGAAATGAAACTTTTGGTGAACGGGAAATATATTAAGACCTTTTTGAGCCAAAATTTACTTGTCTATGAGTTTGCATTACAAATTGAGGATTAATGCGCTCCATAATATACTGATTTAAGTTTCCAGAAAACCAGTGGTTATTTTTAGTAGAACTTGGCTTCCGAAAGGCAGTTCTTCGTTATAAGACTTTACACATTGGTTGAAAATTGGTATATAGAAAGGTGATACAAGTACAGTTCAAGTTTCTATGAAGTTAAACTTAAGGTAAAATATTTAGAAAACTGTGAAAATTGCAAAATTTGGTTGAATAGATAGGGATTTTGAATTGGTGGTCTGACACCTTAAGGGCGAGCTCTGCGTTCCGTATCACAGATAAGGTAATAAGGGATTACCTCGCTTGATTTGATGTTTAATTCTAACCATGTTTCTGTGCCTATGATTATTTCTGGTTCAGTTGAATCAATAATTGGTTCTAGTAGTTTGCCTTTCTTCGACTTTGGCAATTGATGTTTAAAATTCTTAACTGTTTCTTTGGTACTGGCTTGGTTTTTGTTGGTTTATGTGATGATGTCATGATCGGTATATCTGTACTGAAAATCGAACAGTTAAATGATGGGGAATTTATGCTTAATCTTGATCTTGATAGGATGGATGCTTCGGTTATAATGTCTGCCATTAACTGATTGGTTATGTTTAGAGGTGAATGTTTGCTGTTATCTCCATTTGGTATAAAAAATATTTTTTGTTGAAGAATTGTTTGGTTTGGAACACGATGGGCAATTCCAAGTGTCTTCACTCTTTTTCTAAATTGCTGAATTCTGTTGTTGACATTCTAGTGCAGTTTCTGTGTGTCCATTTGTCGCAGTCATCGCAGGCTATAGATTCCAATTTGTATGCTTTTTGGCAAATTGTGCATGGCAATCTTGGCTGTCTAGGACCTGGGTTAGGTTCTATACCGCTAAGTAGGAGTAGTATCAGTTGTTGGGTACTCCTGTCCCTGGCAATTACATATTTCGGTTAACGCATACGTATATGTGTTTCCTGATCTTTATCCAGTAGTAGGTAGTGGACCTCACTTAAAATCATTGACCTCATTTTCATGGTTTATTGGTCAAAGATAAGTTTTCCTGCCTAAGTCTGTTTCTCGAATACTATAAGAAATAAGGTCAACTATATTTGCTGTATGGAATGATTGTAAGGTGTACATGTCTGTCTGGCAGGGTTCATCTGACCTTGACCTTATTTTCATGGTTCATTGGTCAATATTAAATTTTCATGGTTTAGTCTACTTCTTGTATACTATAAGCATTAGGTCAACTATATTTGGTGTATGTAATGATTGTAAGGTGTACATGTCTTTTTGGTTGGTTTATCTGACCTTAACCTCATTTTCATGGATTATTGATAATGTTAAATTTATGTGATACTTGTAATAAAACGTTATCTTTAGGACTATCAACATAAAATAAATTATGATTATTAAAGCAGGCGAGACATTTCGGCGTGTGCACTCTTCTTACTTATTTGTGTCTGTAAGAGTGGACCCGGTCATAATGATCTTGACTTACGAATAACAACCCTACTGAGATCATCATTTACAAAAGCATTCAACTTGTACAGTTTAACAATTATAAGTTGTAATGTACATTTTGACACGACAGTTTTCACATAATCGCTTTCTATGACTGTAAGCTGTTCAAGCAAGAGAGAAAAAAAAACGTTGAAATTAAAATATGACCCGAAGGGAGATTGAACCTATCATTCAGAAAATATATTCTGTAAATGGCAATATGAACAATAATTAATTGAACCACTTTGCAGATAAAATGTCTAATATCTAGCAGTCTATCATCTACTCAAGTTTTACTAAGGTATAAACCTTGGGTGTTTCGTGTCGTGTGAACCTTAATAATCTTCCTGGCTTTCATTTCAGGTCTTGGTGGCTGGTACAGTTACAGGCTGTCTAAAGCTGCTCTGAACATGGCTACTAAAAATCTTAGCATAGAGCTTGGGCGTGGAAAAAATAAAATCACATGTATATCTTTGCATCCGGGGACTGTAGATACCGACCTGTCTCG
Organism: Mytilus coruscus; assembly: GCA_017311375.1. Classification (NCBI taxonomy): domain Eukaryota; kingdom Metazoa; phylum Mollusca; class Bivalvia; order Mytilida; family Mytilidae; genus Mytilus; species Mytilus coruscus. The sequence continues at coordinate 117,338,287 of CM029601.1, read as the reverse complement.
TCCATATCACAAAGGTGTTCCCAAACTGTTTAGTACTGAAGAATCCGTAAGAATGATGCTTGAAGTTATTGACTCGTTGAGTGTAGAAGATACCGGGAAATTCTTTACATACGATAAAACGGAACTTTCATTTTAGTAATCTTTAAGTTTTTTTTCTCATGAATTACTAAATAAAAAGCTTTTTTCTTAAATTTCCAAGTTACTTTCTTACCAACATGCATGTAACAGTATTCTCCACAAGCGGTCCTTAAAAGTACATCATGCACGAGGTATACAATATTCGATGTGCAGTTCTTACCTTTAAGGTTTTAAGAAAAGTGGAAATAGTGAGACAGGAATTGATCACATCAAATTATTTAACAAATTACTTTCTGATTTATAACAAACCTTACTAAAATTGTCAGTTTATAAATTTTAAAATTATAAAAAAAAGTAAGGTTTCAACTCCCTCAGGATAAGTTGACCTTAGATGAATTTGGTTATTTTTAGTACTTTTTGGTCATATAGCTCTTCAACTGTTTTGGTTCTTATACATCCATGGCTTTCAAATATTTGGCTTTGAGTGTTCCTGATTAAGGTAAATCCATAAAAGCGCCTCGGACGTATGAAATTAATAACGTGTTGTTTTCATTTTTTTTAAGGAACTATTAGATACAAAATTTTCACAGCTGTCTTCCACGGATCTATGTGTGAAAGTGTGAAAGTACATGTAACGTTGACGGCCATAAACTGAGTTTATTTATCAGTAAAATACGTAAAATATAAAAGAAATCCACTTTTTCTTCATATGCTATTTCTTTAACTTAAAAACGTATCTGCAAAAAAAAAAATCCATTTGTAACGTCAGGTAAGTAAAATCTGGATCCGATTCTCACGGAAGAATTATGCTCCGTGCAGGTTTTACCTACCCACCGTTACAAACTTTTCATTGATTGCTCCCGTGAGTCAGGGTTTGGGTCCCTCTGCAGGGATACACGGTGTGATTAATCAGTTTGAAAAAACCTTTAACCGTAGACTGTTTCGTAATGTTAACTGCCAAAAAACCTTTAACAGTAGACTGTTTCGTAATGTTAACTGCCAAAGAACCTTTAACCGTAGACTGTTTCGTAATGTTAACTGCCAAAAACCTTTAACCGTAGACTGTTTCGTAATGTTAACTGCCAAAAACCTTTAACCGTAGACTGTTTCGTAATGTTAACTGCCAAAAACCTTTAACCGTAGACTGTTTCGTAATGTTAACTGCCAAAAAACCTTTAACAGTAGACTGTTTCGTAATGTTAACTGCCAAAGAACCTTTAACCGTAGACTGTTTCGTAATGTTAACTGCCAAAGAACCTTTAACAGTAGACTGTTTCGTAATGTTAACTGCCAAAGAACCTTTAACTGTAGACTGTTTCGTAATGTTAACTGCCAAAAACCTTTAACAGTAGACTGTTTCGTAATGTTAACTGCCAAAAACCTTTAACAGTAGACTGTTTCGTAATGTTAACTGCCAAAAACCTTTAACCGTAGACTGTTTCGTAATGTTAACTGCCAAAAAACTTTAACCGTAGACTGTTTCGTAATGTTAACTGCCAAAGAACCTTTAACAGTAGACTGTTTCGTAATGTTAACTGCCAAAAACCTTTAACAGTAGACTGTTTCGTAATGTTAACTGCCAAAAAACTTTAACCGTAGACTGTTTCGTAATGTTAACTGCCAAAAACCTTTAACCGTAGACTGTTTCGTAATGTTAACTGCCAAAAACCTTTAACCGTAGACTGTTTCGTAATGTTAACTGCCAAAGAACCTTTAACAGTAGACTGTTTCGTAATGTTAACTGCCAAAAACCTTTAACAGTAGACTGTTTCGTAATGTTAACTGCCAAAAACCTTTAACAGTAGACTGTTTCGTAATGTTTACTGCCAAAAACCTTTAACAGTAGACTGTTTCGTAATGTTAACTGCCAAAGAACAAGACTGTTGTTGAACAGTTCTGTACAATAGATATAGGAAGATGTGGTGTGAGTGCCAATGAGACAACTCGCCATCCAAATAACAATTTATAAAAGTAAACCATTATAGGTCAATGTACGGCCTTCAACACGGAGCCTTGGCTCACACTGAACAACAAGCTATAAAGGGCCCCAAAAGTACTAGTGTAAAACCATTCAAACGGTAAAACCAACGGTCTAGTCTATATAAAAACGAGAAACGAGAAACACGTATAAATTACATAAACAAACGACAACTACTGTACATCAGATTCCTGACTTAGGACAGGTGCAAACATTTGCAGCGGGATTAAACGTTTTAATGGTACCAAACCTTCTCCCTTATTCTGAAACAATAGTATAACATCACAACATAGAAAACACACGATAAAACATCAATTGGAAGGCTTAACTCAATCAAAACGTAAATTAACACACTATGAACGAATAAATTCGATCTGTGATACCAATCTAATTAAAATCCAGATATATCTTAACTCGCGTGCTCGTATATATTATGTAAGCTCATATCAGGATAACGAAATCAGAGATCTATATTTTAATCAGATTTGTACAATGCAAGAGAATCGTACTGATGAAATATGATTTAATGTGATTGTTGCTACTGGTTTCTAAAAAAAAGAATCTGTACGCAAAAGTTGGGCACAGTTCCTCAAGCGTAAAATGTAGGTGATTGTAATCCAAATATTTCTAGTCAGCTTTGCACTATATACAAAAGACATGAGGGGTGAAATATCATTGATACATAACCATAGATTTCTGAGAAATTTACATAAACGAAGAACTTCATAAAAACTATTGAATTGATAGCAACCTAAATCTTGTTGAAACATCTGCGATTTAGTCGCTTGCTTAATGCCCAGTGGCAAATATGTAAAGCATATTCAAGACGAGAAAAAAATGATAATTAAGACAATAGAAAGGTTCTAAAAGTTAGGTAGACCGAGATGAAGGGCGGGAAATAAAAATAATAATAATCCCCGAAAAAAGAGCTGCTAATTTATATGTTAACTTCAACAGTTTCATTTTTGTTGATTTTTTGTAGACCTAAAAAAAGTATTTGATTCAGTGTGGAGGTTAGTTCTTTTGTATAAAATAACAAAAATGAGAACATCGGTATGAAATATTATAATTTGATAAAAAAATATGTATATACGAATACTGAAGCTTCAGTGAAATCAAAGGAGAATATATCTGAATATGTCTCTATTGATAGAGGAGTGAAACAAGGGGATTGTCTCTATTGATAGAGAAGTGAAACAAGGGGATAATATGAGTTCAACCTTATTTAATGTTTATATAAATGATCTACCAGAAATATTTGATGAACACTGTAACCTGTGACTCTGAAAAAATGTCATTGAACTGCCTCGTGTTTGCAGATGACATTCTGTTATTATCTGAAACTCCTGAAGGTTTACAGAACTCTTTAGATAAACTAAACTCTTATTGTAATAAGTGGCAGCTCACAATAAATACACAAAAAAACTAAAATAATGGTTTTTCAACAGAAGAATATTTTATGTAATAAATATGATTTTTACTTAAATTGTGACAAACTAGAAAAGGTTTTAAAATATAAATATCTTGGAAATATAATTGAAGCATCTGGGAAATTAACTTCACCACACATTGAATTGGCTAAGAAAGGTATTAAAGTTATGTTTTTCTATTTTTAAATATCTTTCTCCATTAGAAAATGTGTCTATATAACTATGCAAAAAATTGTTTGAATCCCTAGTTAAAACCATTCTCATCTATAACTCTGAAATTTGGTATATGGATTTTTATGAGAAAATAATAAGAGCTGATAGACGAGCACAAAATAAAGACATGAGTAAATTTGATCTTTTTGCAATGATTGATAGTAGCCAAGTGGAGAAGACACATTAAAAATTTGGCAAACAATCTGTCAATATAGTTGCTAGAACAGAACTAGCCCAATATCGCATAGATGTTTTATTAAAGTACAGTCACTGAAATACTTAGCAAGAATATCCAGTGATGAAAATAATATAAATACGAAGATGTGGTATGAGTGCCAATGAGACAACTGTCCATCCAAGTCACAATGTGTAAAAAGTAAACAATTATAGGTCAAAGTACAGCCTTCAACACGGAGCCTTGGCTCACACCGAACAGCAAGCTATAAAGGGCCCCAAAATGACTAGTGTAAAACAATTCAAACAGGAAAACCAACGGTCTAATCTACATGTATATAAAAAACGAGAAACGAGAATACCTATGAACTACACCAAGAAACGACAACCACTGAACAATAGGATCCTGACTTAGGACAGTTGCATAAAAATGCAGCGGGTTTAAACGTTTTAACAGGCGCAAACCTTCACCCTAACCTGAGACAGTACTGTACAATTACAACATAAAAAGACACACTATAAAATATCAATTGAAATGGCTTAACTCGACGAAAAAGACATTTAAACAAAAACAAGTAAACATACACTGACCGAATAAGTTTGATCTATGACACAATATAAATACAATTTTAAAACGTAGGCGTTATTTGATGCTTTCTGTTTATCTAATAAGCTTAGTACAAACGGTACATTTTCGTGGTTCTCTTATGTAGAAAATATAGCTAACACAAATAAAATAGACATAAATAAAATAATATAAACAAGAGAAGAGTTCATCTTCAAAAATATTAAAAAGAACTAAAATATTCTTTGAAAATATATTCTTTGAAAAATTAAAATCGACTAATGAAACAAGTAAAATGTTCTTGTACAGTAAAATTAAGACAAAACATGAATAAGACAAATACATTCTTAAAATAATTTTGAAAATCCAAAATTTTATGTAAAATGCGAGTAAGTGACCATTTCTTGGAAATAGAGAGGGGTAGATATAAAATAATTTAAAGAGAAAATAAAATTTGTAAATATTGTAATAATGAGGTTGAAGATGAAACCCACTTTTTCTTAACATGTAAAATTAATAATTCTATATGAAAACAGCTAGAAAAAGACATTAATAATATTTGTCCAGGATTTTTGAAATTAAGAAAAATTATCAGAAAAAGAGAGATTACAATTACTTCTATCTTCATTTGATATTATGCAGCTTACTGTTCCGTTCATTAAAAAGTCATTTGCACTGAGGAGAGTGGACACAACACCTACATAAATATTATTACATTTTTTTTACTACCTGGGGGTATATATGATGTTTAATATTTTACTATTGTGTATATATTTGTATTGTAGTGTTTATATGCCTTCATCCCTCGGGGTCTAAATGTGCATTTCATTAATGAATAAATAAATAAAGTTAATTAGCTTCAGAAATCAGGAACCGCTTATTGTTTCCAATTATCAGGAACCAACAACAAATTAAATTAAAAAGAAAGTGGTTATTGAAAACGAACTTAAATTACTAAAAATATTGTCAGAAATTTATACCACAGATACTAGACGAGATTTTTTTTAAAGTATACTACTCATAAAAGTTTAGCAACGCACCTTTTGACTGAAAATAAAAAGTAACACAAAATCCCGTTTTATCCTTCAAGTTTGTATTTTCTTAATCTTCAATCATTTATGTATACATGTAAATATATATTCAACAGTACTAGAAGTATGTTGGTCAAATTTCAGACATCTACACTGTTCGCAAACTTTGATGAAAGGGGGCAAAATTGAAAGTCACAACTTTAACAATGTTTTTCACATTGTCTAGTTAAAAATGCATACAACGTAAAAAAATGGAAAAGTGGTGAATCTGTTGCCATAATTAAATAAATAAGATAAATAAATAAATAATCTTTATTTCACGAGGATAATCCCATTAGTTAAAACCAATTTTCCTGAGAGTCTTCAAAATAATAATAACATATTTATAAAGTGCATACAATATTATAATGATATATACACAATATACAATTTTATATTGATTATAATGAAAAAGCATATTAATTTGCACAATTAATGAAAACTTTCTAACATTTTGTTTTAAAAGATACAAGTGTATTACTTGTCTTTATTTCATTTGGTAAACTGTTCCATATTTGAGAACCAGAATATATAAATGTTTTCTTCAACAAATTTGTTTTTGGCTTCGGAAGATTTAATAGTTTTCATCAGCTGAACGTAAATTATATAATTTTGATTATCAGTAAAATGAAAGTTTTCTTGCAAATAGTTAGGAACCATATCCTTTAATGATTTAAATACAAGTATTGCCTTTTGATATTGAATTCGTTTTTCCACATTTAACCAGTTTAAACTATAAAACAATAAACTGGAGGATGTCATTATGTCAGCTTCTACTATAACCCTAGCAGATTTCTTTAATAACTTATTAAGTTTATTTATTCCACTTTCATAACAACTGCCCCATATATTGAAACAATAATCAAACAATGGCAGAATATAAGCATTAAAATAAATAATACGTATATGCATAGGTAAATACTTTCTTATCTTTTGTAATAAGTTGATGCTATTTGATATTATACATGACATTTTATCTATTTGCACATTCCAATTTAGGTTTTTGTCGATATATAAACCAAGAAGTTTTTCACAATCTACATTCTCTATTTGTTCATCTGAAATATTGATATCTAAATTGTTCCCAGTTGAATAAAGCCTTTGTCTTGAACCAATTATCATTGATTTACATTTTTGACATTTAGTTTCATACAATTTTGCGAACACCACTTTTCAATTATATAAATATCATTTTGAAGGTTATTATTTAACTCATGTACATTATTATCTTTACTATGTAAAGTAGAATCATCTGCATATAAATCTATTAATGGATTTTCTATGTTCAGTGGTAAATCATTGATGTATAAAATAAATAACAGAGGGCCAAGGATAGAGCCTTGTGGTACACCAGCTTTTATGTATTTAGTATCAGACATGACGTTATTGACCTTAACTTGTTGAATTCGTCCAAACAAGTATGACTTAAACCAGTCTAGTGTAGATAGAAATATTATAACATTCAAGTTTTTTCAAGCAAATTATATGATTAACCAGATCAAAAGCTTTTTTTAAATCAAAAATATAACTCCGTTTATTTCTCCATTATCTAAATTTGTTAGCCATTCATCTACTAATTTAGTAATTGCAGTAGTGCACGAATGTTTAGGTCTGAAGCCTGACTGTGTAATATTAAGAAGGTCATTACTATTTAAATATATATACAAACTATCAGCGATATGTCGTTCTATGATTTTGGAGAGACAAGGCAAAACTGCTATTGGTCTATAATTATCAGGATTACAAGTGCGCCACTTTTAAAAATTGGGCAAACACTTGCAGTTTTAAAAATACTTGGAAATTTACCACATTTGATGCTTAGATTAAATAAATATGTTAAAGCTAGTGCATTGACATCACTGCACATACTCAAAATGTTTGGTCCAACATCATCTAAACCATTTGCTTTAGACTTGTCAAGTTTTTTTAAATACTTTTTTACATCTAAAATACTCATTTCTGGTATAATGAATTTTTCACTACCCCTTTGTAACTTTGATTTCACAAATTTGTTGAGTACATCGAAACTTGGACCTTCATCATTATTACATAATTTGTTATCAACTATACCTTCAGCAATATTTGTGAAATGCATATTAAATGTATTTCCTATATCAACATCATTTTCAATTACACTATTTTTTATATTCTAAATGCGTGATATTATTATGTACTTTTTTTCGATTTAAACTTTTAACATACTTCCTAATAGTTTTACTATCTTTACAATTTGAAATAGCATTTTGAAAATAATTTTACTTAGCATGCCTGTTCTACTAAAAATGTAACCTTATTACGCCAAATTTTATAATTATATATATCTCCAATTCTATGAAAATAATCTCTTTGATATCGAGCGCTTTTTATATCAAAAGTCCACCACTCTGGTTGTTGCGTATTTTTAACCCTTTTAGTTTTCTTAGGAGCATGCTTGTCTAGGGTGTTTAGAAATAGATTACATATGAACAGAAACAAGCTTTTCCCTGGCAATTTTTTTTTAATTAGGAGGGGCACTTTTTTATTCTTGTACAAACTACATTGTAAATTTGTATGACATCCACTAGTATTTCAAATTTAGCAATTAACCATTTTCATGCTCTGCTTTTCATCTTTATGGCCCCGTCGACTTACAGTTTTACCCTTATCCGGCATTCCGTCATTCGGCAACTTACAGTTATACGGACCTTTTTTTCTAATCGCCTTCACCATATTGAGCTGATTTTTAGTATGTGAGTCAACTGTTATGAGTTACAGATGGAGTTTACATTCGTTTCTTCTTCGCTAATTTTTGACGAGATTACGGGCTTTAGACTTTGAAAATCTGTGAAAATAACAGTTACACTGGCCTTTTTTCCAAACGCCTTCTCATATTGAGCTGTCTACTATGATGAGTTACAGATCGAGTTTACATTTGGTTTTGCTTCACTGATTTTTGACGAGATTACGGGCTTTAGATTCTGAAAAATCTGCGAAAATAACAATTATACAGTTTTTTTTCTAAACGCCTTCACATATTGAGCTGGTTTTTAGTTTGTGAGTCTACTATAACGAGTTACGTATCAAGGTTACATTTGGTTCCACACCGCTGGTTTTACAATAATATTTACTATGAAAATAAGGAGATGTGGTATGATTGCCAATGAGACATCTCTCCACTAGAGACCAAATGACATAGAAGTTAATAACTAAAGGTCACCGTACGGCCATTGTTATGCGGAAAAAGGGGAAGGGTAGACTAAGGCCGTTGCCTCCCCTCTCCCGCTGAAGGTTAATTGTTGTCGCTCTTCTATTTACATGTCTCTGTTCACTATTTTAAATTTGGGGGTCTGTCGTTCGCGTTCTTTCGAGGCCTCCTGGTGAATAAAACAAAGATGTCTATATATGTTTATTTCGAGTCCAACCATAAGAGTAAATTAATTAAAATACATTGATATGAAATAAGAGTTTGATTCTTAAAATGAACTTGAATTAACAATTATTAAAATACTTTATTAATTAATTAAAATAGTGTATCATGATATTTATGGTAACTTTAATAAAGAAAGATTTCTATTATAAAATTGTTACAATAAAACATTACTAAGGTAACGTTTAATTTTTCATTAAACAAAAATTATAAGTTTACGAACCTGGTGAATAAAACAAAGATGTCTAGATATGTTTATTTCGAGTCCAACCATAAGAGTAAATTAGTGTTTGATTCCTTAGGGTTTCCTATTTTAAACCCAAAGAACACGTGCTGGTTGGACTTGTTTTATTCACCAATCGAAATGCTTTTTAGAATAATTAATTGTATAAGAACAGTTTCTATTGGTTAGATCTCCTTTAGCTTATTCATATTTTTACATAATTTGGGGTTACTATTTTGTTTTTGTGACCATTAGGAAATCCGATTATTTGGTTAGATAGAATTCTAGGTGAACAATAGAAAAGAACTAGATATATTTGCTTAAGTTTAAGCTGTCAAACCTTATTTATATCGCTAAGTGTCAAATAGGAAGAATTTCACATCAAATACTTATATATTAAAAGTTACATAACATTATAGACTTTCTAATTATATCTTTTATACAAAAAGCTTTATACAAGAATTAGTTATTTTCTACAATTACATGAAAGATTCACTTAGTTTTATATGAAATATTACACTTTATTTCTTTATATATCGTACCTCAATTTACCTTCATTATACCATCAACAATGAGCAAAACCCAGTACCGCATAGCAAGCTATAAAAAGCCCCGAAATGACAAATGTAAAACAATTCAAATGAGAAAACGAACAGCCATATTTATGTACAAACCAATAAACAAAATGGACGCCACATGCACTTAACTCCGAAACATACAAATGAACAAAATGTTAAAAAAAACCCACACAACAGAACACTAACAAATGCTAGAGGTTCATGTCTTGGGACAGGCGCAAAATGCGTCGGGGTTAAACTTGTTTTGTGAGATCTCAACCCTTCCCCTATACCTCTAGCCAATGTGGAATAAACAAACATACAGCAATATGCACAGTAAATCTCAGTTAACTACTGTAACTGAATACACTAAATATATTCAGTATATATACATATATGTTTTAAAATCTCGTCTGTACCTGTGATTCATACGAGACTGAGGCACTGTTTTACTATTTTATTATGTATTACAATGCAAGTGAGCCTTTCCCCTAGTGTCTATGAACTGTTCGTTCTATTTCTGACATTGCTTTTGACATAAACATAGATGATACCATGAACAGAGGTGAAAGACACGTCCTTAAAATATCATAAGGATATTAAATTCATGCGAACAGCGTCATAACATCACAGTTACATCTAGTTCTGTTGCATTTTCTAGAGTCCTATTTATCACAATATAAATGATTTATGAGATTGTGTACAATGGAGACATCTCTAAAGTCGAAATAAAACTCAAGCCATCAAAGGTTTTGACATTCATATTGTTATTTCCCTGATGAGAACCATGTAAACTTACTTTTAATGTTGTTTAAAACAAATATGAAGCTTAATTCTATAGCTGTAATAACGAGAAAGACTGGTACAAAAAATACGGACATCATCCCGTTTTTGTAACAGTTGATTTCTTTACTAAACGGCGATACACTCCAGTGTGGTTCCCGTTATAGTATTACGGCTATAAACACAGTATTCCGAGGAATTATTTCTTATGTTTACGAATTTTAAGAAAGTTATTCTTACCTGATTCTTCATCCTCCATCTTGGAGTGTCCGTATTTTCAGTTACGAGCAGCAGTTTAACACCAGTGTTTAAATAATAAAAAACAGTATCCTGAGCAAATTTTGAAAATATTTATTTTTTTTCTGCTTTCCGTATTTTACTGATAAATGGACTTGGTTATTTGCAGCTAACCTTTTAATTAATCAGTTTCCAGAGAAAAGATTTTAAAAAATATCGTTTTCATTTTTTCGTATTTTATTCGTGAATGGATAAAAAAAAAACGTTTTTTTTTGCGGTTAACGTTACATACAGTCTGTGGTTAAAGTTTTTTTTTACACATTAATAACTCTGTCAAGCTTTCAAAGAATTTAACGAAACTTTAACAAAATCTATTATAGGGCTAATAGACAACATATTAAATGCAAAATATCTTTTTTTCTTCATTTACAGTATTTTACTGATGGGCGTATGACATTCGCGCCAATTTTGAAAATATCATTTTTTTAATTTGCGCTAAAACAATGTTTTCATTTGCGCCAATTATTAATTGTTTATTTGCGCCAAAACATTGTTTTCATTTGCGCCAATTATTAATTTTTCATTTGCGCCAATTTAATTTGAACAGGTGAGATCTGACACATTTTAGATAATCACCGTTACTTAGGTTAACCGAAAAAAGCAGGCATATTTGGTGTTCAATGAGTACGTGTCTATGTTATATAAAATTGAGAATGGAAACGGGGAATGTTGTTATATTCCTATTTTGGGTCTTCTGGTTATCGGGACTGCCTCACACAATTTATCTCTTATGTCGGAAAAGGTGGAACATATTTTTTTTTAGCTATTAATGATGACGTTAGTTGTCGTCTGCCAGTGCAGTAGCATGGTAATAAAAATTGATTTGAAAAACAGTTTATTCGTCAACTCGTTACTTGTGCTTACCATAGTCCCCCAGCCAAGTACACGATATGGTGGAGGATTTTAAAAGATGATAAACTAGTTTACAGACATTGTTACGTTTCATAAAATTTTGAGGAGACGATCAGGTAACAATTGATTGACAATTTGTTTCTCAACCGCACTTCGTGACCAGGTTAACATTTTACAAGTGAGATTGACGCACCTTAATTTTTACTGCATTGTTTTTGCTTTGTTGACATTTAATAAAAATATAGATGAGTTTTCAAAGTTGGCAAAAAAATGACAAACTAAGGACGGTCTCTCGTGTTGCATTATCTAAAACACCGATAATATTATCCGACAGCAAGGCTAACTATTTATCGAACGAAATTCAGAGGTTTCGAACTAGATATAGTTTGGTGGAGTGAGGCCGGCGCTTCAACAAGAGATCAATATAATTGGCTAAAGGATCACCTTGAACGTGAGCTGCGACAGTTTGGGTCAGTTGTATTATACGTTTGGCTGGGCACTTGCGACCTGACAGTCAAAGATACAGACAGTCCGTTTATAAGATTAAAATCAACGATTCTTCTGCGGCTAGGGAACTGATTAACCTTTTCGAGATCTTTATTCATTTGTGAGAGGCTTTAATAGTGTGAACTTAGTCTTTTTAGAGATTCCACCCTACTCAGTTTATCATTGGAATAAATCCCATCAACGCAGACATCATATTTTGACACAGTCCGATCTTGCTGGGTTTAAAAGAGACGATTTTACTTTGTGTGGTCAGATCGAGACAGTAAACCAGTTCATCAGAGAAACAAACAGAATTTTACAAAAACATTCCCCTCGTTTTGCTTTAGATCTTCAAAATTCTCGACGGGACAGATATATTGACTATTCACACCATCCATACAGAACTGTGTCAACATCAAGATATACGTACAGATTTGGTGCTCTATACAGAGATGGAATTCACCCTTGTCGGGTTTTAGCTCGCTACTGGTTGCTACGAATTTGCAAGTTTATAGCAAAAGACTGTGCTTAGACTGATTGATATGTTCATATAAAATTTAAAAAAAAAAAACCAACTAGCGCTTTAATTTGTGTTTATGTCGGTGTCATTTATCATTGTCAACTGATTTATAGATGATATTAATTGGTGAGGACTGCCTCGCCACTCCAATTGTTTCAACAACAAAAATCCGTTTGGTGTATTAATAGGTGAGGACTGCCTCGCCATTCCTAATATTGTATACCAAGTCAGCGAAATATAAAAGTCCGTTTGGTGAGGACTGCCTCGCCACATATTATTGGGTCATAATTTGTATAAAACACGTGTGAATATATCTGTATAAACATAAAGGAAGGATTACATAGTATTGGTGAGGATTGTCTCGCCACACGGGCCTATCATGTGAAATGAATATAAGTTTTACAGTTCCTTTTAACAATAATCTTGATGACGATACTTCCTCCGTTTTGAATGATAGTTTTATTGAGGAAAACGAATTTCCAGACCATGATCAATCCGAGTCCTCTGTTGTTATTGCTCCAATAATTGATGCTGTTCCCACGCCGAGTAGCACAGGCGAAACTACCCCTCAACCGTTTAAAATAGCTACAGTCCCAGATACGCCTGTACCATTACCGAAATTTCCTAAATTGTTAACTATGGATAAATTGGCTAAATGTAGCACATTTTCGGGGTACCCACAGGATAATGCTAAGCGGTTTTTAGCAGAATTTGAATCTTATGCCCTACTTCACGACTTAGCCGAGCAGGACAAACGCCGAATAGCGGCTTTTCACTTACATCTGAAAGGACCCGCACTGACATGGTTCAATTCTTTAAGCGATGAGTCAAAACAATCTTGGCAGAATATTTATGTATTGTTTAAAGAAAAATACATAAATTTTAATTTACATAGCGCCACTGTAATCATGGAAAGCGAATTATTTCAAAGTTTGATTTTGTCCCCTGGTCAGTCGCTCGAGGATTATTATAGTCAGATACTAGAAAAAGCACAAATTTTGCAAAAGCCAAACCATGAGGTAGTAGCTAAATTTATTAGTGGGCTTCCAGATAAGATGTCATTTTTTGTCCGTGCTGGCCAACCGGTTGACATTCAAAGTTCTTTAACAGCAGCTAAAATGGCCGAGGCATGTGGCTATCGCCAACATAATGATGTTGTTAATGCAATTAAACATAAGCAACAACATCAGCATGTAGAACCACCCGAGAAAGCTTCAGAGCTAAGCGAAATGAAGGAGCAAATAAAGTTGCTTACAGATCTTGTTTCTAAAATGCATACTGGTCAGCAACCACATACAAGAAATGAAATGCCTCCAAACAATGCCCTTCCCCGTCAGTCTAGGTTTGATAACGCAGAATGCAGAAAGTGTAACGGGTTGGGTCATTTTCAACGAGTATGTAACTGGAACAGTGCCGGTCCATCACAGCCGAACGCTCAATGTCAGCTATGTCATCAGTTTTCATTAAAAAGTCATTTGCACTGAGGAGAGTGGACACAACACCTTCGTAAATATTATTACATTTTTTTACTACCTGTATATATGATGTTTAATATTTTACAATTGTGTATATATTTGTATTGTAGTGTTTATATGCCTTCATCCCTCGGGGTATAAATGTGCATTTCATTAATGAATAAATAAATAAAGTTAATTAGCTTCAGAAATCAGGAACCGCTTAATGTTTCCAATAATCAGGAACCAACAACAAATTAAATTAAAAAGAAAGTGGTTATTGAAGATTCAGATTCAATATTTTATTTTAGTCTCACCACATACAACATAAAATGAGATTCACATAAATAAACATAAAACATTAAAACATTTGCATTGTATGCACCAATCTTAAAAAGATTTATGAGAGACTTTATGACACAATATATACAAATAAACACATTTTACAAATTTATATTTAAAATTTACAGTATACATTTATACTAAATGAGAGTAAAACATTTGTTTTTTTTAAGAACTAGTGAAATAAAATACTGTTTCTTCTTAATAAAATACTGTTGCAGGTTTTGGCAACTATAGCAGCAACATTGTCGTTACTAAATAAAAATATAAATTTTTCACTATCTGATAATAGGTTAAAACGTTCATTAAAATGTAAAGCTTCGTGTATCATGATTTGTCTTAAATCTACATATAATGGGCATTTTAAAATGACATGAAGTTCATCTTCAACAATAGAGCTACAATTAAAACATGTCCTCTCGTGGACTTCTTTTCTTTCATATCTTCCAGTTTCTATTTTTAGTGGAGCTACCCCACATCTAAATTTAGCAAAAGAACTTCTGTTTTTTATTGACATAATATTTTCCAAATACTTTTCAGTACAATAGTTATTTTTAAACAATTTGTAAGTCCTCAATTTACTTCCCTCTGCATATGTAGCAACTCTTGTACACCAGTTTGTCTTAAATTTATTAAAGACATCTTCCTCAATTTGTTTAATACAATTTTTGTTCAATACATTTAATTCAAAATTACAATATTGCTCATAATTATACAATTTTAACATCTCTATAACTCTGAAGCTCCAGTTCTTAATTTTAGTATTACACTTTCGTATGGACCACTTAAAAATTTTAAAATTTATCCTGTGTGGGTCCATTATGGAACACCTAGCCCAATGTCTCAAGACACTTGACCATTGTTTAACGCATGTTGAAAACGAACTTAAATTACTAAAAATATTGTCAGAAATTTATACCACAGGTACTAGATGATATTTTTTTTTAAAGTATACTACTCATAAAAGTTTAGCAACGCACCTTTGACTGAAAATGAAAAGTAACACAAAGTCCCGTTTTATCCTTCAAGTTTGTGTTTTCTTAATCTTCAATCATTTATGTATACATGTACATATATTTATTGTCTGCTCTTTGGTCGGGTTGTTGTCTCTTTGACAATATTCCCATTTCCATTCTCAATTTTATTTTAAACAGTACTAGAAGTATGTTGGTCAAATTTCAGACATCTACACTGTTCGCAAACTTTGAGGAAAGGGGTCAAATTGAAAGTCACAACTTTAACAATGTTTTTCACATTGTCTAGTTAAATAATGCATACAACGTAAAAAATGGAAAAGTAGTGAATCTGTTGCCATAATTAAATAAATAAAATGAATAAATAAATAATCTTTATTTCAAGAGGATAATCCCATTAGTTAAAACTAATCTTCCTGAGAGTCTTCAAAATAATAATAGCATATTTATAAAAGGCATACAATATTATAACGATATATACACAATACACAATTTTATATAGATAATAATGAAAAGCATATTAATTTGCACAATTAATGAAAAATTTGTAACATTTTGTTTTAAAAGATACAAGTGTATTACTCGTATTTATTTCATTTGGTAAACTGTTCCATATTTGAGAAACCAGAATATATAAATGTTTTCTTCAAAAAATTGTTTTTGGCTACGGAAGATTTAATAGTTTTCATCAGCTGAACGTAAATTATATAATTTTGATTATCAGTAAAATGAAAGTTTTCTTGTAAATAGTTAGGAACCATATCCTTTAATGATTTAAATACAAGTATTGACTTTTGATATTGAATTCGTTTTTCCACATTTAACCAGTTTAAACTAAAAACAATAAACTGGAGGAGTCATTATGTCAGCTTCTACTATAACCCTAGCAGATTTCTTTAATAACTTATTAATTAGATATAGGAAGATGTGGTGTGAGTGCCAATGAGACAACTCTCCATCCAAATAACAATTTATAAAAGTAAACCATTATAGGTCAATGTACGGCCTTCAACACGGAGCCTTGGCTCACACCGAACAACAAGCTATAAAGGGCCCCAAAAGTACTAGTGTAAAACCATTCAAACGGTAAAACCAACGGTCTAGTATATATAAAAACGAGAAACGAGAAACACGTATAAATTACAAAACAAACGACAACTACTGTACATCAGATTCCTGACTTAGGACAGGTGCAAACATTTGCAGCGGGATTAAACGTTTTAATGGTACCAAACCTTCTCCCTTTTTCTGAAACAATAGTATAACATCACAACATAGAAAACACACGATAAAACATCAATTGGAAGGCTTAACTCAATCAAAAACGTAAATTAACACACTATGAACGAATAAATTCGATCTGTGATATTTATTTATTCCACTTTCATAACAACTGTCCCATATATTGCAACAATAATCAAACAATGGCAGAATATAAGCATTAAAATAAATAATATGTATATGCATAGGTAAATACTTACTTATCTTTTGTAATAAGTTGATGCTATTTGATATTATACATGACATTTTATCTATTTGCATATTCCAATTTAGGTTTTGTCGATATATAAACCAAGAAGTTTTCACAATCTACATTCTCTATTTGTTCATCTGAAATATTGATATCTAAACTGTTCCCAGTTTAATAAAGCCTTTGTTTTGAACCAATTATCATTGATTTACATTTTTGACATTTAGTTTCATACAATTTTGCGAACACCACTTTTCAATTATACAAATATCATTTTGAAGGTTATCATTTAACTCATGTACATTATTACCTTTACTATGCAAAGTAGAATCATCTGCATATAAATCTAGTAATGGATTTTCTATGTTCAGTTGTAAATCATTGATGTATAAAATAAATAACAGAGGGCCAAGGATAGAGCCTTGTGGTACACCAGTTTTTGGAAAATGACGCAGTCAATTTTCTTTACCGTTGACCAGACTTCCATGCCGCTTTCCGAACTCGGTTCCGTATTTTGCATACGTATGTACTATACAGAATTTCATTCTTAACCTGTCCATATGTTTATTGGTATTAAATGGTATTTTGAGCTATTCCTTTGGTTTATATTTCATATTTATACGAGCTTTCGCTTTTATGTGCATGTCTTTACAATCCGTAAACAAATTCAGAATATAAATACATCCGTTTTGTTATGGTTTTGGACTTTATACATACCAATGATAACCAATCGCTAGACAAAAATAGTTCTGGAAAGAATGTCAACCTTTCTTGCCAGCTGAACTTTTAATCATTAAAAAAATACTGAAATCATCTTGATATCCATACGAAAGACAATGCTCTAATAAGATTTAAGAAGTTTTAAGAATCAAATTTAGTAATACGGTTATACCCACGCGGTGCGTATGTATTTTGTTTACAAAGTTATAGCTGCATACATAGGTCAAATCAGGGAACAGTATATCTATATATGTTCCTGGTCATATATCGCAGAGACAGTTCGGCTTTTGCAGAAGTTTTTCTGTCAAAAGACTTTATTTCTGTCTGGATTTTTCACTTTAAAAAGAATTAAAAGATGCAGAACTTTGTGAAAGGAGTAGACAGTGCTCAATAAATCAGACTGAAGTATTCAAGGAAAGTTTTACCCTTTCTCTGAAAACATGGACAACGTGGTCTCGTCCATTTTTGAAACATCTACGATTATTTCATTACTTTTCGAGTTTACAACTAACCTGTTGAACCTGTATTGTTTTGAGAAAAGCATTCCTGTTGTCCATTACAAGCCCGTATTTTACGATGACTTGTCCTTGCATCGCTATTTTCAAAATCGAATATTGGATAACTAAACGAA
This sequence comes from Mytilus coruscus, assembly GCA_017311375.1. Lineage (NCBI taxonomy): Eukaryota > Metazoa > Mollusca > Bivalvia > Mytilida > Mytilidae > Mytilus > Mytilus coruscus. The sequence goes on along the minus strand of CM029601.1, from coordinate 117,320,063 downwards.
TAATTCTTGTAAATAAATAAAATTTCGAGATTTGCCATCCATTTTCAATAACTATTAATTAAACATTATTTTAAAATCTATGTTAACAGTGGATGGCTTGGATTAGGAATGGCATTTTAATGATACTTAAACACATGTCATTGATGTAAATAGGAAATGCGTAAGGAGACAATTTTGGTGGACAAAAGTGCTAAAAATAGTATTGTTAAATCTTGTAAAATATTTCTGGTGGCAATATTTCAAATATTCATAAAATTACCAAACACAAAGAGGTAGGGCCATTTTCCCGTGAGTTTTTTTCATTTGATTAGCTAGGTAAATCATGTTTTAAATAGCCCGATAGATGCTAATTATAGTATATGAAAACACGTCACATCGTCTATTTTCATACCTTGAACAGGTATTCCTACAATAATCAAGGCCAAGACTATTGATTTTTTTTGTTTATCAAAACCAATATTGATTTTGTTTGTAAATGCATTAAAATATGAATTATCAACTAAAAGATATTCAAAATTAGTTTTGTATTAAAAAACATGGTGCTTTAGTTAGCATGTTAATGTTGGTAGGTGATTTGTAGCGTACATGTATTTCACAGCTTTGTTTAACTTAAAACTAACAAAATATTAAACAAGAATGTGTCCATAGTACACGGATGCCCCACTCGTACTATCATTTTCTATGTTCAGTGAACCATGAAATTGGGATAAAAACTGTAATTTAGCATTACAATGAGAAAGATCATATCATAGGGATCATGTGTACTAAGTTTCAAGTTGGTTGGACTTCCACTTCATCAAAAACTACCTTGACCAAAAACTTTAACCTGAAACGGGACAGACGGACAAACGAACAGACGGACGAACGAAGGGACGGACGAACGGACGGACGGACAAACGAACGAACGGACGCACAGACCGAAAAACTGAATGCCCCTAAGTGGCGCCTAAAAGGGGTTAAATAATAAATACAAGAAACATGTAATAATCTAATTATCTGATATAAATCAGCTAATCTGATTCAAGATCGGTCTCTGTTTTAATGCCAAGAAGCCAAAAAATATCGGGATGTTGTTTTCCTCAGTCTGGATGTATCTATATTTATACACTGTTCCAGCTAATAAGGTTTACCGTCTATATGAACCGGACAACAGCTTACACCAGTTGGTACTAGAACGGCTTGCGTAACAAACACATGTAATCTGGTCTTTTCTGCATGGCATTGTACCAAATGGATCGACCCTATAAATATGTTGTGATACAGATTCAACACTTTCTTGATGTATTACCTACAGTCACGATTGGTAGTGTTATTGATTTTTCTGTGGTGTTGTTTCATTTTCTGATGACTTAGGTTCCAGTGTAGGGACGGCGGTACAATGTAACAATGCTAGTACTAGTATCTTCACAGTTGGTGGATTGGCGATAAAATTACTGTCTGCATTTATTACATATCATACCATTTTCTAAAACGTTCTTGTTCAAGATTTAGAAAAATATTTATGTTGTTTTGAAATTTTTCTGCTATGGCCTTTTTCGTTATGTGTAGAACACACACAACATTTGGGCTTCATTGCTATATAATCAATTCTCGTGTTATTGGTTATGTACAAGCACCAACTTCAGTGTGACTCTTTGAATTAAACAAACCTCCGAAAATGTGATAGAAACATAACATTTTAATATTTCCACATAAAAATGAGAAAAATTAGCGTGAGATTTGAACCTTATCTTAAAACAATCCATTATTTACTGGTTTAAGCGCTACCGATGGAGCCACGGCGACTCTTGAAAACGTAGTCGATATTAAGCAGCTATATAGGTAAAATCTAGTGATGTTCCATTTTTATTAAAAAGTTGTTTTTAGGTATTAAGGACACACTAAACCAATTTCATTTTTGAGGGAAAAGTTGTATAAATTACAACAACAACAAAAACATAACTTTGCTTTGGTTTGAAGTGTCCTTCTAGGGATTCCCTGTTTTCCAAATTAAAACTTGGTAAATTCCGCATATTTGACTTTCATCCTTTTTGGAGGTTAAATTAACTATTTTCCAGACATAACATAAAACATAAAAATCGAGATAGTGACCAAAAACATTTTTATTTCATGTTTTTATCGTAAATTTAATTCTGTCGGCACTTTTGAAATTGGCCCTTCTGTGAAAAGATTTCAGGGAAAATTGGTTCTACCTCTTTTAAAGGTGGTTGTAATGTTTCAATTGGCAAAACATTTCTATATTGATAATCCACCTTTAAAAATAAAAAAAACGACTTCTTAAAAAGATTTCTATCATACTCATCTTGGAATATGTCATGATCAAATATGTTAGCCTTTTTAAACATATCTTTAATAACATTTCAGTACTTATAGAAAGAGTTATTCCATTTCTTCCTTTGATATTAAAGGATATACCAATTTTAATTGTAAAATTGTAATTTGATAGATGTAAATAAAAGTTAATAAATAAAATTCCAATTTTGTCATTGAAAACCTTCGTTAAATATGTCAGTAAATTATGAAGCTGTGAAGGATATACAACTAGTTTATAAGTCAAACAACTAAAAGTGAGAAAAATATACCCACTGTGCTACATTTGGGGACGGGTGGTAATGAAATCAAATTATTTAAGTTATCTAAGCATTTAAATTTTAAAGTTTAATGGTAAAATGTCACTTATTTGCATTTCTGTTAACGCACATGGCACATGTATAAAAAATGCAGGTCTTTGTCTATTTAATATAATATAACCAACATGGTAGTTGTACATGTAAATAAATGTAACATCAAATCGCAAACACAACACTTAAGGTGATATGGAATCAATCTAATATCGCGCGCTTACCACAGCGCTATAAAAAAAAATCCTGGGAGAACACTGGATTGTATTGCTTTCATAGTTAGGTAATACGCCTTGCCTAAGAAATAGGTCTAGCTAGGTCCTTATAAAGGCTATAATGATGTAAAATTACCATATTTACATTACAGCTGCATTTTGCATTTGATATATATCATATATGTACATGTACACAGAGAACAACAGATTAAATGTACATGGGTTTAATTACCACCCTAGGTATTAATTTTAATAGGTGGCAGCAAATAGGGCAGATGGGCCTATATATGTGGTGTCCCACATCTACTCTGTTGTTTCTAATTCTCAAAATTCTGCTCGCTCTGGCTAAGTCCTCAACATCTTTCTTTTCTAAGTATAGACCAGCAGCTTCTCTAAGGATGAATAATGGAGCGCTTTATATATAGTCCAGTGGCTCAGTCCTGTCTTTTTGTCTATCTTATTTTCTTATTTATATTATTATTATTATATTTCTTATATTTTCTTGTAAGCCACCCAGCCACAACTCCTCTTTTCCCTATGGTGCCTGAACCGGTTTTGTACATTGTTGAGGTCTGTAAAGTGACTTATAACTGCCAATAGCCACAGTATTTGGACTCTGGTGGAAAGTAATCAGACTGTTATCTCATTGGCAATCATACCACATCTCCTTATTTTAGTACGGGTTAATTATTTGAAATAAATGACTACCAAACATTAAATCATTTGAAAAAAATAATTTTGTGATAATTCATGTTGTCATTTTAAGATTTCAGTTTATATATGTATATCAACAATAAAATTAAGTTGTATAAATGGTGTCATTATGTTTGTAATTGTCAAACTAGTATAACAATACTATTGTCTAAATCTACAGAAATTGATCATGTTTTCGGTAACAGAAATAACAATGTCACTAGGTCACCTGTAACTTATTTCTTGAATAAGGACTATGTGGGGTATAAGAGCTTGCTTACTACAGGCTCTTCATAATCATTTTCTTAAATGATTCTACAAAGAGGGAAACAAATTCACATATTACTTTGAATATTGTAGATTGTTCAGGTAGTCCAGTGTACAATGGAGACATCTCTAAAGTCGAAATGAAACTCAAGCCATCAAAGGTTTTGACATTCATATTGTTATTTCCTGATGAGAACCATGTAAACTTACTTGTTATGTTGTTTAAAACAAATATGAAGCTTAATTCTATAGTTATAATAACGAGAAAGACTGGTACAAAAAATACGGACATCATCCCGTTTTTGTAACAGTTGATTTCTTTACTAAACGGCGATACACTCCAGTGTGGTCCCCGTTATAGTATTACGGCTTTAAACACAGTATTCCGAGGAATTATTTCTTATATTAACGAATTTTAAGAAAGTTATTCTTACCCGTTTCTTCATCCTCCATCTTGGAGTGTCCGTATTTTCAGTTACGGGCAGCAGTTTAACACCAGTGTTTAAATAATAAAAGACAGTATCCTGAGCAAATTTTGAATTTTTTTTTTTTTTTTCTGTTTCCGTATTTAACTGATAAATGGACTTGGTTATTTGCAGCTAACCTTTTAATTAATCAGTACCCAGAGAAAAGATTTTAAAAAAATATCGTTTTAATTTTTTCGTATTTGACTCGTGAATGGATAAAAAAAAAAACTTTTTTTTTTTTGCGGTTAACGTTTACATACAGTCTGTGGTTCAAGTTTTTTTACACATTAACTCTGTCAAGCTTTCAAAGAATTTAATAAAACTTTAACAAAATCTATTATAGGGTTCATAGACAACATATTAAATGCAAAATATATGTTTTTCTTCATTTACAGTATTTTACTGATGGGCGTATGACATTCGCGCCAATTTTGAAAATTTCATTTTTTTTTAATTTGCGCCAAAACAATGTTTTCATTTGCGCCAATTATTAATTGTTTATTTGCGCCAAAACAATGTTTTCATTTGCGCCAATTATTAATTTTTCATTTGCGCCAATTTAATTTGAACAGGTGAGATCTGACACATTTTTGATAATTACCGTTACTTAGGTTAACCGAAAATAGCAGGCATATTTGGTGGTCAAAGAGTACGTGTCTATGTTATATAAAATTGAGAATGGAAACGGGGAATGTGTCAAAGAAACAACAACTCGACCAAAGAGCAGAAAACATCTCAAGGCCACCAATGGGTCTTCAACACAAAATATGTACATGTTTATACATACATGTTGAGCTCATTGAGTTAAACACTTCTGTTTTACATTTCATGGATGTCATAAAGAAAATACAGGCAACAACTTATGTAAAAATCAGATTTCTCGACATGGCAGCACCGTAAGAAAACATGAAAAGGAAAAAAAATACTTAAGTAAAAAGTATCGGATATATAGTAGAGAAGAAATCGCAAGGTCGCAGTTCATCAGAAGTGTTGCATAACAATACTCAGCTAGGAAAGATTTGTTAATGTGCAAATGTGCTTTTGACGATAAACTGTTACTATTATTGTTTTAGTGCTATTTTAAGTGTGATGTATAGTTTTAGAAACTTTTGCAATTAAGCTCGAAATCCCACTTCAACCTCCCCGTGGTGAGCAGGGGCAGATGGCAGAAGGAAGGGGTATTTTGTTATCATATCAATAAATTCTATACAACTTATATGTCTCATGACTTGTGTTTACCTGTAAATTGGCGCACATGAAGAAAAAAATTGGCGCAAATGAAAAAAAAAAAAAAAAAATGGAGCAAATGAAGTGCAGATTGGCGCAAATGCAAACCAAAACGCCGTTACTGATAGATGAACCTAGTGTTTACATTTTGCACAGTCTGAGAGTAAATTTTGAATAAATCATGAACTATGTTAAGCCTTCATGCAATGTTAAGAAACTTAAGAGAGAAGCTTCTTCAAGAAATAGTATACGAATTAAAAAAGTTTTTGTTTTTATTTTCCTTATTTTACTGATAAATGGACTTCGTTTTGTTAGTCAATGTTATAATTTTACACTGACAGCAGTAATTGCTGACCAGACACTGGGTTTCGTGGAACCCTTTTGACTATTTTTTTTTCAAACATTTACAAGAACGGAGTATGGAATATTAATTCGTTACCATCAGTAGATGTCCGTTTGGGTCAATTTTGTCAAAAAAAAAAGCCTTATATCGACCCATATTTATATATGCAACATATGATGGTGTGACCTCGTTTGTGCATGTGCTTATCATGTTCAGTTATTGAAAAGAATTTCATCTGAAAAAACTAGAGAAGTCAACAGAGATAGGGATCCTTTTCGTTGACGAGAAAACCAACGGCCTTATTTTTAACAAAACAATTTGCGAAAATAAAAATATCGGACAAGAACCAACGACAACCACTAGCTACAGGTTCCTGACTTGGGAAAGACACATACAGAATGTGGCTGGGTTAAACACATTTGTGAGCGCTCAACCAATATGATTAAAATTCAGAATGAGATCGATCACAACATTAAAGGACAGCGAAATTAGATATCTATATTTTAATTAGATTGGCGCTCAACCCTCCGACTAACCCGGGACAGTGATGTACTAGTAACAGCACAACATAAGAACATTTGGCTCAACTCAAAAGATCGGCACGAGACACAAAACAACAAACACAAAGCACCGACATACGAATACTCGCAAGTACTGAAAGCTAGAGCAGAGCCAATTACAACTTATAAATAAATTATGTTCTCCAAGACTGGCATCTATTGGAATTATGCACCTCTTTACAAAATAAACTATTTTAAATATGTGGATATACATTAATGAGAAAAACCTAACAACGAAAAACATCACAGGTTTCTTGTTTTTTATTTTGTATTTAGGTTCTAGAAATTTTTTTGTCGATCCAATAAACAATATGACCACAGCAATGGGCTTCATTTTACATAGGAGCTTATGGAAGATATGTATAGAGTCATCATGTTGCAACTGAAGAAGTAACTTTATCTGTTGTAGTTAATAGAATTTTTATCACCCAAACGAATTGTTAGTATACCAACCTCAAGGGTTGACTGTGACGGTAGAAATATGGTCGACTGACCTCCCCTTCCGGCTATAAAACCAATGTTGGACGGGAGGACGTCCGTTTGGCCGTGCGGTGTGAATTAATACTTAGTCATGCCCGGTCGTATTGGGAAATTGCCTCAGAGTTAAAGAACCCTTATATATATAATATGTGCCAAGTTCTGGAGTGGTCAGTTGTAAGGCAACATTTCTGCCCCTATCCCACGTGCCGCCATTTTGAATTGAGAGTCACTTTGCATATAAACCTATGTATTTTATCTACTGTTAATTTGTTCTTGTCCTCTGTATGCTTAAACTATTTCCCACTGGACATGAACCAAAATACAATTAATTAGCAAGTGCACTCTTCTTTCCGTTTTCATAGTGAAATCTTTGTTGTCTTTAAAGAAAATAATCTGTAATGTAATTTAGAATAGGGATATTCTTCAACACAAATGGCAGCTAATGGATTGATACATGTTCATATTAAAAGTACAGGTTCATATCAAAGTGTTTCTTCAATACTAACCAAATTTTCGTAGGCGGTAGGACAAGTATATCCACCTACAGTTTTTTTTTTGTGATCACAAATAAAGTGAATGCAAAGAACGAGTTATTTTGATGTGTCAAATTTGCTATTTGCAGATTTTTAAATTTTCAATAAAAGGAACTCGTTATTTTAATATTTAATACATTAGTATATATAAAATATGCATTAAAATTTGTGATACATTTAAAATAGATAGTATTTGAAGAACGCAGATGTCCCGATAGTCATGCTGTCTTCTTTTTACCTGCATAGACGTCACTTTAAAATTTGATAAAATGATTTATATTAAAAAGTTATGCACGATGCTAAAGATGCATAACACAACATAGTTGCATAGTTTTGACGACAATCACAGTTTATTTTCACGCTTTTCAAACTAAACCCTGCTGCTTTCTTTCAGCTATTAATTTTATACATTTCACTTGAACATGAAATTTTTATAACGACTAGATTTTCAAAAATCACAAACAGTTCATTACTGTCGAACAAACATATGTGGCGAAATTTGCCTACTGTCGAACAAACATGTGTGGCGATATCGGTCTATAATCCTGGTACTTGTGTGGCATCTGATATTGGAAAACTTGTGTGTTATTCATTCCATGTTTTCTTTGGTGTGCAATAAATTCACTCTCAGTTTTCATTGTTATAAGACATATACTACATGCAAACATTGCTGCTTGAAAGCAAGGTTTTGTGGTTTTTGCACTATTATAGTCCGACGAAATTTTTCTGTACTTCCTGTTTGTTGGATTTTCCTCATCCGATCTTATGTAGTTCCTCTCCCGGACAACGGTGTTAAATCTAACGCTCTTTTTAGCAAGATTGTCTGTACTTATTGCTGTACACGTCTGACATCCTGGTATATTTCCAATCCTGCTCCGAAGAGTATCTGTCCCTGTGTAATATCTGTTGTTATTGTTTTGATCACAGTGGACGCATGTTATAGATTCAGTTGAGTTGTTCCGAAGTATTCCTTTCGGTTGATGTTGTTCCTTTCCTTTTGGAGACAGCCTTCTCTTTAGACCTTCTGAAAACGCTCGGACCGAAAATCCACGTGTCGTCTTTTGAGTTTGCATAACTTGTTTTTAGATCTGAAACCAAAACATACGTTTAATACTGATATAAATCACATAAAAAGAAGTAGGATTAAAGTTTAACGGAACTGCTTCAAAACAGCAGTTGTGCATCTCAATGTTTACTAAAGATTATTATAGAGGATTTTTATAGAAGAAATCTCACTATTCAACTTGGTCAAATTTTAATAAAAAACAAGCTCTGGTTTAGAACATGGATTTTTAATACAGTGGTATTTTTATTGTATAATTATACATGAATTAAAACAGTAAGTAGACACAAAAAATGTTATAATATTTATTTATTTATTCACTTTTATTTGTTCGGAATCACATTTATCTATTGTTTCCAGCTGTACTGTATTTTCATGTGATAATTGTTCAAATCGCTTTGTCCACTCGCCCATTTGTCGCTTTAGTTTCATTAATCGGTTACATTTTACCCCAAGGTGGAACACTATTTTGTTTATCGGAGCTTAGGTCCATTGACCAAGTAAAACTTTTTTCTTGAGAAATTTTCAGGTTAATTTATTTCATGTTTAAAATAGATATATTTATATAGTATAACCAATACGAGTCACGAATCAACGGTATCAAAGAAGTTGAATAATGTGCGTCTGGTTTTTTATGATTTACAAAAGGAAAACATTCATATAAATATCAAAACGACAAAATAGCTATTAATATAAATGTTCTCCTGACGAGATATAAAAAAAAATGAAATATGATTTTTTTTTTTGTTTAATCATTAATGAAAGTAAAATAGTGAAATAATAATTCCCTTTTAGCAGCCAGTTTGATTCAATTTTTTCAAAATAAGCTAAGAAACATCGCTGATGAATTATTGACTTGCAAGTGAATAATTCGACCTCATTGAATCCGTATTCATGTGACCTTCAATTTAACCCCTTAGCTAGAGATGGATTACGCACTACGCACGAAATAGGCGTGTTCAGTTATTAAAAGGAAAAGAATATCAACATTGAAAATGAATCAAGGGTAAACAATTTGATTGACTGATTCGATCCACAAAAACTCATTCTTATACAGGTAAAGACGATAATTAACATATATTTTTAACCTATAATATGAAATCAAACAGACATAGAAAAAATCAATTGCACGAGTTCGCTATCTATTTATATCTATATTTATGTTAATATCGGGTTATATGACCTTCGGCAGTCTTCGGAGGTCACCTCGATGGTTAATTAGATGGCGTATAGACTAAAATACACACGAAATCCTGATAAATATTATCGAACCCAGGCCTTGTAAAAAGTTTATTTTAGACTTTTTATAATTTGGATATACGTTTTAGTGTGTTATGAATCAAATATGAGAATTTGAGCCAAATCGGTGAACATGAATCTGACAGCTAATGCCCCTTTAAAACTTGTAATTACAAATTCAAGGCATATATAGAAAATTGGCTCTTTATTAAGTTGTAATAGTACAACTTTTCTGGACATCTTCAGTGTGTCAGTGATTGTTTTTTTTTGTTGGGTTGCTGTATCATTGACAATTCACATTTATATCCGTGTTATCATTTCTTCTAAAGAAATTAACCGACAAAATCACTTGTTTTTTGTAACCGTATTAGGATTAGACTATCATATTAAAGGATAACGTGAATGTCGAGAGGAGTATATTGTCATGCAAACACATCTTTGGTACCAAATAGTCCGAACGAAAATTAAGCCTGTTTCACCTATAATTTCACGATTGTGTAGCTAAGCTTTACATTAGTAAAGTCTTCCATGAATGACATTATCTATTGATATGTCTTAGATAATTATGAAGGCTAATAGAAAAAGAGGTCAACCTGACCCGTTTTGCATTGAAATAGAGTGGGATAATAACAAACGACCATACACAAACTATAATTATTTTGAAGATAGAAAAGAAAGGATATTGGTTATCCATCCAAGACACACAATCAGTACATGCACAGCAAAAAAAAAAAAAAACAGCGCTTTTATTTCTGCTCTTCATCTTAAAGTTACAGTGATACCTTCTACACAGAGCAAAACTCTCATCGCACTGAAGGTTTAAGGCGGCCCCTATCATCGGTTTGAGCGGAATTCTTTGACTATATTTTATGCAAGCAGGACTATTGTGATAAAAACTAACATAATCTTGTATTTGAATTATTGAAGGTTCACCGTGACCTTAATTCTATTCCAGAATTATCTTAGTTGATATGCATAAAGAATTCAAAACCAATCGAATGGGACAATTTTTCAAGTGATGAGGAAATCAATCTGATTAAAATACAGATCATTGGTCTACGCTTTGCTAACAAAAAAACACTAGATCATACTCCCAACTATCTACATCCGATTTTAGTCTAGGTTGTATCTGACAAAATTTATTCAGAAGGGCACGCAGCATTATAAAGCAAGATTACAATTAAATCAATTTATGATGATGTTTTGGTATACCGGAGGGCAAGAAATTGATACTCGACCACAGGAGACACCATTCATGTAAGGTTCATGTTGACTTTCCAACAGGAAACTTGAGGAATAGGGAAATGACAAGCAAAGAATAAAGTCTTCACACGATGAATATTTACTACCGTCATATAATTAAGATTCCACCTACCTGAATTTAAAGTACATTCTTCATCTAAAGTAGTTATAATACAGTAAAGATCAAGAGCATGTATACTAAGCATGTATACTAATGACAGTTTCTGAACCTGATACCAGGTACCCAACTACCGAGAAAACATTACAATACCAGCATTGTGTGGGAAAATAAATCGTATTTCTTAAGGCAAATTATTTGAAATAAAAACATTTGAAGCGGATCTGATGATAGATTTCTGTTTTTATTAAAAGTTTAATCCTTTTACTGTCCGGGCTATTATTTTACCGAAAAAAGCCAGTAGAAATCGCCGGTTAAATCTGCGTGTCCGGATTTTTTTTAGAGCCTGTGGATGTGTTTTTGTCTTAATAAAAAGCAATAGACTTAACTAGAGAAATATGTTTAAGATGGGGGTTTTCATTACGATTCGAACGATAATAAATGCCATGGTATTTTTGGGATAACAGTCGTAATTTGAAATAATTTTAAAATGATTTCGGTTCTAATTTTAGTTTAGCATTTTTCTTAAATCCAAATGACTAGAATCTCAGTTCTTGAAAAACTGAAACCTACTTTATGTCAGTTACTCTAATGACCACAAAAATGTTACACTTTCATTCAACGTGTCGGCCTATTTGAAATTGAAAGAAAAATCGTCATTAATATTCCACCTAATTCGAAGTTTTATTACTAACCGGTCCCGGTTTTACATGTATGTAGTTAATTCCCTTTTTACTTAACAATGGTATCGGCATTTTCTCAACACCTTCTAAAGAAGTCTGAAGAAAAATCTCTAATTTTCATCATTATGATTTATTTCCTCATATCATTAATTTATGATATTTCTAAACTATTGGCGAGGCGGTGGGCTAGAATATTGTCACCGAATAATAGAAATGTATATATATACCAGGAAACAGGCCTAGCGTACGTTTTATCTATTTTTTTTTTTATTGTAGTTTTAGTTTATGATGAAGTTGTCTTAAAGTAGAATCAAGAACGTGGATTAGTCTACACATAGAAGTAGACGATTAAATGTTTGTTTTTATACTCGAATATTTTATAAAATATTAACATAAAATTAAAAATAAACTTGCAATTAGGTTTTAAAAAAATGACGCTTTCTTTTCGATTCCGAGTATTTTGTTTTATTATCAAATTAAGAGAGAAAATATTTGAAATAAGTATTTTTTAAACCTTACCTTCTTCAAGGTAAAAATATAAGAAAATGAAGAATACTCACTTCTTTCCTTTCACGTGTTTAACTTCCCACATACAAAATAAATGTCCGATCGTTGTTTTATTATAAATTTTAATTTGAGTAAATATTTGACAGTATTACTCCTTTTGACATTTAGCTATCCAAATTACGAAAAATGTGTCTCTAAATGCTACAATTTGGCAGCTAATTAGCACTTTTATTACACACGGCAGGTTGGCCCACATAGATTATAACCACACAGACTGATGATCAGTTTAAATTTTTGAATGGATTACGAAATGCAATATCAGTGGACCAAAACAAATGTTTGTAGGTCAGCTTGAATAAAGACCTATTGAGAATTGAGAATTATACTTATTATAATGCAGTAAGATTTAGAGATAAAAAGATGCATTCTATCCTTTATTCTTCGTTTCATTGACATGTGTCAAACTCAGTTAACATAATTGGGACGTCTAGGGCCTGAGTCGCACAATTTTTTTTTTGCAGTTTAACATTATTTCCCATTTAGGTCAAGTTGAGTTCAAATTGATAGACGGTTTAAAAAGAAAACACTTCAGAAAAATAAACCTTAAACATGGAATGTTATTTAATCTGCAACCTATTACCTTTAAATACATATTCATCACTGATTAGAATCAGTTAAAAATAAATGGATAAACGTCCCTATACCAGCTGGTCCCGGGACTTTTGGAAAACGATACTACCGAAATACAAAAAACATGTTCTGTGTGAAAAAGTTAAATCCTAAGCTGCAGTAAAACTGATTTTAAAAGTACTTGGACAGTATGTTTGTGTGCATTTAACCAATAACACGATTGAAAACGAAGCATGTAACGAAGAATGCAAGTCTGCCATAAATGTTTTTTGTTTATTGTTGTAGTATAAATAAGGCCGTTGGTTTTCTCATTTGAATTGTTTCACATTCTATCATCCTGGTGCTTTTTATAGCTACCTTTACGGCCTGGTGTTGCTCACTGTTAGAGGCTGTACGATGATACATGATGTAATTGTTCACAGGGTCAGCTTTGGATATTTGTATTATTGGCAATCAAACCACATCTCCATATTTTTATATCTATCTGGGACCATATACTATGGATAGTAAGCTTGCGTGTGTGTCTATGAAATTTGCTTTACTTAAAATAATGAAGCTGTAACTTCTGGTAAGAAGCAAATTTGTAATCCTTACACTTTTATTCCTTCTTTATACTAAAATAACAAATGTTGGTTAACTATGCAAAGTGGTAGAAAGTATGCTGGCAAATTACCAGTATATTTGCGTGTGTAATTGTAATACAAGGAATCGTATTCGGATTTTTTTTAAACTTTAATTTTTTCAAAAATAAATTTTTACTTTAAACCAAGGACAATATTTATACAGTTTTAATTACTTCTAAGAAATTTCTAACTGGTTTATAATAAAATAATTTCCACGAAATTTATAGTACTAGTTACGTAGGAAGTTTAAAGGGTAACTGTTCATCAAATTATCATTATCACTGCTCTCCAAAAGCACAATAAAGCTATTTAATATGAAAAGGGGAGGTTGAAGATATGCGTAAGTGAAACAGCAAACCAACGACACAAAAATACCCACAGAAAGAGATCTATAGAGGTATAACAGTCAACAAAAGACTGTAATTCAGGACATATTACACAGTGGCATCGGTGGCCGAGTGGTCTAAGTAGTCCAACTACTGTATCACTAGCCAGTCAACACTGAGGTTGAGAGTTCGAATCCCGCACGGGGCAAGTGCACTCGACTCCAATCTTAATTGACTAGGATTGTCAGGTTTCATACCGAAGGTCGGTGGTTCTCTCCAGTAACTCAGGCTTCCTCCACCAATAAAAACTGACCGCCACGAAATAGCACAATAGTGTTGAAAGTGGCGTTAAACACCAATCAATCAATCAATCAATCATATTATTCATCTTCATATTAGTTTTGTTTTCGCTTTTTTTCTGTAGAAACAGCTCATTTAACATATTCAAAGATCATGACAACGTTAAAATGCTTTCATTTTAGGAATATTGCTCGGGAAAGAACCACCTCTGTGAAGGCGTGGTAGCGTGCTCGCTTCACGTCGTTTGATGGTGTGTGCACGATCCCCGGCAAGGTCAAACCAATCTCAATGGATATATATTGCTGCATCTATGCCGAGTATAAAGCATTTAAGAGTAAAATCATGATTTTGCAGCTCTTAGTCAAAATACTCATTACTCTGTCCGAGTAGGATGATATTTGGTCTGCAGTGTTTAAACTGTAAAAGCGGGAACAATGAAAAAATGTAATTTACTTAAACAATGACGGTAACAAAATCAAGTGTGTTTACGTCAATAACCAAACTGATTAAAAGTTATTTCGAACCCTAATAGAACTAAAGGCTCAAAAGAGCCCGTGTCGCTCACCTATATGTCCTGGTCTATGTGCGTCTTCAACAATGGACACTCTCAAACATTGTAGACTAGAATATAATTCATGACAAAAAAAAAACTGTTTTGTTGATGTTGTATTGCTGATAATTTTTTCTGTTTACAGTTTCTCTCTATTCTCTTCACCAAATTCGAACATGAAAAGAGTCACTATTACAGTCAGTACTAATTATGCCAGCCGAGTTGTTTTTTTGCGTATAACATATATAAATATCAGAATTCTATAGAATCTTCTTTTAAAGTCGACAATGATGAAAACCCTTTTAATCATTCCTATATCATTTCATTCAATTATCTCTTTTTATTTGCTAGTCCTTGCATCTCGTACATCGCTATGAACTCAAACTGTTTGTAACTGCAGCACTGTTAAAAATTTAAATTATCCTGTTCGAAAATCAAAACTAGAATCTATGATAAACGTTGTATTTTCAGTTTTCCTGTTTAAAACCCATTTTTGTCTCAAGTATTACAAAAGATGCGAAGGCGAAACATAGTCATCCTACATTCCGTCGTCGTCGTCGTCGTGCATGCCAACATTTAGGATCCCGATGTTTTTAGACATTGTCAAATCCTTTTGCAATTTTACTAAATTTGAACAGATTACTTCGTGATCAACAATTAATATCAAGGCTATAGAAAGCAAACGTTTGAAGTCATTCTTGTAACAGGTCTATGCATTTATCATATATATAGCTCCATAAAGGGGGACAGGGCCCCATGCCCCCTCTGAATCCGTCTCTGGATACTGTTTTGCACGGAACCTTTTGGTGACAAATTATCATTATATGGCGTTTACTTATATATCATGCATCTGAATTGTTACATAAGTTCTACTGTTGTTAAGGTTCATCAATACACTTCAACAAAAATGCCTGTGTTTACATCATGAAATTTTCTCTGAATGCAGACAAAACTGTGTAATTTTAAAAGTTTCAACTCCTGGCAGCACCTAGATATATACAAGTTGTATTCATTTTGTGTTTTAAAAAGAAAACAACTTTTGTGGATTTTGCTAAACATTTTCTTTCCCTGCCGCAGGTGGTGTAAAAATAAAGTCTGGTGAAATCTTTGAGATGGTCCCCCTCCGGTAATTATTGTATTGTATCATATTGATTGAAATGGACAAGACAGGGACAATAGAAATCTACACAAAAAAGGTGATTTAAATAGTGCAAATGAGTGGACTGTATCAAAGAAAACTCAGGTGTTTGTTTATTCCACCATCTTCTGTGGCAAGGAAAGAAAATGTTCATGAAAATCCATAAAGGTTTTTAACTTTTTAAAACATAAAAGGGATGCAACATTTATTTATCTAGGTGCTGCCAGGCTTTAAAACTTTTAAACTTACACAGTTTTGTCTGTACTCAGAGAAAATTTCATGGTGTAAACACAGCCGTTTTTGTTAAAGTGTATTGATGAACCTTAAGTTCATCATCTAGTCATGCATCTCAATTGACACGATACACAAGAGCAAGTACTTTATATTGCGATTTCATTCATAGCATAACTATGAAGAACCACTATTAAAACATACAACTTCACAAGTTCAACTCACTATCTGTATCGTCTAATCATTCATAATTGAAAAACAAAGGATATGGGGTATCCATCCATGACATCCATATTTATACGATACGCAAGAGCAAGTATTCGTTATGGCGATTTCACGACAAAAGAATATATCTCAGCAAGACTATGAAAAGACGAAGAACAGCTGAAATTACCACTTAACAATAAGTTCTACTGTCGTTAACATTGTTATAGATCTCTCGTCTAAACTATTGTAGTGTACACTGTTGTACAACTGACTTTATCTGTACTGTTTATTTCTTGTT
This sequence comes from Mytilus coruscus, assembly GCA_017311375.1. NCBI lineage: Eukaryota > Metazoa > Mollusca > Bivalvia > Mytilida > Mytilidae > Mytilus > Mytilus coruscus. The sequence goes on along the minus strand of CM029601.1, from coordinate 117,303,502 downwards.
TCGTCATGTCCATTGCTTGGACATTTGGATACTTACTAAGTAATATAACTAAAAATAGTAAAAACGGGTGATGCATGCAAAAAATTTACTTACTCGACCTGTCCACGCACTTGTCTCGCTCCGTTTTCAGTTGCGATCCTGCTCCCACTCCAATGTTTGCCCGTTACATACTTGTCTCTTAAAATGACATCGGACATAATGTCCACCCGAAATGTTATACAGTAGCACGCTGGCCTTTTATTTATTTTACAACCATATAATTATACAACTAACATGAGTTTTCTTATCATGATACGTGTTATGGTAAATGTAATTGACTTTTAAGGAAAACAAAATACATTGTATGAAAAATAAAATTAAAAGTACTTACATATTTAGTGTAGATCCTTATATGATTGTCAACATTCAATTAAAGGCAACACACAGCAGTGGTCAAAATTGTCTATTCGGACCACGTGTTTACAGTAACCCGAGGGTGTGCTTGATTGGTCAGATAACCAATTATTAATATGCAAAGAATCTGTCTGATATACATAATATTCCCCAACTATTGCGGTGTTTGATTTTATCTGACATGTCAACCCTCCGTTAATTGAAGATGTCCGACAAATTAAAAGATGGATACTATAACCCGAGGTCACTTTCAAATTACACTTGTAGATGTCAAACTGATAACGAAAACTACACAAACAAGATGAGGCTGTTCTGTCAAACAACGTGGTTGTTGACAAGTTAGAAGCAAAATTGTAAATTATACATTTAGTAGGTATGCAGAGTAATAATTTACAATTATGTTTTGAACTTGTTAATGACCACTTTGTTTGACAGTTCAGCCACATCTTGATTGTGTAGTTTTCGTTAAGAGTACTATCATACTAGCATAAACGCTGCTAAACAACAACTTTTTTTTTTTAAAAGAAGATAATTTATATTAACGATTTCAATCTTGCGGCTGTTGGTCTCTGCATTTTATACTAGTTTTTCACAAAATCATAATGAAGCCTAAAGCCGAAAGGATCATATTATTAATATATATTATTCTTTATTGCAAAACAAACAAAAACCAATTTTGGTCATAGCAATTTAGACACAAAACAAGCATAAGAAAAACTCAGCAATAATAAGATACATGTTAAAAACAGTTATTGGTCTCCTTTCCTCAGTTCAAATGACTCTTTAATAACAGAAACGACTGCTTTTATATCATTGGGTGTTGACGGATTTAGTATAATCGCGAGATTATCATTTATGTCAAGTGTATTAAAATTGACATATTTTTCGATATAATATTTTAAAAAAGGTTTCTCTATTATTTTTTATTAATTTTACAGTTAAAGAAAAAATGGAATTCATCATCTAAGATATTACAAATTTTGCATTTTCTTTCATTTCTTGGTATTTTGTATATCTTCCAGTTTCTATTAAGTAGCAGTCTGGCTAAGAATCATGCAAAATGATGAAATAGTGATACACACTGTATCGCAGAAATCAACAATACTTTTTGTGTTGAAAGGTCTTGTGAAGTAAGAACTAAATTTGTAATATTAAACCATTGAACACAGTATATTTTTCTTGGTGCTATATTGAATATTGGGAAAATATGAACTTTCCCCACTTATTCCAGTATGAGAATTTCACTATTTTCTCCTAAGACCGGATGTTTTAAGGAAAATGGTTATATGCAAACTAAAGAGAATAATTTTCTTTAAAACATATCAAAAAATAAAATATGTAGCCTAGTACTGATTTTGAGTAAATTTGATTTCTTTTTTTATTTAAAATGGTCTAAGGGAGATAACTCTTTCTAAGAAACATTACTTTCTCTTACATAACAACAGTTGCCATGTGACTGAAAAACATCCAAAGATGTTATGTTAATAGAATTAAAACATTCCTGTACCAGTTTCCTTCTTTTATGAAAATACAGAGTGGTTAATATTCAGTAAAAGGAATAAATAGTATAAAGACTATCACAGGGACTCGGTTAGCAGATTAAAATTTTGTTAATCAATGTTTTTTAATTTTTTTTTAGTATTTCCTGTCTATTTGTATTACTTTATTAACGTATTTGACGTTGACATCACTATTTCTTTGTTTTCTAGCAATGTGCAGTTTACTATCCATATCCGTATACTGAAAAATCCTAGGATTTTTCAGTATACGGATATGGATAGTAAACTGCACATTGCTAGAAAACAAAGAAATAGTGATGATCCTAGGATTTTTCAGTATACGGATATGGATAGTAAACTGCACATTGCTAGAAAACAAAGAAATAGTGATGTCAACGTCAAATACGTTAATAAAGTAATACAAATAGACAGGAAATACTAAAAAAAAAATTAAAAACATTGATTAACAAAATTTTAATCTACAACTGAGTCCCTGTGAGAACAATAACAGGAGTAACCAGTCAACAGAACAGAACAGAAAGATCCATATAGCCATGGAGTAATAGTAAGTAATAATAATACTTATAACTTAATTTTAATTTATTATTCTTTTATGAAGGATAGATTTATATTGAGATAATGAATTCATATGATATTAAGAGTCCAGTATAATGTCTAATAATAATGATAGTTACATATAGTGAACTGTTATACACAGTAAATCATCACCCCACCCCTCCATTTTCTATGTTTCACCTTTTAAAATTCAAGAGACAATTAATATTCTTGTAAATGAAATCCAATTGATGCTCAGTGTAATTGCCAATACATGTTTTCAAAACAAATACCTCTTAACCCTTTCCTCCACTGAAATTTTGTTGTTGGCATACTTGATTTCAAATTTTGCATAGGATTTTCAATAAAATGCTGAAAATATGCTTTAAAGTGTTAAATGCATTGCAAAAACAACTATTTCATCAAATAATTTTTTATTTAAGTCGGATATTCCTATGATATTCCTTTTCATATTGGATACAATTTTATTAAGTCTACTGCAGACACTTTGTAGTCAAAGCGTTTCAACTAAGGTACTACACAGGCGTCAAAAGGCGTCACTATGGAGTCAAGGGGATGGCGTCAAAAGGCGTCATTATGGAGGAAAGGGTTAAAACCTTAAAAGACCATCACACACAAAAAAAAGGTAAATTGGCAAAATGTGACTAAAATCTGGATAGTCCCAGCTAAAATGTACATGTATTATTGTATATTTACAATGATTTAGCCTGACTTTGTCAATGTGATATAGCCTATAAACAATTTTATAATTGCCAAAACCTCTCTCATCCCCATCCTATATCTCCAGACCATGAATGCCATAATATAATACAGTAAAATGTATTGTTACTTGCATTTTCTGGTAAAGAAATAACTACATGTAGGTATAAAATGTACATGTTTTGTACATATTGTTTAATTTTTATAACAAAACATACAAATATACTTGCACATGTACATGTAATGTACTACATGTTTATTTACAACATGGATAAGCTGCCAATTAATAATTGATCACCTTAAGAAAAATATATCAGTTACATGTATCATAAATTTGTATATGTACATTAAACTCAACTCTGTTTTTATTTCACTTGTTTTAAATTTAAAAAACACAGTTTTAAATCATTTTTTGAAGTTTTGCATATTTGGTTTACCCCTTCTGACAACAACATGTACATGTATGACATGTATTGTATCAAATCATTCAAATGCCCCCCTCCCCCAACTTTTTTTTTAAATAAACAAACAAATAATGATTACAAAGGTACCTTCTCCCCCTTTTAAAAATATTTCAATAAAGTGATTTGTTTATTCTGTAACAGTGTTACAGGTCTGATAATATCTGATAATGAACATCATGGTGTACATCATTTGTACTTGGATATGAAATCCAGAACCTGTCATTCAAAAAGATAAACTGCTACCCACCTAACAAAACTGATGCTATCTTTAAGAGTTGTGGAAATAGACATTTTCTGGCTTATTTAAATGCCCCTTCCCATATTCAAAATGATATTACATGTATTTGTTGTGCAGAATGATTTACAACTGCTTGATTAAAATTTTATTAGATTTGTATCATGACCACTCACATGACATTTTTTCATGACTAAATACTAAAACCACCTCCCATATGTTATAAATACTATCAACTATTAATAAATGTTATAATAATTACTTATTGTATTTACTGATTGAAGATCAGGAATCATCCTGATCTTTTAACAAAATGAAAACTTTTATCTTATATGTTATGTACTGATCATGATGTACATGTAAATTATGTTCAACATTTGATGTCTTATTTTTCAGGTATTTCTAACCAGTGTTACCCAAATAGTACTGAATAAGGTAAGTGATATTTTAAATTAATAAATAATTAATGGATTATAACACACATGGTCACTTTTTCAGCAATTCAGGTGTATACAGTGAAATTGTTTCATTAAAACATCATATACATTTATCTTGGTATTTAAAAATCACTGGTTTATACATGTATGTTTGCAATGAACTTCAAAGCATGTTAGGAATTTTGTAATGCAAAATATTGTATGTTACCCACTTTTGGATTTCAAGCATCACTTGATTTTCTCAACATAAACATTAAAGGAGATTCCATGTATATGATATGTATGAGACTGAGATGAGTTAATAAAACACATTTTTTATTCAGAGTAATTTTGAAAGTATTTTTATTTTATTATTTTTTGTCATGACACTAATAACACACACACATATATACATTGTATTTTTTTCAACAACTAGACTTATCAAATTCTATTATTCATTTATTTGCTCCACCCTTGAAAAAAAATGAATTTAGCATCTTGACTAGCTAAGGATTACCATCCACTCCACTTTACATTTGATCAAGCTATATTTGTTTTCCCATTCATGATTACTTTCATATATTTTAAATGGGAGTTACATTATGCACTGACTTAAATCTTTTTATATTAGGAAATTATTCTGAACTTTTATTTCAGGTTTCACACACATTATGATGGTTCATGTGAGAGGAAGAAGTGATTTGTTGGAGAAAGTTCTTGCTTGTCTTTTATCTACAAATGATGTACATTTTCCAGTTTATAAAACGTTGAGAAGTTCATTGAACGAAGCTTAAGAACACACAGAACAAGAATTAAAAGAATACATTCTTATATAGATATAATTTTTGATTTTTGATTTTTTGTGTTTTAACGCCATTTTTAAGCACCGCTTTTGGGCTATTTCGTGGCGGCCAGTTTTTATTGGTGGAGGAAGCCGGAGTGCTTGGAGAAAACCACCGACCTTCGATAGGAAAACTGACAATCCTAGTCAATTAAGATTGGAGTCGAGTACACCCGCATGAGCGGGTGCGAACTCACAACCTCAATGTTGACTGGCTAGTGATTACAGTAGTAACTACTTAGACCACTCGGCCACCGAGGCCCCTATATAGATATAAAGCAAAGCAAATATTATAAAATAAAATATATGGAGCTGAGAGTTTACATTTCTGATATTCGAATATATATATATACAATGTTAAAAGTACAAAGATTTTTGCTCACATTGTTTTGAAAATATATCAAAATATTAACTTTAAAAATGAATGATAAATCTTTTGAGAAGACATAGTTTCATTTCTTTTTTCTTCTTGGTTTGAATAGTCTTTTGTACATGTACATGTATACTGCAATGGGTTTTTAGAAAAGTCAATTATAATACCAGCTGTTAGCTATAGTTAATGAACTTGCCTGTCCCTTACCTCACTAAATGATTGACCCAAAGGGTCTATTGTCACCACTTGGCATTTGCTGTTATGTCAGCAGTCTATATACATGTATGAAAGAAAGGAGATGTGGGTGTAATGTATGAGTCAATGAGACAGCAAACAAACAACACAAGCACATCTATTATGGAACAACCAAGCCAATTGAGAAAGGCAATGGTTTGAATAGATTAGTGGTACATGTATTTGGTTAAATACAAAAATGTGGCTTTTTTTTACAACTTTATTCCCAACAACCTTAATACTGATAACTCATCAGTTTTACAAGGTATCAAGAACATGAAGAAGGTATGAAGAAAAGGAAAGAGATAATCCTTACAACTGAAGTATATACTAAGGAGACAGCAACTCAACAACACAAATATGTCACAATTATTTTAAATACCATACAGTTATCAGACCGCTAATGTCAAAGCAAGAAAACTGAAATATCTTTATTTTAGTCAGAATATTTCACTCAATTTGATCAATAGCACTTTCAATTTTTTAAGAACATAATGAAACCAAACAAATAATGAAATTGTCATATAAATCTAAGTCGAAAATGGATTTTCCCAAAATCATGTCATGCATGAAAGATATATAAAGCAATGTCTTTTGAATACCAACAAATCTGCCTACTCATTACCAACGAAATAGAGATTTGTTTGGTACTGAAAGTCAAAGGTCAAAGTCTGATCACTGGTACAGTGTGTACAGTTTAAAATTTATAAATATATATATATTGTCAATCAGTATTTAAAGTACAGATCTGAGATTACTTGCACTTGCCAACAGCTAGATTACAGCCAATAACAATAAGTACAAAACAAAATGTATGAAAGACTAAAATATCAATCAGTACACTTACTTTACACGTCCAAAATTCGATGGATTTAGTATACAGACGTCTTTAACAGTCATAGAAAACACGAGCTTGTGCAATGCCAAAATATAGGTATTGACATTGTTTTGGGGTTTGCTTTGAAGTTCTAGATCTAACAATAAGTAATTGTTTTTCAGCTTTCTGTGTCAAATATTTAGCTACATTGTAATCTGGCCAAAACGGCATGAATAAGCTTCTGTCTTAACATCAAAATTCACCTCGGGTTTTGTGCATTTTTAAAATTATACCCTTGCTCTAAACGTTGAAGCTTTATTGCATACACCATGTCCATACATTTGTGGATCCGTCTGTCTGTTAGTCTTCCTTGTGACCATTACTCTGATAAGTTCGTCGCTTTTTCTTTGGTGCTACTTAACAGAATTGTATATTTGGTCAGCATCTTAAGAGTTATGAGTTGAAATATATGTTATGAAAAAATTAAGATGTGGTACGAGACACCTCTCCTCTATAGACCAAAGGTAGTTGAAGGTGCACAATTTTAAGATCTGTCGGTACTTACTTACCTTCATCTCCAGCTTGGAAAAGACAGAATATTTGAAAATTGGTACCTTTTTACTTTTTTCTGCCGAACACACGACATTTCGGTGTAGAAGCAAATATAAGTACTAAATAATGTTGGCTAGAGTCAGAAAATACTTGGTCTATGTACTTTTCTTCTTGTGGAGTCTTTCAACTTGTCAGCTTGCACAAATATTGCAATTTTAAAAAAAGAATGAGTGTCGTTCTTTTTTCATTCATATTTCATTATAATTAATCGTCAGAAACACGCATGAAATATTTGCCACTGGATGTTCTGAAAATAACAATCATAAACAGATAATCGTCCTGTGTTGCGTAGATGGCGTATACCATGGAAAATAAATATTTGTATGCCCCTGCAACTGTTATATTGTTATACACATGCCTTCCCTTTTTGTGTATATAGTTTAATCAGCTTAACTCCTCCTACAGTTTGAATTCTAGGATTTTTCTCTTTGCTATCTGTTTCTACATATATTGAAGGTGTGCATGTGGTCAGGGTTTTGATTTTATTAATATTTGCTCTTTTGGAGATACCAGGGTAGTTTAACTTTGTCATTTTTAGGTATAAGCGGTTAAATGTTATAGTTATTTTAGAATAACACTTTGCATCTGTTGGGGCATCAATTATGTCTCCCAGACACAATAATATCTAAAAGAAAGTCCTACATTGACTTTGCTATAATATAGTTACTTCAGAGTGCAGTTCGGGGCATCACTTTGTATAGTTTTCATTAAATCTTTAAAAATGTAAAATTTTGCTCCGCTTACCGGTATACAGCATATATTCCGCTTTCTGAATTAGACCCCCTTTTTTGGAAAATTTAGGATCTGCCCCAGGTTTTTTTTACATGATTCATATTACATTCAAAGAAAATGTTGGGTTAAACCTAGCTATATAGCAAGCATAAGTTAACCTGCCACTAGTATGACAATTGGTTATCTTTCCATTTTGTATTAAAACAATGAAGCTTCTGACACGTTCAGGTACTGATGAATTTAAGTTATATCCCAGAAGTCCCCTCAAGGCAATCGATTCTTAAATGGTAAAGACATGCTCTTTTCAATTCATCTATTAAAAGAAATGGTCGTTTTTAAAAGCGTAGCCACATTAACTTGTAACATTCTACTTAGTTATGTGTCTTCATAAACCTTAAAATCATTTTTTTTGTTAAACAACTTCTCAAAAAACGGATAGTATGTACCTTAAAAAGTCCATTTTCACAAAAATTATCTATGATTTTGCTTCAAAATTCAACAGACTATCTTTTAAAATTGTATTAAAACATTATTCACATTAAACTAGCAAATCAAAGTAAATAAGGTTATCTACAGAAAGCTTATTTATATGATTATTGAGAAAAAAGTGCATAAATATTGTAAAAAACGTGAAGACATGATCAACATTTTTGTGAAAATTCTGTACTAGACTACATATTTTTATTTTTGATATGTTTTAGACAAGAGTCAACTGAAATAGTATGATCAAACAAATCAATTCTATCATCCTGGTCTAGGGAGATAATAGAGTTTGAAAATTTCAAATTTTTGACAATTTTCCAACTTGAAAATATTTGTTAATTTGGTTGTCATGGTAACCACGTTTCCCTACTTGCATCCATCTTTTCAAATGTTTCCTATTTTAAGTTGAACATTATAGATTGAAAGATCTGGTATATACTTGTTATACAGTTCATCAGTATTGCACTTTTTCCAATTAGAAAACATATATAAATTTTGGGTTTTTCAGGCCATTAAACACCTTGTTGCTAGGAAGAGCCGTTTCCATAGCAACAGCTTGATTTTTTGTGTGTAAATTGCCATTTATATTAGTTCTGCCTCAAGTTGAATCAATTAAACTATAGCAGATGAATATCCTTCACTATGGATGTATCACCCTTTGCATGATTCTTAGCTGGACTGCTACTTAAATATCAACACCTTCTACTCAGCTAAAGAACGACACATTTTGATAATGCTCGAGAGGAGGCTAACAACTCAGACGTGGAATACACTGATTATTACCGCGCCCAAGTATTCTGATCTGAAAAGGCATCAAGTATACGACGAGCATAGGAGCCCTGTTTTCATCAATTTGGCCGACAGGCATGTGCACATTAAAAACACAAATTTATCTTTTTAGTTTCAATTGCTATGAATACAGTTTTAAGGTTTTAAGAGTATATCGGTCTATATTTCATGTAAGAGAAGCTTTATAATGGGCTGACTGATAATTTTGGTAGGTTGCTGATTGCTCTGTGAGAAGTTTAAAACCCAACAATGAAAAAAATGGACATATGGTGACTACGACACACACGTAACGGAATACATGTATCTGTATCACATAGAGAATATGGACAAAAGTCATCCTTTTTCCCTCTGTATGTTTTATGTAATTACAAATGTACATATGTTTAATTAGATATCAGAAATCATTTCTTACACCATTTTTTAAATCAAATTATCATCATTAATCGGAGGGTAACTGTCATGTTATTTTTTTAATAACGATTCATGACTTAATGATATAAACTTACATTTACTCCAGGGGAGGTGTAAATAAGATGTGGATACCAAATAATCCCAAAGATCTGTTAGAATACATACAATCTAGGTCTAGGTCAATAACAAAATAAACATTTGACGTCTCTACCCTTGACACTAGTATACTCATTCTAAACTTAAAGACATATTAGAGAATAAGTCCAACTTAGTTTCATAAAAAAGAAAGACCAACGTAAATACAAAAAAATATCTTCTTGGAGGAAAGGATAAATCATAATGTGTAAAAAAAAAAAAAAAAACACCCTGATTCAAACTGAACTCAGGCTTTATTTGGTTTAATTGACACCATATTTGTTGTTTATTTAAAAAAAAATCGAAATTCTGGTGTCCACAATTCTTAAATAAGTTCGTGCCCTAAACGTGCGTTTAGCCTACATTAGATTGATCGATTTTTGCCTGCTGTACGTCCAGTGGCAAAATTTAATGCACGTTCAGGACGATCGTTGCAATGGAGTTCAAATTATGTTTTGAAAATATATCTATGAAAATTTCTAGATAATAATACGGGAAATGTATACACTTTAACCGTCAAATACAATGTATGTCTTTTTTGAATGATAATAAAATGGATTATGTTTTCAGTTATGCAGGTTATCAGATTTTAATAATTACATAGTTGTAATACAGTTAGTGTCTTATCTTTTTTAATTCATTTGTAAGTAACAATCACAGTAGGTATAGTGTCTAGCTGGGATCGTGTTTTTTTTTCGAGTGATTTGATCGTCTTTTTTAGTGTGACCACGTTTTATTTGAGTGAATATGATAAAAGCTGTAAACAAACAGGCTTCTTTTCTTATAAGACGTGAAATAGACGCTTGAACTTAATATACAAGATCATACAAGGTAAGTTAGTATTTCGGATAAAAAGATATCATTAACCCTACATGTTTTTGTTATAAAAGTTTAATTTAGTTTCACAATGCTTTTATTCCAAAATATAGAATAAAGTTATTTATACACATACTTGATTAATACAAGGTCAAAGGAAATGTATATTTGGAATCTATATATCCTTAGATATACAAACACTTTATAAAAATTCTTGTTATTGCCCTGAGAAGGAGAATTTCAGAATAAATTTATTTTTATATGTACGTATTTTTACGAGAGCAGTCCGTTTTTTTTTAGTGTGGTCCAGGTTTTTTATCGAGTGAATAAATAAAATTTTAATGTCTTAAAATATTATATGTCAGTGCATTTACGTTTAAAAAACAATGATAATGCTACAAATATTACGTAACACGTACATTTCATAAAAAAAAAAACATCGTTCATTTGTATATAATATTGTATGCCACATCTTATAAATTACATGGACACCGGCATACGTATATTTGGATAGATCAAACATGTCTGCGCGCAAGGAAATACCGTTCACATTATGCACGTCCACTGTATTCAACCAACACAGGTTTGCGTAACACAATATCACACACCTATACCCCCAAAAAAAAAAATTATCTTCAATTTTGACCCCCATTTTAAAGAAAAAAACCCTTTTACATCCAAAATAAAATTTTACCAACATTTTTGTGTGATTTTAACTTCAAAATTAAGAAGAAAAAACACACTTTGCATTTATACCCCATAAAAAAAAAAAACATTTTTTGTAAAGAGCACACCAAAACCTTAATCCTGGGTTTTTATAAAACTCATTTTTCCCCTAAGGGAGTAGTATAGTACTTGAACGACCCCAGCACCCTCCAAAAAAAAAAAAATTTGACCCCAAAAATTACCCTCATTTCAAGTAAAAGAGCCCTAAATTTTCATAAAAAAAAAAAGCAAAAAACACCCAAAAAAACAGCAAAAAAACTTTACTCCCAAAAAAAATTTTTTTTAACTTTTTTTTAAAAAACCTTAAAAACACCCAAAAAAAAACAACAAAAAAATTTCAAAAAACAAAAATAAAAAAAGGCCGGGAGAACAGGCAGAGAAAGAATTCTGTGTGGAAAAAAAAAATTTCCCAGTGCGCCCCAACCTCGAGAAATGGTAAAATGTAAATTGTGATTTTAATTAATTCTATCAATATAGTCTAGTAATAAAACGGATCAATACGACTACAACTTAAATTGCTTTTTACATTTGTGAAGTGCTATTTAATAGGACATGACTTTTAAATAGACTAAATCGATCATTGAAATATTCAAGAGTATGTTTACATGTTGCCTAGACGACGTTGTCATCACATGTAAACATATAGCAGACTCAGTGGTGAGAAGACGTGTGTGCTTTTAGTGTGTTGTGGTTTTCATGTCGGCCAGTATTTCTTCCTCTCAAGAAGAAGAATTGTTAGGTAGTCCTTTCATATAGTGAGGAGATTAGGCGGTATTGGAGCACTCAAAATCAACCAATAATACATGTTGAAACACAATCTTCTCAGTGACCTCAACCCCGCGCTCTAGCTAGAGCGCGAAAGAACAACACTGATCTGAGATTATTAATATATTTTATAGTGTTTATTTTGTAAATAAAGATTTAAAACTTAGTCATCTGTAATTCTTGTTCATAGAAAGAACCTGTTATTTCTTCGCCTTTTAAATCAATTATTTTATAAGTAAAAGGAATTGTATTTAAAACTTTTCAATTACAAATATTTCTTTAGTCCAACGAGTAGTATAACCCTTTTCAAATTTACCCTTTTTTTTGTTATTCTTACTCTAGTACCTACTTCGAATTTAGGTTTTTAATTTTCTTCCTTTTCTGGATATAAATTTTTATACACTGTTAATTCATTTTTAATTTACTTGCTTGAACAGGTGTCATTTTAATTGAAGAATGTACTGTATTATTATAATTTTTAACTAATTTATCTAATATATCATAATATTTTAAAGTTTCATTAGCAGTAAAGTATTTATACATATGTTGTTTCATTGTTCCTATCCATCGTTCCACTACACTGGATTTTTCTTCATTCTCAGTTGAATATAACTTTATGTTATTATCTTTTAACAATTCTTTTACTTGTCGATTATAAAATTCGGATCCTTTATCTGACCAAATATATATTGGTTTTCTTTCTTTAAATAATGTTTTAAATGCTTCACTCACTGCTACTCCTGTTTTATTTTTCAAAGGGCTTAACCAACCATATTTACTAAAACATCTATAACTGCTAATAAATATTTATAGTGTTTATTTTGTTTTGAATATGGTTGCATATCTATTAAATCAACTGCCCATGTTTGATCTATTGAATGAACATAAACACGTCTTTTGGAAAAGATTTTACAACTCTATGATGTAATTCATCTGCTAATTTATTTGTTAGATTTATTTTAGACATTTTAAATATAACTAAAATTGTTTCTTAAAAATGGAGGCAAAAAGGATAAAATTTTATCCAAGCAAGGAGATTCATATAAACTTGTTTTGACAAAGAATATAAACATAAAGCAAGTATTTATGTATTTAATTATAAAATTAGTCTAAAGGATGAAAACAAGAAACATTTACAAATGCTTTTGATCACATGATAGATTATTCTATAAAAGATTACCCTAATGGAAGAATTAAAATAGTACCTATTCATGAAATCATAATTGCTAAACATAAAAGCTGGCCTATAAGAACATATAATACAGTTAAAAGTTATTCATGGATCAAATGGAAAGATTATTAAATAGTGCTGAAGAATTAAATTTAGAAGAAGTTATTTTTGAAGTTACTATTATACCCAATAAAAGAGGAAAAGGTAAAGCTTTAAAAATATTAGATGTCATAAATAAAAGAAGTATTATCAAAATAAAAATGATGATACAATATGTTTATCAAGGGCAATTGTAACTTCTTTAGCTTCAAATAAGTTATTAAAAGATTTTACAGATTCTCAATTAAAACATATCAATGAAAGTAGACCATTACAAAAAGATTAGCTGAAGATTTGCATGAACAATCAGGAGTAGAAATAAAAGAAGAAGGAAATGATTTGGAAGATTTAAAATTTTTGAAAATTATTTTAATATGAGAATAATTATTTTTACATCAAATAGTACAGAACATATTTTATATAATGGTAATGAAGAATACAACGAACAAATATATTTATATTATCATGATGAACATTTTGATACAATAACAAACATAACAGGATTTTTAGCAAAACGTAGATTTTGTAAATTATGTTTAATTGGTTATACTGAACAACATACATGTAAAGATAATACAGTAACAACTATTAGAAAACAACTTGTTTGTGAAAATGTAATAAAACATATACAGGTAAAACCATAAATGTGGTGAAAAATATGTTTAATATGTTACGAAAAATACACGGAAAGTAATGAAGAACACTTATGTTATATGAAACCATCAGTACCAAAACAAGTAAAAATAATAAATATATATATTTTGATTTTGAAGCAAATCAAGAAACAGGAATACATATAATGAATTTTTGTATAGCTTACGATTTAGAAAATATTTATTGTTTTAAAAATAACTATGTAAAAGTATTTAAATGTGATTTCAATATTGATAATTTAAACTTGTTAAAATTAGACATAGATGATTGTTTTAGTGATGTAGAAAAATTAAATATGAAACCCTATAGGAAATTCTGTAATAGACAACTTTTGTAAATATTTCATAAGAGACAAATTTAAAGACTACACTTTTATTTCACATTATGGAAAAGGTTATGATATGCAACCGATTTTAGGATACATTGTTAAAAATAAAATTGAACATAACATAATTTCTTCTGGACTAAAATTAACAGCTATATTTATTAAAGGAATAAATTTAAGATTCATAGATTCTATAAATTTTACATTATGTGGATTAGCTGCTTTCCCAAAACATTTGGTTTTGAAGGTAACAAAGGATACTTTCCACATTATTTTAATACAACAGAAAACCAAAATACAAAGGTAAATATCCTGATAAAAATATTATGGTTTTGATACTATGACTACCAAAAATAAAAAAGAATTTGACAAATGGTATGAAACAAAAAAGATAAAAATTTAAATTCTATAAAGAAATATTTTATTATTGTTTTTGGATGTTTTAATTTTGTCAAAAGGTTGTACATTGTATAAAAATTATTTTAAATATAACCAATAATTGTATTGATCCATTTCAATATATTACAATTGCTCAATGTTGTACAAAAATATTTAAAACATTAATGTTAACAAATGAAACAATTGGAATTCACAAAAGATGACAATTAAAGAAGTACATTCACAAAAATCAATACAATGGTTAGAGTATATTTCTTTAGAATATAATATAATGATTCAACATGCTAAAAAGGAGGTGAAAAGAAATTATTCATTAATAATAAATGTTATAAAGTCGATGGTTATTATTATGATAGAGAAAATAAAATGCGTAATGTTTATGAATTTTTGGATGTTATTGGCATGGATGTACAAAATGTTATAGTCCTGAAGAAATATGTAAAAAGATAGAAATAAAAAACTATGAAAGAGTTATATGACCAAACTAAAGAAAGACTTAAAACTATTGAAGATTATCTAAAACCAAATGTTAAAATTCATACAATATGGGAATGTGAGTTTGATCAACAAAAATATCCTGAAGTTGATCCACATTTAAAACCTATTGATAAAAGAGATGCATTTTATGGAGGAAGAACAGAAACTATTCAATTATACAATAATCTTTCTGATTTAAAAGGTAGATATGTAGATTTTTGTTCTCTGTATCCATCAGTAAATAAATATTGTAAATATCCTATAGGACATCCTATTACATATACAGATATTTCTGTAGATGATTATATAAAAATAATTATTTCGGAATAATGAAATGTAAAATATTACCACCTAAAGGATTGTATCACCCTGTTTTACCTTATAAACAATTAACTAGTGATAATACACATAAATTACTTTTTGGATTATGTAGAACATGTATGAATAAAATATCTTTTAAATGTAAACACATAGATGATCCTACTTTAAATAAACATGATAAAATACATGAAATAAAAGATGTAAAGAATGTAAAATATTAAAAATGAAAATGTATACATTCTAATGAGGAAAGAGTTATAGTAGGAACTTGGTCTACAATAGAAATAGATAAAGCAATAGAAAAGGTTATAAATTACAAAAATATATGAACTAGAACATTTTGAAAAACATCTACAGATATATTTAAACTTTATGTAGATACGTTTATGAAATATAAACAAGAAGCTTCAGGATGTAAATGTGATCCTAAATATTGTAAACCTGATTGTGAGAACGATAAAGAATGTAAAACCAAAATACAATATATCATAGATAATGCTGCTTATAATCTAGATATTGACAAAGTTAAACACAATTCGGGATTAAGATTTATAGCTAAAATATGTTTAAATAATTTATGGGGACATTTTGGTATGAGAGATAATTTTACACAAAAGAATATTGTTTTACTTTAGAACATATAACTAAAATAGTATTTAATGAAAATATAAAGATATAAGTACCATGATATTAGATGAAAATATTGTATTAACTGAATATAAAGAAAAGAAGAATATTCTAAACCTAATCCAAGTGTAAATGTTTATATAGCTTTATTTACAACAGCACATGCTAGATTAAAATTATACGAATTATTAGATATTCTACAAGAAAGAGTTTTATACATGGATACAGATTCTTGTATTTACAATGATGATGGTTCTGAAGCATGTAAAAAGTAGAAAATATGATGGGAAGTAAATTAGGTGATTTAACAGACGAAATTGTTTCAAAACACAACGCTAATCACATAAAACAATTTATATCTGCTGGTCCAAAAGATTATTCAATGAAACTAGATACAGAAAAACTAGTTAGCTGTTGTAAAGGTTTTAGATTAAATGCTGAAGTTGAAGAAAAGATTACATTAGATAAAAAAATAAAAATAGTTACTGATGAAAATGAAAATATGAAACTGTAAAATATGACAACATAAAATAGGAAAAGATCATCAACTTAAAACAGTTAAACAAGTTAAAGCTTATGATTATATGTTTGATAAAAGAATGGTATGTTATGAAAATGAAAATCTAATTAGAAGTTTTCCTTATGGATATTAAAAATATATAATTTAAATTTTATTTTAAAATGATTGAAGCTTATACCGAGAAAGATGATCCTTATGCTAGAGTTATATTAGGAAAATAAAATTATCAAATTATCAGATATGTTGTTTAAGAGATGATGGAGAATGTCCTTTGACATCAAAACAAATGGAAGTAATGGAAAAGTTTAAAGGTAAAAGTTATCTAAGTTTCCTCCTGGTTGGGATGCTTTCATTAGACCTGACAAAATTTATGAATATGTTTTTGAAAAACCATGTCCTGAAATTTAATTTATTTTGTTATTTCTTTATAACCCTCTTTAAAAACTTTAATCAAAGGAATAATATTTTTAGATTTAAATGTATCATTTTCTTCAAGGTAATCATCGCTTCGCTCGCTTATTTTAACTTCCAAACAACAAAACCTGTTAAAACCATACCACCAACAACAAATGCAATTTCTATTTTTTGATCTTCTGATGGTGTATAAAATCACTTAGTTTAGGTTTGGGTGATAATGGAGTTAATTGTTTACTTGTAATGTAATAGTATTGTTTCATTGCTTGGTCAACATCTTCAAAAGTATGTTCGGCATGATGTTCCTTTTGTAATTGTTCATTGATGAAATCTAATCTTTGTGTTCTTCTTTATTCCATTCTTGTTGTGCTTTTTCTAATTTTTCTATAGCTTTATCATGTCTTATTTTCTCTTCATTTGCATTACTACCCATATGTGAAAATAAATAATTACTCCCCGAAAATGCAAAAGCATTTGTTATTGCCCCACCAAGCATCATTGCTAAAGCACTTGCCATTTTATTAGAGCGACAAGCGATTCCCTAAAACAAAATAAAATAAAAAGAAGCGGTTCCTTTTATTACTTCATGATATCAGCAGGTATAATACCTTGCTTAATCAACATATCTTTTGTTGCCATTGCAAGTAATATATCAATGGATAACATTACAACATCATTTACATTAAAATCTACTTTTGGTGCTGGTCTCCTTAGTACCTTTTGCCTATTTCTGCATATCCAACTGTTAACAATGTTTCCACTCCAGCATGATATAACATATTTGCTATTTGTTTTCCGTCTTTTGAGTTGTCATTTTAATGTACTAAATTTAATTAAATTCAAAAGGATCAATTTCTTTCTTTTGTTTTTCTGGTTTTGTTATTTCTTTAATCATTCTTTCTGGTTTCTTACTTTGGTTGTAAAAACAATCCCAATCCAACAATACTTATAGGAAAAGTACAAATTTGTAATCAACTAGGAACTGGAGTGTTTCTTGACAGAAGGATATGTTCGTTTGATTCATAATCTGTTTCTGTATCAGAATCTTTTGTTATTTGTTTGATTTTGAATTTTCTTTTTAATTTTTCCACTTCTTTTTCTCAATTCTGCATTTCTTATTCTTACTTCTGCACCTTTCTTACCAGCAGCTACTCTTTTGGGTCTTTTGGTTTGGGTTTTTAAATACTTTTTTTTTCTTCTTTGTTTTCTTTTTGTTCAGGATTTTCATTCATCATTTTTATGTCATTATTTTCATCTTTTTTCGGAAATCGAGCGAAGCGAGTGGTTCGATATGTCTTGCTGTTGTTAATATTGCAGTAAAAGGAGCAAGATACATTCCATATCTATAGTACAGTTCACAACATGTATTAGTTAAAGCATTATTGATAAAAGGATCTTCCTCTAAGTCTTGTATTAAAATTGGTGGATTAACAACTTTGAAAACTTTGATACACCCATGACATATAAATTTATAAAAGAGTTTCCTAATGTCTTGGTCATACTAGCTCCCAATCTTGCTTCATATTTACAGTATAGTTTGTTTATTTGCTCTGTTGTCATTTTATCAATATCTGACAGTTGTAATTCTTTACCCAGATATTGTTTACTACTCCCACCAGCAACAACAGATGATAATCTCTCGCGTTTTTTTCTTGAAGGAACCGTTCACTTCGCTCGCTTCATCATCAATATTTATGTTTTCCACAATTTGCTCGCTTAATAATTCTTCAGCATTCATTTTATACGTTTCAAAAACGGATATAATTTATTTTAACTTTAAAAATTAAATACAACATATCCAACCAATGATAAGACTGCAGTGTTTGTTGCAATTGTTAGTATTTCCAACAGCATTGCTTTTTTTTATTGCTTATTTTGGTTAAATTACTTAAGAATTACTTAAGCATTACTTAAGCATTATTTTGCTTATTTTGGCTAAATTACTTAAGAATTACTTATTTTGGTTAAATTACTTAAGAATTACTTAAGCATTACTTAAGCATTACTTAAGCATTACTTAAGCATTACTTGAGAATTGCTAAAAAAATCAATTAAGTAACCAATAATCAGTAGGTTGATCTGTCTTTAATATTAATTTACGATGTTTCTTTTTTAAGTTCTTCCTTTATTCTTTGTCTTTCTTCCAAAGTAGGAATAACATCATTTTCTCTTAGGCAATTATCAAAACTATCTCTATCTTTTGTGTAGAACATGCATAACCATTTTGTTTGTTCTCTTAAATCTTTTAAAACAGAGTTGTATCTCTGTGAAATGACCCACACTGATTGTTCCGCATGTCTTCCTGAAAATGCAAGCTCGGACAGCATATCTTTTTCTTTGTTAGTTCTTTTGTTGCACTGCAGTCATCAATGATATATAATGTTGGATGACCAGCATATTTTTAAAGAACATTCTTAGTAGTTCTTGTAGCTTCTCTTCTTCATAAAGGGAACCGTTCGCTTCTCTCACTTCAACAATAGGATTAACAATTATTAGATTTTTTGTTTTTGGTTTTCTAACATCACCAATCCATTCACGATTTTTGTATGCTTTGTTCCATTGAATGGTTGGACAAAGTATGACTATATATTTGAAAACTCCACTATATTCTCCTTCTAATAAATCAAGAACAAACTCTGTTTTTCCACATCCTGTTTGTCCACATATAATAGCACAATGGGGATATTTTGGTAATTCATAAAGGAATCGGAGTGTATCTCGCTCCGCTCGTTTGTTTCATTTTTAAGGGGAACCGCTAGTAATTAACTTCTTTAAATCTTCCATCTTCAAAATTAATTTGTGCATCTTGTATAACAAACAGATAAACATTTATTGATTTATTTGCTCCTGCTGTTTTAGTTATTTGATTGTTATACCTTCAGAAGCATTTTCAATTCTTCTACCTGAACCGTGTAGTGAGTTATCATCTGTTGAACGTAAATCTAACCATAATGCATAATTAGTTGTAAGATATTTTCTAATGTTGTATAGGATAAATTTAAATCTTTTAAAACTTCTTCTGTTGTTTTATTTCTTTTGAATTTAAAGCAAAGAATTTATTTATTTCATCCCATTGTTGATATGCTTTCATTCCTTGACTGTATAGTTGATTTGGAACACCTTCTATTGTCATTTCTACTTTTGTTATATTAGGATTATAATAAGTTTCAGTGCTTGTTCTTTCAGGATCTTCGAACAACATTAGAATTCCTTTCATACTTCTAGCTGGAACATTTAAATTTATATTCCACAATGTATCAGATTTGTTTTTGGTTATTTTTCTATGTCTTAGTATTCTATCGTACAAAATAACCATCTTACCATTAACTTGTTGTCTTATCTGTCTTGCTAATTCTGCATCGGAAACCATATCAAATTCTAAACAAATGTTTTTGATTGTATAACTTGCAGATGTATCTGTTGATTTAATAACATTGCTATAATTATTAAATGTAAGTTCATATTCAAGTCTATCACCAAGACCTGCTTGATAAAAGGCATATGAGTTTCTAATAGTTCAAAATCAAGTGGGATACAAAATCTTGCACCATATGCAGTTGCAATTGCTTCATCACCTATGTCTGATGATTTATCATCCGCACCAACTCTGTGTTTTAACATGTTTGTTTCACCAATTCCTTGGTATGCCATATTTAAACGTTCAGATGTAGATTTCCATAAATCAACATAACAATGATAAATATCACTATCATCAATTGACATAATTTCATTTCCACTTATACGAATTGTTGTTTTTTTAACTATTGTTCTTCCTATGTTTTGATATATAGTTGCATTGTCGTCTGTAGATGTAAGTTCTATTTCAAATGCCAATCTGGTTGTTCCAGGAACAATAACATCATTATTGCTTAGATTGGGGAATCTCACTAATAGCTGTTGATTTTGATCAATAGTTGAAGGATTATTTGTTATTGATACACTTTGACGAATACCTTTCACACCACGGGGTTCTCTTATTTTCTGTAAGGATTTAATTTGTTTCCGTATGCCGACATTTTTAAGGATTAAATTTGTTAAAAAAATAATTCAATTACCACTGATACTAGAGTATTGATACATAAAGAATTATTAGTCATACTAATAAAACTTATGAAATCTCCAGCCTTAACTTCAAAAGGTGTATAAAAGTTATTAAAACCGTGTGTAACACCCTTATCCAAACTCATTTTGTAACTAGTTGACTTATCATTAACCATCATCTTAATGGCTATAATATCTGCGCTTGTTCTTAAACTTACTAAACTAATACCCAATATTTGTCCTGGAAAGTTCATTAAATAATAACCACCACCATAACCAAAATTAAACTTTTTATTTCCATGTATTGGACCATCAATTCCAGCATATATACTTATTATTTTTCTGTCTGGTTTATTTTTAATATTATCAACTATATTTTCAACATTTAAAACTCTGATGTTTAGGGCAGCGACACTCCGATGTAAATTTTTATCCTTAGTATCCATTGTTTGAAGCTCACTCTTCATATTTAATATTTCCTTTTTTATTTCCGATGTATCTACGTTTTTTTTTTTGACACCAAGTATGCTCATTTTATTAAATAAATTATATAACTTCTAAAACACAATTAATTGGTAAATGATTAATTATCTTGTTATTATTTTTGTCTCTAATTTCTAATTTCAATTCTGTTATATCACCATTTACTAAACACTTATATTCCGGATGCTCAAATCTCGCTGTTATAACTTCACCAAACTCTTTATTCTCGACTGGAATAACAGCCAATAATGTACTTGGCTTACCATCAAGATAATTATGAGAAGTGCTAACTTGTTCCAAATGGATATACAATGATTTATGGATAGCAAAATCTACAAATTTTTTCCATAATGTAATTCATTAGGTTCGAATTTACGTTCATTATTAAATCCTAACATATTTTTCAAATCTTCATTTATCCTTAACTCAATAGGAGTGTTTAATGACGCAATACCATTTGTTTCATTTACGGATAATACAATATCTTTTTTTTTAAATTCATCCGCTATTTGTTGGAAACTATAATAACCATCTTTAATCCTATGAAGTCTTTCTCCTGTTTGTCTTATAACTCCACCATAAACATTATACCAACCTACACTATATCTTATAGATTTTAAACCAATACGTTTATTTCCATCTCTGTTATCAATGTATTGTTGTAAGTTAATTGTCTTATCAATATTTGAAATAGTGTGGTACATTTTAATATAAAAAATGATAACAAAAGAATTTAAATATAATCCAAATGTATCATATAATCCAAGTGTTAAGTATTCTAAAAAGATATAAATCTTGTCGATCAAATAATATTTGTAAATCAAAAGAAAACTTTAAAACAGCTTTCCCGATTTATTTCAAAATATCAAAACCCATCATTACACACCAACGAACCATGGAATACATGGATTCATTCTTCGTTTGATTGGTGGCAATGTCAGTTAAACTTTGCAGTCTGGTGTGCAAGTACAGGATGTGGTGTTTCCTACAATAACCATATACAAAACACTTCAAATCTTACTAAATCACTTTATACATTTCACTTATATTATTGCATTGCCAGAATTTTAAAAGAACTTAAATCACCTTTACCAACAGATTCTTCTTTCTGTTATTACAAAACCCATATGACAAAGCTGCATATCAAAATTATGCAATGAATTTGATGTTTCTTCAAATACAGATTGGAGACAAAAGTAGAATCATCATCTAAAGGATTAGGAACTTTTCTGAATATTATAAACCAAGTGGTGAATACAGATATCATCATTCAGGGATGGTCCTTCTTTAATATTCATGATACAATTCGTCATACAAAGATATAAGCATGGCTTGGACAACATTTATATTAGATAAATCAGAGGGTTTTACAAAAGCAGGTATTGAACGTATCAATGAAAGTATTAGAATGTTTGTATGGGCATTATTAGGGGCACAATCTCAAACAAGGGTAGAAATATTAAAAGTAGGAACAGGATTTGATGCACAAAAACAATTCTTAGCAAATGTACAAGATGTTATTAATAGTCCTATCGATTTACCCACTCAGATAAAAAATTATCAAAATGTTTTAAAATACGCAAGAAGTAAAGTTGATTATGCTTATGGACTTGGTTTATATATGTCTCCCAGTGATATGGTATTACAAATTGGAAGTATTGTTGGTTATAATAATAAAATTATAATTGCAACAGAAAATCAAACACTTGGGTTAAATGATGATTTAAATAATAAAATTTTGATTTTACCGGTCTCGATCCTGTCGATTTCCAACCAAATAAACCAAAACCGATTCAACAATCTCAATCAGAACCAAAAAAATCAGAACCAGTTCAAATAGAACCAACACAAAAAAATGAATATGACGAACACGAAGATAATAAAAAAGCAATAATATTTGGAAGTATTGTATTAGGTATTACAGCACTTATTATTTATAAAATTTATTAATTTATTTTTTAAATATTCCTAGCAGCAGCATACAATAAACCAACAACCAAAACAAGCAAAGCCCATAAGTTGTTTGCAAACCAATTTACTACGTCTTTTGTTACAGACAATAACCAAGATACAATAGAACCTATAATACCTGGTAATGCAGCTGCTAATTTTCCTGCAAGAAAAGATAATAGTTTTCCAAGATTTTTAATTGTTTTTTATCCAGTCTTGTACACCACCTTTTGATGGTGGAGGAGGAGGAGGAGGAGAAGGAGAAAAGTAGTTCCACCAGTAAATGTTTCTACTATAACACCAATAATCATTCCAAAAGCAGTTAAAACACTAACTATTGTTATTCCTTGTTCTCTGAATAATGTTCTTATTCTTTCACCTAATGTTGTGTCTTCTTTTAATACTTTACGTATTGTCTCTTTAATTCTGTTTAATTGACTACGTAGTTTTTCTTTATTAATATTAATTACTTCTAGTCTCACACTTCTCTCAGATTCCAACTCTCTTATTCGACTACTTATTCTATTTATTTGAAATTCATCATTATCTTCTTTAGCTTGTTCTAATTTGGTATTTTCTTTGTTAAGTCTTTTTTGTTTCATTTAGTTTTGCTAATTCATTTGCAATCTCTTCTTTACTGATGTCATTGCACTGATTACACCATCCATCTCTTTTGTCATATCTGTTTGTGTTTCCATTTCTTTGTAAGTTACTCCTTCTTCTATAAAAGAAGTTTCTATTTCTTTCACAGATGTTTCGGTATTGCTTGCTGTTTCTAATAATTCTTGTACTTCTTGTTGTGTAGATATTTCTTTTAATGGAATTTCTATATTATTGAGTTCACAAATTGGACCTTCATTTAACATTCTCTGAAACTCTGCTCTACCTTCTATTGTTCTTTCAGGAAGTTTATAATCATCTACACCTAAAACATCTCTAACAAAATTAACACCGTATTCTCTTTGAAGAGTGCTAAATTTATAAAATTTTAATACTCCTTTTTGATAATATGTTAATGCAATTTCCCTACCATATTCATCTTTTACATACAACATTGTTCTTCCATTAAAATCTTCTTTGGTAAAAAAATCTTTGTAATTTTTGTTTGAATATAATTCATTATTTTTGTTATAAAATCTTTTTATCATTTTTTCGGTAATTTCTTTTTCGCGAATTTTAGTGTCATTTTCTGATAAATATCTTAATTTTTCAAATTCCTTATTTATATTATTTTGAAACTCTTCATCATCTTGAAAAGACGTTTCTTCTTCTTCTTCTTCATCATAATCATTATTTTTAAACTCAGGATTATCAAACTCATAACCTCCTTCAGCCATTTTATTCATCTAAAATATTAGATAATAAACAATAAAAGAACCTGTTAAAACAACTTAAGATAAAAATAATTAAATTTTTATTTAACATTATTTTACATTTTTACTAATTTTCTTTTGTTTCTTCATCCATTTATTTAATTAAAATTGATTCATAGTTTGGTGGATTTCATTATCAACTAAAATTCGTATAACGATTTTATTAAAGAAAATCAAAGATTTTCCATTTTTTTTTTAATTCGTTTTTACTCTATTTTCTGTTTCCTCAATTAGTTTTTTCTTTCATCATCTGGTAAACTTTTAAAATTACTTTTTTAATTTTTTTCATCTCATTAAATTTTTCTAATTCATCTAAAATAAGTTTAAATTCATCTGCACTTATCTGTCCGTCAGTTAAAGATTTTGATATTAAATCTTTTATGCTGTTTAACTTGCATTCTGCCATTGTTTTAATTTCATAATGTTTTTTGATTTTGTTGTCAACTTTCTTCTAATTAATTTAACTAGACCTCCTAAACTTCCACATACAACAGCTGCAATTTGTATGGGAAGAAAGATAGGAAAAGCAATTCCTATACCAGCTAAAACAACAGATGTCGAAATTAAACTTGTATCAACACCATCAGTAACATTAACTCCACGTTTATATTTTTGTATAGTGATTTTCGTTTATCTCTCTCATTTATTAATGTTTTTCTATTTCTGTTATTTTTGTAGTCTATAATTTTGTCCATCTTCTATAGGTAATTCTGGATATAATGGTATATCCATTGATAAATCAGGAGCTGTAGGTTGTTTCATTTTTAAAGTAAAATTGATTTTTTTTTTCTTAAATCCCACAGAATTCTTTCTCTGTCAGTTCTCCCGGTTTTTATTTATTTTTTTTGGAATTTTTGTTGTTTTTTGGGTGTTTTAATAACGTTTTTTTATAAAAAGTACAAGTACTATACTACTCCCTTAGGGAAAAATGAGTTTTATAAAAACCCAGGATTAAGGTTTTGTGTGCTCTTTACAAAAAATGTTTTTTTTTTTTATGGGGTATAAATGCAAAGTGTGTTTTTTCTTCTTAATTTTGAAGTTAAAATCACACAAAATGTTGGTAAAATTTTTATTTTGGATGTAAAAGGGTTTTTTTCTTTAAAATGGGGTCAAAATTGAAGATAATTTTTTTTTTTGGAGGGGGTATAGGTGTGTGATATTGTGTTGCGTATTATGTTTGGATCGATCCAACATGCCCACAACCATGTAAACATTTTGAAGCTATCAAACAAAACAACGCACAGATACACATGCCTTCAACAATGAGAAACAGTCAGCTATAAAAGACCCCGACATAAATATGAAACAATTCAATTAGACAACTAACGGTCTAATTTATACAATACAATTTACGAAAAATAAACAAATATGACAGACGTGAACCAACGACAACCACTCAATTACAGGACCTTGACTTGGGATAGGTACATTAAGAACGTCGCGAGATAAACGTAATTGTAAGCGCTCAATCCTCCCCTAACTTTATATTGTGGTGTTACAGCACAACATAAGAACAAACTGTAAAAATGAGTTGCAAATGGCTTAATTCAGTCAATAGATCGGAACGAAGCACAAACAAACCAAATAACATAAAAACAATAGACACAAAGTACCGACGATATAAGAGTACTTGCAGTAACTGGAAGCTAGTTCAAAGCCGATTATAACTAATAAATAAAGCATGTTTTCCCAGACTAAAGTATCAAGCAGTTCAATGTTGGAGTGAGATTGCATACATATTGAGTGTTTAGCTGGTTAAGTATGTGTATTTTTTTAACAGAAAATACACCCTAAATGTTTCGTTTCCTTTTTTCTTGATCATAATTTGTTTTATCATATACTTATAGAAAATAATGGTATAATTGTACCCCTTGATAAAATTGTAATGTGTACATATATTTATTCATTAAATCTGAAGACTTGTCTTAGCAATGTGATATGACTTTCGTTATCAACTGCTTCCGGTTTATATCAATTGCTTCTATCAGATTATTACATGGCATTTTTCATATCAGATGTATTATCAGCCCAAGGTTCAATATTAGCCCAACAGCCGAAGGCTCGAGGGCTGATAATACATCTTATATGAAAAATGACATGTTATGATCTTTTTATCATATGCTTCAACAATGGAGAAAACAGTTTAATACATTGATCCTTTTCAGTGGTTCTCAAAAAGAAGTTCAAAAAGTGAAAAGTTTACGGACGTCGGACGCCAAATTTTATATGAAATCGTTCTATCATATGCCCAAACAGTGGAGAAAAACAATATCAGATACTTTTATATTGACAATAAAAAAATGCAACAAAACATAATGAACACTGTTTTGAAAGGTCAAAATTTGTAAAGTAGCTTTCTAAATTATGATAGAAACTTTGAAAAATGCATTTATTGTATCATTTGTTATTTTTTCACTGGAAACGTACCATTGAGGTGTATTTTCCGGAATTTGCCGAGTAACGCCGGAATGCCATGCGATAACGTTACGAAAAGGCATGTGATAATAGCTGGAAGCATGTGATAAATTTTTCATATCAGCCCGCTAAACACCATTTCGGAAAATATGGAATTCACGTAAATTTAATGCTATTATCATACTGTAAAAATTATAAGTTATTTACTTTAAGTATATGATAACAGTTATTATCGCATGCCTTGCATGGCATTTCGACGTCACTTGGCAAATTCCGGAAAATACACCTCAATGGTACGCTTTTGTGAAAAAAACATAACAAAGTCGGATAAAAAATAATATTAGGAAACAGGAAAATATATTATGAAAAATGCAAAACAAATAATACAATAAATGGATTTTTTCAAAGTTTTAAAAATAGTTCTTGTCTGTAAGTCTTCTGCTAAAGTATACGATAAAAAGATCATAACATGTCATTTTTTCATATCAGACCCTTCATTGGCCCTCGTTCATGATATCATCAATCGAGCCTTTCGGAAATGGAAAACAATAACAATGTTCAAATGCTTATTAGTCTGCACTTCTGTGTTGACTTGAGTTATTATTGATATGTTCATAATTATAAATTATCTGTTAACAAAAGTTTGAATTTTTGAAATACTAAGGCTTTTTTACCTCAGGAATAGATTACCTTAACTGTATTTGGCAAAACTTTTAGGAATTGTAGGTTCTCAATGCTCTTCAGCTTCATACTTTTTTGGCCTTTTTAACACTTTTTGATTCGAGCGTCACTGATGAGTCTTATGTAGACGAAACGCGCGTCTGGCGTAAATATAAAATTTCAATCCTGGGATCTATGATGAGTTTAATTACTTTGACGAGGAGTCCTTCAAGCGTATGTTTTACTTGATCACACAGCAATAAAGCACCATGAAAGTAGTGCCTCTAAAATGGAAAATACGGATTTCTATCTAGACATTACAATTAACAACGTATATCTACGGAACTCTGCGAAAAACATGAATTAAGTACAAGAGGTGTACGCTCTTATATACACATTTTTTTTATTATTATTTCAAAAGGATCATATCAAAGCTTATCGATTATTTATTTCATTGTTTATTAGATATATTCCATTCAATTCCAAATTTATTGTCAATGGGTACAGGGGCGGATTAAGTCTGTATTTTTTAGGGGGTTGGGGCTGACCCTAGGGCTCTCTTAGTAGAATGTTTGTGTTTATATTGCATTTTACTGATTTATTACTGCTGTCCCTTAGTTTTCTTACCCAAAACTCCAGGATTCACCAATGTAATATATATATAAATCATAAAATGTTATTCACTGTAAAACAAAATGTAGCACGAAATAAATTATAAAGATTATGAGCTCCCTGTTCTCGGTTCTAAAGACAGTTTTATAAAGGATCCAGTTATTTCTAATATATCTAAATACTGCAAGGTTATATAGTAAAATGTTTTCAGAGCAGAAAATTATCATTAAATTGAAAAGGATTAAATATGATTAGCATAGTAACTTATGTTTTTGTGACAATTTATCAAGAATATATACTAGTCAAAAAAAAAAAAAAAAAAAACAAACGTTACACTAATATCTTATCATATAATTTATAAGATAACAACATTATTTGATAATAATGAAAAATATTTCGAGAATCAACCTCTATAAAGATAAAGACATCATTGAAGCCGGGCAACTCTGTGACGTCGTTTCAGAAGGGGGCGCTGAATTTCGTGTAAATTCTATCGTTTTCAAATTCACCTTTTGTTTACTGATTTAATCGACACAATTTGTGACAATCATAACAATTCAAACACACCGGGATGAAGCTAAATTCAGAAATTTAGTAAAAAAAAACCCGTCAATTTCGGAAAACGACGTTACAACATTCCAGAACATATTTAATCGACCAAAATCAATAAGAGTTCAACATAACTTTTAAATGTTCAGACACAAGATATTTAATTATGCACGAAGTTTTCGAAAATCAATAAAATCTGATGTAACGTTTCTTTTTTTTTGACTAGTATATGATATTTTCATTCGCTAAATTACAGTTACAAACTAGAAAAGTCTGTTTTAAGCCCAACAATGCCGTCTTTCTAACTCACATTTTCTTTTAAAAAAAAACAGGACAATTTGTTTAACAAGAGTGCACACGCTGATATGTTATCCTATTACTCATAATATGTGAGCAATTCATATGACAAAAAAACTTTAATTTTTTCAAGCAGTCGCTGAACAATGAAAATGAGGTGAAGGGCAATGAACATTATCATACTTGCGAAAAAGCAGATCGCATGTAACATTACGCAAAAAAAACCTGGTCTACACTCGAAAAAGAGTACAGATTCACTCGAAAAAAACACGATCTCAGCCGGACAATATACATACCGTGATAATCATTATATTTTGCTAACCTGACGGTTGTATTCTTCACCTGTCACAAAAGGCTATTACATCTGTGCAATAAATTATATCAAACAAGATATATATGTTCTTTTATTTAGAGATTACTGGAAAGTATTTGACTGGAACGTCAGAGTGTCAGAACGGCCGGAAGTGTTCGGATAGTAATTATGAAGGAGCTGATTATTTCAATCATTGCTTTTCAAATAATTTTCTTTATTGCAGGTAAGAAAGTTTATGAGATAACTGGATTTTACTTTGAGAGAAAGGACAAACAAAATCTAATATAAATGACATGTCACGTATACAAAATAGAGAAGACAAAACACACATGATAGATTTTTATATATTTTCTCTTTCAGTTGTTCCTTCCGATGTCAACCCTTTGTGCCCATAAAACTTACCAAATTGATAACTGTTAAATATGTTATTGTCAAATATTTGAGACTGGACGTAAGAAAACACTATAGGTTACTTCTAGCAGTCTACAGGGAGATTGATATCTGCAGAATTTATTTGCCAGCCATCAGGTCTTGGAGTCATCCGAGTTTACAGTACGTCAGTGCTTTTTAATTATTACTCGGATGAAATCTGTAGTGATGCTAGCACCCAATTTCAGCTATTTGAAAACTGTATTAGTTTTACTGAACAATTAAGCGAAGGGGAAGTATTATGCTGTTCCGAATGGCTTATTGATTTTCTGAGTGTGATGCTTTTCATTTCATGGAAATAATTTTGTTAAGAACATTTATTTATGATATCAACATTATATGATGTTTTGTGGTGAGAAAAAAATAATCAAACAATCAATAATATCTGTGTACGCGGGTGGATTCTTGATTTGATGACGTATACCAGTCAAAGGTTAAATAGTAGAGAAGCATCACAGTTATAAGTCACATCATTTGATTAGGTGTCACTATTTTGATATTACATATTACCGACTTTCGATCCCGGATTATATTTTATCGACAGGTTATCTTCTCTGTGGATAGGACATTTTGGTACACAGTCAAGTAAGAGCAACCGAAAAAAAGTAAAAATAAGCTTACAATCGTTGCAATTTGGAAAAAGAAAAACTGTTTTATGTTATCTATACACGACAAAATCATCGGAAAACAGATATTTTCCCCAAAAATTTACCGACTTTTCGGTGTCTTCCGTTTTTTGCCAT
Organism: Mytilus coruscus; assembly: GCA_017311375.1. Lineage (NCBI taxonomy): Eukaryota > Metazoa > Mollusca > Bivalvia > Mytilida > Mytilidae > Mytilus > Mytilus coruscus. Next base: position 117,272,614 of record CM029601.1, on the reverse strand, counting down.
TGCGTTGTCAGTTTCTCTTCGACTTATGAGTTTTAAATGTTCTCTTGGTCGTTTCCGCCTCTTTAGTTATATATGATTTTTTTCTCCAAAACTTAATTTATTGAAAGCGACAAACATATAACGAATATTTAAAGCTTTTTGCGAATATTGGAACAATTTAGTGAATTTCAATGTTGTAGATAACAAAATAACAATATGTAAATTAGTAATAAGGTGTCAGTCATATATTTTCGTGCAGTCGATTGCGTGTAACAACTTTCAGCGGCGTAAGATAAAACTGAAAAATGGGAAAGGGGGACAAACTTCTGAAAGTGAAAATAAAAAAAATATCTTTTATGTATTCTATAAATAGTCTAGAAGTAAGTTTTGTACAAGTTTGATGGACAAAACATAGTTTTGTCCTCCTTGTCCCACTCCCGGCTCCTACACCCTTGACTTTAAGCAGGCACTTTATTCCATTATCTGAAGCCTAACAAACCGCCAATCAGTTGTTTCCAATAATATCGCAAAAAGTAAATAGATGCCAGTCTAAACATGTTAATCTTGTGCGTTGCTGACCTTCTGACTTTTGACAGATCTGGGACATAATATATTGACTATTCCCAGCTTTTACTGAATAATTCCTTATTCATATCAACCGATTGAGAAAAGAGAAAAATGTCCATAACTTCAGGTATATAAAAAAATCAATGCCCATTTTTACTAATAATATCAACGAAAAATCAAAGAAGTGTTAAAACATGATTTTTGTCTTATTTAAAAAAAAATCCATCGGTGATTTGTTCATTATAATTGCCACAAATAATCTTCATACATATGCCCATTAGTGAGGAGAATACGATACAGTTACAGGGGAGATAATGATGTCGCTAACGTAAAATGTTATTTTTCACGACGTCAATCTGTGACATATCGGGAAAAGATGTATTTTTCGACTGATTTTTATCATTCAGACTGATTTAACTTGAAAACGAGTTCATGGACCCCTCTTTTTAAAAATTACATTTGGCTTGATTGTGTATGAAGATTATTTGTGGCAATTAAAATGAACAAATCACCGATGATTTTTTTTAAATAAGATAAATATACAGGAAAAAATGCCGTGTCTTTACTAAAGTCATAAAAATTTGATAAAAACGAATTATTTCCAAAGCATTGTTATACAAATTAAAAGCACACTTATGTAGAGAAGATATTCCGAATGTTGTTACAAAAATCCGCTTGCGTTTATCTTTTGAAACAAAAAAGTTCGGTATGTCTTTCTAGAGGATAGAAATGTCAAAGAAACCGAAATTTCAAGTAAATGTCTAAAATTTCTACCCAATTTATCTCTAAAGGTAGCACATGAAGGTATATTTTTTTTACATATTTGAATTGACTAGGTGAAATTTAGCTTGTATGCAAACTTCGTCAAAAGTTCACCTTGGAATCAAAACTTTATCGTATGCCCTTGAACAATCGCTGTTATAAAAATTGTATAAGATACATACATTTAATATTTTATGCATGAGTTTGATCAAGGCATGATTAAAAAAATGGATGAGATCTTGCCTTTAAAATTTAAACTATGAAAACTAATCAAAGAACAAAAAAGACAATGTTGAAAATAAGAAAGACAGCCACCGCATACTGTTTACACAAGGAAGGGTCATATGAGTTTAGAATTATAGTCTATTAAACTTATCCAGTCTCGTTGGGGAAGTCAGTTTTACGTTTTATACACAATCACGTCATCGGAATGCAAATTCATTGAACGGGCATTTTTAGATGGTGACGTTCCCTTGTCACCATCTTATGGTGTTTATATATCTCAACTTGTTCGATTCGCTCGTGTTTGTAACAACGTATTTGATTTCAACGAAAGAAATCTCTGTATTACTGAAAAATTATTACACCAGGGTTTTCGATATCACAAACTAGTCAAAACATTTACTAAATTTTATCATCGGTACAAGGACATCATTCGTAAATATAAATCAACATGTAGACATCTTATACGTTCAGGTATTTCACATCCAATATTTTATGGTAATATTCTTTACAAAGCACAAAAATGTCGGCATTCACCTCAAAAGCTAACCAAACCTTTAAACAGACTTATTCGGAAAGGATATAGTTACGATACTGTTGTCAGGTCATTAAGGATTGCATATTTTGGTATTAATATTGTTTAACTCATAGGGTCTTTGCATCGGAAATAAACAGTATTATTCTAAAACCAGTTGTTGGCATGATACGGGTTATGTTCTTCTCATATATTTTATGATTGTATGATACTTAACCCCTAACGGGAGGGATTGTACTGGATTTTCACATGATGAAGACATAATCTTTCAATCAGTTTAATTGTGGTCTGGAGCTGGCATGTCAGTAACTGCTAGTAGTCCTTTGTTAATGTATGTATCATTGTCGTTTTGCTTAGTTTCTTTTGTTACCTATTCTGACATTTATTAGTCTTGTATGTTTTTTAATTTTAGTTCATTTATATGTTTTGGAGTTTAGTGTGACGTCCATTTTCACTGAACTAGTACACAATTTCATTTAGGGGCCAGCTGAGGACCACCTCCGGGTGCGGATTTTCTCGCTGCGTTGGAGACCCATTGGTGGCCTTCGGCTGTTGTCTGCTCTTTGGTCGGGTTGTTGTCTCTTTGACATATTCCCCATTTCCATTCTCAATTTTATTATCCGGCTCTCAGACAGTCTATAACACATTTCACTTTTTTCAATTGTCCTTTCGATCTTCTGTGTCCACACAACCTACTCAATTGATAAACTGGTAAATTTGTTATCCTCTTAAATGTGGCTTAAATATTCGACTCTCGAAGTATGAAAGCTGTCTACAATGAGATGGAAATTTTTATGATTTATTCTCCAGTCATTAGATCTAGGGTCATCCGAGTTAACAGCACGTCAGTACTTTGATTAATTTTTATTTATTATTGTTACCAAAATGTTTCATTTTTTTAATCTTAAATTCACCGATTGGAGTTTATAAAAATATGAAAATGGGAGAGGGCATGATTTTCATCGGGTATGAAATCAATAATTAGGAATTATCATAAAACACCTTCAATTCATTATAACAGCCAAATATAATATAGTTCAACTGGTCTCACGATGGTTTTCATCTTTCCAATAAACAAGATTGCCAGAGCAAATTCTTAATATTGCTAGATTAAGTTTCAAAGTAGCACTTATAGCAGGTGCCTGATTAATTCAACACTAAATAAATATTAATTATAATTATGCCGGTCTTCGGTAAAAAGGTGCTTTAATGTGTGCTTTATTTTGTCATATCGGGTCCTTTAGTAGCTGACTTTAAGTAGATATAAGAAGATGTGGTATGAGTGCCAATGAGACAACTCTCCATCCTAGTCAAAATTTATAAAAGTAAACCATTATAGGTCAAAGTACGGTCTTCAACACGGAGCCTTGGCTCACACCAAACAGTAAGCTATAAAGGGCCCCAAAAATTACTAGTGTAAAACCATTCACACGGGAAAACCAACGGTCTAATCGATATAAAAAAACGAGAAACGAGAAAGTATGGATTTTGCTCCTTGTTGAAGGCCGTAAGTGACCTATAGTTGCTTACTAAGTAAATGGATTTGATACATGTCATTTTGTGGATAGTTGTCTCATTGGCAATCATACCACATCTCCATATTTTATATTCTTGAATAAATAAGTATTAAATATCTTACGGGCTAGTGATAAAGTAATAAAAAACACATGATAGGATTCGTTAAAGAAATATATATACCAGATCCATCACCATCATCATCTATTATTACTTTACAAAATCAAACTCGGTAATGACCTTTGAATATTACATGAATAAATTTAATGAATGTTTGTACATGCTTGAAAATTAAACAGTCTGTTTCATTAATCTTCATTAGTAACACCGTATAGATTGATTCATTTTTGTTTGCTTGATTAATGTCCTATGATAAATATTTCATGCATGTTCAGGACGGACGAGAACAAATTAACTATTAAAACAATAGCCCTGCAATGGTTGTCGACCTGGATGAAAGGCGGGAAATTTGGAATGCCACTTGAAAATTGGGGTTTATTTGATAGGGACAGAAATCTAACCTTGCAACAGGACACGTAAGGACCCTTCAAAGAGTTGTCGCGTGGATTCTTTAACATGCAGAGAGAATGGTATTCTCTCTACACGAGTCCTCGGATTTAGAGCCCCATTTTGACCGGACGTTGCTGCAAATGTATACGTGCATCCCGTACAGCGAAACGGACACGCAGCTTTGGCAAGGGTTACACTACAGAGATCGAACAGTACCGTATTAGAATGAATAGGACGTTCAGCAATTGTTAAATGGATTTTGATATATTTCTTTGGCTATTGAGTTTTCTACCATGTATAAAATCAGGTTCAATAGTCTCAGAATAACTTGAAATTACAGCACAGCACCTTATTTTACCGAGTCGAAAGATAGCAAAGCAAGCGTAACCTAAGTAAGGTTATACATACTGCAATTTCTTGTTTGAAAAAAAAAATGAAACATATATCCTCATGACTTACTCAAAGTACCGCCACTTATTATTATTTTTGTCACTAGTAGCGTTAAGAAGCTTGAGGTTCTGTGATGCATCCTATTTTGTTTCAGAGAACGAACTTTGTATTGGACAAGCATACAATTGCTAGACTCTCTTTAGCCCCGTTCACATGTACAAATTTGCATATATATGCTTATAACAATATACATGTAGAAATGCATATGGGTGTGAAACGTGCAAAAGTTGTAAACTTCTGTTTCATTTGGTCTCTGGTGGAGAGTTGTCTCATTAGTAATCGTACCACATCTTCTAATTTTTATATTTAACGTTAACTTCTACGCCATTTGAACTCTGGTGGAGAGTACATCTCATTGGAATTCATACAACATCTCTTACAATAATGGTAAATTAATTTGCATGACCGAACAACTTGATGCAAAAGTAACACGTGTAAATTTAAACTGCATGTGTATTTTGTGCATATGAACGCAAAAAAAAATATATATATATATAGCCAAAGCTACGAAGAAGCGAGGGTATCATAGTTATTATAGACCCGCCCTTCCTTCTGTAAGTTCATCAAAATGTAGATATGTGTGCGTCCGTTAGTCATATTGATTCCGCAACATAAATCAAATACTTTATATCGAAATGCAAGGTCACCTTACTTCAATGTATGGTCACACATGAAAGGAATATCCCTCTGATTTTCAAGTCGCTACGTTTGCGGTAATAGTAACTTTGAATAGACCGAAATTAGTTTAGCCGGAAAGGAATTAACGAATTATAACTCTAGAACCAGTTTCTAGAGGAACTTCTATTAGAGAAACACATAAACGTTGACATACACACACAGAATTGAGTGTAGCCCAGTTTCAGCTGTTACAAGACTGTCCTAAGATGTACGCTCAAAACTAGTTTTACCAGGTTGAGTTTTATCCCGCGATATGTTCTTTAGGTGCTGTCCAAATCCAGGAGACTATTATCTATTGTTTGATGTAGTTTGCTGTCTGCAATAATTTTTCTCATTATATATTCTTTTTCAGCATAAATCATAACGTCGGTTTTCACTTTTATATCGTTTCACATGTTCTCATCCCGGTCCTTTGGGTCCCTTTGGGTCTTATAAACAGTAAGAAATCTTAACGAAATTTTTGGAACAAGACTCAGAGATGGAGCAAAATCTGTGGAAATGGTAAAGACGGATTAAGCCCCTACTTTATTGCTCGACTATCAAGTTCAATTTTCGAAAAATATTTTTTTTTTATTGCCAATGTGTATCTAACGTAAATACACATTTGGTATATAAAACACGTGAACCCATTACACATTTGCATTTACATACATAGGCAAATTTGTACATTTGCAGATTTACATGAACGTGTAAATTTTCATCAAGTGAATGGGGCTTTTTGTTTATTAACAAACTCAATTATTCAAAAGCAATTAATAGAGGATTATCTTGCATCACTATGTTGCAGGGTTACTGTCACATCCATGATATGCTCCACGTCTTCCTTTCTTTTCTGTATACTGTTGATTCACTTTATTTCGTTTGAATTATTCTGACTGGTTTGATAAAAACAAAATCAATGTATAGCAAGTTTTTATGAAAGTTAATTGGTACGTTATAACTTCATAACTTTTTAAACATGAACTCTATATAAATTATTACATTTTATTTCTTTGCTGGAGGTTGATATTCCCTTTTTGTCATTTCAGAAGCCGATAGCCAGAAGTTAAACAACTTACCGAGGCATTATGAAGAAAAACTACTAAGGAAAATTAAGCTTAGTGTAAGTCCAGAGGAAATGAGTATTGTTGAAAAATTCAACAACCTGAAGGACTTTTATCCAGATGGTGGGAGAAATCATGTCCTACGGAAACGTAACGCAGTCCAAGCTATGATGGATGCAGATGGTAATGGGTCGGTGACCCGTCGTCGTAAAACAAGGCCCATGATGCGAGAAGGGCGACGAAGAAGAACAAGACCAGAATCTCCAGAAGGAATGTTGAGGGCAAAAGAACTCAAGGCAAACTATATCAAAACAGACAATATGAGGGCAGACAGATTACAAGCTGACAAGATAAAGGCTGATATGATAAAAGCTCAAGATGTTGTGGTGACTGCAAAGAAACCTAGACGAAAACCAAAATGGAGACCAAGTTTTGGAGAATTCAACTCAGTCGATCCAGGTATTGGAATACAGCGAATCAACTCTCTAACAGATCTTCCCAACTTCGATCAAAACTCCAATGACCTTTTAAACAAAAATGAGTTTAGTCAGTTCGAACGTTTATCGACTGAGCCAAGATCAATGTCCCAGAAACCTTCACTATTCGATTCACTGTTTTCTCAACAACAAAGTATCGCCGATAATTCACAATTTTCTCAACAACAAAGAATCGCCGATAATTCACAATTATTTAAACAACAGAATATCGCCGATTTTTCTCCAGACCAGAGGACTAAAACTAAAAATAAACACAGACTTAGCCAATTTAATACGCCGTCTTCTTTTCAGCAGACAGAAGTATTACCCGAATTTAGCTCTTCACATATTTTGAATAAAATTCCTAAATTAAGCGAATTCATAGCTGACGGTTCTCCGTTTGTACAGAAACAAAATCATCCAAATTTTAAACAACAGGACACGTTTTTAAGAGGAGCACTGCCGCCGCTTACTTCATCGGCCTTCGATGAATTTACCAACATTGATGCCCAAAATATCGGAAAAGGTGAAAATACTGACAAGACACTTGACAGTACAGTCAAAACATATATGAAAGAATCTAAAGGAACTGGTCCATGGTATTTTTAATTTGACTGGTTACTGACTGAACACTTTTGCATTATATTTGGATACTTACCAGCATTAAACAGATTTTATTTGTCGCAAACTATAGTTCTGTGAGACTTAAATATAGGTTTGCGGAAAGTAATTTGACTCTTGCGAATATTCCAGATACACTGACCCATGGCAAGAGTTATGTTAACTTAAATGTATTGTTAGCTGTCAAATTAACAACATTTAATAACTAACGTCTCTTTCAATAGACAATGTATGTGATGCACCTAAATTACATTAACAATAATGAGAGGTCTGGGTGATTTTTTGTTGTTGAGAAATCAGCATTTGTAAAAAATAGAATATTTAACGAGAAAATTGTCACTTGAATTTTCATATGAAATGCATCAGGAATAATCGATGTTTAACTGTATGTTAAAATATAGTTTTGTTACTAGAAATATCAAGATTTTCAGAATAATTTATGTGTATTTTTTATTATTTAATACGAGGTAATTTTTAATTATTATTCACCACAAAATGAGTTGAACCCCGCCCTGTTCCAAGTCAGTGATTGATTGATTGAATTTTTTTGTTGGTGTTTTACGTCATTTTTAGCACAATTGGCTAGTTCATGGCGGTCAGTTTTGATTGGATGAGGAAGCCGGAGTTCGGCAGGAAAACTGACAATTCTAGTCAATTAATATTAGAGTTGAACGCATCTGCCCGTGCGGGGTTCTAACTTCCAAGTCAACGATATCGTCAGTAGTTGTCTTATTCTATAACTGATGTTTTTCGTTATTTAGACGAGAATTGAATGTTGATACCAGAATTTGGTTGTTACTGTTTAATTTATTCACAATTTTTACAAACTCGGAACGATTTTGTGCTTGACATATTATAATTACACCGGTCACTGTATGTTGCCCTTTAAATGTCTTTGGGTTTTGTCATTAGGTTACTGTATCATTGACCTGTTCTCATCATCTCAATTTATTCATAGTCAAATACGAAAACAAATATTAAGAAATCAAGAAGTTAGTTGGGGTTTTTTAAATGCATATCCAAGGGAAAAAGTCAGAAGAGTAACACAATGTTAAGGAAAGGTTGAAAACGTCAGCAGCAGCAGACATCTATATATTATAGTTTTGATTGAATATTGATAAATTTTAGTGAATATATAGATATATCATTTCTTGTTTCTCAAACATTTATTTTTACAAAATATGGCTGTTTTAACTCCATTTAATCAAAAACGTGCATTTGTATTTTAAATACGGTGTAGAATATGAAGATAATTTATTAAGTGGCGACTAAATAGGTGACAGTTGCATGTGATCGGTACTTTGTGTCTTTTCGATTTGTTTTTTTATGCTATGTACCATTCTAATTTAATATAAAAATAAATAGATTGGTAAGATTGCCAATGAGACAACTATCCATCAGAGTTCAAATGATTTGGAAGTAATAAAGGTCACTGTATGTCAATTAAAAAATGTGAAAAACCCATACTGGTATAGTCCGGCAGCAATAACAGGCATCGCCAAGAAAAATGTGAAACAATTCAAACGAGAACACTAGCGGCCTAAACATAACAATTCAATTTATGAAAAAAATACATGATTATAAAGACAGGCACATAAAGAATGTTATGTTGTTAAACATGTTTGTGGGCGTTCAACCCTCCCCTAACCCGGGATAGTGGTGTAACAGCACAACAAATGAACAAACTGTAAAAATCAGTTGCAAATGGTTCAACTCAATAGATCGGCACATAGCAGCAAAAAAAAAAAAAACAAACAAACAAAAACAAACAACTAACATAAAAACATAAAAACAATAGATACAAAGCACCGACATACATTGATATAATAGTACTTGAAGTTTCGGGAAACTAGTTCAAAGCCATGCAATTACAACTAATAAATAAATCATGTTCTCCCAGACTAAAGTATAATCAGTATACGGATTTAGTGTAAAGACGTCGTAAACAGTCTGAGAACCAAATGACCGTGTGCAATGACAAAATATGAATAAACTGTATCGACAGCATGCAGGATCATAAGCATTCATAACTGTATATATTACACCACTGCCCAAGGTAAAGTGGCCGCGATGAGTGGAATTGAACACTAGAAGACATGTTTACTTCAGGTACATACTTTTTGTGCCTAACAATAGACTATTTTTCAGTTGTCGTTGTTTGTTGTCCATCTTATTATTTTTTTTAATTGTTTAAGTAAATCTCATGCCGGCGATTTTCTCTTTTGCATTTTGTAATCCCAGGCCTTTTATAGTTTACCACACAGGATTGTGTTTGATCATTGGTGAATTCCATTCGGAGACCTGCTGTTGTTCACATCCTTTTCCTGTTGTTTTAAATGGATAGTTGTCTAGTTGGCAATATTCATACTATCATAATATATATCCTTACTTTTATACATTACCCTATGCAAATTTCAAAAGACAAAACATATGAAGAAAATGGGCTACTATATCGTTTGCCCTTAAAGGGGCATAAGAGGTGCCCATAGAAATACGGGCGCATTACATTTTCGCGCATTTGGGGATTAAAAAAAATACGTTTGTGCGCAGCTTTTGATCACATTTGCGCGCATTAATTTTACATGTGACAGGAAAAAATAAAGATAATTCATAATAAGTGTGACTATAGTTATTATGAATTTTTAATATACTTATACATTATTTAAATTATATGTTTTTCATATTGAATTCTAAAAATATATAAAGTGATCATGAGAAATCCCGTAATAGCAAAAGACATACATGTAACTTTAATTGCGAATATTTAAGTCAGTTTGTAAAGTTGCTTCAAGGCACACAAGTGGAGTTTCGTTTGTCAGAAACAAGTCGGGGGAAAAAATCAGTAGTGCACGATGGATTTACATTCTGAAACCACAGAGCACTTAAGTCGGGGATATTTCATGGCGATGCACCATAAATAATTGCAAAGATATTTCAGCAGATTCCTTTTTTTCCTCCAAGTCTTTGGGCATCAATACCGTCAGCAGAATCCAGGCATACTAAAAACGGCCCGGAATCATTCCATGCTCACTGCAATGAGCAATTTCATTCAGCACATCCATGTCCTAATAGTATTTTTGTGTTTTGTGTTATTTCAAGTTAAGTAGTGGGCTTCAAATATTCAGAACGTTACGAAAAGTACTGATAGTAATAGTTAAATAAATAAATAAATATAATCTACCTGTATTTACCTGAGTTTACCTGTAAAAGAATGCGCGCAAATGTTATCAAAAGCTGCGCGCAAGCGTTATGATTTTGCGCGCAAATGTAATGATAATGCGCGCAAATGTAATGCACCGAGAAATACCTACAATCTGTCAATAGACTTTATTATCGAAACGTACACAGGTGGTGCCAAGGAGAAAATGTATAGCTTTAATGATCACATAGACATAGCTACAGAAGTTTTATTTAAAGAGATATTCATCAGAGATAAAGCGCAAGGCACGTTCATGTATTTTTTCCCGTTTTTTTAGTATTATTTTCTCCACAACAATGCCAAACTATCGGACAATAATTGAAATATCGAAATACTAATTGAATTATAGATAGTTAAATCTTCCAATGTTGATAATTGTTTCCCAATACGTTTCAATGCATTCAGTTGCTTTGATGCTTTCTTATATATAACAGAAATATTAGTATCAATTTTAAGTTAATAATCAATTGCTGCAGTAAGAAATTTGGCTTCATTTAAACACTCAGTTTCATTCCAATCCAAATTAAATTTTAAGTTCTGATTATGTGTATTTTTCTAAAGGCAATAACCTGATTTTTTCTGAATTTGCTTTCATCTGATTGTCCGAAAACCAATTTATAAGTTCTGGACTTTCCTTCTCCAGAGTTTTAATCAATTTATCTAAGTCCAGTCCTGAGTATGACAATGTGTTATCACCAGCATAGTGAAGGAGAGCACTTTCCTTTACAAAATTAATAAAATAATTAAGAAAAAAGTTAAATAATACTGCATTGTCCCAGAAGGGATCCTTGTGGAACTTCTTTATATATTTTTATCCAAGAACAAAAATGTACACCTTCTCTGACACTTTGTTTTCTATCAGATAGATAGCTATCAATAATACTCATCACAGTTCTAGTAAGAATATCTAGCATAAATACCCTTTTCATTACAAAAGATGGCTTTAAGTTGTCAAAGAACCATTTAATCAAATAAGAAAACTTCTGTTTAATAAGATTGTGTGGAAATGTAGTGTAGAGAGTAGACAAGTCAATAGCCGTCAATCGAATTGAAAGGACCATCAAAAGCATGTAATTCATCAAAAACGTCCATAGAGTTTTAACATTTCAAAAAAAGATAATTACATTATGTTCATATGCTTTACTACAAACGCTAATAATAGAGAGGCGAAAGATACCAAAGAGATAATCAAACTCATTAGTCGAAAACAAACTGATAATGCCACTGCAAAAATACTTTAAGGCATAAACAAGACCTTTAGTCCTCAAGGTTTGAGAATGATCCATGGGTGAAGATTTTTCTATGTCACTTGGTCAAAGTTCACGACAGTTTGGCAATTAATCCACTGCATTTGGCCTCTGAAGGATATCTGTCAACCTGGTTTCCGGAATACGTCTCAATCTGCAGTCGGCTAAATCTGGGACATAGTATATTGTTACAATACAATTCCCAGGTTAAATATAGAAATATATTTAGCACATCAATCTCCAAGAAGATATTTATCATCAATCACCTTAATTATAGCTATCTGTTCTCACAGTGATATATTTAACATGAATTATGTACACCTCATCAGTTAATACATACAGTATTTTTGTTGTAAGCATCTTACTACTGCCTTGTATACAGAAAGCTATGTCTTTACTACTTAGTCCCGATGGCATTTTTTTGTCAATTGGAATGATGTTTCATGAAGGTCTGGATGGGGTTAAAGAATAGAGAATAATGGGCCAAATCTACAGAAAAATGGGCAAAAACCAAAAAAACAAAGAATGAAGGAAACTAATATGACAACAAAATATAGAATAGGAAAGGGGACTTAAAAATACAGAATACAGAAATAAAGAATTCCCAATCCAGACCCTTTTTCGTTGACGTGTACCCACATTTCCTTTTATTCACACGAAGAAGTTCATCCTCTTTAAAAATATGTTATACCTATCTGTCTCTGCCTTGTCCGGTGTCTGTTCATTTTAAAGCAATATCTATTCATAAAATGATAATTGGCTAAATTGGTTTCAACAGAGACATATAAAACATTATATTATATTTTCTGGTTTCAATACAGTCAGAATTTCTTAACGTAAATTTTATTTTTATCGCACCAGATGTTCCAATTTATAAATTCAGAAATTAGTAGGAAACTAAGGTTCCAACTCTCTCAGACAAAGTTGCCCTTAAGTGGACTTGGCTGTTCTTTTTTCCCCCTTTGGTCAAATAGCTCCTCAAGTTTTCAATTATTTACAAACTGGCTCTTTTCTTTTAGTTTTGGCGCTCTTGATAAAGGTAACTCCAGAGGAGCGCATCATATTTGTTTTGGCGCTCTTGATAAAGGTAACTCCAGAGGAGCGCATCATATTTGTTTTGGCGCTCTTGATAAAGGTAACTCCAGAGGAGCGCATCATACACAAAATTTGCAGTGTTATTTTATATTTACTACCATTGTTGGTGTACTGATAGTTCAAGACGGTCACGGTCGTCAGTATAGTAGTTAGTACTTCGGTACAAGATTCCAGAGTTGACCTTGGATGGATTTGGCTATTTTTGTATGTCCCTTTTGGTCATATAGCTTCTCAAGCATATGATTGGCTTCCTGTGAATTTTGGGAGGTTTGAGCATTCCTGGTGGAGGCAAGTACAGAAAAGCGCTTCGAATGCTTGAAATTTAAAACCTATTTGGTTTCATTTCCGAGACTTCTACAGAGGCGAATACATGGTATTTTTGGTCGGGGTATGGAGTTGGGAACCGCTCGAAAGTCGAAAATAATCTTGGGGTGTAGAATTGCGAACCATTAATAAAAAGTCATTACATGTCATTTTCCTTCAACTTTTCTTTCCAGTGAAATTCTTAAAAAGTTGACATGTTATCATTAGAATCCGTTAAATATACACATGTCATAATTACATTAACCCTGTAGGTAAACCTGTTCAAAATATTGTGACACCAGGCTGTTATGAATTCGTTATTACTATAATTAGATTGTTTTTACAAAAGAGAAAACTAAAGAACGAACTTAATTTCTTATTTTTTGTTTATTAAATATAAAAAAAACGACGGTAGCTATTACCCGGAATGAAAAAAAACCCTGACACTCTATTAAAGGGTCATTAGCTGTCAAATTAATGTTCACCGATTTGACTCAAATTCTAATATTTGATTTATAGCATACTAAAATGTATATCCAAATCATAAAAAGTTTAAAATATACAATTTACGATGCATGGACTCGATAACATGTATCAGCATTCCGTGTGTATTTTAGTCTAGACGCCATCTTATTAACCATCGAGGTGACCTCTGAAGACTGTCGACGGTCATATGACCCGATATAAACATAAATGTAGATATAAATAGATAGCGAACACGTGCAATTGAATTTTTCTAGGTCTGCTTGATTTCATATTATAGGTTACAAAATATGTTAATCGTTTCTACCTGTATAAGTATGAGTATTTGTGAATCGAATCAGTCAACCAAATGGTTTCCCTTGCTTTACTTTCAATGTTGACTTTCTTTTCCTTTTAATAGCTAAACACGCCTACCTAGTTTATGCGTAACCCATCTCTAGCTAAGGGGTTAAATTGAAGATGTCGTGGACCATAACAGTTTGTACCGAAACGTATTCCGGTCAGGCGTGGGAGGTACACTCTGGCTATTAATACGACGGTTAAGTACCAATGCCTACACCTCCATAGAATGGGGTGGTCTTACCTCTGAACCATTCGTACAACAAGGGGTCAGACAGGGTGGGATTTTAAGTACTGAATTGTACAAGCTTTGTGTGAATGATGTACTGGAACAAAGGGAGGACAACAGTTTAGAAAAATATATCGCCATTTTTTCGGAGATATTTACTTTGAGCACCAACATGTGCTGACGATATTGCCTCGATAGCAAATTTACCAACAGAACTCCAAGTAATGATCTCGATGGTGGAAAATTACAGCAAACACAAACAATATATTCTCCAACCAACTAAAAGTGTTGTCCTGGTGTACGATACGAAGGTAGTAACACCAGTTCACTCCAAGAAGTTCAATTAATGACCAGGAAATTATTCAACCAGATTCAGCTGTACACTTGGGTATGAAGCATAATGCCAATTTCAAAAACAAAACAAAAAACAATTTCCACACATATTAATGCAAACATTTCCAAAGCAAGACGTAGTCTGTATAGCCTAATGGGCACAGGACTCCACGGTAAAAATTGCCTTAATCCTACAAATAGTCTTCATAATTATATTCCATACTTATGTTCTACCAGTATTAACATATGGCTTAGAAATTCTTCTTCCAGACAAGAAACATCTAGATCCTATAAAGGTATTCCACAGAAAATTATTGAAACAAATTCTATCCATGCCAAATAATACAGCAGATGTTGCTATTTATACACTTGCTGGAGTTATTCCTGTAATTGGGACAATCCAAAAATCCGCTTTAAACACTTTCAATTTTTTTTGTGCTATGGATTCATCTGTGGAGAAAGACCTGACCGTGAGACAACTTGCTCTTGCTGGATTCTCAACATCAAGTTGGTTCGGACAGATTCGTAATCTCCTTGTCATTTATGATCTCCCATCAGCGTAGGACATTCTTGATAATCCACACAGCATGGACTGTTGGAAGTCAATAGTAAAAAAAACCAGTAGACATTAGACAATTCATTCAAAGCTCAAACCGCATCTTCTGTTCAGCTCTATCCATCACTACGCTTTTTATCAACGAATGACCTAGGCCTGTTGTTGATAAAACCAATCCAAGTTTAGCCAGCGTAAATACCTCTTCTCAAGATATAAGTAGATTACCTACTAAGCTGAAACTACTGACAGGGACTTCTTATCTGCAAAGCAATAAAGCGGCTTTCAACTAGAATACAGTAGATCAGGCCAACATTATAAAAATAAGGAGCTGTGGTATGATTTTCAACGAGGCAACTATCCACCAAAGTTCAAATGAAGTGGATGTAAGCAATTATAGGCAACCCGTCGGCTTTCAAGGCCCCGACATGAAAAATATGAAACAATTCAATTGAGAAAACTAACGGCCTAATTTATAACAAAACAACTTACGAAAAACAAATATGACAGACATGAACCAACGACAACCACTGAACTACAGGCTCCTGACTTGGGACAGGCACATAAAGAATGTGGCGGGGTTGAACATGTTTGTGAGCGCTCAACCCTCCCCTAACCTGGGACAGTGGTGTTACAGCACAAAATAAGAACAAACTATAATAAAATGCCTAATGTGCAAGGGAAAGCTAGAAATAATTGATAATTTCCTTCTGGAATGTCCAGCACTGCAAGAAATCCGTACACCTTACCTGCACGAATTATATACCTTTATAGAACAGATGGCGAAAGACACATACGGACGTCATCACGAGTTGGTTGACCGTTATGGAATATCCGTTTCACAGATGTTTTCGGATAATTATGTTCCTTATGTCGTAACTACAATCCCGTTCCCTTTTCACGAATGTGACCTACCGAATTAGACTATTTACCCCTATTTGTGACATTTTTACCTATTGTTTTTGTTTGTTTTGTTCACACATCGTTGTCAATATAATGGAATTTGATGCGACTGTCGTACAAGTGAGAGGTTTAGCTATATAGCTAGCTTTAAAACCAGGTTCAATCCACCATTTTCTACATAAGAAAATGCCTGTACCAAGTCAGGAATATGACAGTTGTTATCCATTCGTTTGATGTGTTTGAGCTTTTGATTTTGCCATTTGATTAGGGACTTTCCTTTTGAATTTTCCTCGGAGTTCAGTATTTTTGTGATTTTACTTTATACTACCTTAAAAGTATTTTTAGAAATGACAGAACAGAACAGAACAGATGGCGAAAGGCACATACTACCTTAAGAGTATTTTTAGAAAGGACAGAACAGAAGAGAACAGGTGGCGAAAGACACATGCTACCTTTAAGAGTATTTTTAGAAAGGTTAAGTGTCATCTTCGGCTTAATTTGACATCTTTCTATATGTGAACCTTTTTCTTTTATCGTTTTGCATAAAAAACGTAAAACATCAAAACACTTAAGTTTGCAAATATATTTTATTATACTTCTTCTACTTCTACTTCTACTCTGTAGTGACCACCTTCAACACGTTGAAGTTTATTGTACTGCGCGTTGCTTTGTGGAGACGTATATACAGTTAATATTTTTATTTTATTCATTTTAATATTAAGATAAAACTATTTACACATGATGAATTTACTGACTGTAGGTGTAGGTTGAGATGGCTGTTTTGAACGCCTCTATAGAGTCGCTCATAACAATACTCAGAGGAAGGCTGTTCCAGTTTTTAATTGTTCGTGGAAAAAATGATAATTGGCGTATTTGTGTTCTGCAGGATGGAATTTGGTATGAGAGTGCGTGCATGTTCCGGGACTGTCTGAGCGGTTGTATTAGTCTGTCTGTTTTTGTGATTGCGATGAGATGGTATGTGATTTTGTAAAACATGACAAGGCGTGCATCTGTTCTTCTGTGTGCAAGGTCTCTCCATTTTAAGTGATCTATCATGTCACTAACGCTTGATGTGTTTCTGTGACGGTTAGTGACAAACCTAGCAGCCCTTCTTTGCACCTTTTCTAGTTTGTTTATATCCTCAGTAAAGTAAGGATGACATACTGAACAGGCATATTCTAGTGATGGTCTGACTAAAGATTTATATGCCTGTTCCTTTACTGAGGTGGAACTGACGTTAAGATTCCTTCTTAGAAAACCTAGTGTACTGTTAGCCTTATTACAGATGGTGTTTATGTGACTGTGCCATTTTAGGTCTGATTGTATTGTCATGCCTAGGTATTTTGCCTTGTCAACATGTTCAAGAACGTGGCCGTGTAGAGTGTAAATGAAAGTGAATGGATTTTTATTTCGACTGATGGACATAACATTACACTTGTCAGGATGAAAAGCCATTTTCCATGTATGTTCCCAGATGCCTAGTGTGTTTAGATCTTTTTGTAGGGTTTCGCAATTGCTGTATATATTGCGTCTTGGTACTTAAAGGTCCGTAATCGTTCACTATTATTTAAAAATTGTTGTATGGTGATAGGATGACATCGAATTAAAATTTGGCGGGAAAAATAATCTACTTGTGGCATCCCCAAAGACTTGATTTGTTCTTAAAATTTGTCTACACGATGATGTGAAAATGGCGATGACCACAAATATTAAAGACAATTAACAGGTCACACTTAAAGGTCAGCCCTAAAAAGGACTGAATTTCCTTACACATGTCATGAGCCCTTTAAAGACAGGTATTCTACAGGTATTCTACAGGTATAATTCTACAGGAAATTGTCAGCAGTTTAGACCAGTGAACAGTTTACAAAAAAAATATCAAAGATATCAAACTTGAATATCTATCTATATATATATAGAAAAAATGATACTAGACCTTACAACAAATGCCTCTGACCAAGTAAGTACAGCAATCAATCTCTTCCCCTATATTATCCTCGTCTCATGGGTTTTTGTACAATACAAATCGAAAATAACTGACGCCACAATGGAAAAGTGATTGTTGTATAACGTCAATAGTTCAAGAGGCGCAGGTTCTCGGGTCAAGCGGTGCAGATTCTCTGGTCAAGCTGTGCAGATTCTCTGGTCCAGATTTCCAAATTGTGATTAGGTTTATGAGAACTGATAACAGTGGAGTTGCTCCCTTAAAAAAAGAGGATCAATTGATAACTGATATCAAACAGAAGGCCAACATATTAAATGAACAATTTCAATTAGTTTTCACCACCGAAACAAAATAATAAACCTGATAAAAGGGCGAGCCCCATCAAGTCATAACATCTCTCGTAATCACTACACCTGGCATACAGAAACTTTTACATAATATCAATCAACTCAAAGCCAGTGTCCCAGGCAACATCAGTGGCAGAATACTTATAAACAACTTCAAAACATAACAGCACCAATTCTTACTATAATTTTCCAGAAATCACTGCAAATGTTGCACCAGCATACAAAAAAGGTCAAGTGAGCTTTTCTGATCACTTGGCGTCAGTCATCGTCTGTTAAATTTTACAAAAATCTTCTCCTCTGAAACTACTGGGCCAAATTTAACCAAACTTGACCACAATCATCATTGGTATATCTAGTTTGATAAATGTTATTATGACCCTGGGTGCCAACCAAGATGGTTGACATGGCTAAAAATTGAACATAGCGGTAAAATGCAAGTTTTGTCTATTATTTTGAAAACCGTTATAAATAGAGAAAATCTAACAGAAGCAGAAATGTTCAGAATCTTGTCCATATATGTCAAAACTGTCAGACGACTTCTTATAGGAGTTATTGCCAAATATTACCTTTCTTTTAATTTTTATACAGGATGTATTATGGTAAACAGTTGTCCGTCCGTCGTCAACATGTCGGACAATAACTCAAAAAACGCTTTCAGCAATTTTTATGAAATTTTGGTGAATTGATTATATCTATTGACGTTAGGTCCCTTTCGATTTTAATTTTATTTTAGAAAAATGTACTGCTGATTATATGTCCATTTGACAAGCATGAAATCTTGTCTTAGAATTCACCAGATGCCACGATTCTGAGTCTAGATTTCAAAAATTAATTGGACCCCCTGAATTTTCTGTGACCACCTACATAATCATTTTGGCCTGTTAGAAAGTGGACTGACAATTCGGCTATTTGACTTATTGGTTGAAGATTGTCCTGCTAATCATTTCTGCTGTAAATGTTTTTTTTTATCTATTAGTTTCTTCTCAAAAATGCCAAAAATGGTAAAAAAATCATCATCAAAGGGCAATAACTCCTATAACGAGTCAACTGAAAATTTGCTCAAAAAAATTCGTGGAATTTGAGATTACTCATTACAGGTTCTTTCATTATCAATATTGTAATAAAGTTCCTATAAGATATAAAGTTCTTCGTATTTTGGTGTGACTTAGCATTTCATTGTTTATTGTATTAACAAAGGTTTGCTCGTTTAAAACAAAATCTAAACTAGCAAATCATGAAATAAATCTAAATTTTAACTAGCAATTTGCCAGCTGGCTGGTGTTAATTTCAGTTCTGATATATACAATTGAACTGCCATATGATTACATACAAAACATTAATTTTAAAATTGTTTATTTTGTTTTTGTTATAGATATAAGCCAAATATTTAAGATTTCTAAAGAAGGATAATACATGTTTATATTTTGAACCATGTCAAATAGTTTTACAATGGATTAATTACATTCTTCCTTTAAACTATTGTGTGATACAATAAACTTTAGAAATTAATATGTATTATAGTATAGTTATGTAAATTACAGTACAAGAAATTTAAGTTTAATAAGTGTGAAATAATATATTATTTAAATTTATATTGTTTTAAGGAGGCCATGACATAATTTATCAAGATAAGAGAAAGGTCATTAACTCGACAAGGAGACAAGTACAGCAAGATATCTGCAGTTACGATGTGAGTCTGAATAAGGAACTTTACAAGTGGTGACATTGTAATGAATCTTTAGAATGAGAAAGGACAGATGGTCCAAATGCACATATTTTTATACCCCGAAATTGAAATGTTATATTGAAAAAGTTGCCTACAATATGAAAAATTAGTATTGGATCATATATAATGCACATACAATGATTTTGCAAAGTTCTTGAATTATATTTTATCTTTATATAGTATTTAGTTTTTTTTGACATTGAAAAAGTAAACAAAATAAAGTATATATTTCAATCAGTTGATTTCATTTGATGAAAACAGAAATAAATTTGCCAACAAATGCCGAGTTCATGAATGCTTTCAGAGTATTAAGCTGGGATTATTCCCCTTAGATTAAGATGAAGTTCATTTACCCGCAATTTATTGGATAATAAAAATTTATTATACCCTTGAGAGAATATTTATGTAAGTAGTTGACTGAATATGAACAAATGCAATATAATAAGTAATTTGATATGAATAATTGATAAGATTTATTGGTCAATTAAGATAAGCCTCGATTTTTTTACCTGAGGTGAGATGACAAATAGACCCTACAAATTAGTACTCTTTGATGTGTATAATGTCCATTAATTTCTGCGCAAAGTGGAATTTTACTTGTTGTCCACTTTATTTGTTATTTATAATTTCCCTATGATATCACAGAGAGGTGTAAATAACAGGTTTTTACAGTTTGTCTGTAGGTTTTAGAGAAAAAGTTTCAGGTTGCTGTTAAAGAATTGATCACATTATCTTACCTTAATTACTCCACAAAAGACTAAATTTTAGTGAGAAAAAAAATGATGTTTTTTGGCATTTTCATTGTCAAAAGTTGACTAACATCCTGAAAATTTAGTAGTTACTGTCTATATTTGAGTATATTTTACATCATTGTTCAGATAACATCATAGAAACCTTTATGGAGGTGTACTTTAGTAGAGAGTTGGTCATCCATGAAAAATAGGTCAGATTTACCTACTTTTCGCTATTAAGTATAAAATATAATAACTGATGGAACCAAAAATTTAATCAATGAAAACTACTTTGACTGGCTGTTTCCTACATCTAAAATACCTGAAATATGATCAGCATTGATATATCCTTGAACTAAGGTAATAATTTGAGTCAAACTTCCATGTTCTGAATTGATTTACTGTGCTGTCACATAATTAGCTGATGCAGCCACTGCATACTATTATCAATGTTTTCATTTAATCTATGGGTTAATGAGACAGATTTTGTAAAAGTTAATTGTCTTTTTACAAAAACTTTGAACCATTCTATTGATCAGTGGAAGTGTCTGGCATTAAGTATGAACCTTAGATATTTTTTGCGCTTCAAAATTAGATTTCTTCGGCAAATTTGGTATAATTCGTTTACAAATCTCATTTAAATAGAAAACTTGCATCATAGCATTTCAAAATTTAAGATTGAAAAATGAATACACAAAAGTCTTTTATTTTAGCATTAATCCACCATATACATTCAAAATTTTAAATCATAATAATTGAATTATGATTCATTCAATAAGTAATCTTGTTGTTGAGTTGAATGAGATCCAATTTGTTCAAATTTGGAACAGAGAGTTGATTTTCCTTATTACAGGATTAATATGTAGATTAATTTTGGAATTCAATAACATTGTGTACTTAATGATTAACATAATTTAAAATCCAATTCATAAATGTTTAAAGTTGATATTCGAACCCATCTACCTAAATATTTTAATTACTTCAATTTTTTCGGGATCTTAAGCTGCCAAATCAGTTTGCCAGGAGAATCCCAAGTTCATTAAGCATTTTAATAAATAACTCTTCAAAGAAAAAATAATGCTATTTATTTGCAATTAACAACTTTCTATTTTTATCAAGTGTTATGTTTGTTGACGCCATCCTCTAAATGAAAAGAACTTTAAAAGGATTGTTGACAAACTTGTCTCGACATGCATGAGTTAACGGGTAGTATACTACTGTACCGTAATCGTCCAACTGAGACCATCAATATTGAAATGATTAACACATTAACTAGGCTATTACATATTGTATGATATTTCTGGCATTAGTTCAATTTTTTATCCAATTTGACATATTGATCAGTGCACAGTTTTGAAATTTCAGCTGATTTGGAAGAGTATGGAGGATTTATACCTGTAATTTACACCTGGACAGGTAAAAATTCAGGTAAGTAATAAATTGGTCAATTCATTTGTTTTATTGATTTCTGCAGATAAAAGTTTGCCATTAAATACATAACTCCAACAAAGTTGTGTCAATACACATTTTACTAGGATATTGTACAACATGTTAAGGTACATTTTATTTTTATTTGTAGTTTTGCATCGTCATTTGAACTTAAAAATTTGTTTGTTAACAGAAAAGATTGAATTTGTGCTTTAAGTGTAAGGCTCTTATTTATGATAAAAGAAGATGCGTGTGAAGGTTTTTTTAGGAGAAAAAAAAGGGGGGCAGGGTGTGTGTTCTATGTGAAACCTGTAAAATAAAAAAAATAAGAAAATGAGATGGAAGTAACTGGAGGGAGTTAATATAATATAACAAGAAATTCTGAAACAGTTTTAAGTACTAAGAGGATTATTATACATGTATGTAAAAATTGAGTTAGGATGGTCAAAAGCATTTAAATCCATATAAGTTTTTAGTGCAGCTATTTAGTAATTTTTATTTTAATTGAATCATACATGAAATTGCTTCTGCATTATCAAGGTTCAAATTCAAATGTTTATTGCCATATAAACTTTAAACAACCAAGTTTGTGACAAATACAAAATAAGTATACAATATAACTTGAAATTCACATATATATACACACAATCATTTACAGTATTATAAAATAGTCCAGAGTCCCCTGTCCTCAGTTCAAATGACTTTTTAATGTAGGACCCTAATTTATTTACTTTTGATGGTGTTGATGGATTGAGCAAAATTATCATGAATCAAAGTATTAAAAGATGATCTAGGGTTTATAGTCTGAGAAAAGTTTTCCTACATTGGTTAAACATTTCTCATTGAAATTTATAAATAAACAAAAAGTGTTCTCTGTCTACTGCATGTCAACAGACTGAAAATGACAGAAAATGTCATCAGGCTGCTTTTATATCAATTTACATTCTCTGTTGTGATCAATATAGAGGAATTGGTATCTAATGTCTAAAACAAAATAACAGCTCATAAGCTCAACCACCCCTTTCAAAAAAAAAATATATTTTTGCAATTAAAAATCAACCAAAATATTTTGATAAATGAATGGAATAGGATACTCACAATGCATTACTTACAGAATGATTACATACAGATTTTTCTGGAAATCAAGTCACATGTTAAGAGGAGTTGCAGATATGAGATGTACAAAGTGTATATGGACACACAGACAAATGTATTCCCCAGCTTTTGCCAGTTGGGGTATACAAACATTAGATGAGACCCTACATCAGTAATTTTAATAACAATTACATTAAATTTATCAAAGATTGGCACAAAGGCATAAGCATTATATTGGCACAAAGGCATAAGCATTATATTGGCACAAAGGCATAAGTATTATATTGGCACAAAGGCATAAGCATTATATTGGCACAAAGGCATAAGTATTATATTGGCACAAAGGCATAAGCATTATATTGGCACAAAGGCATAAGCATTATATTGGCACAAAGGCATAAGCATTATATTGGCACAAAGGCATAAGCATTATATTGGCACAAAGGCATAAGTATTATATTGGCACAAAGGCATAAGCATTATATTGACACAAAGGCATAAGCATTATATTGACACAAAGGCATAAGTATATATTGACACAAAGGCATAAGTATTATATTGGCACAAGGCATAAGTATTATATTGGCACAAAGGCATAAGTATTATATTGACACAAAGGCATAAGTATTATATTGACACAAAGGCATAAGTATTATATTGGCATAAGTATTATATTGACACAAAGGCATAAGTATTATATTGACACAAAGGCATAAGTATTATATTGGCACAAAGGCATAAGTATTATATTGGCACAAAGGCATAAGCATTATATTGACACAAAGGCATAAGCATTATATTGACACAAAGGCATAAGCATTATATTGACTTTATTGTTTAACATTTTGTTGATTTATAGATTTATGGATTAGAATCACAAAAACAGACGATACTTTTCTAATAGGAAAATATTTATTTATTGTTATATTTCAAAAGAATTTAATATTTGGATAAATATTTAACAAATGTCTTTGTTTGTTTCATACATAACGAATTTAAGCTTTAAGCCCAACTTACTCTGTCAAATATACAACAAATATACTTTCATATGCATACAAAGATGTGAACTTGTGGGGCAGATATAAGACAGTCTAATTGGCAAAGTGACCATGCTTCCCTCCAAAATATTTGTTAATCATAGAAAATATATATTTTACTGGCCCGGTAATTTATTTTATGATTTACCTAGTCCTGAAATGGCTGCATAAAATATATTTGCTATAGGTCAGTTGGAGAATGTTCATTAAAGTCCTTGGTCAGCTAGACTACGTAGATGTTGCTCCGATAAATGTCATTGAGATAGCAAAGTAACAAGAACTTTAAAAAAAAACTTCTTGTTTGAATCATTTTGTTTTCATAAAATAGTTTTACTAATTTATAGAAATACTAAGAAAGGATCTAAGGATTTTGATACATCTAGTATGATAAATATACCAATTGGCTTCTAGCAAATGATGGATCAAAATTTTGTACATTAATTTTTTTTCCTTCACAATTATAACGTTTGAACCTTTGGTTGTGCTTAACATGCATGCAGTTGGGCCTGTTTATGATAAAGACACCAGTACTTGACCTTATTTTAAAAATGAAAAGATGTTATTTTTAATCATAGTACCTGCAATGAATGGGGAGTAATCACACAGCTTTCTTATGAAGAGAAAATAAACAAACTCTGCTTCCAGTTACTGTTATTTACTTTTTCTGAAGTTTTGTAGTAATTATATTGATTATGTCCTTAGTCCTTATAAAGTGGCTTAACAATAAAATAACCAAAGGAAACAAGGTCAATTGTCCATAATGAAATGACATTCCAGTTGTCAAATAATATATGCAGACCACCTATATTTGATACAGAAATTTAATGACATTACATTGTACATATATAGAGGTACACCATACCTTTTGTTACTAAGTGAATGATAATCTAACATGACTTCCCTCGTCTACATACATTGTTAAGACATGCTTTTCCATGTTGAGGTCATCAAGTGCACAAAGTTCACTATAAGAATAAGCTGTGAAGATGGTACAGAAATGGAATGCTATGCCAAACTAACCAGTTCTTAATTAAGCAAATTACAGAATGAGTAAATTTATTTGGATAAACTTTGATATTTTTTACAGTACTAAAAGATATATGCAAACGAAAAGTGGATACTGGATCTTTTTCTTAGTTTGAAAGCAGCTATGGAAATACATATATGATCACTAGTTTATAGTATGTGAAAACAACGCTTTTTGTTTAAGAATTTGTCTTAAAACAGAAGACAAGCAAACTTATCAGATTTAATGCCTTGTGTCTATTTAACTTTTAACAGATATAAGTATATTGATATTTATTTTACATTTAATAATACCAGACAATACAATTATATTTATGTACTTTAATGGACTATTATTCAAATATTGTTTAATTTTCAGGTCAGCTAAAGTGTGGTTTTTTAATGTCATAATGGATTAATAACCATGGAAACAGAATTTCTTCCATCAAATATGGAGTTTGCTGAGGAGAAGTAGATGAACAAGATGCTAGTCCTGAGTTTGAAGGAGATGAAACCATTAGTCTTTCAGACATTCTGTCATCTAGAGATTTTTGCTTGTCTGAGGAAGAGTTATGGGCCTTGTGTCGTGAATGTTGCCTTGTACTAGATGTTGTGAAGAGTTCACCAGAAATGTTCCAAACATTGTGCATTACACCGGACACAGTAGCTTTTGATGGTTCTGGTAATGTCTGCTTTTTGGACTTGGAAACAGGTATGGTACCAAGATGGTTGCTTTCATTCAATGTTTGTAGTGGTTATAATATATTGTAGAGAGATTAGTTTGTTGCAACATTTTTGCTGATTTTAGAAAATTAATGACAAAAACATTTTCGATTTTGCATGACATTCATTAACCAAATAATCATGTAAGATTTGTGTATATAAAGTTAAAATGATTTGCCCTAAGTGTTGTGTCTGAAAATTTTATATCAAAACCATTCATTAAAAAGCTTGAATTGGATGTCATGTTATATCTGCTATGTTATAAATCATCAACTGCCATTTATAATGTTGAGCTTGGCAACTCGTTGGAATATATGGTTTTAAATTTCATTTTAGGTCTAATTTCAAACTGTGTCTTTATGACATGAATCTAACAGATAATGTAAAATATATTTTTACCGCCATTCTATTTTGATTGAGTGAAACATGCTCATCAAGTTTGCATGTTAAAATGTAATTTGAAAATTTGTATTTATGAAATAAATGTAAAGCTAATTCAAAGGTGACAAATGTTTTCAATATTCAATGTGCACATATTCAAAGTTAAATTATGTTTAAGGAGTTTCAAATTATTGTCGACTATCCTTTTGCTGTGTGGGCTAATACCATTAGAATTGCATGCAACCAACCTAAAGAATTTTTTGAATATTTAATTTATGTCCTGTTTCTTTTATTATGGTTTAGGTTAATCATGTTTTTCAATTCATGTATAAAAGTTCGAACAATAGGTATAAACTTTTTTTACACATGTGGTGTCACTGTATTGTTAGAAAATTTGAAAAGCCCTTGGTTTATATCTTAAAAGTAAGTTTCCAAATTTGTTCTTAAAGTGAAAATAGAGTTTGTAAAATTTGTTACATCAGCACCTTCTGATAAAGTTTATCTTAACTAACATTTTGGAAAAGGAAACGAATTGGAATGGTCTGTATTAAGGAATTATAGGTTAAAGAGTAAAGAAGAATCAAAACAATTGCTCCGCTATGTAAAAACCAATACTAACATAGATTTCAGTTTCTTTCAAATTTTTCTTTTTCTCATTGAAAAATAACTAATCATTTCAAATTTAAGCTGCATGAAGTATTTTGAGTGAGAGTGCCTCCATAGAATAGGCCTCTATTGTCCCAGACATCATTAGTTTGTAGACGAACTTGTGTCCCTATTGTCAGCAAAAATCCGATTAAATGTCTACAAGATAATGTGTTTACAGGGTATGAAAATCTGATGGATCTTATAAAGGACAACAATATTTTAAATTTCAAATCAATACTGTTGAATTAAAATGGTGATTGTAAAACAATTAAGGCTCTTGTTTTGTAATAGTAAGCTACTCAATGTCGTTAGGTCATATTACCTAGAGTACTTAGGTCATAATACTGATAAGCTTTAAAGTAGATTTTGTATAAACTGTTGATGGCTGCATCAAATTCGGGGTTTAATGATATATATAAATGTAGATGTAAAGATTGCAAAAAAAAATGATTTTAAAATTTTTTGTGTTAACAAATTTTAAAGAATAACTGAAACATGATTTAAATTAATTTACTTGATAATCCATCAAACTTGCATTGAATTATGTATCATTATAAAATATCACAAGGAACTGCAAAATATTCAAGAAAGAGAAGAAGTTAGAAAATACTTACAAACTAAATTTCTTTGAAGTATAACAATTTACACTTAATATTTGGATCTTAAATTTTTATAAATAATAATAAAACATATGTGTACACATATTCTTCATACTTTTTGAACGATATCTTGATGTCATAATTCATATTTAAAATATTGCATCTAGTTTTCTATTAAGTTTTGCAACATACATGATTAGCAATAGAATAAAGAGCCATTATCAACTTGCAAATTATTTGTGAAAATCTTATTCTTGATAAAGAATATTGATTCATATTAAAGAGGAAGCTTGGCAATTCCATATGTTGTCTTTATATTCATGACAACATTCAATGAGCATCATCACTTTTTATTCTTCAAAATTTGCCAACTTTAAAATGATGTGTAGTTACTATCATTCGCTATAAGGGACGATTTGATGATGTTTTTTTAGAAAGTCAGACAAAGTTTAGAATAAATTAGTATTGACTCCTAGGCTATCAATTCACATGTAGTGAATATTTTGGTATCCATTCAGCAATGTTTGTTTGACCCTACTGTTGATTCTGATAGGTAAAAGTTTGAATGTTCTGTGTTTAAATAGCCTGACTTTTATAACATAAGTTATTGTGTAAGTAAATATCATTAAAAGTTTTTATGTACAGTGTCAAGATCAGATTTTGTAATAAATTGTCATGCCAAAGGGATAATTGACCACTAAAAAGGAAATTACAAGAAGTTATTCAAAATTTTAGCCGATTACAAGGCAGATATAACTTACTGGTATAAAAAAAAAGAAATAGTAACTTGTAAAAAAAATTTCCCCCCCAAATACAGATTTTCTTTTGGTACACACATTGTACTCTAATATCAATAAACCATACTGTTTTAAAAAGTACTAATAGAAAGAATAATGCTGACCATGTAATTAAAAGGAGTTGTGTGGTAGTTTTTAATAAGACAGCAACTCAACAACACAATTCAATCATAAAAGACATCTAAAGGTCACCAATATATTTTCATCAATAGACACTTGCCTTTACCATATTTCTTTCAAGCTCTTGATTGTCCCTTCAGATAAGTAGTGAATTACTAACTACAAAAGGCCTGCCATTAATATAGGTATAGTAATGAAGTCATTGCTGATCAATGCATCAAATCTAAAAAAGATAAAAATAGAAATCAGAGGTTTCAGTCATTAAACTTTACTCAGTACTTGGAGACAGATGAAAGATAACAATTAAAGAAATTACATATAAATAAGAAAGTCCAGGGCATTGCATTGGAAGAAAAACGGAGAGCCCTAGAATTTCTAATGGATGTTAATGTTAACTGGAAAAGAACTTATTGCTCTGAAAATCTAAATACAACCGTGATTGTTCATTATTAAGTGTTCTTGATTTAAGAAACATGATATTTGCATTCATGAGCTTGCATTATTCAGCTTGAGGTAGCGTAAAAAAATTAAATAGAAAAAATCTGATGTGTACAAAATTTGTACAATGTATCTGTTATAATATGGATGTCTGTTGAAACACACAATGTGACAATGATTTGCAAAATTTCGACCTCTTTAAAAAAGTTTTATTGTTAATTTTTCCAGCTATAGACATCAAACAGGTTTAATTTGTTATTATCCTGGAAACATAAAAGAGGAGATACATTTAAGTTTATCTAGCTTGTAAAAATCTCTGGAGTAAGAATTTATTTCAGTAGCACACCTGTTGAGAATCAGCTGTTCACATTCTTACCTGTAAATTTTTTCACTTTGTAAATTTCTTTAAAAGTTTTATTTTAATAGTCTTATAAATTCATAATATTTTACTTTAGCATCCATACACTGCAGTAACACTGTGTAACAAATGTCAGTTAGCTTTTTGATATTAGACTTGGTTTGTACCAGTAAATCATGTCATTTTTTAAACTCTTAAATCTTCCCTCTGAGCAGATAAAATCAGTAAGCTTTTATTCCATACAACCCAAAAGTGGATTTGGCTAAGTCTCTTGCCATCTCATTTTACTATGTGTACAATTAAATACAAGGACTTGAGTTATTAATATCCTATATTTTTTCATCAGGAGTGGGGTATACTAGTTAAGTGTGTCTACTAGTTCCATGAAATTTTCTACAAATACTAAACAGAGCTTTTTGAAATTGGGTAGTAAGCTTCATGTGAGCATAAAGTGAGATGCATTTTGACATCCATCTCTCACCAAAATCTTGCTACCCAAATACAATGAGGATATCATTAATTAGCAATAACTCCCAGTTCAACTTTTTTTAACATGCCTACAGATATTTAGCATAACTTTGGATCAATAGTGTATAATGGAGAGTTACATTTTGACTTGGCATTGCCTTCCAGGTGACCTTTTTTTGTAGGAAGAATAGAGGGCGGCATTATTCCTCTGAGAAGGTCACAAAGTATATCCCGGCATATCTGGTTTTATCAAGATATTTTTATATGCATGAATTGCATTTCTATTTATTTGTCACACTTGCTATGACTATGACCTTGTAATGTGATATACAACAAACTGACAATATCAGATCATATTTCACAGTATATTTTTGTAAAGGTGATTTTATATAATGTTCATTGTTATGTTTTGTAAAGTGATATTTACAATGTATATTGACAATTTATTGTCCTAGATGGCTTTTGTTGTAGTCTTTTCAAACACTGTCATTAACAGGAAGCTCTAAATTCCAAATAAGTTATGCCTTTTTTTATTCAAGAGAAGATAAGTCAAGACATCTCTATGTCATGCAAAAAAAGAATAGAAATCTCTTATAGCAGTGGAGGTGATGCTTTATGCTTCTGTATATTGTAAATACAGTCCATTTATGCAATTTTAAATTCGAACTAAACAATCTAATAATTGAAAATTTATCAAAAAGTATGTTTTATATTATATTCAATGTACAAGCATTGAGTGGTATCGTTTATTAAAGAAGGGGTGGACAGGGGTCCCTGATTCCCACTTTCCTATCCCCAACTCCCATTTCCCTCCCCTTACTCCCAAATGAAGATCGGTTAAAAATAATTTCCCAGGCTGATATCTCATATTTTACTCTCCACCTTTCCCAGTTCCGGCCCCCAGACTCCTGCTTCCCTCATCCTGAATCCAGCTTCCGGCCCCCTCATTCCCATGTTCCCTTACCCCTGTCCACTCCCTCATTAAAGCATCTTTAGAGTATTTCCTTTAAGCTTTGAGGTTATGGTTTGCTTTTTAACTTCAAAATCAACTGAATTAAGTATTGCCCACAATAAAATATATCTGCTATCTATAAAATTATGTAGTATGCATGTTGAAGTGACGTTTTAGTTTCTTGTTATTGAAAATTGTAATGAACAATCTGCCAAAAATATCATTTCCACTTTCTGACAAATAACATTTTTATGCTACTATGTAAAGTGTTATAAAATTAATAGTTGTTTATCTGATGTTTTATTGAACTTCTTAAATTGACAAATTCAAAATATATTGTTTATCAATGTCGATTTCTGGACTGGAATTTAAATGCTTTGAGTCACAGTTAAACATTGGAGAAAAACATGAAATATCCTTTAAAGAATACATAAGCTGTTTAAAATTGTGAAATAATTTATATCTCAGATTATAAGTAACAAATGAACCAAAGTTAGCTGGACAAACGCCAAGTTTAAAATTCCATAATAAAGGTTATCCTTAAAACTGAAATCTTGATTAGGTTTCCCCTTATCCTTTTTTGACTTACTTACCAAATCAAGAGGCTTTATCATTTGATTACACCTTGTCATATGTATTTTTAACTTAAGTGAATAAATTTCAAACTTAATATATTATGTACTTCAAATTGTCTAAATATGTGTGCGTTTGTTCTTCACATTTTTTTGTGACAAAGAAATTTTTGATGATCAGTAAAGAGGATTTGATCACATGTAAAGAGGACAAAACACAATTACCTAAAACAGTTTTAATAGACAGATTATGGGCCATTTCATCCATTTTCAGGTGTGGGAAAAGGGGGATGGGGTAAAAAGTAGAAGTGAGAAATTTTGGGTAATTTCATATGTTTGATTATTTTATTTAATATTATTACTATTCTTGTCAATAGAGTAACCTTGGATGTTCAGCAAGT
This sequence comes from Mytilus coruscus, assembly GCA_017311375.1. NCBI lineage: Eukaryota > Metazoa > Mollusca > Bivalvia > Mytilida > Mytilidae > Mytilus > Mytilus coruscus. The sequence continues at coordinate 117,240,801 of CM029601.1, read as the reverse complement.
AGATGTTTAAGGGGATATCCAACACTTTGACTTAAATAGATAGGCTTGTTTAATTTTCGTAAAATTTTTAGAAAATATTTGCATCGGCCTGTTGACAAAAATATAAAAATTTCAAGAAATTTTAACCACACAATTTACAGGAATAATTTCATTGGATATATAGCTGTTTGACAAAGTTGGTTCATTTATATGTTTTGGAGTTTAGTGTGATGTCCATTGTAACTGAACTAGTACACATTTTGTTAAGGGTCCAGCTGAAGCCTGCCAGGTGCGGGATTTTCTCACTGTGTTGTAGACTCATTGGTGGCCTTGGGCTGTTTTCTGCTCTTTAGTCGGGTTGTTTGTCTCTTTGACACATTCCCCATTTCCATTCTCAATTTTACTAATTTTGATTATGAGAAGCTTTACTATAATAGTATGTGATTAAAACGTTCAGCTGATTTTTATGTTTTTCATACCCTCTTAATATGACTGGTGTCCAGCTGTTATCCCTTCTTTAATTACCACATAGTTGGTTAAAAGTTGTTTTACTGATAAAACTAGATAATTTAGAGAAGAGTTTTTTTTAGATAGATTTTTATGTTGGACAATGTTTTTGGACAGATTTGACAAGAAGGAATAGGAGAGGATTTATAATTTATTTGTTGTGACAGACATCTAGTTAAGCAAGAGAAAAAAGGTTAACCCTGCCACATGTACCTGTCCCAAGTCAGGAACTTCATAAGTGGTTGTCTTATCATATCAAATCATATTTATCATATCTTATGTATTTTGTTGTTTGGATAGTTTTGTGCTGACGGAAGTTTATTTTTATAATCTGTTTCTTTTAATTTATTCACATCTTTTTAGACATCTACATAAATACATATACTTCTAAGAATGATTTTTATGAAGTAAAAAGGGTACACAGTCAGTGTATCAGTACATCATAGTTTGCCCATTAATGCTTTATTATAAACATTAATTATTTTTTTTTACTCTCCCCTTTAAGGAAAGAGTGTTTTTTGATCCAGAAGTGTCTTTGTTTCTTTTTTTTTTTTTAACATCAAATTGCTTTGCTGTCTGTTTGTCAATAGGTTCTTGATTATTGCATTGAAACCTAATTTTTCTTTCCGTCAGAAAATGTGTATCAAAGTTTGTAGAAGCTGTAAACGGGTCAATGAATTGTTTTTAATTTATCTATATATATGACCTATTCTTTTAAATGCCTTTACGTCCGTATTTAAACTTAACAGAAGCTTATTTTCCTTTACTTGGTTCATGCTTTAAGTACAAATGATCTTTATCAAATATTTGTTGCTCAAATTAATTTCAAAAGTTATAAAAGGAGACACATTCAACACCGAGGCAATTGATCAGCATTTATTGAATACTATTAGGATATGCCTTTTGAAATTGTGAATTTTATGATTGAAAATTCTTTTACAAAGTTTAAAAGGTGCTTTAATGACTCGTTATTAAAGTTTAAATCATTCGGTTTGAAGGATTGGACCATGGTTTGAACGGTTAACAAAAGCAATGTATGATTGGGGGAGTGACTTAGGTTTGAAGGATTGGACCATGGTTTGAACGGTTAACAAAAGCAATGTATGATTGGGGGAGTGGACTTAGGTTTGATTTTGTTAACGTTCCTATTTAAGAAAAAATATCCAGAAGTAGAATTTCATCATTTAAGAAAAAATATCCAGAAGTAGAATTTCATATAACTAATTTAAGATACAATAAGAAAATATACTTCAGTCAAACATTTTTGACCAGCCGTAAAATATACAGACAAATTTGTCCTTGATTGATAAAGCTCTAACTGTCCCAATGGTTTAACTTGTAAAATACAAAATTAAGGAATCAAAGCTACAATTTATCAATTAGATAAGGTCAATAAACTTTGCTTCCAATTGAAACAGCTTTGTACCAATTGTAAATATTGTTCATATTGTTGTAAATGTGTTGGTTATAGGAGACAAAACCCAACATCATACATTTCAGTTGTCATATTGTAGTGACTTCCAACATTGTAAATATTGTTCAAATATTGCTGTTGTTTATGTAAATAAAAGGTGTTGGTTATAGGAGACAAAAACCCAACATCACAATAAAACAAAAATAAAAATATTTAGATCAACTTTGGTCTTAAAAAATGAACAAGTGTCAATACAGTATGTTAACCTCACACTGAGTTCTTAATTTTTTTTTTATTTAAAATGTTTCCGATACAGGGAGATAACTCTTTAAATTTCAGAGTTGTTACCTTTATGCAGTCACATTGTTCCTTTGTTTTGAATGTTGTCAAAGTTCATAGCTCTACTGATTATTAGTGTATTGACCTTCAGTCAAAATTTGTAAATTGTGCTTCAATTAATTATTTAAATTAATTAAAGTTTGGTATATGGGATTTTTCAGACACTCTAGTCTTAAGATACTGTACAATAGGAATAAGTATTACAATGGAAAGAATTCAATTGATTTTATGTTCTTCATCAATTTCTGAAATTTTCTACTCTTTATCAATTTTGCATGTTACTATTTATATTATTAGAGAAAAAAAAATATGGTTATAGGAGACAAAAACCCAACATCACAATAAAACAAAAATAAAGATATTTAGATCAACTTTGGTCTTAAAAAATGAACAAGTGTCAATACAGTATGTTAACCTCACACAGAGTTCTTAAATTTTTCTAATTAAATTTTGCAGATACAACTTAAGTTGTGCCATTACATATACATGTATCAACCTATTCCTTAAAGGGTGAAGCACTAAGATATATATAAAACAAACTTTAGTTCAGTTGTTGGTTGCTGTCTGTCATATTTGTTTTTAGTTTATTGTTATGTCATAAAACAGGCTGTTGGTTTTTTCGTTTGAATTGTATAACATTTTGTCATGTGAGGGGTTTAGTTTTTATAGCTAACTATAAGGTATGAGTTTTGCTCATTGTTGAAGCGTGTATGGTGACAATAGTTGCTTAAATCCGTGTCATTTTGACTTTGTTGGATAGATGACTCAATACCACATCTCCTTACTTTATATGCATAGATGAGGTTCTTGTTATTGATATTTATTTGCAGAGGGTTGAATTTAGATTAAAAGTTTTGTTGAAATTTGTCTACAATTACGCACTATTGTTATACTACATCACTATTTGACATGAAAAAAATTGACAAAACACTAGGTGTAATACCACCAAATCATTGTACGTCACATCCGGGTTTCATACAAAAAGGGTCGAAAAAAATATTCCCTTGAATTTGACAGTTCTTGCATTTCATTGCAGAAAAAAAATTTCTGAGTCATAAACATATATCTTGGGTGTTTCAAAGCACAATTCTTTTTTTATTAGGTGCTGCTATAAAATATTTTGGAAACTTGAGATGACATGGTTACTAAAGCTTGTTAACAGGAAAAAAAGGGGTGAAAATTTGATTGGTTTACTTCCAGTGATGGTTGTTATCTTATATGCAATGAAATGCTATGTGAAATTTTCACTGTAGAACTGGACAGGATAAAACTTTACTCATACCAAGTGTTTCTTTATTTGAAACAAAGATAAAATTCTGCACAATTTTTGAAAATTGCCAATTTAACAAAGACTAATAGGGGAAAAACAATGGTGGTATGACACCTAAACACAAGAAAGGCAATAAATCGAAGGAAAACAGGACATCTGTGAAATTAAACAGGGGACTGCAACAAAAAAAAAAAGGTTATGTAGCAAAGATTTGCGGAAAAATTAACTTAATGTATTCATTAATGAAGATTTTGAAATAATTCAAATAATTTCTTTTTGGAAATTGACAGGATGGGAACCATATGAAGATCGTAAGTTTCCATTATAAAGTTTGCTGTAATAATGTATATGTATGAATGTGTGATGCATGTGTAGAAACACAACCTTTTATATAGATACAAAACCTATTCAGTTTAGACACATGGAAAACCTTTTCTAGACGCTGGAAATGTCTTTCAAATTTAGATATTTGATTCTTTAAATTTAAGGCGCTGCAGGTTGATTTGCTTTAATCAAGTCATTATTTGCCAAAACTTGCCTTGATAGTTAATTTTGAAATCTATTTTGGCACTTTTTAAGTTTTATTTTGTTTTCTTTGACATGGTAGAGTCTAACACTTTTACTTTGTAGAAGTTTCTTTCCTCGTCTGTCTCAGCATCAAATGATTATTTAAACCATAGCTTTAACTCTAAAATACTCATCTGTAGAAATGATAAAACTAGATAAATCTTGTGTCATCTAATATACTTATGATAATAATAATATTCCATATATTTTATAAAAGGTAGTTTCTTGTTTGAAAATTAGACCAATGTGTAGCTCTTACTTAAGAAAACACCTCATCAAAGCTAGAGGGATTTAATGGTAGAATATATAATTGTTCGCAGCATTGGAATAAAACAGCCATACAATTTGTATTTTTATTGATAATAAACTTGAAAATTTGCAGTATTTATAACAAATGGCACCATGGTTGTTGTACCATTTGAAAAAAAAATATCATGTGGATGAAAGTGTATGATTGAAACAGCCTCAGTATTGATAAAATTTGTTTTCAATACAGGGAGACAACTCTTTTTTTCAGATTTTTTACCTTTATGCATGCATTGTTATCTGTTTTTATGTTTTCATTGTCAAAATACCTCTGCTGAAGTGAAAGGCTGATTATTTGTTTACTGACCTTCAGTCAAATTCTGGCAATTTTGCTTTTAAGTTGGTATATTGCATTTTCAGACACCTACAGTCTTAAGTTTAACTGTACACTAGGAATAAGTATTAAAATGGAAAAAATACAATAATGTTCATTAATTTCTGAAAATTTCTTCTCATAATCAATTTGTGCATGTTTCTATTTATATTATTAGAAAAAATATGTTTTTGAAGCTAGTTAAGTGATAAATCTATTAGAAAATCTCCTTATCATGTAATAGCATGTTTATACTGTATAAATATAAAACATGTTGTGTTTTTATGCTTGGAGCACTTGTTAAATTTGTACAGCGGTAAATTGGGACCATGTATCAGTTATATTTATCTTAATAAAAATAAAGCTGGACTGGTGATGGAAGCTTCAGGAAGAATGACTTACACTAATTAAATCTGTAAACAACATTTTTTTTGTATCTAATCAAGATTATTTGTAAAGAAGATATTACAGAATTTTCAAATTGTTTATAAAATAAATATAATCAGATTAATTTTATTAAGATTTGTATAAAAATTTAATTGATAGATGTAAGCTTCAGAAAAGTTGATTTTTTGTTGTTGTTTTTTTTTTTTTTTTTTTTTTGGAGGGGGGAGTTTGGAGTATGACAGCAACAACTACACATATCTCTTAGACAAAAACAACATGTATTTCTCTAATGTAAGCAACCAAAAATATGAATTTATTTTAGGACTTTAACTTTACCAGAGAAGCAAATGTAAATTTTGTATCCTTTGATTAATAAATTCTAAGTATGAAGGTGTAAAACAGTTATCTTTCTTTGAATCTGTTTGAATGACAGAACAAATCATAATGATTTTTGAGAACATTTTGTTAAAGAATGAACTGCACTGAAATACAATAGGTACAGAAATGACCTTAACATAGTAAGTTTGTATGTATGTACATTTTAATCTTTGATTTGTAAAGAAAATAATTGATGCATTGTTAAACTGTTGAATAACTTAGGTTCATTGGGTTTTTATATACACTATAGATTACTGTATTGTTAATTATGTATATAACTATAACTGAAATAATTCTTAACATGCATTGAAAAGTCAAGGGGGTCTTTTTATCCAGATGCTTGCATTGCAAAAATTATGTAAAAGATGATACAAATCATACTTTATGCATATATATAATTATAAGGAGATATTATAAGTTATCTATGTTCATATCCCTACTCCCTAGATATGGATATTTTAACACCCTGAAGTATCCAAGTACAACCTGAGGCGGTCTTAGTCCAAATCTGGCGATTTTTAGAGAAAATCGACCACAAAGTGTAATGTGAAAGCAACGTTTTTTTTCATTATTTAAAAAAAGTTTTTTTGAAATTTGAGAAATTGACTTTTTTTTAACGGAGTGTAAGGTACTTACTACCTTTGGTAAAACCCTACAAGTAGTCAAATATAAGAAGTTTTTAATCCAGAGACAGAGAAACTGGAATGGGTCAAATTTGGCACGCAATGTTGTGAGAGTTATGTCATAGACGGTGTGACGTCAACGTGGGTCATTTGCATAGCTAGGTCAGTAGTCACATTCATTGACAATGTGGCAGCCAAGTGATTCATTTACTAAAATGAGTGAAAATGATCGGTATGATAGGATAAAATCGTTAGCAGATTAAATATTTAATTACAGACATCATGGATAATCTACACAATTCAATATTTCACAAGGAACAACCATGGAACTAAGGAAAACGCGTGTGAAGTTCCCCTTTGTAAAAGGTAGCAATGTCTGGGTATATGGGTTAGCAACAGCCGGGGCTATGGGTTTTGTAACGATGTGTGTTAACCAATCAAAATCCTAGAAATATACTAAGCCAGGGATAAGGTTTGATAGCCAATGAGACAACAATCATCCAGAGACCAAATTACATAGATGTAAGCAATTATAGGTCACTGTACGTTCATTAACTTCATTCACCCCCAAAAATAAAGAAAATATCTTTAACAATTTTCGAATTATAATTATCATATGACAATCTAAGAATCTTACTGAATTTATACACAGTGTAGTAAGTCTAGATTTTCTTTTTAATCATTCCAGATTTTTTTAACCTTGTTTCTTTAATCAATTTCGTCCTAGATTTTCCATATTTCATTCAATGACATTTTTGCTAAATGATGCAGAACAAACATAGCATGCCCCCATGACAAATTCACATGACTCAGCTTTTTCAGCTGTTTATGAAGTCATGGAAGTCATGGACAAATGAACATGACTCAGCTGTTTATGAAGATGCAGGACAAACATAGCATGCCCCATGACAAATGCACATGACAAATGCACATGACTCAGCTGTTTATGAAGTCATGGAATGATGCAGGACAAACATAGCATGCCCCCATGACAAATGCACATGACTCAGCTGTTTTTGAAGTCATGGAATGTTGCAGGACAAACATAGCATGCCCCCATGACAAATGAACATGACTCAGCTGTTTATGAAGTCATGGAATGATGAATGACAAACAAGGTATACTCAAAAGCTAAAATATCAGTATAATCTTTTGTAGACTTCCTTTGAAATTTGAAGTTTTTAAAATCTCCATTCCTGTAAGATTGTTAGGATTTTCAGATATTGAATTAAAGGAAATGTTGTTTCTGCATCAATTTACACAGCTACACACCCCTCCCCAACCCCCAACCCCCCAAAAAAAGCTATCTAGAGGTCAACATACAATCTTCAACTATGAACAGTTGTCTCCCCTCAAGTCTAAATAAGATGTGATTGTTTTTAACAAAAACTATCAAAGAATGATCATCAGCACCAAATTCTTCAAATTTCAAAAAACATTAAGATAAGATAAAAGACAAACACTGTTGAGGTTCCTAGCTTGGGAAATGCAAGTGAACATATAACAGGTTTAAAACATATATTTTATACAAAAACATTTCTGTAAAGCTGTATTTATTTTAAAATATAGAGGACAAGTTAATTTAATTATAAATAATACAAAATTTTATTTTTGATTGATTGTCAAATTTTCATCAATAGCATTCAGGACACATAGAGCTTGTCATGGTTTTGATAAGGGTAGAATGTAAGGGAATTAATCAAGCCTTTGGTGTTTATTTCAATAAGGGTTATCTTTTCAGTAGTAATCTTTGTAAACACCACATAACGTTACAACCAAGGAAAGAGTTCAGGTGTCTTTGTATGATACACTCTGAAATGATATGATCTTTTCTTCTTATTATTAAAGATCGATACATTATGAGAGCCTTCGATAAAATAATAAGTGACGTTGTTTTCACAATATTTATTTATCATTTTAGTTAAACTCCTGTGTCAATAAAGATTAACGAAATCTCTGTGAAAACTTTGTCACCGAAATTTGTATTAATATTTTTGATAATTGCAAGGTTAAGGTAAGTAGTAAAATATTTTGTGTCGAAATTGATTTTATAAAACTATTTTGTTGTCTTCTATGTTAGACAAAAATAAGTTTTAGAAAAGCCGATTTTTATGCAAAGTTTGCATATTATTTCAAAAGCAGGTCAAATTTCATGGAAAAAACTGCAGCTTCTAAAATACGATAACATTCATGAAAACAAAGAGAAAAATCTTTTCTGAGTTCATTGAGAGTGATAGAGTATTCTATAATAAACATAATTTAGGCAACTTTTGTATTTTATTGCAAGCATTTAACTATTCTGAAAATTAATTATTTATAAAATCTCTGTGTTATTAAATTTGCTGATTGTTTATTTAATAAGATTGATATACAGTTTAAGATTTACAGCTATTGTTGTTCACTGCTTGGTTCTGTTATAACTATTTGTCAAACATTTAATTTATTGTGACTCGTCGTAAGAATTCAATGTGAAATCAGATATACTGGTTTATATGGTAAAAATCACAGTTCAAATCTTTCATAACTGATGATTATGTTTTATATTATTTAATATAAGATCTTTCCGTTTGATGTAGGTACCGTAGTTTTTCAGTTAAACTATTCAGAATGATTTTGACTAATTAAATAAATTCGTACTTATATGATCTATTATAAGAATATTTACGACCATAACTAATAAAAGGCTCAATTAAAAAATCATTTATGAAAAAAGCAAATGTAACAGTATCCTTTTAACAATTTACATAGGTCATATGGTAGGACAAGATTTGTTACTGTTTTATGCATTGACCTTTCTTCTTTGAATAAGTCTGCGGAATTCTGCCAAAAGAGAGAGTAATAGATACCTTATGATATAGAATGTGACGTTGCGGTCTATTGTCACATGGAATTGTTTTTATCAGGTGTATGGCTTTATTGTCAAAATAAGGATTTATGCGTAATAAAAATTCTACCATGAGAGAAATTTTGATTGGGATATATTAAGAAGTTTTAAAGGTAGGAATTGGTTATAAAAGTCAATGTTTTTAAACTTTTGTTTTTACAAAGTTTAAAAACATTTACATAGTCCCTATTGAAATGGCTGAACTTGAAAGACTTGGAACTGGCCTGAAACATAAATACCATTTAGGTTAATCATACTAATAGAAAACACGACAAATTATTGTAAGTAGTCTTTGAAATCTTAAATTCATAAAAACTTTTGTATGCTTATTCACAAACCCTTGTTAAAAATATAGTAATTGGAATGGTAAATGAATTTTCCTGATTTATTTGATAAGCTTTTAACCTGAATAGAATATCCCTTGGTACTAATATTCACATAGGAAGACTTAAGGTACAAAGGTATATATTTTATATCACATTAGAATTTAGCTTATAAACTGATATTATGCTGTATATTAAAAAATTTGAATAGATTTTATTGAAAAATTTTCCTGCAACTAATTAACTGTTCATTATAAGATAATGAATGATTGTATAAAGATTTCACAATTTACTTATTTCATTAACATATTTTATGTAGGGCTATCCATAACATTATTTAGATAGCAGGGCTATCTTCAGTTTGTTGTTTAGTATAGGACCCAAATCGTAGCCAGTGCGGTGGAGGGGGGTTCGATCACACTCCCTTTTTATTGCTATTAACTCCGAATTCAAGTGAATGATTTGTTTATTTGCTTATTTTAATGTTCTCGAATCCCAAGAGCTGCCAGGGGTGGTGTTGGCGTTTAAGACCCCCCTTCTCACCAATGATATTGCACCCCCATTGACAAGTCCTGGTTACAGCCCTGTGAACTATGGATAAACAATTAAAGATTCTTCAACTTTAAAGATGAAGAACATTGATACAAGTTGTCTCCCTTTTATACTTGGTCTTCCCCTATATTCCATTTTTATTTTATTTTGTTCTGACTCAACTATAGAAAAGAAGGTGTGTGAAAATTGATAGGAATCAATTCTTGATACATATAAAATATAGGATAAATTCATTGAATCCACATTCTTGATACATATAAAATATCAATTCATTGGAATCAATTCTTGATACATATAAAATATAGGATCACATTCATTGAATACATTCTTGATAATATAAAATAGGATCAATTCATTGGAATCCACATTCTTGATACATATAAAATATAGGATCAATTCATTGAATCCACATTCTTGATACATATACTGGTGAAAATATAGGATCAATTCATTGGAATCCACATTCTTGATACATATACTGGTGTGAAAATATAGGATCAATTCATTGGAATCCACATTCTTGATACATATACTGGTGTGAAAATATAGGATCAATTCATTGGAATCCACATTCTTGATACATATACTGAACATTTAAAATCAATTAGGATTACTAATGCTAGACTATAAATGAATTGGGAGTAAAATTAAAATATATATTATTAAATTGATCTAAAAATAATGGCAATTTTGCTAATTTTAAATGTGAAATTGATGTTTTTCTCTCACAAAGAAACAGTATATAAGAAGGCCAAATTCTCATTGTGTTGACTTCCTTAATAAAATAGTAGTTTTAACGATATGAAATTTATTACAAGTAATATACATATTTATAAAAGGTTTTGATACCAGTTATTATTTGATTTAAATTGAGTGTTATATATGTCCATATTTTCAGAAGCTGTATTTAAAACTGTTCACTCATTGAATATAGATGTTATGGGAAAAAACTTAATATTACATTAAATATACAAAATTTTATTTTTGATTGATTGTCAAATTTTCATCAATAGCATTCAGGACACATAAGAGCTTGTCATGGTTTTGATAAGGGTAGAATGTAAGGGAATTAATCAAGCCTTTGGTGTTTATTTCAATAAGGGTTATCTTTTCAGTAGTAATCTTTGTAAACACCACATAACGTTACAACCAAGGAAAGAGTTCAGGTGTCTTTGTATGATACACTCTGAAATGATATGATCTTTTCTTCTTATTATTAAAGATCGATACATTATGAGAGCCTTCGATAAAATAATAAGTGACGTTGTTTTCACAATATTTATTTATCATCTTAGTTAAACTCCTGTGTCAATAAAGATTAACGAAATCTCTGTGAAAACTTTGTCACCGAAATTTGTATTAATATTTTTTTGATAATTGCAAGGTTAAGGTAAGTAGCAGAAATTGATTTTATAAAATATTTTGTGTCGAAAAAATAAGTTTTAGAAAAGCCGATTTTTATGCAAAGTTTGCATATTATTTCAAAAGCAGGTCAAATTTCATGGAAAAAACTGCAGCTTCTAAAATACGATAACATTCATGAAAACAAAGAGAAAATCTTTTCTGAGTTCATTGAGAGTGATAGAGTATGCTATAATAAACATAATTTAGGCAACTTTTGTATTTTATTTCAAGCATTTAACTATTCTGAAAATTAATTATTTATAAAATCTCTGTGTTATTAAATTTGCTGATTGTTTATTTAATAAGATTGATATACAGTTTAAGATTTACAGCTATTGTTGTTCACTGCTTGGTTCTGTTATAACTATTTGTCAAACATTTAATTTATTGTGACTCGTCGTAAGAATTCAATGTGAAATCAGATATACTGGTTTATATGGTAAAATCACGGTTCAAATCTTTCATAACTGATGATTATGTTTTATATTATTTAATATAAGATCTTTCCATTTGATGTAGGTACCGTAGTTTTTCAGTTAAACTATTCAGAATGATTTTGACTAATTAGATAAATTCGTACTTATATGATCTATTATAAGAATATTTACGACCATAACTAATAAAAGCCTCAATTAAAAATCATTTATGAAAAAGCAAATGTAGCAGTATCCTTTTACAATTTACATAGGTCATATGGTAGGACAAGATTTGTTACTGTTTTATGCATTGACCTTTCTTCTTTGAATAAGTCTGCGAATTTTGCCAAAAGAGAGTAATAGATACCTTATGATATAGAATGTGACGTTATGGTCTATTGTCACATGGAATTGTTTTATCAGGTGTATGGCTTTATTGTCAAAATAAGGATTTATGCGTAATAAAATTCTACCATGAGAGAAATTTTGATTGGGATATATTAAGAAGTTTTAAAGGTAGGAATTTGTTATAAAGTCAATGTTTTTAAACTCTTGTTTTACAAAGTTTAAAAACATTTACATAGTCCCTATTGAAATAGCTGAACTTGAAAGACTTGGAACTGGCCTGAAACATTAATACCATTTAGGTTAATCATACTAATAGAAAACACGACAAATTATTGTTAGTAGTCTTTGAAATCTTAAATTCATAAAAACTTTTGTATGCTTATTCACAAACCCTTGTTAAAAATATAGTAATTGGAATGGTAAATGAATTTTCCTGATTTATTTGATAAGCTTTTAACCTGAATAGAATATCCCTTGGTACTAATATTCACATAGGAAGACTTAAGGTACAAAGGTATATATTTTATATCACATTAGAATTTAGCTTAGTAACTGATATTATGCTGTATATTAAAAAATTGAATAGATTTTATTGAAAAATTTTCGTGCAACTGATTAACTGTTCATTGTAAGATAATAAATGATTGTAAAAAATTTCACAATTTACTTATTTCATTAACATATTTTATGTAGGGCTATCCTAACATTATTTAGATAGCAGGGCATCTTCAGTTTGTTGTTTAGTATAGGACCCAAATCGTAGCCAGTGCGGTGGAGGGGTTCGATCACACTCCTTTTATTGCTGTTAACTCCGAATTCAAGTGAATGATTTGTTTATTGGCTTATTTTAATGTTCTCAAATCAAAAGAGCTGCAAGGGGTGGTGTTGGCGTTTAAGACCCCCTTCTCACCAATGATATTGCACCCCATTGACAAGTCCTGGCTACAGCCCTGTGAACTATGGATAAACAATTAAAGATTCTTCAACTTTAAAGATGAAGAACATTGATACAAGTTGTCTCCCTTTTATACTTGGTCTTCCCTATATTCCATTTTATTTTATTTTGTTCTGACTCAACTATAGAAAAGAAGGTGTGTGAAAATATAGGATCAATTGATTGGAATCCACATTCTTGATACATATAAAATATAGGATCAATTCATTGGAATCCACATTCTTGATACATATAAAATATAGGATCAATTCATTGGAATCCACATTCTTGATGCATATAAAATATAGGATCAATTCATTGGAATCCACATTCTTGATACATGTGAAAATATAGGATCAATTCATTGGAATCCACATTCTTGATACATATACTGGTGTGAAAATATAGGATCAATTCATTGGAATCCACATTCTTGATACATATACTGGTGTGAAAATATAGGATCAATTCATTGGAATCCACATTCTTGATACATATACTGAACATTTAAAATCAATTAGGATTACTAATGCTAGACTATAAATGAATTGGGAGTAAAATTAAAATATATATTATTAAATTGATCTAAAAATAATGGCAATTTTGCTAATTTTAAATGTGAAATTGATGTTTTTCTCTCACAAAGAAACAGTATATAAGAAGGCCAAATTCTCATTGTGTTGACTTCCTTAATAAAATAGTAGTTTTAACGATATGAAATTTATTACAAGTAATATACATATTTATAAAAGGTTTTGATACCAGTTATTATTTGATTTAAATTGAGTGTTATATATGTCCATATTTTCAGAAGCTGTATTTAAAACTGTTCACTCATTGAATATAGATGTTATGGGAAAAAAACTTAATATTACATTAAATATTCCAGGGATCATAAAATATGATGAAAAGGAATTCAGAATTAAAATGTTTAATTTTATATGGTAGGAATTCAGAATAAAAAAAATAGCTTGGTTCAAAGGCTGTTTCCTCAATAAATGAAATACTGTGTGTCCCAAAAACATTATGTTAAAGAGAGAAAAAAACAATGGTGTTTTTGCACAAACAAATAGATGGTTAAAACTTCGTTATCATGAAACTTAGATCAGATGGAAGGAAAAAAATTTTTTCCATACATAAAGCACACACAAATACAAAGAAAACAAATTTGTTTTTATTTGATATAGGATAAAGACAATGTATGCAAAGGCACAACAAATGACATTTTCTGTCTTACATATGTTCCTAAAAGTTAGAAACTGAAATCGTCACATATAACTTGACCACAAATAGGCTGTTGGTCATAACTTATGTATTTACATATTTATATTTACAGAACCAGAGCAGTTGTACATACCTCCAGAATATGAACACAATGAACAGTCTTATAAGGTAAGGAAAATTCTGATTTGTCAGTCCTAATGTTGAAAATGTAATGAACTCTTTTTAAGCAAGAGAAAAATTATACTACCCTTTTCCAAATAATTTATATATAAAATTTATATATTCATATAATTGAATTTAAAAAAATCTAGAATATTTTTTCAAATGTTGCTTAGAGCAAAGTTTCCTTTAAAGTTTAATTCTTAAATACAATACTGAATGTTGAAAATAATCCTTGCCATGAATTCAGAAACTAAATAAAAACACAAATATTTCTTTAAATAAAAGATAAAAGGTATGGGCACACCCTACTTTTTGCCAAAAAGCCCTTTTCAATTCTATTGTTTTGAGATAATTGTCATCTAGCCATAAATTCAATATTTTTAAAACAATCAGCATGAAGATCAGTCCACACAACACTTGATTTATCAGAAATGTTTTCACTGAAATCAAAAATCAATTTAGTTCTTTCTTTATGTATTTTTTTTACTAATAGATCAATATTGTGTTAGATTGTTTTAAAAGTGAATACAGAATAAAAGTTTTTAATACATTTTTTTTTATGTTGGAAGTCACAAGCATCTCTGTATTGGACTTGACAAGATAACATTATGTAATAGTTAAACGTTCTATTCTGAGAACACTTGCTTGATTAAAGTGAATAGAAAATTGGAATGGATTTTTAGATGAAAGAAGGTGTGATAATCCATTCTGATGGTAATCGAAACAGCAGTTTTGTATCTCAGTTCAGATGAACAACCAACCAAGAGATTACTGTCTCACTTTTTTCAAAAGTTCTTGTACTCAAAGATATCATTCTATAAAAAATATGTTTATTTTTCTAATATGACTTGTCAACCAAACAAAAGCCAGTGAATCAGTATTATATTTCACTATTGAAATAAATTTCGTGTACCATAGAGAAATAGTCTTTGTAAAAATTTCATTTCAGCTTTATTTTGTTTTAATTACAGAAAATTTTCAATTTGTTTTGTTTCATTTTAAAGTTTGAATGAAGACGTTATTACTTTGCTGTCTTTACTTATTCATAGTAAGCAATTAAAGTAATTTTTAACAATAAGTAAGTATATCCAATTATTTTCCCTGTTGAAATTGATATTTTTATAGTCAGAATTATAAGGTGGATAGAAGATTTATGACAGTTTTTGGTGTTCTGAATTTTTGGAAAAGAAAAACCTTCTAAATAGTTGGGATTTTGAAATATAGTACTGTTAGAATTTCATCAGTGTCACATTATGTTGATTACTAGTAGTTAAAGTGTTAAAAAAATAAAATCATAAAAAATTAAGCATACAATTTCTATTTTCAGTCGCATCTGTTTTCTCTTGGGATGACACTACTGTATGCAGCAGAATATAATGGGGAACCAGGTCGTCCAGAAATCACTGCAGAACTAAGACAGTTATTTGGTTATATGACATCTGAAAAACCAAGTGACAGACCTGATTTAGAATCTCTTATAAATCAATGTGAGGAGGAACTTGTTGGCAAATCATCGGCAGATATTTGTTGTAAGATTGGATCATTTACATCACATTTTTCTCCAGCGCCTGATGGTCATTCGTCAAGTTTAGCTGACGTAACTGCAGGTTTAGCAAACTATTTACAAAGCCAGTCAAAATTGTTACCAGATTCATCAGCATTAAACATAACCGATCCACAGCAGCATTCTACACCTGCTGTGTCACCTGAAATAGTGTTGTCTGCTAATGCAGAAGAAGACATGGCACTTCGAGGAAATTACACAGGAATACCAACAGCAACTGGAAACTTGAAACAGTCATCTCCACATAACAGGAAAAATAAAAATAGAACTTTAAGTGGTGAAAATGAAAGTGACAATATGGGATTTAAACCACCAATTCCTAGAAAGCCAGATCTTAAAAAACAGCTGGATAATGATTCTGGAGTAATTGAT
This sequence comes from Mytilus coruscus, assembly GCA_017311375.1. Classification (NCBI taxonomy): domain Eukaryota; kingdom Metazoa; phylum Mollusca; class Bivalvia; order Mytilida; family Mytilidae; genus Mytilus; species Mytilus coruscus. The sequence continues at coordinate 117,224,535 of CM029601.1, read as the reverse complement.
ATGGATTTATCAAATAATAATGATATTAATAATGAAAATATGACAAAATTTAAACCTGTGCCTCAAAAACGCAAACATTCTGATTCTGTTCAAACCCACAAAGAAAAGTCAGATTCCAATAAATCTGAGAAGACAAATAGGACAAAGAAACGTCAGGTAAGAGAATATGCTATAATTAATGCTTTTATTGAAATATTTTATGTGCTGGTATTTGTTAGGGTTTTCCCCCAAAAAAAATATGCAAAGTTGAGGAAAAAGGCACAAATTCAGAAGAAAATGTTTTTATTCAAATTGGAGCCCTAGTTTTCTGCTTCCTTGCTGTAAAAATTTCATGAACTGTAACTGCTCTCATAATTTAGATCCTATATATTTTAGTATATATTTAATTTAATACATATGTAGCTAATAATGCCAAATTGTAAATTTTCTGAAAGATTTCACTCACCATGTTCACATGTACATAATTTGAGAACAAATCCCAGGAATATGTATTTATCGAATAATTCAATGTGTTAATGAAACTAATTATACTGTTACTGAAAATTGGCAATGGTCAGTTGTCTGATAATTTTCTTGCAAGTTGTCATTTCTGGGTATATTTTTATGGAAGCTAATGAAAAAACTATAATACTTAGGAAAATTAAGGATCAAGTTAGTCCAGCTGCTTCAGTTATGTAGCATCCATTTTACAGCCAACACTCTATCACAAGTAATATAATATTGACTACTATTTTCGTGGAGATCAATTTTGTGGATTGAGGAACAATTGTATAGTTGTGGATAATAGATTTTCTGGAAGCTGGGATAATCTGTTATGCTTAGGGGAAAGATTATTTTGCTTTGTAATTAGTGTTTAAAATGAAATTTAAACAGGCACAATGTGTAGACATTTTCATTCATCAGTTTGTATGTCAATGTACTTTACTGCTTGGAGTAATAGTTACAGGTGAACAGCCTATACAGTGCTAAATCTGAGGGATTAAATTTAATGATAAGTGACACTTTAAAGAAAGAAGGACCTCAGAAAGCATGCAAACAAACAACCTCAAAAATACAATACTAAATAATGAGGAAAGAATTTTTTTTATAGAAAAAGCTGATGCTAAACATTTACAAGGTTAGGAGACAGAACCACAGAACAACAGAAGTAAAATAATCATTATCTGCATAAGTCAAATTGAGAATTCTGAGTTAATATTGCAATATCTTAATATACCCACAGTCTTGTGGTAGTACGGTTGCCTTGAATGCAGATGGTCATTGGTTTGATCCTCACATTGGTCAAACATAAGACTTCAAATTTGATATTTCACAATTTGATGCTTCTCAGGACAAGAACTCGAAAGTAAAAGCAAAGACTGGCCTACTTTGAGTCCAGATAATATGTTTGAGTAAGGTCTACCAGTGGATTGTTACCTTGTGAGCTAGCACATTCAAATCAGTGTGTAGGCCTAAATATACAAACAGGGTATATTCATAATTCATTAACATGTTATCTACTGTAATATTTCCTACTGGACATTAAGCAGCAATCAATCAATCTAAACAAGTTCAAGTCATGACTTCTTCCACTTTTTCAAACAAGAACTTTAATGGAATCATTTTGGACCTTACAGGACATGTGGTTCCTTGACTTTTGGGTAATTTGCAACTTAATTTAAAGAATTAGATCAATCAAAGTATGCAGTAAAACTTTTAATCAAAGTGTTTCAGTACATTTTCTTTGGTTAAAATTTTTGCATTTTTCTTAAAATATATCAACAATTTAATTTCAGGGATATACAATAAGTGAGATCTTGGAGACAATAGATAGGAATATAACAGAAGAGGAATTGTGGGCTATTTGTAAAGAGGGTGCTTATTCTCTACAGAGAAAAAAGAAACATCTACGTAAGTTTGAATAAATTACCTGGAAACTATGAAGCGAGTTGCCAATATAAAAATAAGGAGATGTGGTATGATTACCAATGAGACAATTAAACACCAGAGTTCGAATGATTAGGATGTAAGCAACTTAAGGTAACCACACTGCATTCAACATTGAAAAATGTAAAGCAATTCAAACAAGAAAACCAACAGCCTGAGTTATGACAGAACAGTAAAGGAAAAATAAATTTGACAGAAAAAAAACAAGGATATGGAAATTTTTCTTGTAATTTTGGTCATTTGTTGGAGACTTATAAATAAGCAAACATAACTGATTGCAATAAAAGTAAAATAATATCAAAATGACATATTTTTAACAGGTGAAATATTGAGGTTCTTTGGAGCCTCTTGTTTTTTAAACAACCACTTTAAATGATCAAACATTTCCAGTGTATATTTTTACAGGTGGAAGTGGGTTGAAATGATTGTAAAGGGATAGGACTTGTGAATTAAGATATTAGGATTATTGTCAATTTTTTCTTTTTAATAACAGCTGCATACCTGTCTTTAGACACACTTCTTGTTCGAGATAATGGAAGTATTTCCTTTAGAGCCATACCTGAGGATAAACCACTGGAGGTTATGTTTATGTCACCTGAATTACAACAGAAAGGAGAACTTTCTGAGAAGGTATTAAAGTGAATTACTTATGTTGATGGGAGTATTTACTTCTGTAAATCAAACCCATATCCTTTTTTTTGTTGAGTATGCAACATTTATGTCACGAAAGCGAGACATAGCTGTCCTAGATTCAATCAGTGTCGTTGGCGTCGTCAACATTTTGGTTCAGTCTGTGGTTAAATTTTTTTTTAGACATCAATAATTGTCAAACTTTCATGGAATTTTATGAAATTTGGACAGAAGTTTTTTGTATGACCAAAAGACAGTATCAAGAGCAAAATTTTGTTAATATTTGACTGATAAATGGACTCATACTTAACGGTCAACACTTCACTTTTATACTGACATCAGCAATTGCAGGCAAGACACAGGATTATGCAGAAACTTAGCACCTGAGAAATCAAAATATGTTTTATAGCTGGTAATTATAACAAAGTTTCTAGAGGAACTTCTGTAAGAAAAATTATATATTGACATGACACTTTTCATAGGTGTGGAGGTGCTTTCTGGTAAATTTATTTCAAGGCAAAAATCATTCTTGAAAATAAACAGCATTAATTTAGTCTGTTCTGATGTTTCATATTGTCTCCGAGGCTTCTCTTCTTATCCTCTTTTATGAATTACTAGAAGTATGCATTTTTCAGAAGATTACAATGAGTTATATGCATACAAAATTATTTTCATTTACCTGTGTTTAAAGTAATTGCAAATGGCTGATATTTTTGTTCAAGCATATTGTTTTTCTTAAATTGTTTAACATTTCACAGCGGTATAACATGTTACTTTAATTATTCTTCCCTTAGTTTATTTATTTTGTATTTACATTGTATCATAGATCAAATTTATTTGTTCAGTGTATGTTCACTGGTGTCAGTATGTCTTTTGATTGAGTTAAGCCATTTCAATTGATATTTTATAGTGTGTCTTTCTATGTTGTGATGTTTCACTATTGTTTCAGATAAGGGTGAAGGTTTGGTACCATTAAAACGTTTACACCCGCTGCAATTGTTTGTACCTGTCCTAAGTCAGGAATCTGATGTTCAGTAGTTGTCGTTTGTTGATGTGGTTCATAGGTATTTCTCGTTTCTCGTTTTTATATAGATTAGACCGTTGGTTTTCCCGTTTGAATGGTTTTACACTAGTAATTTTTGGGGCCCTTTATAGCTTACTGTTCGGTGTGAGCCAAGGCTCCGTGTTGAAGACCGTACATTGACATATAATGGTTTACTTTTATAAATTTTGACTTGGATGGATAGTTGTCTCATTGGCACTTGTACCACATCTTCTTATATCTATATATTATGATATTGTCTTTGTTACAGGCTTGTTTGTATGGACTTGGAACAACCTTGAAGTGTACAGGAGGTGCCAAATATTCATCAGTTAGTTCTCTTGGTATTTCTTCAGAATTAAAGGAGTTACTATCTCAGCTAGTTCATCCAGACATGACACAGAGGCCCAGTATAGAAGATGCTTTAGAGGTATTGACAATTTAATTTAAGGCATGACAATTTAATTTAGATGCTCAGTTTCTTTTAATGTGCTGAAATAAGTCAAATGCTATTACTATTTGCAAATAGCTGGGATTATAGCAATCATAATAGATATAATACAGGGAAATTAAATACAAGGATTTGTATTGTGGAATTGAATCCCTCTACAATATGAATTTTAATTCTCACAAGGGATATTGCTTTAATTTCATACTCGATGTTGTTTAATTTCAAACTTAAGGCTTGAGATTCTAGATTTAAGGTTAATTTAAAATTCAAAGATTGACAATTAAAAGTTGATTACTTTGTATATGCATTCCAATTTACTCTTTCATCAAAATAGACCACAGTGATAAATGATTTAAGGATGTGTTATAATCCCAAACAATAAACAAACCAGTCTATATTAAAAACCAAAAATCACATATAAATTATAGATATTATATTTGTTTTAGATATGTGGCATACATGATGGTAGAACTGGGGAATCTTCTGCATTGATACTACAACAACTTTTCCAGGATACACAACTAAGACTGGTATGGTATAAACTAAGATACAATACTGTGGATTATTCATAGGATACCAATTTTCATTGATTTCTTTGGTACAGGTGAACCATGAATTTAAATGTTTGTGGAATAACAAATTTTCTATAGGCTTGCGTATAGACTCGAGTAAAACCACAAAATCAAATAGCGACAATTTTTCCTAATCCACGAAAATGGTTACACACAAAAATAAATGAATCCACAGTATAGCGAAAATATATTTTAACTGACTTACTTCAGCTGATTAAAGCAGACTTTGAACACCTATAATCTTGAGAAAAAATATGTAAAATTCTTCAATACAAGTACAACCTCCAAATGTCTAAATGTCTATATATTGAAACAAATCCTCTAAATAACATTGATTGCAAAGGAGAAGGTACATGAAATGGCTTAATTGGTTGTGTCAATTTATGGAAAATAGAATATTGTATGAAACCATTTTGATGACCACATTTATTAAAAATTGAAATAAAGGCTTCAAGAAATATAAATTTATGCTGGGGCTTTTTCTGAGATGTTACGAAAGTGAAGGGACTTCATACTTCATATTTGTCAGATTTTAATCCGCTCCCTCCCCTCAAAAAAAAAAAAAGAAAGAAAAAGGCTTAGTTGATGAATTTCTTTGGATATGTTAACATTGAGCACAAACATCACCCAAACAATAATTTCTGCCAGCTATAGGAAAAAAGATTTTATTGTACATGTAATTCAATATTTCAAATGTAAGTAAGAGATTGTAAGATCAAATGTCCATATGTCAAGCTACTCCAAAATTAATTTGGATAGTCAAATAATGATAAAATCATGAACTATTGAATAACTATTATTAATAACAATATTGGTACATTTAAGCAAATTAACAACAAAGTAGATGTTAACGAATAAAATTTGTGTAAACATAGTTACTTCTTTCACAATGATGCTCCTATTCTAGATATTTGTTTGATAATATTTAATGCAGTTGATAAAGCAGATAATTTGGAAAATAAAGTAGTCAAGATATATGTTGTATAAACTCTGCTATATAATCTACTAATTTTGATTCTAACTAAAATTTTCTTTCACTTCTTAATACCTATTTATATACTTATAGATAGAACAAGAAGAAAATTCTAACAAACATGATGAGACCCAGGAGATTGACATGGGATCCGCTTTCAGACCCATCAAAACTACTGTTGAGTCAGCTTTTGTTCCAAAGAAACCTGTCACAGTTAAACCGGATGAACCTACTAAGACCATTCCAACTGCTTACAGATCAACAGCTACACATTTCAAACCTATTGTTTTACATAGAACTGAAACACCAGTTGAAAAGAAAGAAGTCAGAAAGGAAAAAAGTCCTACCAATGATTGTCAACCAAGTGAAAAGGACAAAGAGGTTGTGAAAAAATTAAAAGAATTGAAAAAGAACTTGATGAAACATAGACAACCGTCTGGTGGAAAAGATGATGAAGCTGAGCCTGGGACACCACCTCGGTCACCAAAACCAAAATCTAAACAGCATCATAGTCCAAAAAAATCGTCAACACAGAAATCGTCAAATGATGATAGTCATGAGGATAAATCAAATAAGAAAGATGGGATGGGAGCTTTGGAAAATTTATTGTCAGAAGTTCAGAAACGAGGCACACAAGTGGATACCGATACTTTGGCTTCTGCTATTGCTCAACACTTACAGAATTATATGAGTAAATCGGAACAAAAGCCTTCACAGGTAGATACGGCAGACTGGGTTCAGAATCAGAATAATCAGTTTATGACTCCACAAATGCCGCCACCACAGATGTGGCCAAATTTAAATATTCCATCTCAATTTCAGCAACATGTTGTAGGACAAACTGTGACCTTACCACAGTATGGAGGTGGAATGGTACCAGGTTATCCCATGCAAGTTCAGTTACAACAAGATCCAAGAACAGGGTTTGTGCAGTTGGTACCTGTTGGAATGCCTGTACCATTTCCACAGCCAACAGTAAATGATTATGGATATTTATCAGATTCTGCAAAAAGTCAGAAAATGCATGGAAACTTTACTGTGTTAAATCAATCTCCTCTAAATACTAGTGGTGATTTGGATAGTTCACCAAATGCTAGTAGGTCAGGAAGACCTGGCAGAGCTGCTAAAAATCTTTTACAAAAAACTGCAAACATGAGAGCTAAGAATACAGGGAGAGTGCATAGTGCTCGACATGTAGATCATTCAGCAGAAACTAGCAATCTATGGAGATCTAAATCTGCACATATTTTAAATGATGAACATTTTCATTCTGATGGTGAAGCCATGAAAAGACATTCTAGTCATCTGTCAGCATTTGAGATCAAACCTGGATCTTCCTATGATGATACTGTTCTTCACAGGGGCAATCATCAAAACATTCAGCTTGACTCATTACAATGTTCTAGCAATCAACACATACCTCATAAACAATCAGGGGCAGATAATCAGGTGTCTATGCAGCCACCTATTTCTGAATCCCAGTCATCTTCCCCGTCTGCTTCTAAAGATAGCGGTATCAGTAGCGTGAATGGTGCTTATAAACCTCCTGCCGCAGGTAGTATGGTTGAACGATTATTGAATAACGTCCATAGTTCTCAACAGGAGAAATTAGGACGTGTTATTCACTTGTTGAGGGAGGAATTTGCATTTGATGGTTATATGGAAAATGGTGTGGAGGATTTAGCAACTGCTGAATATATAGCTTCTTTAGGGAACCTTAAGTGGGAAACCTTTGCTAGTGCAATAACTGAGAAATACTGTGACATTTATTGGGCACCAGATTTGTTGATGAGTCTTTATGATTCAGTCAATGCATCTAACAGGTAAGGTTATTTGTAAGATTTATTTGTACCTGTTAACCTCTCTTTGGGGTTACACTTGGAATTTAACCACTTGTTAATACATATGATTTAAAAGAGATGTGGGTTATGCATCATAATGATCATGCAAAATAATAAGTACTTACAAGTAAGAATAACTATTGCATTAAACTTTAAAGTATACCCTGTATTAAAAATTTGATATCTTCATTACTGTCAAGCAATTTTTGCCTGCGTTTGTTATTGTGAATGTTCAACAATGTGCAAAAAAGTGAGATTAATTATTACAAATTCAGAAATACTGCAGACGAAAATGCTATCAAAATTAAAATGTGAGGTTTTATTTTTACAAAATCTATTTCATCGCAATTTTGTAGTAATAAAAACATCGCAAAAATTATGAATTTACAGTCTTCATGAACAATTTGTGATGAAGTCATATTCCTGACTTGGTACATTCATTTTGATTCTTACTAACTATGAATATTTGAATTACCATTTTTAGTTGTTTGTGACTTTAAATTTATTCATCTTGCACAGCCAAACTAGTTCAACATAGCAAGAGTTGTTGTACCTGACTTGGTATGTTCAGAAATGATGCTTTGTTACCACAAAAAGGCAAACTAATATAAATGAGGCTGAATTGCACCACAAGTAGTTAACTGTACATACAAATTAAATATATAATTGGTAAATTAACCATCTTAACAAAACATTAAATAATTATTTGTCATTTCCTCATATGTACAAGATTTTAAAACAAGTAAGGTATTTAAGGAAGTACCTAGTTGAAATGCAAATCTATATAATATATTTCTTTAGATATGTCATGAACTTTTCTCTTTTATAGATCACCTCAGGTTCCGCCTACTGTCTTAGAACCTTCTGTTCAGGTTCAAAACCAAAGAGATCTTCCTAGTCAAAGACCATTGCCACTTCATCAACGGTTACATCAGCCTGAAACATCAGATTCCACAGACAATGAAAATTATGAAAGGAGGCGTAGACCTCGGCGTAAACATCACCATGACAAATCGAAAAATTCATCATTTAATAATGTGTCGGAACAAAATGTGCCAAATAATATCGATAGGCTTAGTGATGATACCTTAGTGTCGGATAATTCTAATGATAAACTCATGGAAAGGGAGATAACTCCGAACAGGGATGTTAGTAAGAGTAATATTCCAACAGAAAATAATCATGTGCGAACATTGGGAAATAATTCTGATAGTCAACGGAGTTATCCTTCACATGATTCAACAGAGGAAAGCAACAAATCAGATAGTCAAACTGAAAAATCTGAACATGGAATTTATCGTAAAAATAAGAAAACAAATCAAAATCGTGTGTTTTCTGCTGATAGTGGAATGTTAAGTAAGGGAAGTAATTTGACTCGTCACCTTTCTCAGCTATCATTAGTGGATAATGTACGAACAGAGATTCCACTGCATACAAGGAAATGTAATGTTGTATACCATTATGCTACAATGCAGTTAAATTTTTCATCAGAGATGGAAAAATTTGTTCAGAGTATAGTAAGTGTATTATGTATAAACTTTTAATAAACATGATAAACATCACAGTACCCAAATTGTACCCATTTTGCAAAAAAAGCAGCAGAAATCTTGAAAGTTTTTTTACAGACTAAATAATTTGTATTTTTATAATTTGCCATCATGCATGTCTTTCAACATAGCTAGATATATTTAAATATGCACAAAACGGTCATAATATATATCAACAGATGAAGTATCTCTAGAATAAAGTAAAATTTAGGGAAACGTCAAATGCGACGTCCACAAAAAGTAGACTTTTAAAAATGAGCAATTAAAATATGTCTGAGGCATCTATTTCTTGCGAAACCGCCTCAGTGGTCTCATGGTAGCGTGTTCGCCTCGAGTGCGGGAGGTCGTGGGTTCAAACCTCGGCCGGGTCAAACCAAAGACTTTAAAATTGGTATTTGCTGCTTCTCTGCAAAGCATGCGGCATATAGGAGTAAGAGCAAGGACTGGTCTGCTCGGAGTCAGAATATTGTGTCCAGGTAAGGTGACATGTCTTCCTGCGGACTGTTACCTCGTGAACTAGCACGGTAAAAATCCGGCTCATTTTATTGGTCTAGTACAAAGCAGGGTAAATATTCATATCACATTAACATATTCTCGTCCTGAATATGCATATTAATTTGCCGCTGGATGTGAAGCAGCCATCAATCATTTTCATCTATTTCTTACAAAATGAATAGTAAGCATAGAGTAATGTCAAATTGCTCTAGAAATTAGGAGAAATAAAACAAAACAGCAGTTATTCGATTATTACGAATGTGAATTTAAGCAAAGATGCAATTTAGGTACTCCTCATTACAGAATCTTGGGTCGTATCGAGGTTGGTTAAAACCCATTTTTCTATGATTCAGTATGGATCCAATATTAAATTTGTGGAACTATGTAGTAATTTTAGAGGATACATCTACAAAATAAACACAGAATGGAAATTTTTGTCTGGATCTTGATTAAACATATGTGAAAAAAACTGTCAAAATAGGTGCAATTTCAGGTACCCTCACGTTTCCTCTGGTAAATGAAGCAGCTGATGTTAAATGATCACTAAATTATATCTACTCATTTAAAATTTTAATTTATTATTTGAATATTTTTGGGGTCCAGGCGTGCCAACTGAATATAAAAGTTTTATCGATTTGCCATGGTTTGAAAATATTTTTAGAATTAAAAACCTTCAAAAAGTACAAAGAATGTGACAAATTATTAGACAAATTCACCTAAAATTACCTTTCACAGAATGTTTAATGTTATTCTTTCCAATAAGGCATGCAAAATTGTTAGTGAGATTTTATGATCTGTCATGTTATTGTCAAGTCCTAAAATGTTAATTCAGCGTGCAGGAAATTTTCAAGAATTTGCCATTTCTCCGTACTAAACACTTTTTGTCCCTATATATATTCCTTTACAAAATATTGTGGTTGAAATTGTTCCTTTAGGTTTGAGATACATGTGTATAATTACTTTTAATTTTTCTACCTACTTATCATGTCATTCAGCTTCTTGCAGTTAAAACAAATGAATTATTCAAAAATCAAACTTGTGCCACTTATAAATTTCTTCTATGGCTGCAGCAGAATTGGCTCTTCTGAATTAAGTTAAAACTAGAAAAAAATGTATTTGAAGGTAATAAATGAAGATCTTGAGGTAAATTATGCATGTACAGGAAGACATTAGCATGATATAATCAAGAAATATTGGAATCAAGGATGTGGGCCATTGGGCTTTACAAATATAATGATATAATCAAGAAATATTGGAATCAAGGATGTGGGCCATTGGGCTTTACAAATATAATGCTGACAGTTCAACAAATATTTTGCAAAAGCTTAAAATTGCATGTTGTGGTTTTTTTTTGTTGCATGTAGGGATATTTTTAATTCATAATTTAATGTATTAAAACTAATTTTTTCAGCCCAGATGGCCCATATTAGAACCAATAATGTTCAAAAAGTTTAAGCAGCAGGGAATTACTTAATATTGTATAGCTGCTAGATATATATTTTTTCATATACATTTTTAGGTAATAAGGAAAATGGTGTTTCATATAAAAATTAACAGGCACTTTTATATATCATCACAGTCCTTAATCCAATGATTTTTAAGATAACAGTCCAAGTTTAAATATTTAAATAGTGAAAAAAGTATCTGATATTTAAGGGAAAAAAATTCACTTGTTTTCAATTTTTTAGCAATCCATAAGTTGACAGATATATTAATTACAAATAGCCATTTCATAGTGGGTTTTTATTACAGAAACACTTGATTCAAAGTTTTATACATCCAACAAAATTAGCATTAATTAAATTCAACAGCACTCAGCAGAAGTTGATATTTTCTGAAAATACTGTCCATAGAAAAATATGTTAGCTGAGTCAGGTGGCCATTTGCATTATTATGAAGAAGATTATTAATAAGATGCTTGAAAGTTGAGATTTTTTTCTTACCAGATATAGAAAGTTAATGAAATGTACAATTTTGATGAGATTTTTTAAACATAACAATACTAAAAAAAACGATAATCATTAAATGTATTAAACGTTTTTTTTAGCATTTTTTAATGTTAATTTTGATTTGATAGTTAATAGACACTGTGTCTGTGTATCATATTTATGAAAGTATTCCATTAAACAGTTGTTTCTGCTGAAATAAAAGCAAATTACAGATATTGACTTACATGACTTATGACTTACATTTATAGGATGAAGAAAATGCCAGTTCATTGCAGTCAGAGTTATCTGCCCTTGAACAGCAAGTAATGATGGAAAAAAGACAGAAGAAGAAAACAGAAAACTTTTACTTTAAACTGACAGAAAGTTCAAAATCAGATAAAGGTAATGCCCTTCTCTTTTCTTTCTTCTTTTTAAACTTGTCTGACAAGCCTGGGTTATTATTCTTTGATTTAGTGATATCCACAGATTGAATATCAAGGCAAATGCAGGTTATTTTGAGGTGTATACTCTTCATTGAAGAAGTTCAAATTACTGAAATTCTTAGCAGATTTTTATGAAATTTATATCAAAAGGTTTATATCAGTGATGTCTTGGACAAGTTTTAAAATCAGTTATCGTCAACTGGTTTTATGGGATTTATGTTCTAGGAAATTTTATTTTATGGAAAATTGCATTAAAAGCCTTCACGTTTATCTTAGGCCAACATTTTTGTCAAATTTTATAATAAATCTAGGTTTATATCTGAAATTTTTCAAAAGAGTTCTAAAATGGGCATTGATCAACTACTTTTTCAAAAGTTATGCAGATTTATATGTTCTGCGGCAGTTGACACTGTTTTCATTTATTTCAATACTATAATGGATATTGCAGTGAAAGCATTGTGAACTAAGGTTTATTAAATTAAATGTTATTTTAGGATGACACATGTGTAAAAGTTACTTTAGAATAATTATTTCTTACTAAAAAACTCAGTACAAGACGTTAGTTTTGATTTAACAACAAAATTTTTAGGCAAAACATTACTAGATGACTGGAGTCCTATACATTTTGCACACACCACTATTTATCGATGTATAACAAATTTACACACACCACTATTTATTGATATATAACAAAGCATATTAATACAGCTAACCGACAACACTTTATGAATTGCAACTACAGTGCCCCATTGTTTAATTGTTTTTATTCTATTGTGGTGCTCATTTGATAAGGTATGAGTTTATAACAATTTTTATTTCATTTTTCATATATGTGTGTTTGTTTGATATTTCATAATTGTTTGTTATATTTCATTGTATTTCATGAGGGCCTCAGGAAAATTAGTTTTATAGCTAACTGTGTAACCTCTTTAAATAAAGAATTATTATATTATTATTATTATTATTATAAAAGTATTAATTTATGGTAATTCCTCAATTTATAAGATTGAAATTTTCATAAACTATAAAATTTCTGTATTGAATTTTCAGTTGATTCACTTATAACTAATCACCAAAATGTTGACCTGTCCATGGAAGTAATATTTAAAAGGAATAACAACGACTAATTAGCATGTATTTATGGCCTGCAGAGCTCTGTACTAAAGTCATATGATTTTATCCAATTATAGTCTCAGCGGCAAGACCCTTTGGTTACTATCTGTGATACCGCAGTTGTAAAATGGCGCAGTCATGTCATTTTATCGAGTCCGGTAATTATAAATCACCTGTGGAAATCCTAGTTTATTAATAACAAGGTGGCACTGTATCATATAAAACTTCTACCTACAGAAAGAAATCGAATGGTGTAAAAACTTGAAAACGGACTAGAATTGTTTAAACTACAACAGTTTAACATGGACAATTTTATTTATTTTTGCATATTTTTGCTTCTTACTGTTTGTTTTAAACTGATCTAAAAGTGTTTACCGATTAAAAGCGGATCACGAGTAAAACAGGTAATAACCATGAAGCGATCAGGCTTCACATGATGTTGAACAAAATAGTGTAGACAAATGTAGACATAGAATATTTTACTGTTGAAATGTGCCAAGTTTATCGAGATTTATAAAATATTTACTTTCAAGTAATTGATTACATTATTGAAACTGGACAATTAAAATCGGGATGATAAGTTCGTAAACATGTTAAATTTATATCTATTTTAAAAAGTGTTTACAATTGAATACTAATATTAATGTAGCAGGTTACAGCAAAACAAACAAAATGAGCTTGACACTATATGTCTAACATGGCTGCAGCAAATTATTTTATATGAATTATTTGAAGGTTTATGTACAAATTAAAGAATAGCAAACGTTTAAAATTGTGAATATTTAAATTGCCTGGTATGTAGGATATTTTAATTCATAATTTAATGTATTAAAACTTGGATTATATTGTACCAATAATGTTCAAAAGTTTAAGCAGCAGGAATTACTTAATATTGTATAGCTGCTAGATATATTTTTTCATATACATTTTTAGTAAATAAGGAAAATGGTGTTTCATATAAAATTAACAGGCACTTTTATATATCATCACAGTCCTTAATCCAATGATTTTAAGATAACAGTCCAAGTTTAAATATTAAAATTGAAAAAGTATCTGATAAATAAGGAAAAAATTCACTTGTTTTCAATTTTTTAGCAATCCATAAGTTGACAGATATATTAATTACAAATAGCCATTTCATTGTGGGTTTTAATTACAGAAACACTTGATTCAAAGTTTTATACATCCAACAAAATTAACATTAATTAAATTCAACCGCACTCAGCAGAAGTTGATATTTTCTGAAAATACTGTCCATAGAAAATATGTTAGCTGAGTCAGGTGGCCATTTGCATTATTATGAAGAAGATTATTAATAAGAATATTTATGAAAGTATTCCATTAAACAGTTGTTTCTGCTGAAATAAAAGCAAATTACAGATATTGACTTACATGACTTATGACTTACATTTATAGGATGAAGAAAATGCCAGTTCATTGCAGTCAGAGTTATCTGCCCTTGAACAGCAAGTAATGATGGAGAAAAGACAGAAGAAGAAAACAGAAAATTTTTACTTTAAATTGACAGAAAGTTCAAAATCGGATAAAGGTAATGTCCTTTTCTTTTCTTTCTTCTTTTCGAACTTGTCTGACAAGCCTGGGTTATTATTCTTTGATTTAGTGACATCCACAGATTGAATATCAAGGCAAATGTAGGTTATTTTGAGGTGTATACTCTTCATTGAAGAAGTTCAAATTACTGAAATTCTTAGCAGATTTTTATGAAATTTATATCAAAAGGTTTATATCAGTGATGTCCTGGACAGGTTTTAAAATCAGTTATCGTCAACTGGTTTTATGGGATTTATGTTCCTAGGAAATGTAATTTTTATGGAAAACTGCATTAAAAGCCTTCACGTTTATCTTAGGACAACATTTTTTGTCAAATTTTTATAATAAATCTAGGTTTATATCTGAAATTTTTTCAAAAGAGTTCTAAAATTGGCACTGATCAACTATTTTTTCAGAAGTTATGCAGGTTTATATGTTCTGCGGCAGATGACATTGTTTTCATTTATTTCAATACTATATAATGGTTATTGCAGTAAAAGCATTGTGAACTAAGTTTTATTAAATTAAATGTTATTTTAGGATGACACATGTGTAAAAGTTACTTTAAAATAATTATTTCTTACTAAAAAAACTCAGTATAAAGACGTAAGTTTTGATTTAACAACAAAATTTTTAGGCAAAACATTACTAAATGACTGGAGTCCTATACATTTTACTCACACCACTATTTATTGATGTATAACAAAGCATATTAACACAGCTAACTGACAACACTTTATGAATTGCAACTACAGTGCCCCATTGTTTAATTGTTTTTATTCTATTGTGGTGTTCATTTGAAAAGGTATGAGTTTATAAAAGTATTAATTTATGGTAATTCCTCAATTTATAAGATTGAAATTTTCAAAAACTATGAAATTTCTGTATCGAATTTTCAGTTGATTCACTTGTAACTAATCACCAAAATGTTGACCTGTCCAAAAGTTGTACTCAAGGTTGTCTGAAGTTGGCCTTGATAAAGGGGGAGCTGTAAATTGTTTATATATTTTTTTATAAGCTTTATATAATCTTTTTACAGGTGAACAGAAATCAACATTACTGCAAGTTTGTAAAGATTTAGATGAAATGGCAGCAAAAATACACTTCCTGCAACTTTGTCAAACACATCTGCAGGTAAAGTAATTAGTTTTAAATGCTGTATTATGGTTAGCTATTGTCTGTCTGTCTCTTAATTCGACTGACCTAACTGATCTTGCATTTACTCAAATTTAGTTTATTCAGGTCTAGTAACTGCTTGACTCCGTTTGTCCATCTTTCAGTCTGTCCGAAAGAAATCTTTGATGCTTCTATGAAAGGGAATGATTTAATATTTGGTCTGCAGCTTAATAATGTTGAGTTGTAGTGAGTAAGCAATCTGTCGTGTAGCCACTTACTGTTTGGCAATAGTTTGAAATTTTACAGCACGCATTGTGCAAGGAAAGTTTTCGTCAAAGTTTTCTCGTCTTCTATTAAATGGAATGATTTAATATTTGGTCTGCAGCTTGATTATGTTGAGTTGAAGCAAGTAAGTAATTGTTACATCTACAGTGTAACTTTTTCCTGTTTGCTGATAGTTTGAAATTTTAAAACACTCATTGTACAAGGAAAATTTTCATCAAAGTTTTCTTGGCCTCTATGAAAGGGAATGATTTAATATTTGTTCTGCAGCTTGATAATATTGAGTTGTAGTGACTAAGCAGTTTTTACATCTGCCGTGTAGCCACTTCCTGTTTGCCGATAGTTTGAAATTTTACAACACTAATTGTACAAGGAAAATTTTTGTCAAACTTTTTGGCTCCAATTGAAGTGAATGATTATGATATTTGGTCTGGAAATGATCAGTTATGCTCATGTATACATGTTACCTCAAGCAATTGCATGCAGCGACACAGGTCCAGACCCCGTATTAGTCTTTTTAAATGTTTGATTTCAAAAGACAAAATTTCACTGATTTTGACCATTTTCAAATTTTTCATTCCAGAGTTATGGGACCTTAGTTGAAAAAATTGAACATTTGTATCATTTCTTATGCTAACTTGAGTTTAATTTATTAGATATTTTAATAATTATTACACAATGTTTAATTTCATGGAGACAAACCCATTCATTCATTTTAGTTTCAGTGTACAGTAACAAGTTTTATCTTTTAATTTTTCAGATGTCAGTAACTGAGTTAGCGAGTATTCATCCCACCTATTTATACTCAGTGGTAACATGTGATCCTGATCAGCCCCTTAAACTGAAACCTTGCCAGGATAACCCCTTACTGCAGTTCCAGATCCTACGGGAGCCACAGACAGGCTGTGAGATACAGGCTTTACATGCAGGAATGACAGATGGCCTCATGTCTTATCTCTTCTCATCGTAAGTTTGCCTGCCTTTTTCTCTTTAAATAAAAAAGGAGATGTATGACTGCCAATGAGTTTCATAGTTATCCTTATATATTTTGGAGTTGAGTTCTGTCTTTATCAGTAATATGAAAATTTGTTCAATAACAATAGCAATAGTTATAAGCGATATGAAACAAAGTGACGGCACATTTTTTAGAAATTTTTTCTGTTTAAAAACGTGCTTTGTCGCTTAAAAAATAAGGAGATGTGGTATGATTGTTTATGAGACAACTTTCAGCCAGAGTCCAAATGATTTGAATGTAAGCAACTTTATGTCTGCCTTTTAATATTTAAAACTTACAAAATATTTGCATTTTGTTCTTCTATTTAAAGTTTGATCTGAAATAACACTGCAATAAATTTTGATAATTATAATAGATATTAGTGATTCAATACCACATATGTGCTGTAAAATATTATACATTTGATTTTATACAATATTACAGTTTCTTACAATACCTTTAGGGCTTGTGACATATGTTTTAGCCATTTGAAAACACAGTTTAATTAAATTGTATATATGAAATTAATTTTATAAAGTTATCATGTTTGTAGAAATAACCTAAAGTATCCATAAATTTTTTTTTTGAATCCAAGAAAATTGGTATCCTTAAAAGTGAATGAATTTATAGTAACTGTTAATATGCTAACAAAAATCTTTGATCTTAAAATATTGTTTCATTATTTTTTTTTACAGCACTGCTTTAAGTTTTGGATACATCCACCAGTATTTATATTGTTTCCGATATTTTGTATCACAGACAGATGTTATGAACTTTCTTATCACGAAATATAGGAGTGCAAAAGGGTAAGTTTTCAGGAAAACAGATCTTTGAACAGATATATCATGTTAAGGAGGGTATTTGAAAAATACCAGTCGAGAGAATGTTAAATTTCGTGAGCCCTAAGGCGGGGAAATTCATTCTCAAGACCGTATTTTTCGCATTTTCGCAAATACCCTCAAGAACATGCTGTATCTGTTTAATTACACTGAATGTTAACGTTCAAAACGCATTGATGATCGTGACGTTACAAGCGTCAAGTCGGATAGAGTATTTTTGGCAGATGCCATGGCAGAGAGGTAAAAAGGCATATCATTTTGCATATACCCGGCGTTAAAAATGAGCGATATTCATTTGATAACAGTAAATTGGTGAAAATACACTGGCTATCAACCAATCAAAACCCAGGATTCTTACATAAGGTGTTTTAAGGCTATAACATCACATATAAAATTAGATAACTCTGTGAAAGGTTGTCAGTTGTTATAATCATTACCTTGAGAGAACCAGTTATTTTCAATTTTTTTATAGCAGTACACAGAATGACAAAGATATGAATAAAAGAATATGTAAGGTATTCGTCAATGTGGCAGCAACCAATCAACACAATTAGAATAATGTGTATTGCTCATTTACTGGTAGAAACTTGTGATTGTTATGTACTAAACATCTGATAAAGATGGACATAGGTAAAAACAGACATGAACATGACAAAGTGTACTGTATTTTGACAATTAGAAGTGTACAATTATTATGAACAAATAACTGACAAACTAAGTCTTTATATGTTCTCAAATTCCCGGTTATTTTATCATTTTATTAAACAAATAGTAAATTTTGTCAGAACTTTAAGAGGGCTGGGTGTTGAGGGAGGCACTAAATATAAATAATTGATGTTTGGATGTATTTTCCTGATGATATCTTTCAACAAGAATTTTATATTGTGTGGTTAGGATTTTAAGAAAGCACTTTCCAAGCCCACCACCCATTAAATGGAGAAGCAGACATCAAAACAATTTTTATGCCCCATTTATGGCCATTATGTTTTCTGGTCTGTGGTCCGTCCATCTGTTCGTCCGCTTCAGGTTAAAGTTTTTGGTCGAGGTAGTTTTTATTGAAGTTGAAGTCCAATCAACTTGAAACTTAGAATACATGCTCCCTATGATATGATCTTTCTAATTTTAATGCCAAATTAGAATTTTCCCCATTTTCACGGTCCATAGAAAATGATAGTGCGGATGGGGCATCCGTGTACTGGGGACACATTCTTGTTTCACTTTCTTTCAAAGGGAAAACTAAACCATGACCTAGTTAAAATTTCAGAAAAGTAAGCATGCCTTTATTTATACTAATCTTCAAAACTTTATTAAAATGGGAACTTCATGCCACCCAATAAAGTTTTATTAAAATGGGAACTTCATGCCACCCAATAAAGCTTTATTAAAATGGGAACTTCATGCCACCCAATAAAGCTTTATTAAAATTTGTAGGATCAGTTTTGAAAAAATCTGATCTAATCAAGTCTAATTCTTTACACTAATAAAACCTCATGGGAACTGCTTACTATGTAATGTGTGGTAGGGATGAGGTGCTGAAATAAGTCACTTTTTCAAGCTTTATGATATGGAAAAGGTCAGGAATTTAAGATGAAATAAATGACAGCTAGGGTTACTGATTGAACCATAAATATCTGAAACTAATCAAATGTTGATTTTTTTCATGGATGCAATTAAAACTAGTCTAAATGCATCAGATATTTGTTGAAGTGCACCCTCTTTAGAAGTCTATATAACATTTCAAAGAAATATCTTTTTACTTCAATCTAGCTCTGCTTGAAATTTTGTTTTTGTTTTGGTTTTTAAAGAATAGCAGACAAATCATATTGGTCATTTTTATTTTCAGGAACAATAAATCAGGAGAATCTAACTTAACCAGGTTGAGACAGAGAGTATTAGATATACTGTATTTCTGGGTGGAAGGATTTTATTCCGTTGATTTTGATGACAACTCTGACCTGATTGATACACTGCAAAATTTTCTGGAAGAAGCTGTAAGTTATATATTTAGTATTGATTGAAATTTTGAATTGTAGTATTCAATGTAGATTTTTACAATAAAAATAAACAGGAATATAAAAAAAAAAGAAAGCTTTGAGAAAGGTGACTTGTTTACCATGTAGTTTATAAAGTTAACAGAGGAACTGAAGAAGGCTTTCAGCCAAAACATCTTAAAAGGGGTATATATACTACAGCAATGTAAACTTTTGGAACTTCTACACGTAATAAAAAAAAAAATGGATATAGTGACAACCTTACATTATTGATTTCCAGCTGTTCAGGTGCACCAGCAATATTCTCATGTTATCTTTGATAGGATTCGAGTGTATTTATCCTTACCTTTATTTAATTTTTAAGGGCATCAAGCCATCATCAGAATATGAGGAGCCCTCCTTACAAGATTTACTGAACAGTTGTTTAATTGGACAGAACATAGACCTTTCTTCTACAGCTACAGAGGATAATATCCATGTCTATAAACCAGGGACACAGAAAAAGGTACAGTTATAATAATTTAGCTTTTACTTTTATCATGCTTATTTTCAGGTAGGAATCAATTTTCAATTAGAAATAAACTTAAATGTATTCACACCTTTTACAGACTCGGGAAGATTTAAGCTTGAAAAATTGTATAGACACCGGTCTATTGTTGAAGACCATGTTGTCTCTTTATGTCATTTTATTATTTTTGTTGTTGGGTTGCTGTTTTATTTACGTATATCCTAAAGTTTGTGTATAATTAAAATCCAGACAAAATTGTGAAATCCTGTTTTTAAATGGTTTTTAGTTAATATAAAAAATAAAGAAGAAAAAAAGATTGATGTATAAATTTAAAGCAAGTTCTGTTGTTCAATTGCACCCTCATTATTGAAAACAAGCATTTAAGCTTTAAGGGTTGTTTTATTTAGGACAATAGTGAAGAACCTCAGGTAATTTGCATGTAGATGGTGAGAATTAAAAAAAAAAAAACATTTACCTTATGTCTTACTTTCAGTTATTTTTGGGATACAAATTTCTTGTGCACAAAACATATTAACTCACATCCTTTTTGTATTCCACGATTAGTGAAAAAAAAAAGTTTGTTAAATTGTAATTCTATTAACATCAAATTAAAAGTCTCTTTCTATATATAGTGATTTTTTAAAAATTGTTTACTAATTAAAAAGTAATAACATACGTGCGGATTGTTCCAAATACTTTGTTAAATACAATCCTAGCACAAGTATTTGCACAGATACTGTAAACCAACTAATTTTCGCGACTGTTTTATTCTCACAAATTTCGCGAGTAGAAAAAGAAAAATATAAATCGTTGCAAATATGTAAAACTTTGATAAATCCTTATTTAACTACATCAAATAAATTTGAAAATTGCAAAATTTGATCGCCATGAAGTGGGCTAGAAAGGGTTTAACAAGAAATAAAGTATCCGCGAAAATAAGTTGGTTTACAGTACCTATATATATATAGATATTGTAGTAATTTATTAAGAAGGATTCCTAGACATGTGAAGTAATTGGTGTTCAAGGTATTGAGTAATAATTAAATAACATGCATTAAAATTTTCTTTATCTTTCTTTATCATTTATTTCTCTTCCTGGCTTAGCTCTTATTATTAATCAATTTAAATTCAAAATTAATTGGTTTATGCATAAAGGTTGTTTATATATTTATATTAGAAGTGGTCAATATAACTCATTGGTAAAATAAATAAATGGGAACATGAAAGTCTGTGGAGGGTTAGTCAGAGTAAAAAGTACAAAATATGCTCTATTGATTTACCAAAAAAGTTGGGAAAGCCAAAGATATGTACATACAGAAATGCTTAAATGAAGGGATTGTTCAGATTTAACTAGTTCATAAGTAAACCCCTCTTAGAAATAAAATGTTGGTTTTTTTCCAAGAAATTAACTACAGGTAGGTGGTTGACAAGATGTTTTGGTCTGTCCAAGTGAATATACATTAAAAAAATTCTCAGAAGTTTTACATGTATATATTTACTTGCTTGTCTTGTTAGGGAGATCTGTCCCTGTCAGTAGCTGTGATATTGACAGGGACAGATCTCCCTATTTTACAAGGCTAAAGATCTACAACATATGGCTTTAAATAGAAATATTAAAGGTTAAATTTTTCAATTGAAAAAGAATTCACATTTTTAATGACAGTTTACCTTAATTTCAGTGGGACACCCTTAAATCAGTGGTGAAACCAAAATCTAACAAGTCGGTACTACCTCATGTAAAACCAGGGCCAGTAAAGCCACAGAGACGTGGAAGTATTGGTCTGGATTTGAAATTATCTCGGAGGACAGAAAATTTTACATTAGCAGACTACACTCCTCAGAAATTGGCAGAACAGCTGACATTGATAGAACAGGTAAAGAAAGTACAATAAATAACTTAGGATGAGTTGTTTCAATGTATATGTTCAAATTTTTTTAACAAAATAAAAGACTGGCTAAGATGAATACATGTTTTTATTTTGTAAGTAATATTACCTTCTGTAATGGAGAAATATTTATGGCATTTTGATCTGTTATTTTTGTGGTGATTTTTTATGGAAATTACCTTTCAAAATAAACCAATACCATAATCGGCCTTGTATAGTTCGCACTGGCACATAGTTCCCATTCCCCCTTCTCGCCACGAAAATTCAGATAAAAAACTTTTTGTAACTGGTCGAAAACGTCTCTTGAAACTCCAGTAATATCAAATCTTATGTGATCGTTTGCAGTATTTTTCTAGAACATTTCACAAGTGTTAAAATAAGTCAAAATCACAAAAAAACAATTGGGAAAGTTGTAACCAGAGTAAGAATAGTACGTGTAAATCGAAAATAAATACTGTGAGAGTGTGCGGAAAATCCTTACTTAATAGATACCACTAGAATACGACTTTGAAAGTAAAACAGTTCCATCTTTTAGTAAAATACCATTAAACATATCCATCATATTAATGTTTGCAGGATCTTAAGCTAAAGCAAAACACATGCGTCAGTATGAATCGCCATAACAGAACAGATAACCGATTACGTTTTGTAGTTTATACATCGTTAGGTATAAGCTGGTTCCCAGCTGACTTATACACTTTTTTCATTCCATTAAATACAAGCGATTTCCTGTTTATGTCTTGCAATGCTGTGAAAAGAAACGAAAAATTTGTAATGAAGCATTTAATTTTGAAATTAATCACTTTATAATGGATTTTTTTTGTGTGTGTCTTTTTATGTTGTAATGTTACACCACTGTTTCAGGTTAGGTTGAAGTTTGGCACTTGTTAAAATGTTTAAACCTGCTGCATTTTTATGCACCTGTCCTAAGTCAGGAGCCTGTTGTTCAGTGGTTGTCGTTTGTTGGTGTGGTTCAAAAGTGTTTCTCGTTTCTTGTTTTTTATATAGATTAGACTATTGGTTTTCATGTTTGAATTGTTTACCATAGTCATTTTTGGGGCCCTTTATAGCATGCTGTTCTGTGTGAGCCAAGGCTCCGTGTTGAAGGCCGTACTTTGACCTATAATTGTTTACTTTTTACACATTGTGACTTGGATGGAGAGTTGTCTCATTGGGACTCGTACCACATCTTCTTATTTATATTTGAATTAATATTGCACATTAATATAGATTTGGCACCCTCTGCACTTTCAATAACAAACATGGCGGAACTTAAACAAACCTTGCGAAATCAAGTTTTTCTCTTTTTTTTATACGCCGTTTACGGGATGTATTATGGTATACCTCTGTCCGTCTGTCCGTTGTCAACATGTCGGACATTAACTCAAAAATGCTTTAACCAATTAGCATAAAACTTTGGTGAATTGTTTCCATCTATTGACGTGAGCTCCTGTTTGTTTTTTTATAAAATTTAGATTTTACGTTTCCGAGTTATGGGATTTTATTCATTTAAAAAAGGGGATTTTTCAGTTTTCAGACAATATGTCAAGAATGTTTTCACCAACTTGCAAGAAATTGTGGTGAATTGTTTATATCTATTGACATGAGCTTCCTTTTGATTTTTATAAATTTTAGATTTTACTTTTCTGGGTTACAGGGTTTTATTCATAAAAAGGGTGAATTTTCCAGTTTTGGACAAAAACTCAAAATGCTTTCAGCAATTCTTATGAAACTTTGGTGAATTGTTTGTATGTATTGATGTAAGCTCCTTTAGAATTTTATAAAATTTACATTTTACATTTCTGAGTTATGGGGTTTTATTCATTAAAAAGGGTGATTTTCAGTTTTCAGACAATAACTCAAAAATGCTGTCACCAATTCTCATGAAACTTTTGGTGTATTGTTTATATCTATTGATGTAAGCTCCTATTTATTTTCATAAATTTCTAATATGACATTGAGAATTAATTGAACTTAATTGTTTATAGTCTGACAACAGATTTACTAAGTATTGCACAACAGCAAGAAATCTTTAATTGAATATAAATTCAATTCATATAACCAATTTCAAGTTCTTTGACTACATTTATTCAGAAACCTATAATATGTCAAATATTTAATTACAATCCAAATTCAGACCTGAATCAAGCTTGAATATTGTGTCCATTTTTGCCACAACTGTTCAGGGTTGGACCTCTGGAGGCGTATCTAGCTGCGCTCAGCGAAGCAGTTTTTCTTGCTTATAGTACTCTATAAATTGCAATCCTGCCTGGCAGCTTTCATTTTGGAGAATAAAACTGCAGACTATACAAGCCTGAATTCAGTAGTATCATTCTGCATGGAAAAAAGTGAAAATATGGCAAATTTGACTCAGCATAAAATTTCCAAAACAGTGTTATACAGTGTATTTGAAAAATTTTACATTCCAATAATGTGTTGTTTTTAAATCATGAGGCGATTTATCACATATGTTTTGGTACTTACCTATATGTTTTTTTTCTATTATGTTATAGGGACTGTTCCAGCAAACTCATCCAGTTCATTATTTAAACTCCAAGTCTCAGGGAGTTGGTGTATCATTAACATTAGCTAAGTCTAGAGCACCGTCTACTTTCAAGTAAGTTTATTTAGTATTGAAGTTTTTAAGTTTACTGATTCATTCAAGAAATTTTTATTTTGACTTCCAACAACAAGGTTGCCAGAATATTGTAGACAGTAGATAGTTCAAATTTTATTTATGCTCTTTTCATTTAAATATTTATGTTGCTGATGGAAACACTTTTAGTCTTTTCGCACTGATATGACATAACGCAAACAACAATCAATCAATCCAACAAGGCCTAACTATTAAAAGTTGGATGATGTTAACCACATAAAACTTAGTACATTTGTTTATTTTGATTTTGAAAAATATGCCAAATTAGGGTTATGACACAGATTTTGCCGTTAACTTAACATGGTAATGTGATCAAATGAGTAGAGCATGGTTTCCTGTGGATACATATTCTTGTACATGTATTGGTAAAACATTAAAACATTTGTAAACTTGTATTATTGGGAATTGCATCTAAAATTGAATCATTTAAAATGATATTCCAGGTTGAACAGTGCTGATAGTGAGTCAGAGTATAACTTGTTTGTATGTGACATTAGATCAAACATGCAACAGATGATTCAGTTTTCTAACCAAGTATCTCACTGGGTGGCTGCTGAAATAGTCAGCTGTTCCTCTGTGAAGGTAAGTAAAAAATTTGATCAGTCTTCAAGTTTATCTTAGTATTAAGCAAGGGCTGCTGATATTGTTAGCCTTTCTTTTACAGAGGTATTTTTAACCAAATGCCATTCTGGGTTGCTACTTAATTTCTTTAGTCGTTGGTGTACAGATTCAAGTTCACAATGAAAGTGACAGTCTCATATCTGCAAAGGATAAGATTTTATTATATTAAAAAAAATGGTGTCAGTCTGTATTGAACCTTTAAAACTGGTATGAAAAGTATTAATTGAAGACAGGAGATTTATTTATTTAAGCTCATTTCATTTAAATATATATATACCGGTATGTTTGTTTAATAATTTTTTTCATATGGAAATCACATCAAGCATTTAGATTTTGGTATTTTTTTACTAGTTTCTTTGGTGCTGAAGAAACAAACAATTGCCTCTATATGTGATATAAATTACAAAATGGACAAATTGCTTTTTTTGTGATAATAATTGACTAAATACACTTGAATTTTAGGATATTAAATGACTTAGTCGGTAAATGAAAAGCAAATAAAGTAATTTACAAAGAATAATTTTTTTTAGAAATAAAAATAAAAAATAATGAAGCATCGATCTACAGCTCTTATCTTCCTTTTCCTTGCAGAGCCAGACTGCAGTACTAAGTAAGCTGTTATTTACAGCCCAGACTTGTAAGGATATGAGAAACTATGCCACATGCATGTCAATCTTAGAAGGCTTGGAAAACTTAGTCATCAAACAGTTACCAATCTGGAAAAATCTGTCTGCCAAGTGTGTTACAGTAATGGAAGATCTGACCTCTACAAGGGTAAATATCTTTGTAGCTTATTAGGGTAATTATCCCCCAATACAGATGTAAGGAGGAATATGGCTTTTGTCTGTCCATTACATTTTAAGCTGACCTGGCCCAAAGGGCCAAGTGAGCTTTTCTCATCTCGTCCGTTAACTTTTACAAAAATCTTCCTCTTTGAAACTACTCTACCAAATTTAACCAAACTTGGCCACAATCATCATTCAATGGGGTATCTTGTTTAAAAAATGTGTCTGATGATCCTGCTTGCCAACCAAGATGGCCGACATAGCTAAAAATAGAACATAGGGGGGAAAATGCAAGTTTTGTCTATTATTTTGAAAAAAATAGAGAAAATGTTCAGAATGTTGAGCTCTACCAATTGTCCATGTAAGTCAAAACTGTCAGACGACTACTTATAGGAGTTATTGCCCTTAAATGACAAATTTTACCATTTAAAAAGTATTTGTCAATATCTTGAAAACTATAATAGATAGAGAGAAACTTTAAACTGTGAAAGTGATCAGCAAGACAAGTTCTACAAATAATTCTGATGGTTGAAATCGTCAGTCGACTCCTTATTAGAGTAATTGCCCTTTAATGACGATTTTTACCATTTATTTTTGCGTTTTGCCTAGTATGATAAAAATTATAATAGCTAAATAGACACTTTGAATCACAAAAATGATCAGCAAGGCAAGATCTACTAACAAGTCAAATTTTGACGATGTAGTTAGTAGACTGTCACTCTTTATTGGAGTGATTGCCCTTAAATGAGGATTTTTTCAACCCTCTTTTGTGTTTTGAGAAAAAAGTAAAGAAGATAGAGGGAAACTAAACAGACTAAATGATCAGCAATACAAGATCAACAAAACAGAGATTTTTGTCATGAATTCTACTCTCGTCTACAATGTTGGAGAGTGTCTTTTGTTGAATATGCACATAGACCAAGGTGAGCGACACAGGCTCTTTAGAGCCTCTAGTCTTATTTACCCAATAACTGGAATGGAAATGATCTGATCTCAATATGTTCTTCATGAAGCATGCAAAAATGAATGTTTAAGGATAGCCTGGTTCCTGATTATAAATTATGGTGAATTGTACACCCTTAGAAAATAGGGATAAATGTTGACTTTATGATGGATTTGTCTATTTCTGTAGGTCTTTTTTGGTCATATAACTCTTCAACTGTTTTGGTTCTTATACATCCTTGGCTTTCAAATATTCGACTTTGAGTGTTCCTGATGAAGGTAAATCCAGAAAAGCGCTTCAGACGCATGAAATTTATAACATGTTGTTTTCATTTTTTTATATTCATGTGGTAGATGTGCGCAGGTGTGAGATTTAATTATGCATCCGATTTCTTCATAAATTCTTAAAATTATCATTAATACCTTTATCTAACGTTCATTTCAAGTATTTTCTTGAAGAAATAATGTGGAAAGAGCTACTTAAACTCAATCATGCTTTGTACACGTACACAGATTTTACGTATCCGTCTCTGGTCCGTGTTTTACCATTGTCAAGTCAACATCAGATATAAGAAAATGTGCCTTCTGAAAATGAAAGAAGTTTTTGACATCATAATAATGATTCTAAGGCAGATATTAGTACACTAATGTTGCACACATGGAATGATGCACTGTCAATTTAACAGTTTACATCAGTACAACGAATTTGTATCAAAAGTCATATTTAATATCGTTTTTATGTCAATCATTGTTTAAATGATGTCCAACTAATAACCATGATTGCCTTTTGTTACTTACCCTGGTAGTCTGAAGGCATTTAAATCAGGATAAGACAAAAAATGTCCAGCTGACAAAAATATTTTTTGGAAGCCATGGTGCTAGGTTATGGTGTTGCTCCATTTATTTGAAACAAAAATTGCCAGAAGCACTTTATTTACCAACATTTGAAAGTATTTTATTCGATAATTAGATCATTAAGTTTTTTTCACCATACTCATATTCATTTTAATTAAACTCAGGTCTTTAAAAATTCAAATTTCATTTCTATAATTTTTGATTCTACTCAATTTTAAATTTCATACACAGTTAAGACAGTTATTTATTTTAGAATTGTTTTTAACATTTTATTATAATTAAATAAATGAATGAATAATTTTCTATTGAAATTAAAAATAATAAAGCCTCATTTGCCTTTTATAGATCTTTCTCAAAAGTGATGTTGGAGCATTGTTGAGCAACAAGGACAGTCACATGTATCCCACAATTCCATCAGTGGTACTTCTACTGTTACATATACAGCAGTGTGAAATTGGAGGATTTAAACTGGCAAATGGAATGTATAAATGGAGTAAAATGAGGTGAATAAATAAAAACAGCATTAACCAGCTCATTTACATGTGTTATTTAGGGATTTTTAATAAAACTAAAGTTCACATTACACGAGAAAAACAAATTGTTTAGTTTACTATGCCCCTGTTTCAAGTATATAATTTTATTACTTGGAGAAGTATTTGTTTTTTTAACAAACAAAAAAAAAGAAATATATTTAAACTAGATATATAATGTCCAGGGGTCCTATTTAAATGGGGAGATAGAGACAGACCTTTAGAAAACCAAAAAATTTTGATAGGATAACTTTGAATTAAACTAATTTATAGGTATTTGAAAGTCTTAACTGCCAGGTTTTTCAATCTTAAACCATTCACAGAGATTTCAAAGTATAATAACAAGTGCATGAATTATTTTTTTTTCTTTAAAGATAGCTTAAAGTTATTTGAACATTATTTTAAATGTAAAATGGAGATATAGGCTTGTATAACAAAGTATTATTTAAATTTCAGTAGTTTAGAAGGTATTTTAATGCCTTTTTTTTGCTCTATTTTTCAGATCTATTTGCAATGCTATTGATCAAGTAAGGATATTTAAGAACCATTTATATGGATTTGACCCAGAAATTGACCTACAGGAAGTTCTTGTTCAAAGAATGAAGGAGTTCTGTGACCAGGATGTCCATCAGATTGCTGCCCAGCATGATACAAATTATCATAGAATGTCTAGTGGTGGAATTGTTGGTGCCTTCCGTAAAATGAAAGGAAAACTGCAGTCGAAATAAATTGCTAAAAAATTGAGGCTGCCTTATCAAAAATACTTCTGAACATGTCAAAGGAGATGAAACAATTATTTTATTACTAGAAACATTATAATATGAATGAACTTTTAATAATTAAAATTTATGCTTAGGACCACTGATATTTTTGTCCCAAGGCAAAAAATGTGCCAAATTCCTGTGAAGATCATGCAGTGCTGATTATTTAGATATTATTAACTCTTAACAAATCAGTTAACAGTGTTTTGAATGTAAAATGCATGAAGATATAGGCTCTTATTAACAATGTATTATATAAATTTTAGAAAAATAAATTTTGTAGTTCAGAAAATATTTATTAGTATTCCTGAGGTCCAAAACTATACAGAGATTAATAGTTGAGAAAATTTAAAGAACTTTCATGGTTTTAAACATTATAAGATGTTATAATTGTCTTCCTTAAATTCAACAAAATCAAAATGGCTTTATCTTTAATATTGTTATTATATCAAAATCCAGGATCAAAATAAAACGTGTTTTCCAAATGGCATTGCATATTGTGATAAAGAACCATTGGTTAAACATGGTTCATTATTTCCCTTTATTGTGGAATGATCGTATTGTAATTTAGGCTGTTTTACTGTGCAACCACTATTTTTTTATTGCCTTTTACGAAAAAAAGGAATACATTTCATGGCCATAGCCATAGAAAAGCCTTTTCTGTTGTTGCTATCTTATTTTTTCATTATTAATGCTTTTTAAAACCTACCCCTTAAAGAATTGTTTCAAAGGGATGTTTTATGTTACAAAGTAAAGCTGAAGGTAGGATAAAAGGATATTTATATTACAATGTACAAGATAAGCCAGAAGGGGAGATAAGTCAATTTGATAGACTTTTATATGCTGCTGAAGATTTTGACATTGATATTTTAGGTTGTTTTTTATGAGAAACATATTTTGTACAAAAATCCACATTTTATTATTGCAATATAGAAGTTTGTGATACACTGTATATACTTTTTACACATCTATGTTTACATATATATTTTGTTATAACGAGTTTTATGATATTATTTTTATAATTTTATATGATCTTATATCATTCCAATAACCTTTTCCTAACAAAATGGTCTTTTCTGCACAAAATAATATTATGTGTGCATCATTTGATTTTGATAATTTCTTTTAAAACATGTATGAATTCAATTTGAAATATATCTATTCAAATTATTTCGAAATAAGATATATTTATGGTATTTTCAGTATTTTAATCCAGCAGATTGAGATTTTGACATTTTATTTCTTATATATATTCTGTGTGTATGAAAAATGTTGTACTAAAGCAGTATAGTCCATGTAAGAATCATGCAAAATCCAATTTTTTGTGATACACAACATGAAAGGCTACAAATGGATTTTTGTCAATCAGCTCAGTGCACTTAGATGAATGGAATGAGTAGTATTTTCCATTTACTGCCTTACCAGGACAGATAATTGGAATACATTTTACAGTAGATTTTATTTGAAATTATAGGATTTATCTCCCTTAACATGAGTTTCATAATGCTATCTATAGAATTCTTATCTCAATTAATTAAGGGTCCATATAAAATTATATATAAATTTCAACATCCTGTTCAATCCTAAATAAGATATAAAAATTCATTTGTAGGATTTCAACCCATGAATCATATTTTGTATGATTCCTATAAGGATTGGTACTTATAATTTAGAAATTTAAAGTAAATCAATTGTCATTATTATATTTATATACCTACAAAGTTGTTAAACAGGGTTGTTTGCTTGCCCATAGATCTGCTAATACTAAACTGTGATATTGTATATTATAGTATATTTATTTATGTTTATTTTATAATTTTATATTCTGCTGACATACTTTTATAAATATGCATTTATAGAACATACAAGCATTTATTAATTTGTTGACATTTATATTCTAAAAATAAAATTGTACAAGTTGTATTGCATATTGATATCATCAAATGATATAGTATTTAAATTTTCAGAAATCAAAATTATAAATATCCAATTTTTGGAATGTTACCATTCAGTTATAAATACACCATTTAATATTTATGAAAATATGTGATAGTGAATTTATATTTTCAATCTTCTTTTTTTTTTTATAGCTTTTATGGCCAAGTGATCTATAGTCATCACTTTGCATCCATTGTCTGACAATTTACTCCTCTTAAATCAACCAAACTTGGTAGAAATAATATATGGACGTCCTCATTTTGATACCATTGGATGGAAAACATGGCTGCCACAGGCAATCTTTCAGTTGGCATTTTTTTCAAAGATTTTCTCTGATTGTTTCAAAAAAATCAGTGTGAAACTTTGAGGGATTTATGACTGATCCCAATTTAGTTTTGATTAGTTGACAAACATGGTTGCATTGATGGCACACAATTCCAATTAAACTATATTAAAATTCAAATATTCATCATCTTCTTTGAAATTATGTGGTCAGTGTAACCAAACTTCAAACAATTGATATATGAAAGTACCTTTGACTACCAGAGGCATTCTTTGATTCCGATCGGTCAACTTTCAAAAATCTTTTCCTCCAAAACTACAGGAAGAAATGTTTTGAAGTTGTTTTGAAGGTCGCATTTTCATCTTCTACTTGATCAATTTTTACCTAACTTATCAGGAATGGTATAGAGAAGAGTCTCTTCAAACTTACCTAAATTGCTCCCAATCAGATTATAGTACATGACAACTAGAGGTAATCATGATGGTTGCCAAGTGGCCATATTTCTAAAATGTTTTCTGATTTTGTTTCTTCGTAGTATTTCAGACTAAGATGCCTTGGTCATTTTTCACTATAAAATTGCAAGTTAAAAATTGAAACTGGAACCAGCAAAAATAATCTCAAAACAATGAGAAATTATTGTTATTTTTTAGAAACTGTCATGTTTAAAATTATTATGTATGAAAATTATTTTACATATCATATTACAACATCTAATGACTTCCACAAATCAGTATACCTTAAATAATCAAATATACTTATATAATTGTATCTTAACAGTATATCAATATGTATTTTGGACACAATGACAGCTTGTATTTGTTAAACTTTATTGATTATTTTCCAAAATGAAAATAAAATGTTTTTGAAAACTTGTTTTGTTAGTACAAATAAAATATATCATGAGAGTTTGTATATTATAGAAATGGATTTAGGACCTATCGCATGTCTTTGTTTATTTATACATCCAACATCAATTTCGTTTATTTGATCAACATCAGTGAAGAATGATTGGAATATAAAGCATGTATTCAACATAATTATATCTGGTTGACAATGCAAGGTACAATAATGAAATGAAAAACATGATGTTACTCATGACCATATGTCTCTAACCTTAGATCGTCCTGAACATGCATGAAATATTTGTTACTGGATGTTAAGCAATCAACAATCAATCAATCTAACCTTGGATTAGTTGAATACTTGTAAGGTCTGTTAGACTTTGACTTGTTGAGGGTCCACTGTACTGGAAATTAACATAACTTTACATCTGGTGTCCTGATTTAAACAAAAATTTCTCTTAAACTGACTTCATCAAGCTAATTGTATTTTATTAACAACAGATTTTTAAGTTTGGTAGATGTGTTTTTCACAAGACAGACAGAATTTATATGAGAATACAACCTTTCTCCTCTTCTAACCAACTTGTTTCTGTATTCATATGAGTGAGACGTGGTACGGGGGTTTCTAAAAAAGATTTAAAAGGATTCCAAGTCAACATTACACTTTTACTCTGACACCAGAGGAAACCTTGACAAATTTTTACTTATTATAATCAATATGACATGCCACTGGTGGAGTGGAAACTGCTTACCATTTGTGAGCACCCCTTAGTTTCTTTTAGAAGGGATTTGTGTTAATGTTGCTTTTGTTTTCTGTATTGAGTGCCGGTTTTAATACTATGTCTTTTGTTTCTACTGTTAACTGTCTTGTCTATTCTTGGTAGGGAAATGCAGTGTTTTCATTTTAAACTTTTGTATTCTGTCATATTTTAGGGTATAGAAATTATGTGTATGGCTGGTTTATAAATTTGGAAATGTCTTGGGGGTTAGTCGAGAGATATTTATCAATCTGTCATGTGACCTGATAGGTTTCATTAGAGTAACATGCCAGTTGTCACTAGTGGAAAATAAACTTATTACACCTTGCATTGCACCTATTTTATCCCTGTTTTTCGTAGATGTTAATTTATTTGTTGGTGTTTAATGCCCCTCTCAGCGACCTTGGCTGTATTATAATGGTCAGATTAGAGTTGAACACACCTCACAAAGAGCAGGATCAAAACCTCAAATTTGACAGGCTAAAAATCACAGAAGATAAACTACTTTGATCACTTGTTTATGTGATACTTACAGAGGCCCCTTTGTTTTTCTCAATCTTTGATTTTCTGTGTGGTGTTTTATGGACAGTGTTTTTAGCTTATCTGCCTGGTGTCGGTCATCATCTGTTGACCAGTGTCTGTCTTTCAAAGATCTCTGAAACTGAATTTAAACAATTTTGCTTTTATTTTAGAACTTAAATATGACAAAAACTGTGAACGTGAAAAATGATCAGCAAGGTAGATCAAGAACCACAAATAGATGAACATAACTGAACTTGTTGATTGACTTCTTAAAGGAGTTACTGCCCCTGAGTGACAATTCTAATGAATTACAATGATTTTTTGTCTCACATGCAACTTTCATCGCAGAATACAAGACCGGCATTACAATACAACGTAGTGAACTAAGTGTATAAAGTGTTATATTTCAGAGGGTAGTTGACCTGGAGGCATCATACCTTGTATACAGATGCGGTATGTTACGAAGTTTCCGTCTGTCCATTGTCCTTGACCTCATTTTCATGGTTCAGTGATTGCTTGAAAAAAAGTTTTGTTTTCTTGTTGTGTGAATTTCTGAAATATTATGAGTAAAAGGATAAATATATTTGGTGTGTGGGTTCTTTCCAAGGTCTATATATCCGTTAGACATGGTTCACATGACCTCAACCTAATTTCATGGATCAGTGATCAATGTTAAAGTTACATGATTAGGTCCGTTTGTCAAATACTGCAGTAAGCTGTAAGTCAACTATATATGGTGTATGGAATGATTGTAAGGTATACATATCTGTCTGGCTTGGTTTATGTGACCTTGACCTTATTTCCATAGATTATTGATGATGTTAATTTTATGTGATACTTACAGTAAAACTATCTTTAGGACTATCTACATAATGCAAATCAGGAATAGTAAAGCAGACAAGACATTTCAGCGTGTGCACTCTTGTTTTCTTCTATTACCTGTATTTTGAAAACTTTAATACCTTCATTAAATATGGCCACTATTGCTAAAAATAGAACATAGGGGTAAAAATTAAAAATGCAGTTTTTGGCTTATACACATGTATATAAAACATTAAAGCAGTAAGAGCAAGTCTGACACAATAAAAATTATCAACAGGTCGAGGTCTATCTCCTGCTGAATTTTTAGAAAAATCTAACAACCTATTTTGAAGTTATTGCACCTGAATTGTCAATTTTTTGTACATTTCAAAGTTTTGAGCTTATATCTAAAAAAAATAAATCAGTAAGAGCAAATCTGACATGGGTAATTAGAGCAGAAGTTCAAGGTCTATCTCCTGTGAAATTTTCAGTAAATCTGAAAACCTATTTTGAATTATTACCCCTGCATTTTTGCAGTTTTTGTTCATTTAATGAATGGCTATTATTTATTTTGAATTTATTGAACCATAAAATTAATTTTGACTCTTCACATTGAATAATCCATGAAGCGGATTGTAAAATGTGAAGAGTCAAAATTAATTTTATGGTTCAATAAATTCAAAATAAATTATTGCCATTCATTATAAATAAATTTCTATCAAAAATAAGGCTCAAAGAACTTTTATATTATTTATATTAACAATAATAACGTGTTGGCGTATGAATATTCAACGTCAGAGTGGGCATGCGCCATAAAAATTGACAACATTGAAAATAAAAGTAATACTTTTAACCAATCAGAAGACAGTAAATACACCAAATTTATTTATTTTCTTGAAAACTATAACTTACTTTAAACAGTGAAAAAGACCAGAACTATAAGATTTGAAAATAAGTCAACTTGGCAGAAATTGCCTTTAAATGGTGATTCTGACCCTTTTTGCATTTTTTCTTAGGAAACAGTTGAACGAGAAAGAAAAATTTTAAAAAAATTTGATCTACAATTAAGTCACCATGGACGAATAGTCAATTTAACCCCTTAAAGGTATTATTGCCCTTGTAAGACTAATTTTATTCATTTTTTGTGCTTTTTGCAGAAACAAAGATGGATAGAGAGCAACAATATTGAGCAAAAATTTTCAGCAAAATAAGATCTACAAATAAGCAAGGATTTGTATATTGTGATCTTACTATACAAATCCTTGAAATAACCATGGTTGAAATCTTCAATCAACTACTATAAACTGAATTTTGAGCCGTTGTTGTCTCATATTTACTCTTATCACAATTGGTATTTAGATAGCTTTTGCACCTACATTCATTTGTTTCGTAAATACTTTAAAAAATGAAACTAAATTTAATCGATATCATTTCAATTGAATCAAATAAGATTATGTATATTTAATGTATTTTAGAAAGTATTTTATGTATAAGCTTGGTTGTTTTGGGGAAATTTTGTGAATGCGAAACTGCGA
The DNA here is from genome assembly GCA_017311375.1 of Mytilus coruscus. Taxonomy (NCBI): domain Eukaryota; kingdom Metazoa; phylum Mollusca; class Bivalvia; order Mytilida; family Mytilidae; genus Mytilus; species Mytilus coruscus. Next base: position 117,188,578 of record CM029601.1, on the reverse strand, counting down.
CACCAAAGTAACCTAGACAACGTTCAAGATGGACGTCAAACAGTAATTTGTCCAAACAGTTTCGCAGATGCAACCCCTTTCCACAAATAATTGACAATTTTCACTGTCAGTTGATAAGAATTAAGAAGGCTTCTATAAAAAAAATTAGGTTTATTTTCAAATAAGGTATTTCCGACGTGTAATTCCATTTCTAACTGAAAACTTAGACAATGTCGTCAACACGTGAAAAAAGAGAGTTATATGAAGCTAAGCAGAGGGCTGTGAAATATTACAACGAAAATGGTGTCCCAAAGAAAATAGAAGAAATTATGAATTCCATGTTTTACGATAATCCTCCAGATGTTTATGGTTATTTGGTAAGATTTAAAACGTTTTATTACAGGCAAAGTGAATTCCGGTAACAAGACATTTCGGCACCCAGACAAATCGGCACCGAAGTCCGAAGACATTTCGGCATCCGGACATTTCGGGACCAAGACAATTCGGCACCTTATTTTTTAGAATATATTTATCAGGAAAAATTAAAGAATTGTTGCAGTAATATTATAATTCGTAGATAAAATATGCATAACAAAAAAATAATCATCATTTAATTTAACCCTAAATGGTTATGTATGTATGAATAAACATCATTTAATTAAATCATAATTGATTGTTAGATATGTTGTTGTTTGAATAAACATTATTGGTCATTATTTAATTAAATCATAATTAATTGTAGTTATGCATTAATCCAATAAAGCTGATAGCATTTGTACATAAGGGAGTAAAGGGAAATTTTTCATTATTGCCAAATAAACAGTAATATTAGAAATCCCCTTATAAATGCAAGGTAAATAATTGCCCAATTGGTCTAATTTTTACAGAGTGTTATTTTCTTATTTTGTTATCAAAACCTAACCCGAATAATTCAGTCCCTCCCCGTAATCGATCTCTCCTACTTGCGAGGGCCTGAATTCCTTACACGATAAAAGCTCTTCATGAATCCTGGATTTTGATTGGTGCCCTGTAGATGAGGTGACCAATCAGCAATTAGAACTTAAAATTTAAAACTTGAACATGGTCTGCTTAAAATTTTGAATGCATTTGCATATATTTGAATACTTAATTCTAATCTTTAAAATTAAGTGCCGACTTTTGTCATCATTTTCAGCAAAATAAAATAGTGCTGGAAACAAATTAGTAATTTGTAAAAACAGTCAAACATAATTGCTATATATTAACACTAAACTTGCAAAATGAGTTCAGGCCCTCATACATATATCATTGCCAGGAAATTTTAATTTTTGGTTCACTATATTTAGATCAAAGATAAAATAATTTATAAGGTGCCGATTTGTCTATGTTAGGTGCCGATTTGTCTAGGTGCCGATTTGTCTGGGTGCCGAAGTGTCTTTCGCTGGTGCCGATTTGTCCGGATGCCGATTTGTCTGGGTACCGAACTGTCTAGAATTCGTGAATTCCTCAAGTGAAATTATACTTTTATTCAGTAAAAATGACATATCTCAAAAATAATATACTTTAATATCTATAAAAGCAGTATAACACCATATAAATAAAGTTTTGGGTAATATCTATTGGTTCCCGGGTCAATAATCAGTTCTTGGGAGTTCTCGGTAAATCATGGTACCGCAGGCATACAATGTTCATGTATAGGAAGTTTTACGGGTACAAAGATTGATAGGTTTTTATTATCACAATAAGAGCAAAATTAATTTCTGTTTTGGAGCCATTTTGGATGTCTACGTGCACAAATTACTTTATAAATCAGCCGAAAACATCGTGTTGTACTGACTGCTAAAAGTTTGTATTCTGAAAAAATTTAGATTCTTTTAGCCTTTTCTTTCTAAACAAGAACTTTTCAATTTAAATTCTTTCAAGAGCATGGGGATAGATAGAATTTCTGCAAGATTCATCTGTAACCGGAGAGCATGATTCTTCTTACAAAATCACTTTGTCTCCTATGGGACTCAAACCCGGGACCTCTATGTCACAAGGCAGCACTTTAACCGACTGAGCTATAGAAATACTTCATGTTCTATGGGAAGCAATCCCATCACACATCAAAGACAGAGCAAGCACTCTTGCAAAAACACACAAACTTCAAATTGCCAAAAAACAAAACTGTTAGATTCATAAAAATTCTTTGTCCGAGGTCAAGTATCAGCCAACAGCAGTGTTCCAGCTAGGCCGTTTTCACAGGGCGGTCCGCCCGCCCTTTCCCGAGTGCCGCCCTGTGCCATTTTTGCAGTTTCCAGGGCGCCCTGTCTTTTTGAAGATCGATTGTATTTTATTTTGTTCTTTATAAATGTTATGATCCGCCATTACGAAATTTTACCTTGTGGCAAGTTTATGATTTTGTTTACGACCCCAAGCTAATCAACGGTTACAACAGGTGTCATAATCTGTTGTTACATGTAATCTGTTTATCGGATGGGTCATAAATGATCATCAACATTAATTCATTCAAATAGAATCAGTCAGTTGGCATGAAGAAATGTTCATATGACAACACAATTTGCGATGTTTACCGTAGTCTGATGGAGAAAACGTAATTGACAGAAAGTCGAAAACCATAATCAACTTGTTAAAACATCGTTTTACTTGTTTTCCGTAAAATTTTTTAGCAAATTCAGACGTATTTGTCTTTGCCTGCCCTCACTTTTGATACGAAAATAACAAAACCGGCCGCCATTGTTGATTCTATGTACTGTGTGTATAATCCTCCAAAGAAGGAGCACACCGGAAATAATAATGAGTTATCTTTCTTTATTCCGAAAAAAGAAAGATAACTCACTTTTATTTTTCCTAACATTGAATTACCTACTTAAGATATTCTAAGATATGTCTACATACTTCTGGCTTTATAATTTATATGTTTGGGTCTTTTGAATTATGGGAAAAGTTAAAGAGGGTGTTTGTAGCAGGGCGGGTAGGGTGCCTTGGTCATTTTTGTCTGTATTCTTTATTTTTAATACAAATTTTCACTGTTCACTATATCCTAACATTGTGCATTTACTGAGCACAGCTGCTGTATTGCCATTAAGCTAAGCAGAGACAGAAAGGGTCTTTCCCAGGTATAACTTGTATGACTATAGAAACAGAATGAAGCAGGAAACCCTGCAAAACATACTGCATATAAAGCTAAACTGTGACAAGCAATGCCTTGAAAACTTGTGTGACAAGGTTGTTGACAAGTTTTTTCAGCATAAAAAGTAGACAGATAGAGTTTTATCTGGGCTAATCATGTTGTACTTGTATATATATAACCAGTGATTCAATGAATAAAGACAATGTTTGATTACTATCTTTATTAAAACATGCCCTTTTCATACAAATTACAATCATATCACACGTTAAATGCCCTTTTTAAGGATTAACACCCTGCCCTTTTGAAATCCTAGCTGGAACACTGCAACAGGAACTATTAAGTTTTGGTTTTTAAAAATAGAGTGAAGCAATTAAGATTAGGACACACGTATATGATCTATAACAACATAGTTTAAAAGAAAATTTAAGAAAAGTCAGTACAACAAATATATAACACTAGATCATGCCATTTCAATTTTATAGTTACTTTTAGTTAACAGAGTGGACTCAACATTGTTTTTCTTTAATACTATTAAAGATTGGAATACGCTTCAAAATAATATAAAATCAATCAGACTTGGGGTAATTGTAATTGTAATCGTTAATCACCTGTAATTGATTACAATTTTTTAAGTAATCAATGTAATCATTAATCAGCCACAAATCTGATTACATGTAATTTAATTTAATCAATTACTTTTCAAAATAGCCTGTAATCCTGATTACTTTTTGATTACATTCTGATTACAATGAAAAAAAATCTAAAACTGTGTTTATGGTCAATAAATGAACCTTTTGTTATTCATATTTAATAAATATCTTACATGTTAAAATATTTTTGTTTACTTTAAGCATGTTAATTGATTTGTATACTTCAGTAAAAAAATAAACTGTTACAGTATTGAAAAGTCATCATTAGCCTAAGCAGAGACATATAATACAATTATTTGTCTCTGGCCTTAATAAAAGATATTGTACATATATTCACAATTTAAAGATGTACATATATATATTTGATAATAACTGTTACATTCAAGTAATACTTTTCTTTAGAATCTCTGAATTATATTCTTTTGTCAATATTGTGATTTTTGTCAACTTTGAATTGACAGGTAGGAGACCAATTAAGGTTTGTTTTTATTGCAATTACCAATTGAGTATAGCTATAGGGCAATATATATGATAAAAGATAAATCAGACATGTGAAAATTTATCTAATTAGCACAAACTAAATTAGAAGTTGGACAAATATGTTGTTTAAAATAAACAAATTTTGGTATGTATTTGGACTGGACATGTAAAATGCAATAATTTCAGTACTTATATTTTGTTTACAATTTGATTAACAATTCTATTAAAATTTTACATAGTTTTTAACTGGTAACTTTATTTCATCCATATTTTAACTTCCATAAACTGCACCTTGAAATACATATAAAGTCTGGAAGATGTCAGAAGACAAACAGCAAATTCTTTATTATAAACCTTTATTAATTTGAAGTCAAAACAATTCAGAGATCAATGATGATAAAGTGTAATGGATCATAACCAGTGACACAATGTTCATGTATATATGTAGTGAACTTTTGTGGTCTATTAAATAGATGAAGTTTGAAGTTATCATTTTATAATATATATAAAAAAAATATCCTTTTTCAAAAATGCTATAGAAATATTAAACGTTTATTCATTCACATCATTCAAAATGTTTTTTTTTTAATTCATTGTAATCAGATGTAATCATGATTACTTTGCCAATGTAATCATTAATTTAATCAGATACTTTCAAAAATGATGTAATCGTTAATTTAATTTAATCGTACAAATGACAAAGTAATTGTAATTTAATCAATTACATTGAAAGTAATCAGACCCATCTCTGAAATCAATGCATGACCAGGATGCATTCAAAGCTGCAGTAAAGCAACATCTGAAAAATAAGTAAATTCATATTATGATTTGGACTAAAATTCATATAATGTCATGCCTCCTTAATTTCTTAATTTTTTAATATAAGTGATATACACTTTAAGGACCCCATTGGAAATAAGTGGAAACGCTTTCATTGGTTATCCTTGGAAGGATATCAACTTGAGAGTGCATTTTAGCATAAACCATATTTGTTTTATTTTACATTTTAATTACGTATATTTTTAAACTGAACTTGAATATAGCTGTTATTAATTCTTAAATAACTTTACCTTTTACATATCCAGTTGCTTGATTTATCACTGCGATCTAGTTGCATGTTTTATTATAAGTTATATGGTTTGCTACTGACCCCCTACAAATCCATAGAGGGTTAGTAAATAGGGATCGAGGCGGAAGGCTGAATCTCCTATGGATTTTACCAACCCTCTATGGATCTGTAGGAGGTCAGTAGTGAACTGTATAACAAATTTATCACACACAGGACTTTTCCTACTAAGTTATGTATAAAAATTAGCAATGAAATACAATAACATTAATCGATGAAGTCACCATTTGAGTAAACGTGACGCTATGAATATAAAAATAAGAAGTTGTGGTATGATTGCTAATGAGACAACTTGCCACAAGAGACCAAATAGAACATTATAAATATAATGGAATATGTAGACAGCTCTCACAAGCAAAAAACCCTAACTGTAAAATATAAGAGCATAAACTACAGCCACGGGGACACATTCTACTGCATCTACACAGCACAAGTAACAAACCTGTAGTAAATATAAAAATTAGAAGATGTGGTATGATTGCCAATGAGACAACTCTCCACAAAAGACCAAATAGAACATTAATATAATGGAATATGTAGACAGCTCTCTCACAAGCAAAAAACCCTAACTGTAAAATATAAGGGCATACACTACAGACACGGGGACACATTCTACTGCATCCACATAGCACAAGTAACAAACCCTGCAGTAAATATAAAAATAAGAAGATATCAATGAACCCCATATGAAATCTACTGACCCCATGCAGTCCATAGGGGGTCACCAAGTGACTATCACAACGTCATAATTTATCTGAAGTGCGATAATATATGAAGTCTTACTTCTTTGAAGTGTGTCCATCAATCCAATGGCCATTATTGAATATTTGTTTGTCTCTTTTTCAGTCCAAGTATTTCGAATCTTTGGCAAAGCCACCAACCGTTTCAAAGGTAAATATATAAAACCTAAGAAAGTAAGTGAATGTCTTTAATAAATAGAATAAAACTTTTCAGAACATTTAATTGATGAATCATAGAGCTCCATCTTATGCCAAGCTTGCATATATATATGTTGGTGTGAATACAAATGATTAGTAAGGATGTCTAATTAATTGATGAATCATTGATTGTTGGTTGTAGGATGTCTGAAGTATGGAATCAATTTTAGTGAGATCAGCTAAAAAATGACAGCTCTGAATTTCTGATCAATATACAAACATATGTACACTGATTATTTTTAGGATTTTTGTACTACAAGTATTTTATTTACAACTTAGCTTGAAATTGAAGAACTTTATTTGGTTTTTAAAATTGATTAAAGGGAGTTAAGAATAAATATTTTTTTCTACAATACTAATTTAAATGGTAGTCTGAAGCCAGCTGCATGTAAAATGTTTGTCGGGCCTGTAAAATCCAGTCTGTGTGCGCCTGTTGGGCCTGTCAGAACTTTGGTCAATATAATGGTAAAATAAGTTATTATTAATGCTGTTGTATATCATGAGAAGCATTCTACTTCTTAACTTAAGTACTATTAGTTATACAGAAAACAATTGTAAAATGAAATTAATTGTGGAGTTTTATGAATTGTCTTTTTAAAAATAAGGAGATGTGGTATGATTGCCAATGAGACAACTATCCACCAAAGTTCAAATGAATTGGATATAAGCAATTGTAGGCAAATGTACGTCCTTCAACAAAGAGAAAAACCCATACTGTATAGTCTGCTATAAAAGGCCCCGAAATGAAAAATATGAAACAACTCAATTGAGAAAACTAACGGTCTAATTTAAACAAAACAATATACGAAAAACAAATATGGCAGACTGAAACCAACGACAACCACTGAACAACAGGCTCCTGAGTTAAGACAGGCACATATAGAATGTGGCGGGGTTATTGTTTGTTTTACATTATAGTGTGTTGTGAAGTATTAATGTAGTATTTCCTTTTTTTATTTTAATCATTTCTATAAGATTACTGCAAGGCAAGCTTATGACAGTAAAGGACAGCCAACAGTTCAGACAGAAGTCCATGGCACAGTAAAAAATGAAGACAAGGTACTATTGATAATAAAAATATAACAGAAACCATTCACTTTTTTACTTATTTTCTTGTAAGTGTTTGAATCTATTTTGATTGTATTTAGATAGAGCAGTTTAGGGATGTTGGCTCCTCTGTTTCAAAATAACAATCTTTTTAAATTGATAGTATGTAAATAACAGAACTAAAAAAAAGCAAACAAATGAAAGGTCCATGTACTTGTTATTGACAACCATATGCATGGAAATTTGATTATTCAGTAAATCTTATACATTGTAGTTACAAATAAAACAAGTGCAAACAATTCTTTTTCATACATCACATGGAATTCAATATGTGACTTTTTTTCCAGGTGATGCACATGAATTTCTTTGAAAATTGTTCAGTTGATATAATAAGACACTATCAAATTTGTTGTCCCCTTGAAACAAACTATTGTCCTCAGCTTGTCTTGAGGAATGGTCGGCATCTGAAGGACAACAAACTTGCTCTACCCTCATAACCTGTCAGTAAGTGAATAATATTACCTAACAAAAAGAAAGGAAAGTTTCATAAAAGATTATTAATTGACAAAAACCATTAAGTACCCTTAAAAATGAAAATGTTTCAATTACATCCAAAGGTGTTGATAATTCAGAATTGGACATTTTTTCTATGGATCTTTGAGTCTAACAAAAAGAGAAGTCTAACAAAGGAATGGAGAAAGTCTTAAAAAATATTACCCTACAAAAAGGATTTGTAAAGAGTCCTGAAAGAATATTACCTGACAAAGGAGAGTCATATCAGAATATTATTTAATGTCAACTAGGTTATTCATAACAAGAAGTTATTCTTTTATTTACAGTTACTGTATACCCATGTAAGTTCCACAACCAACAGTTCCCTCCTGGATAATGTTAGAGTAGAAGAGAGAGAAGTGGATGACCAACAGAGACAGGAGAACATAAGTGCTGCTATTAACATATTGAACAGTGATATTAACAACAGAATTCATGCCACAGACCCAACACAACAAGATGAAGTTGATAGAGTTATCATGTAAGATACGATATAGAAGTTTAAACCTGATTTTTCCAAAACAGGCTTTTGACCTTTTGTGCTTTCAGCGCTATCTATTATTTTGTTGAACTTGTCTGTTTATCCACTTTGTGTTGGTATTATCCTTTTTGTATTAATGGTCATTATTAAAGCTCAATTCTATTTTGCCAATTGCCTAAATTTATAAGAAGAAGGAGATGTGGTATGATTGCTAATAAGACAACTTTCCACAAAGTAATGTGGATGTGGGCAACTATATTTCTGCATACAGAATTCAACAATAAGCAAAACCCATACCATATATTTAGCTATAAAAGGCTTTGACATGACAAAATGTGAAACAATTCAAAAGAAAAACCAAGTAGCAGATTAGTGACAAAAGAATAAAAGAAAAACAATATGACAGAAAACAACCAATGACAACCAATCATATGGAACAGGCACATAAATAATAATACAATTGTTTGCAATCATATCTATGTGTACAGTCTTAAACGGTCATAAACAAAACAGTAGCCTAAAAAGAGGTTAAATAATAACATAAATGTCATATTAACTTTAGCTTATGATTAAAATAAACCGAAACAAACTGTTGTTTGAAAGGGAACGTCTTCATTGACATCAACAATACTTAGGACTGTAGTCTTAACTTAAAAAAATAAAGCAAAGTGACCTATACTTTCTTTACTAGGAAATTGTATGAAGAATTAAAAGTAATCGAAGATGAGAGGTTGGCAAAAGAAGCAGAAGAAATGATAAAGGAAGATGGTGAATCCTCGCACAGGGAAGATGATAAAGCTAGTGTAGCTAGTGGGAAAAAAGGCAAAAATTCTGCTAAGTATGTTATGCTAGGTAGATAGAACTGTTAACATGATCAGATCCAGATTATTTTGAAAAAAGTAGTTTCTGTTGCATTTATTAGAAAAGGCAAGGTCACAGCTAGTCCAAATAATTATCCAGTTTTTAAAGGCTATTTAATATTTTTGCTTTGACGTCTTCCTTGCTCCAATGAGGGTCTTTAAAAATCAAAACAGAAAATACCCCCAGCAGACGTCATAATCATGATTATATAGCCTAATTTCACTTTTTTTTTACATATTTTTTTCGTGAAAAAACATCAGTCAAAGAAAGAAAATCATTCTGGATCTGTTATTGTGTAAAGCTTTATAAGTGTTAGAAGCTGGAAATTTGGCAAAATTATAAAATTACGTTATCTTGTTTTACAATACATCAAAACATATGTATAAACTATTTTAATAAATAATGCATAATTGATTTTTCACTTAACAAGCTTTAAAAATAATCTCTTTCAAAACAATAATTATTTACAGATTTAATATTGGACACTGAAAAATTACATGAATATATATTTATTTTAGAAAGTACAGTAGACTTCATTTAATTGCATAATTTGGTTAATATTTGATATTCTAATATTATTTCCTGCACAAAACCTTTTCCTTTTCATCAACAGTTAAAAAATAACCCTAAAATATAGAAGATAGTTAATATTTAAAAAATAAACCTGCTTTTGGGAATAATATTAATAGGTTCAGTACAAGAAAACCTGTTAAAAAAAACCTGTTCAAAAAAACCTGTATAAACCAGAACTCCTTTATCAATATTCTTTAGTAATTTAACTTGTGTTAAATAAACACCTGTCTAATCTAGAAAAAATTGTCAGAAAAGGTTTTGGTATTGACAGGTTTCACTGTAAAAAGCATAATTTAATGATAGAGATGTACCGTTTTAGCTTCTGTAGTTAATCAGAATAAAACATACAAATTGTTCATACTGAATGCTTTATTTCAGTTCAAGTCCAAAGAAGTGAGTTGTTTACACTAGGTTTAGAAGGTTTTGGTGCAAAAATCTCTAAAAATATATTTATTTATACTGAGAAAATGTTTAATGATGAATACAAGCACATTTAAGCTTATAGGATGGTGTTTAATGGAACCAATGTAGACAAATTTTCACTCTGTTATACTTTTATATCTGCTAACTGTAAATATATCTATGACATCTTCTACTCAAATTTCTATTATCACATTGTATCCAATTTCAGTGGTGTCAGCCTATTTTTCTCATGTGTATATGATGTTATTTCAGTCTTTATTCAAAATAAATCTTTACTTAAATCAATCAAATATATGAAATGTTTATTATTGTGGATTCATTATTAATGGAAGGATACCAATTTCCTGGGATTTCATGGGTATGAGTAAACCCAGGATTTAAATGTTCAACGAAGTATAAATTTTGTAGAGTCTTGTTTGCAGACTTTGGGAAAACTTCCATTTTAATTATCCTGGAAAACTCATTTTTTCCACAATCCACAAAATTAAATATCCTCAAAAACTCATTTTTTCCCACAATCCGCAAAAATTGGTACCCATGAAATGAATCCACAGTAAACAATTCTTGTTAATAACTTTTTAGTTTATATCTAAATCTAATTGTGTCAAAATTTTTTTTTTTTTTTCCTCAGAAATTTTCAGTTTTTGGACAATTCTCAAATGTTTGCATTGAAGTTCAAATTAAATGATAAATGAATCTTTAGAAGCATTTACTGAGTGTGCATGCATCTGTGAAGCTTTTGGTTTAACTTTGGTTTTTAGATTTAGATTTTCTCAAAATTGTAGAAAGCACTTTATCATCTTATATAATTGATAAAATGCTAATGCAGTAGCATGTTAATTCATTTTATTTGTCAATTTTGAGTATTATTTAAATGTTGCATTCATTTGCATAATTCGACAATCCTGCATACCAAGGTATCGACTTCAGGGACTCTATGGAAATGATTCACACAGGCGTTGGTTCACCAAACGGAGTTTAATCTTATATAATTGTTAAAATGCATAATGCAGTAGCATGTTAATTCATTTATAAAATTTCTGTGAATTTGCAAAAGATATTCTGGCAGCATTTGGCAAAATCATGAAATTAGATATCCTCAAAAACTCATTTTTTCCGCAATCCACGAAAATTAAATTTCCTCTAAAACTCTTGTTAATAACTTTTTCGGTTATCTATATCTAATTGCCTCAAATTTTAAATTCTTTTTTTTTCCTCAGAAATTTCAGCTTTGAACAAATCTCAAATGTTAGCATTGAAGTTCACATTAAATGATAAATGAATCTTTAGAAGCATTAACTGAGTGTGCATGCATCTATGAAGCTCTTGTTTTAACTTTGGTTTTAGATTTAAATTTTCTCAAAATTATAGAAAGCACCTTATCATCTTATTTAAATGTTACAATGCATAATGCAGTATCATGTTATTTTCATTTATAAAATTTCTGTGAATTTGCAAAAGATATTCAAATTGTTTGTATTTTTTATAGCCTGTTATTCTTACTACATATGCATGTTATTGTGGTATTTAATATATGCCATAATACTTTGTTTTTGTTCAGAAAGTAATAGTGATTAAATTAAATTTGTGTGCTTGAGACAACAAGTAAGTAGATTCCTTCAAGTTTTAGGGTAAAAATAGTACACTTTCCCAGTAATTTTTTCTTATATAGAACATTTTTGAAATTTTAAAGGAGTAGAGTCAGGAAGATAGGAATATTTTTTGCTTGAATAGTAAAATCCTTTAATCCTTTTAAGATAATGATGATTTTATTGAAAAAAAAAGAAAAGAGGGTACCTATTGCATTAATGCTTTAGTTTTCAACATAGAGTCTTGAAATGTCTAGCATGTTTGTATACATACAATTTATTGAATATGTGCACCTCACTTTATGTAAACAAATTCGAAGAATTTTGAAGAATATCCAGAGGATGAAACTGTATGTATCTATTTTATGTCATGTAAAATACTCCTACTGTTTTCAACCTAGAGCCTCCAAGCTTTCTAGAATGCCTGCTTTGAAGATGTGCCTATAACTTTGTGAAACTTAGTCAGTGTAGAGCATCAATTACAATGGACGTAGTCAGAAAGGAGGGTGTTCATTTTTTCTTTGAACAATTCATGCTGTTTTAGCTACATATATACTACTATGCAAGGAATAATGTAATTTTCTTTAGTATTGCTATAGATCAGTAGAAATCATCTCTTTACTAGCTGTTGGCCAGTAGTAGAAAGTAACTGATACCCACTAAGGCATATAGAATATTGGCGTTATACTGTTAAAGGCTTTTCAAATTATAAACCATACATTTAAAAACTCAGTCATTTGAGTCATTTAGCTAAGAGAATGTTTAACATAAAGTTTATTGTCCAATACAATTGCTGAATGTATTTGCTTGTAGGAAGGGGAAGAGTCAGACAGCTGTATATGTTCCAGATGAACCTAAAGAAAAGTTATTATGTGGTAGTAATGCCTTCACAGCTATCAGTCAAGCTACTTGTTGTGCAGCATCTCAAGTCAAGCATATAGATATATATCAGCATGTTGCTTGCCTTAGACATGGTCAGGTAGGAATAAAAAATTGGGAAAAATTACTCATTAGAAATTATTTAGCAAAGAATTAGAACTACACCATTTAAAAATCAATAAGATAGAATGCAGAATAATTTAACTTAACTGTAAAATACTACCGGTAATCAGTTTTAAAAAAAGTTTTTGGACAGAAAGTTACAATGTCTAGGAAATGCAGCACAAGAAATACCACAGAAACAGATATGGCTCATGAAAAATTACCGAACCTTTAATTAAAAAGCAGAAAATCAAAATATATTTGCACTGAAACACATGGTAGAACAGCTCCATGTGATGGATGATCTATAATAACAGTTAGGCATACATGTAACAATACGTTGAGGTCTGATGTTTATTTATTGTTCAGACAGTTATTTTCAATTTGACAGATTCCAGAAAAGTTTTCAGTACCCTTACCCATGGTGACTATTATTCAAAGTGGTAGAGCTGCACCAGGCAAACTGAATTGTGTAAAGGAGTTCATGGTTATTCCTAAGCATGATATGCCTCTCAAAAAGGTTTGTTAACAATATTCAACCCATGACTTATTTGTGAATTAAAGGACTGGGTGCAATATTCAGATCTTATTTGATCTTATCTAAACATTTGATTAAAATAATTTTATCTGATTATTTACATATAATATATATAAAACATATGAAAATTTGTATGATCTTGTTTAAAGACATGGAATGTCTGACTCTCTGTGTGATGAAAAAAAGCACATAAACCATTGTAAAAGCATGTACATATTACACATGAAATATGTGCGAGTTAGCAACTATGCTAATTTTACTATAGAGCTTTATGGACAACTGTTGTGCATTTAATTCCATTTAAGTGGTAAATGTTGTCCTTATATTATATTAACAGGATTTTTTTTAATTGAATCAGACTTGTTCTGATTTTAAACTAATTTATTCAACAATTTGACTGAAAAGGTTTAGCCATTTAATAATTCTTGGACTGTTTTTTACCTTAAATGCTACTGTTCATATGTATTATCCTTTCTTTATTATTTATTGACTTTTAAATTGTTGAAAGAGTCAATTAAAAGAGCTTTCTGTTGCTCATTTTAAAATCAGTTTCTGCAGTAAAAATTTGTTTTTTCACTTTCTTTCAGAGTATGACATACATTCAACAGATATATAATTATGTTGCCAAACAGTTCTTTGCTAAAGGTGGGGTAGGTACTTTTTGTAATTTTGAAAGATCATAATCGAGAAGTAACAAGACTTCCTATATTAGTAATTCTATACAACGTTTTATGTAGATGCATGTTTTAATAAATAAAACAAAATATAATTAAAAATAATGATTCTGTATAATTTCTTATATTATTTAAATAATTATAAACTGTTTGTTATTAAAAATTCTTTCCTTCCTTTAGAAGTCAAATTTTCAGGATCTAGATGACAGTATTTCAGATCAGTCTCCTGTGGTATAAACTTTTTGTTAATGTAGTACTGAAAAAAATGAAATCTACTCTTATCTTTTAAGACAGATAGAAGGATGCTTTTTAAGTTATTGGTGATAGAAGGATTTTTAGGGCCTCGCCAGACATATCTTTTTTTAGGGCCTCGCCAAACATATCTTTTTAGGGCCTTGCCAAAAAATTATCTGTTTTAAGGCCTTGCCAAACATTAGCAGAACAGGAGCCATGTGGAACATTCTGTTACAAATGTTTTAAAGTCTGAGACAACTCTCCATCCAAGTCAAAATTTATAAATGCCATCACTTGAAATACCTTGAAAACAGTAAGCTATAAAGGGCCCCAAAATTACTAGTGTAAAACCATTCAAACAGGAAAACCAACGGTCTAATCTATATAAAACGAAAACGAGAAACACTTATGAACCATCAACAAACGACAACTACTGATCAGATTCCTGACTTAGGACAGGTGCAAACAAATAGCGGGTTTAAACGTCTTCTTCTTTTGCATCACTTGAAATACCTTGAAAAATGATCATTATGCTTCGTATGATTGTTTCTAATCACCAGAAGGGGTAATAATATTGGAATTTATGTCTTGAAAGTCCAGGTCACTGTTATACAGAAGAAATCGTTCATCCATTTGCACTGTTCCTTTCTGCCTTGTAACCTTTGTACCGCTTAATGTAAAATGTTCATAATAGTTATAAAGTCAGGAACCTCTAGCCTTTGTTAGTCTTGTGTGTTTTTTTTAAATTTTCGTTCATTTACATGTCTCCAAGTTAAGTGTGGCGTCCATTTCTCTGAACTAGTATATATTTTTGTTTAGAGGGCAGCTGAAGCCTGCCACTGGATGAGGGATTGCAGTGAAGACCCATTGGTGGCCTTGAACTGTTTTCTGCTCTTTGGTCAGGTTGTTGTCTCTTTGACACATATCCTGTTTCCATTCTCTATTCTATTATACCATACTACAAGTGATTGCATTTAAAAAAATATTAAGATCACAAAAATTATTCAAATTAATTGCTTTAAGTAATATTACCCAACCAACCACATGCTGCAAACATGAAGACTGCCAACAATCAATGATCAAACACCTGAGTACAAAAGCATGTAATACAGGTTTTGCTCATTGTTAAAGGCCATACAGTGACCTATAGTTGTAAACCTCTGTGTCATTTGGTCCCTGGTTGAGAGTTGTCTCATTGGCAATCATACCACATCTTCTTAGTTTTATATTATAATCCCCTGTTAATAATACCTGATCATGTTTTGAAATAACTTCAACTTTTCTTACAGGCGGGGCCCTTTCTGATCGCTCTCATCACTATCCTCCAAGTTTCAGTTTTTATTTAATCAGAAAGAGAATTGTAGTGTTCTTTCTAAGCTATACCTATGTCTTTCAAAACTTTAAATCTGTTGTCAGCAACTATTCAAAGATACCAGGTATCAAGATGCTTTTCTTACTGCCCTCTTATCAGTGCTTGAAATAAATAAATACCAGCAAGAAATTAAGAATAGTTATTTGATTGCATAGCTTTTTCTAGGTATTGTTGTCTAAAATAAAATCTTATTGAGATGGAAGTCAGCATTCCAATGATATATAATTAAGATTAATAGTTGAGATCTATTTCTTTCAGCGAGCTAAAGAAGTAAGTTAGGTATTAAAAAATGGGAGGCCCTTCCTCAGAATTGTAGTAGAGTTATCTCCCCTATCTGCTAGTTGTTATTCAATATATATGATATTTAGACATAAAGATTAGGAATAATAACCATTATTTTCTCATTTCACCCATTTAATATCTATATAATTATTCATAAACTTTTTTTTCCCACATTTCATAAAGTGTTATTTATTTTCAAGATATTATTTGTGATTTATAAAGAGTTATTGTTAAAATTATTTATCTTTTCAAAGAATTTTTTAAAGCTGTACAGATAATATGTGAAAAAGTATAACTAATAAAACAAAGTAATTTAAAGTATCTGAGGAAAGATATTGCTTGTGTGTCCCCTGCAGTTTGACCTGTTATGGAGATATTGATTGTATACTTAAGATTTATGCTAGGTGAAGGTAGATTGAGATAGTAAAGGAACATGGTATATAAGATTTAGAAGTAGCACATTAATTGGTTCCTGGATTCATAGACATCAATACTTTTTGCAATGGGATTTCACAATGGAGCTTGATTCACTTAATTTTTACATATTTTATATATTAGTTTTTTGTTATTGTTATTTCTGATATGAATAACAAAATTAAATACTATATACATGTAGCAAAATTGAATTGTTTTTTTTTTCATTTAGATGATGAAGTGTATTTGTCATTTCAAGGTGATTAATCTTAGAAAAATTACTACATGTATTACCACATTAAATTGTTTGGGCTAAATTTGTGTATGCTACATACTGAATTACAGGGAAAATATTACTATTACATGTATTATTATTATGATTATTATTTATATCAGTACATTGTATTATTATTAGACAGCTACAAAGTTAGTAAATGACATTGGTGCCATGTGTCCAACATTCGACAAAGCAGAACAAGGACTGGACTTACTTCAAGAGGCTATTACTAACTGTGGATTAACAGCGGGAGAAGACTTCTTTATTGGTTTAAATTGTGCTGGACCAGAAATGTTTGACTATGTAAGTACTGTTAACTTGGAAGTTTGAAAGGAAAAATGTTCATCATATTTTCAATTACTAAATTGCAATCATGATGTTATAAAGACAATCTTTTAAGCATATTTATGTATTGAAGTATCATAAAATTGTTTAGTTTTTGTCTCGCCTGCGACAAAAGACATAGGTATTACTATCCGGCGGCGTAAACTATTTGTATAAAGCTTTATATTTCAGAAGGTAGAAGACCTGGATGCTTCATACCTTATGCATACCTTATGTTACGAAGTTTGTCTGTCATATGCCCATTGTCCTTGACCTCATTTTTATGGTTCAGTGACTGCTTGAAAAAAAAATACAGTTTTTTTTTGTCATGTGAATTTCTCACTTATTATGAGTAATAGGATAACTATATTTGGTATATGGGTTCCTTGCAACGTCTACATGTCCGTCAGACAGTGTTAACCTGACCTCGACCTCAATTCATGGATCAGTGATCAAGGTTAAAGTTACGTGATTAGGTCTGTTTCTCAGATACTACAAGCAGCAGGTCAACTATATATGGTGTATGGAATGATTGTAAGGGGTACATGTCAGACTGGCAGGTTTCATCTGACCTTGACCTCATTTTCAGGGTTCAATGGTCATTGTTATTTTTTTGTGTTTTGGTCTGTTTTTCAAGTACTGTAAGCAATAGGTAAACTTTATTTAGTGTATGGAATGATTGTAAGGTGTACATGTCTGTCTAGCTGTTGTCATCTGACCTTGACCTCATTTTCATGGTTTATTTTTGGTTTTGTCAATGTTAAGTTTTTTGTTTATGGAATTTTTTTAGGTCTGTCTTTCTAGCGGTTACCTAGACCTCATAGCAATGGGTTAAGTTTTGTGTTTTGGTCTGTTTTTCTATATTTGCAGTGTCAACTATATGGAATAATTGTAAGGTGAACATGTCTGTGTGAGTTTTTATCTGGCCTTGACCTCATTGTCATGGATCTTTAAAAAGTTAGTTTATGTGATACTTGTAGTAAAACCTTTATCTTTAAGACTTTCAACATAAAATCAATGGTCAGTTAAACAGGCGAGACATTTCAGTGTGTGCACTATTGTTTTACTATGATAAGCTATTGGATTTTTGATTGAAGATTATAGATACTAAACTTTTTGCCTGTGTGTATAATTGAACCACTCTTTTAGAGTTTTGTAATGATTTTTGCACTATTTTATGGGACATGATGCTATCACATCACAGTCAGATAACACACATGGGATTAAAGCCATACATTTATATATGTGTGTATCTTGTGTAAATCCGATGCCTGATACATATAACACATGTGCTAATATTTGCTCATGTGTTGTAATGTCCAAGATTATGCTTTAAAGTGTCACATGACTGACTTTAGTCTCCACCTCCTCTGATAACATTTGATAATTTGATATTTCTGTTTTTATTTATTTATTTATTTATTTATTTATTTATTTATTTATTTATTTATTTATTTATTTATTTATTTATTTATTTATTTCTAATGCTGTTAAATATGGTCTGAACACTTATATGGTTTGTATTTTGGTGGCTTCTAATATTATCAAAAAATTTGCTACTGGACGTTAAACAAGCAATATTCTATCAATATTGTTCACATTTGATTTGTCATATTTATAGCATCCTCTTTTAAAAACTGAACTTAACAGTTAAGATGCATATAGAATTCTAAACTTTCCAAATTTCAAGTTATCAAATTGTTATACCCGGAGATGTGATATAGAGTCAGTTTTTACATGAGACACATTTTCACTATTGTGTATAAGGTAAATGATATATATTATAACACAGGATCCAGTTCCCATGGCTGGTAAAAGTGATAAAGTAGCAAACTTCCCTGGTCAGGACATGCACAAGGTAGTAACTGGTAATCATGTCAATCTAACATGTGTTTGTGTTATTAACAGCTACCATCATTCATAGATTTACAGTTGTATGAATGAGAGGTTTTAACATTTCACTGATGTGCTTTGCAAGTTTCAGATTTTTTTTCAGAACTAGTAGATTTAGTAATGAAATGAGATCTGGTAGAATTATTTTTTCACTATGTTGTTTATAATATCTCTTTGAATACAGTACTGTTATAAAAAATACATCATAATTCATTTTTGAATGGTGCTCTGGACAGGTTCATATTTTTTTGTTTTCAAGTGTCCACATAAGGGTCAAACCAAAGACTTAAACACAGGTATTTTTTGCTTCTCCATTAAGAACATAGCATTTAGGAGAAGGAGCAAAATCTGGTCGGAGTCAGAATAATGTGTCTGGGCAGGGTGAAATGTTCTCCCAGGGACTGTGACCTTATGGACGTTCTTTTTTAAAAAATTGACGCAGTATGTCTGCCTAGTACTAAAAAGTGTTCATTTTCAAATCAGATTAGCATGCTCTCATTCTAATATGCATGCAAATAATACAATTCTGCAAATTTTCAATTTAGCAATTTCAAAAATTATGGTACTTGAACTAGCATTCTCCTTCTACCCCCCACCTAAAAAAAACAATACAAAACAAAATACAAAATGAAGAAAAAATGAAAAGCATCCAGTTTATCCTGATCATTTTTAAGAAATTTCCATTTGAGTTTTAGTATTGGTAAATGAATGGAAAGAAAAATTGAAAGTAATCACTATAAATTATAATGTAAGTAAATGATTTGTACTCACTAAAAAAAAAAGAAAAAGTCAACTGAGGCTTTAAACTTAGTAAAAACATGCATACAACATTGTTTATGGATGTATTTATAAAATCTTAGTAAAAAAATCACACAGAAAAATGATTTTTAAAAATCAACAATGATAAAGTGTGTAGTTCAAGAATTTAACAATTTAACAATTTGTAGATTTTGTAGATTGGTACAGTGGGTTTGAATAGGTACATTTTTAGAATTAACTTCATAATTAGTGTACAGAGAGCCCAACTTTATGTTGTGTTCTCTGTTTGAACTATTTTAATTGCTGATAAGATTTTGCTGTACAATTTTATAGAATTTTTTGGAACTATAATATGTGGGTATAATTTCATTTAGTTCCCACCTTCACCAGACACTGTGGTATGATATACCTGTATTACTTTAGAGGCTAGATAGTCTGGATGTTTTATTACTTTTATTTGTCTATTGCTGTTTTATCAGATGTACAGAGGACAACACTAATGTTGTTATAACTTGTATCCAATCAATTTTGCTGCTTTTGCAAGTAAAATATGTTTAAACTAAATCAAATGTACAACACTTGAATAACCTTCATCAGGGAAGCTTATGACAAAAGGTTTAAAAAGCCCTTAACTTCACAATATTTGAGAGCATAAAAACTGAACTTTGCCTAAAATTAATGCAGCATTGAAGTTTCAGCTCAATAACAAAGTTTCCATGAACTGGAAAAAAACAGACAAAGTTTATTTTTTAAATTCTGTGAGTTTAAATGATAAAATCTAAAGGATTGATAAAAAGAATAGAAAAAATTTGGCTTGCTGTTAAATTTTGAATGTGATACTGTGGATTCATTTATTTTCGTGGATTGAGGAAAACTTGCATTTTCGATATATGATTTCGTGGTTTTGCCAAGGTCTGCATATAGCCTTATAAAAATTTGAAATTCATTGAACACTTAATTTCGTGGTTCACCTGTACACGAAATCCACGAAAATTGGTATCAACAAATAATAATGAATCCACAGTATGATGTTGCTAGATGGAATAAATATTTACTAAAGAAATTGTTACTGCAGATCTTTACAATATTTATGGTTTTAATTCTAAAAAATGCTTGAAGTGTAAATATATAGTTCTTATTATATACGTGTGTGTTTATTTGTTTATAAGCCAGAAATGTTTGACTTCAGATTGCTGTGACTTCATGTTGAAATATGTTAACATTTAATGTGTTATATTAGCTAATATGGCCCGAGAACCACTGTGTGAGCTAATTGTTCTTGTTTGATATATGTGTAAGTTTCATAGAGTATAAGGCATTCTTTAATAGAATAAACTAGGCATATGTGGATCATGAAAAACTTGAATACAGGGGAAATTGGCCTATCTCTTTAATACACATGTTATTCCTATTTTTATAAGT
Source organism: Mytilus coruscus (assembly GCA_017311375.1). Taxonomy (NCBI): domain Eukaryota; kingdom Metazoa; phylum Mollusca; class Bivalvia; order Mytilida; family Mytilidae; genus Mytilus; species Mytilus coruscus. Next base: position 117,167,597 of record CM029601.1, on the reverse strand, counting down.
ACCAACCTACTGGGGTCATCATTTGCCAGATTCAATATATAGTTGTGCCTTTTGATATTTTGTTAGTGGATTCTTGCACAAACAATGTGTATCAATTCAGTAAGGTCAGTTCTCAGAATTAATTCATGGCTACAATGATCAAAATAGTCAATCAGTAAATTTGGTGGAAAGATATTTATTGTCTGCATAAGAGTTTTATGTGTCATAGAAATATTGTTGACGAACATCTACTGATTGCTGCAATCTAAAATTAGTATTATACCATGACTGCTGAGTCTATTATATACATTATTTACACATTTGTGCATCTCCTTTAATTAGTGATAGATGGTGCATCAGTGACAGATTAGATAAGGGAGATAATTGTATATTTCAAGTATAGGTAATGCCATGTTGTACATAAATTGAAGATACATATACTAGTTAAAGGGCATTGTTTTCTGTTCTTATTCATACCTGGATGTCTGGATCTGTGCCATGATCTATAAATCTATTGTATTTAGGCTGAATTTCTTTGAATGAATCAAGTACCGGTATACATTATGAAATACTTCATGTTGTTTAAAATTATCTTATTTCTTTATTTCAGGAAAAAGGAAAATATGAGGTAATGGTGGGAATTGCCAAGGTTGCTGATGATCTGGTGGAGTTCTGGTGTGACTTGTTAACTAGATATCCTTCAATTATAGCCATAATTGATCCAATGAGGAAACAGGTATAAAAATAGTTTTTGTCTTGCCTGCTACGAAAGTCGCAGAAAGCGAGATATAGGGATTGCTTTTCCGGGCATTCGCGGTGGCGTCAACAATTATTAAGTTTTTGCTTAAGTTAGTTTGATAGGAACTACTTGTGATAGGTCATTGATATTTAATATGAAGTTGCATTACTATCAGTACATAAAATTTTGTATTTTGAAGTCATAGTCCAGTGACTATCAGTACATATCAGTTTGACAACTATTTTGAGGCCCTTGCCCCTAGGACATGGTCCAGTGACTTTGAATTAATAAACAATTTTCAATGTTTAGTTTTCTGCTTGAGTTAGTTTGATAGGATCTACTTGTGATAAATCAATGATATTTTGTATGAAGTTGCATTACTATCAATACATATCTGTTTGATGACTATTTTGAGGCCCTGCTCCTTAGGTCATAGTCCAGTGACTTTGAATTAGCAATTTTCAGTGTTAAATTTTCTGCTTAAATCAGTTTCATAAGAACTACTTGTGACAGATCAATGATATTTTGTATAAAGCTGCATTACTCTCAGGGGGTCTCAGTTTGTGGACCATTTCTAGGCCCTACCCACAAGATTATGGTCCAGCGACTTTGAATTAATGTTGCTGTCCATCAGATTGTCTTTTTCTGAATTTTATGCGGACAGGCGAGACATATCTCTGTGTCAACAGTTTATTGATAATTTCGTGTAATTTTTATACGCCCATTTACGGGACGTATTATGCTATACCATTGTCCAACAGTACTACTGTCAGTCCGTCAGCAACATGTTATATTTTTATAAATTTTAGATTTTATGTCCTTATGGGGTTTTATTCATTAAAAAGGGGATTTTCCAGTTTTCCTCAAAATGCTTTCAGCAGTTTTCATGAAACTTAAGTGAATTGTTTATATCTATTGACAGAAGTTCCTTTTGATTTTTATGCATTTTAAATTTTACATTTCTGAGTTATGGGGTTTGATTCATTAAAAGCTTTTCAGACAATAACTCAAAAGTGCTTTGAGCAGTTTTCATGAAACTTTGGTGACTGGTTCATATCTATTAAAATAACATCCCTTTAGTTTTTTTATAAATTTCTGATATGACATTGAGGAGTTATGGAACTTTATCTGTTGAAAAAGCATATCATGCGCTCATGGCGCAGCTCTTTATTTCAGAGATAAGGCAATGCAAAATTGTTCTGCTCCATTTCACCTAAGATGCATAAGGTTTTGTCAAAAGTTAATTGAGAATTACAATAAAATGCAATTCTTTTTGGTTATTTCTATGAATTACTATAGAAAAAAGTATGGAAAAATGGTTTGAATTTAAATAATGACTTGAAGGTCCTCTACAAAGCATTTTACTAAAATGGCAAACTTTGCAACCTTAATTGCACATTACACATTTCCTTTCTTTAAATATTAATTTATTAAACTACACTTAGGAATTGACATTAAGGATTGTGTGGGGCCTCGGTGGCGAGTGGTCTAAGTAGTCCTACTGTATCACTAGCCTGTCAACACTGAGGTTGTGAGTTCGAATCCTGCACGGGCAGGTGCACTGGACTTCTTAATTGACTAGGATTGTAAGTTTTCCTACCGGCTCTGTGGTTTTTCCTCTGGCTTCCTCCACCAATAAAAACTGACCGCCACGAAATAGCACAATAGTGTTGAAAGTGGCGTTAAACACCTATCAATCAATCAATTAATTAAAGATTGTGTGGGAATTGTACATAGGTTATTAAAACTTTAAAGTGTACTGAAGTATCAACATACAGTCGAACTTCCTTGTGTCGAAAACTTGGATGAGTTGAAGAAATTTCTCGGTCCTGGTAAAATTCCCGTTTAATCAATGTATTTTAACCTCTGTTGAGTTGAACTTGGTTAATTTTCAGTTAAGCTAAATAAATTTTATAGCTGGATGAAGTTCGAAAGTGAGAAATTTTGAAAAAAGACAGACAGAAAGATAAAAATTCAAATTGGATGTTTTTTTCTTATGTATCCTTATCATTTTCATAAGTGATTAAAGCTGCGCAAACAGTATAACAGTTAAAATGACATGTTTATGGTGACCGGTAATTAACACCTTTGTTAATCATCCAAGCGGAACTTCAATGAGCTGAACACATTTTACCCGATATAAAATGATACAAAACTAAATGATCCAAGCCAAGATTTAAAGAATCGTTAAAATTAACATTCATTAAGAACAACAATTAAAAGATTATGACAACTTTACAATAATTAAATTTAAAGCAGGTGACCCTCATCAATGATCTTTCAGGACTTGATTCGTTCCGCTTGTGATTTCATAATTAATATTGACTGACCTATGAAAATATTTGTGTATTGATTTTCTTTTTGAATGTTTTGTATCTGTACTTGTGTGTAATTATTATGATGGACCAAAACAATATGGAGCTTACATACACAATCATAAATTGTGATATCAAAAAAAAAAGGTTCACTGTTCAAAAGATCTAGTTTACACAAATCTGATACCGTGTTTAGTGCATTCCAAGTTTATGAAGACACACTACACCTCAAATGAGTTGAACCTCGGATAAGTCGAATACTTTCGTCCGATCCCTTGGACTTCCACTTAACAAGGTTCGATTGTATTTTATTAGCAATCAGATTCCTATGATTTGATCCTTCTTTTTAGATTAAGAACAGTATTTTTTTGCATCTTATTTATACAAATTGGAGAAATAAGTCAAAACTAAATATCATCTATTTTCTTGCTATTATTCTAAAGGAAGAAGAACACTGGATGAGATTATGTGATAGAATCAGTGACAGATGTTTAGTTATTGGTAGTCGAGCATACCATCGACCAGGGTTACTGAAAGACGAGGAACTCACAGATAATTTCAAATCAAGTGGAATTGCATTTAAATTAGAACAGTTAAATACTGTATCTGATATTCTTACTTGTGTTAAAAAAATGGAAGGTAAAAACCATAACTTTTGTTCTATATAGCACAATTGGGTTTCTTAAGATAATGAATATTTAGAAGTAATAAGTTGTTTCTGATTAATTAAAATATACTAGAGGAATTGAGGTTACCTGTTGACTTGGAATAATTGTCTACAAACATTACTGTATCATTCTGTATAAATATGATCAAACTTTGATAGTTTGATTATCCACCAATGGGCTATATACTATTAGTATTATTAAAGTGATTAGGTTGTTAAGTTAAGGGTCACCTATAATAAACATTTGTATATGTAATTAAAGGGCATGCTTTTGGAATAATCTTACCATACAATAAAATATGTTTTTAATTTTACAGTTTTACACTCAAATTGTAAATAAGAAAAAAAATATCAAATATCATGCGGAAGTTCATCAGTATAATCAGCAAAAACTTATCTACTGTGTATCTTGAATTCTTGAATTTGTGGGTTTAACTTTATTTCTCGACTTGGAACAACTTTTGGGTCACAATGACCTATATTTTATACTGATATACCATTAGTTATGTTTTCCATTAAGTTCCATATCTGGGAAACCAATAACAGTATAACAGTAACATTTTACTTATAGATTGTACAATCTTCCTGTATTATATTATGGACTCTTTAACCACAGATTTATCCTCATATTATGGGTTTTTATTCTATTAAGTGACGTAACAATTTCCATTGAAAAAACACACATAACATAAATTCATATGACGTACAAAAACATATGATCTGAAGTTCAAATTGTCTACATGCTTGTATGCAGACTTGGGCAAAACCACTAAATCAAACATCCACAAACAATTTTTCCTCAATCCATGATTATGTGTACCCAAGAAAAATAAACAAATCCATAGTAGTATAATGCATCTCAGAAAAATATAGATCTTGTCAAATCAATAAAAAGTGTACCTACCGGTATATACTTAAATATTTTCATTTCTTGTTTTTGTGAACTGCAAAATCATTTAAAATATATTAGTCTGTCATGAGAATCTTGAACATTTTTCTTAATAGGTGCCTGTATATTTAAGTAAGACCAATTAACTCACTTTAATTGCAAATAAATGTTTTGAAATGTTGTTAATTTGAATGCTGTTTTTTTTCTTCAGAGGATGATAATCAGATAGTTATGTCTTCATGTCAGGGGGAGACAACTGACACCTTCCTGGCAGATTTTGTAAGTTTGAAAAAATGTATACCAAATCTTTTATTGAAGCAATTTTAGATATATTATGAATACATGTAATTACATTGCATAAATGTTTCATAAAGATTCTATCGTTTTGATTGGCAGAGAACAATCACATGGTGTTTTAAAGCATTGTTTTATGTCCCAATGAAACATAACTAGATAATCTGCCTATTCTTCCCATGACAACATTACAACATTTTTTAGAAATCCTTTAAACAAAATTCAAGAAAAGTTTTTCGTGAACAAATAATCAATTTGCTGCAGTCATCACTTATACGCCCCAATAAAACTACAAGAAGAAACATTCAGTTCTTAAATAATAGCAGTTGTGGGTATATTTAAAGGAGACAGAAAACAAACAACACATAAAATAAAACAAAGAAACACAGAGACCGTTATACCATTTCTTAATCAAAGTGCTGGATAGCACCTCTGGGAAGTTTGCAACTGTAGATGTGTATTTTTTCAAATAGGTTATAGATGTGTATTATTTCAAATATGTATTTAATCACAGCTTTGATATTTTTAACTAAACCATTTTCTTTTCAGCAATTATAAAATTTTTTTTTTATTGTTTGTCATTTAAATTTTGATATTTTCTATTGAAACCTTAAACTGTTGTTCTAAAATAATCAAATGTACAATAAGCTCTGTTCAATTTCTTAATGTGCCCATGCCATATCTAGGGCCTGTGATTTTATAGTATTTTTTTTCCATTTGTAACTGGGCATAACCCTAACCATAACAGTAAAATGACGGCACAAAATTCAAACTCGATCTTGGTTTTGTGGTTAAAAGTATTGTGTATAAGTTTCGTAACATTTGAATGAGACACACTAAAGTTAGAGCATGGAATTGAAAAATATTTGTAAGTGTTCAGCGGAACCCGGTGTCTCTCGCCTACTTTTGCTGTTAATCACAGGCTCAACAAAAATAAGGAAAAAAGTTAATAAAAATATTCCTCTCTATACTATCTTTTGATTGTTAGAAACTTCTGTCCAAGTTTGGTAAAAATCCAGGATAGTTTATGAATCTAATAAATGTTTTAAAAAATTTAACTGCAGACTGTATGTAATGTTAACTGGAAGAAAAGCTAAGTTCATTAATAAGTAAAATATGGAAAAACAAGAACAAAATTTTAACTAAATTTCCTTTTAGATACTAGCTTTTGATCATAAACAAGCTTCTGTCCAAGTTTGGTACAAATCTGGGATAGTTTAAGAAAGTTATTAAATTTTAAAAACTTTAGCTACAGAGTGAATGTAATGTTTCCTGGCAGAAAAATTAAGTCCATTTATAAGTAAAATACTGAAAAATGGATTTTTTTTTTTTTACAAAATTTACTTCTGGATACTATCTTATGATCATAAACAAGCTTCTGTCCAAGTTTGGTACAAATCCAGGATAGTTTAAGAAAGTTATTAAAATTTCAAAACTTTAACCACAGAGTGAATATTTGTTGGACCACCGCCGATGGAATGTAGGATAGCTATGTCTCGCTTTTTGGCAAAAGTCATAGGCTCGACAACAATCACAATTTTAAATTTGTAAAGGGCATAACTCTAGAACAGTAAAACTGACGCCACCAAAACTCAAATCTAAACAGTGTTTTGTGATAATGAGCTTTGTGTATAAGTTTCATAACATTTGGTCGAGACAAACTAAAGTTAGAGATCGTAAACAAAAATTCAAGCAACTTTTCCATTTGTTAAGGAGCATAACTCTAGAATTGTAAAATGGACGCCACCAAATTCAACTTGACCTGTGTTTTGTGGAAATAAGTATTGTGTATAAGTTTCATACAGTTTGGTTTAGGAAAACTAAAGTTAGAGAACAGAAACTAATTTTGGATGTACGGACGTATGTACAAGTAAGGGACATACATACTAACAGAAGAAAAAGGGTAAAACTTAATATGGTGGGGACATAACAGTAGCAGTATGACGAAAGAAATAAAAGTTTATAAACACTAGATTCATAGAGGTGCTTATAACCCTGTAACACATTTTAAAGTTGATGCTGTGAAATTTAGCATTGAGGCAATAACATTTGAGATTTTTGGTTCGTCATAATTATTTGGACTAGCACTAAGAGTAAGAATGTCATTTTGCTATTACATGGACAGATCTTATTTAATCATGTTGCTACAGCACCTGTCTTGATACACTGAGTTATTCTAAGTAGAAGCTGACTTGTCTGCCTTATCCTTGTAACGATTTGTGTACAAATGTTATTGTTAATCGTAACATTGAGGACATGGACTGTGATATGTACGAACTGTTGTTGAGTCAATATTTTTCAGCTGTCAGTTTGATCCACATGACTGAGCATGCTGGATGAGTGAAGGTCCTTAAATTCACATTGGAATGTGAAATAGCTAGTATTTAAATAGCGGAATTCAAAAGTTTTCAAATGTTTTTGGCATCAAAACCTTCCGATCGATGTTTTGACAAAAACATGCACTTTTCTATCTTAGCCAGTATTTACCTTTACTCATCCTTGGCATGTGACATAAGCCATATGATTATTGAGAATTTCTGTCACCTGTGTATAATTGTTCAATCAAACTTTTATCACTTGTCAATTATCCGACAGCTTGGTCAAAATATAAACATGTTAAAAAGTACGTTGCATTCAGTAATATCAGTCATACGGGATTCTTTCGATACACTCGGGCTTTTACTTTATATTTAATACTAAACATTTGTAAATATCGTACATAGTAAAAATTGCGCAGGAAAATGTTCATTCATGAAATATTCATGAATGAAACGATGTCTCGTGTAGATTTCTTTTGATTTTCTCTTCAGCGCATGGAAAATCCGCGAAGTAGTGTTTGTAATAATCATTTTCAAAATGAAGTTAAATTCACCTGAATTGTCGGTGAACCTTCATTCCTTTTTTATTCAAGCTGTAATCTTTTCAAAAGGACTCAAAATTTCAAAAGCATCTTCCTAGAATCAGTATTCAAACACTAGTACTACATTATCTTGGAGCAGAACATTTGCAATAGTCTGTCACCGGAAGTTAGAGGCCGTCGCCTTAGGAAAGTATTGCTATAGCAAACTTCCCCAAAAATCAGACAACTATCCTCATATTATGTGAATTCTGAATTGCCAAAACTCCATCCTTTCGGTCGTCAAACTTTACTCAATACCCAGGGTACAAAATTTGTGCTTGAAACACCAAATCCAATATTTTGTTTGGTTGATTTCTGAGTCTGAGTACAATTATCATACTTGAAAAAATGAAAGTTTTATGAATGTCAGCCCAGATAATCTGTTTACCATAGTCTAAACCATGTCTCTGTATGGGATTAATATAAATAAGACTGCTTATATGGTTGACAATTTTAATAGTCATCAAATTGTTTTCTGAACACATTATATGAAATACATGACTGATCTCAAAAAAGATATATTGAAAAGAAAAAGAAAATAAAATGATTTGCTGTAAACAGTAGACTACCATTTACTGCCAGTAATTCTATAAAAGGAATTATTTCATTATTTTGTACCAAGATTTTCTTGGATAAGGACAAAATGTGAATCCATGGTTTACAGCAGTTCATGAACATGTTTTTTTTAATTGAAGTAACCCAGTATTCATAATACTACTGAATTTATTTTGTAGGCAGTAGGTGTAAATGCAAGATTTATCAAAGTTGGGGCACCAGTAAGAGGGGAGAGAACTGTGCAAATAAACAGACTTTTGCAAATTGAAGAACAATTAGAAATGAAAGACAAATTAAAACCATTAGAACCAAATGCATTCCCTCACATAGCCCCTCCACCTCTGCCTGAACCAGAGGAAGGAGAGGGAGAAGCACAAACTGAGGAAGAAGCAAAGAAAGATGGGAAGAAAAAGTGAAATTAAATAAATGAGACAATAAATTTTTCAAAGAAGACAATTTCTCATACAAAAAATAACTGTGATACCCAATATTCTGAGTTTTGAAGAATAAGAATATTAAGATTATTGTGCATATATTGCACATTCAGTGACTATACATAAAGTAAAAATAATTTGATTCTGTTTCTTTGTGATAGATTATTCCATTTTATTGTTATACATTTTTTATCATAAAAGTGAAAGTGAATGCATTCAACAACTTTCTTTATGCCTTTGGCCGTGTAGTTCAAGCCAAATTATTCTTTGTTTTATATACCGGTAACAGAAAGCAGATTTTGTGAATTAAAGCTTATGAATGCAAGTAAATCAGCAATTTTGCAGAAAGAATTACAGGCATTGGCAGCCATGCTCTTTGTCTTATGGAATGAAAGTGAAAATCTTCATACAATCATGTCCATGTTTGTCTTGCTTTTATTATGCTCCCTGAAATTATTTGTGGTGAGCATTTAGTTACTGCATTGTCAGTTTGTCCAGAACAAATGAAACAAGATGAAAATTGAAGTTTTTTATAAGGTAACATATAATAACTGAAATGTTTACTACCTAAAATATAATGTAATAATTACAATTTTATCTGTTCCCAGACAGCTTGGTTTGTTGTGTGCTTGCTTCAGGTGCAGAAGGTTATGGAAGTCCTGTGTTTTGTTGCTGAGTTTATGAGTGTAAGTCCTTGCTTCAGGTACAGAAGGTTATGGAAGTCCTGCGTTTCGTTGCTGAGTTTATGAGTGTACGTCCTTCCTTCAGGTGCAGAAGGTTGTGGAAGGCGTTTCGTTGCTGAGTTTATGAGTGTAAGTGCTTGCTTCAGGTGCAGAAGGTTGTGGAAGTCCTGTGTTTCGTTGCTGAGTTTATGAGTGTAAGTGCTTGCTTCAGGTGCAGAAGGTTGTGGAAGGCGTTTCGTTGCTGAGTTTATGAGTGTAAGTCCTTGCTTCAGGTGCAGAAGGTTGTGGAAGGCGTTTCGTTGCTGAGTTTATGAGTGTACGTCCTGCTTCAGGTGCAGAAGGTTGTGGAAGTCCTGTGTTTCGTTGCTGAGTTTATGAGTGTAAGTCCTTGCTTCAGGTGCAGAAGGTTGTGGAAGTCCTGCGTTTCGTTGCTGAGTTTATGAGTGTACGTCCTTGCTTCAGGTGCAGAAGGTTGTGGAAGTCCTGTGTTTCGTTGCTGAGTTTATGAGTGTACGTCCTTGCTTCAGGTGCAGAAGGTTGTGGAAGGCGTTTCGTTGCTGAGTTTATGAGTGTACGTCCTTGCTTCAGGTGCAGAAGGTTGTGGAAGTCCTGTGTTTCGTTGCTGAGTTTATGAGTGGAAGTCCTTGCTTCAGGTGCAGAAGGTTGTGGAAGTCCCTGTTTCGTTGCTGAGTTTATGAGTGTACGTCCTTGCTTCAGTTGCAGAAGGTTGTGAGGTCCTGCGTTTCGTTGCTGAGTTTATGAGTACGTCCTTGCTTCAGGTGCAGAAGGTTGTGGAAGTCCTGCGTTTCGTTGCTGAGTTTATGAGTGTACGTCCTTGCTTCAGGTGCAGAAGGTTGTGGAAGTCCTGTGTTTCGTTGCTGAGTTTATGAGTGTAAGTCCTTGCTTCAGGTGCAGAAGGTTGTGGAAGGCGTTTCGTTGCTGAGTTTATGAGTGTACGTCCTTGCTTCAGGTGCAGAAGGTTGTGGAAGTCCTGTGTTTCGTTGCTGAGTTTATGAGTGTAAGTCCTTGCTTCAGGTGCAGAAGGTTGTGGAAGTCCTGCGTTTCGTTGCTGAGTTTATGAGTGTAAGTCCTTGCTTCAGGTGCAGAAGGTTGTGGAAGGCCTTTCGTTGCTGAGTTTATGAGGTTAAGTCCTTGCTTCAGGTGCAGAAGGTTGTGGAAGGCGTTTCGTTGCTGAGTTTATGAGTGTAAGTCCTTGCTTCAGGTGCAGAAGGTTATGGAAGTCCTGTGTTTCGTTGCTGAGTTTATGAGTGTAAGTCCTTGCTTCAGGTGCAGAAGGTTATGGAAGTCCTGTGTTTCGTTGCTGAGTTTATGAGTGTAAGTCCTTGCTTCAGGTGCAGAAGGTTGTGGAAGGCGTTTCGTTGCTGAGTTTATGAGTGTAAGTCCTTGCTTCAGGTGCAGAAGGTTGTGGAAGTCCTGCGTTTCGTTGCTGAGTTTATGAGTGTACGTCCTTGCTTCAGGTGCAGAAGGTTGTGGAAGGCGTTTCGTTGCTGAGTTTATGAGTGTAAGTCCTTGCTTCAGGTGCAGAAGGTTGTGGAAGTCCTGCGTTTCGTTGCTGAGTTTATGAGTGTACGTCCTTGCTTCAGGTGCAGAAGGTTGTGGAAGGCGTTTCGTTGCTGAGTTTATGAGTGTACGTCCTTGCTTCAGGTGCAGAAGGTTATGGAAGTCCTGTGTTTCGTTGCTGAGTTTATGAGTGTAAGTCCTTGCTTCAGGTGCAGAAGGTTATGGAAGTCCTGTGTTTCGTTGCTGAGTTTATGAGTGTACGTCCTGCTTCAGGTGCAGAAGGTTGTGGAAGTCCTGCATTTCGTTGCTGAGTTTATGAGTGTAAGTCCTTGCTTCAGGTACAGAAGGTTATGGAAGTCCTGTGTTTCGTTGCTGAGTTTATGAGTGTAAGTCCTTGCTTCAGGTGCAGAAGGTTATGGAAGTCCTGTGTTTCGTTGCTGAGTTTATGAGTGTAAGTCCTTGCTTGGAAGTAGTGTTCCTTCTAGATAATATTAGCCTTATATGTGTGTGAGGATCATATTAATGTTAAACTATAACTTTCTACCATGAAATGCAGTTCAGCTTTAATTTCATTGCTATTACTTTTACAGTAACAGATATGCCCTTCTTATTGTCCTTAAAAAATTGAGAAGGTATAAAATAAATGGTTTTCAAATGAAAATCATATTAGCCTGCATGTTAACTGGAAAACTAGAGACTCCAAGGAGCCTGTATCATTCACCTTGAATTTTCAAATAAAATTGATACACAAGAATATTTCTAGTGACACCAATTCATTATCTTCATCATTATAGATTTGTAGATCTAGTCTTGCTGAAAGTTTCTATATCTTTTACAAATATATGTTTTTTAATATCATAGTCAAAAGTTGGTTGAATTGAATTATTCCTAAAAGGAGTCAACTGACAATTTTGATCATTCTGATTTATGTGTCATCTTATTTTTCTGATTATATTTGCTGTTTAGTTTAAATCTACAGGTATCTATTTTACTGTTCAAAATTATGGCCAAAATGGGTTAAAATCATTATTCAAGGGCAATAACTTTTTTAAGGAGTTGATAAATATAGATTCTTACATTGATACCAGTGGATTATCGGATTTATCAATCGAGATAGTTAAATTATCAATTTTAAAGTCCGAGCCTTGGCGAGGACTTTCAAATTTATAATTTAACTATCGAGATTGGATAAATCCGATAATCCACGAGTACCTATGTAAGAATCTGTTTCTCTAATGATGAAAAAAATAAATTTTTATTTTTTGTTAAACTAAAATCCTTCGAGTGCCTTCCACTTTCCAAAAAGCATGAGTTGTCAATTTCATTAACACCTGTTAGCATATTTTGATTCATCCAGTGAGCTGAAAAAAGGTTATGACCCTTAAATTCATCCAATCATCTTCTGAGATCACTGGCAACCACACGTTGATTAAATTTTTTTATACAATGGGTTCGGAAAGGTATAAATTTCCATAGAATTAGAGAAACAAGTTTAATCATTTTGACTTATTAGTAGATCTTATTTTGCTGATCATCATTGATATACTGTTCCTCTTTAGTACAGTTTCAAGATTGTAGCAAAAAAAACTCCCAAAAATTTGTAACAAGAGTGCTCACACTGAAATGTCTCGCCTGCTTTACTTATGATTGAATTTATGTTGAAAGTCTAAAATAATATGAAGGTTGTACTAAAAGTATCACATAAACTTAACATTATCCATGATCCATGAAATGAGGTCACTGTCAGACAGACCTGTACATCTTACAATCATTCCATACACCAAATAAAGTGGTCCTATCACTTATAGTACCTGAGAAACAAATCAAACCACACTCTTAACATTGACCAATGAACCATGAAAATCAGTTCAAGGTCAAATGAAACCTGACAGACAGATATGAACACCTTACAATCATTCCATAAACAAAATTTAATTGACCTATTGCTTATAGTATCTGATTAACTGACAAAAACATGAAAACTTAACATTAACCAATGAACCATGAAAATGAAGTCGTCATATGTAACCTACCAGACAGACATGCACACCTTACAACCATTCCATACACAAAATATTGCCCTATTGCTTATAGTATCGGAAAAATAGACCAATCCACAAGAACTAAACATTGTCCAATGAACCATGAAACTGAGATCTAGGCCAGACAAAACCTGCCAGTCAGACATGTAAACCTTACAATCATTCCATACAAAAATTGCTTAGTAAAATTTAAAATAAAAACAGTCAACTACCAAATAACTTCTCCTGTTCTTGAAAGCCCACTATTTTTTTCCAAAACAATCCTCTCATTTAAAAGTAACTTGTATTACAAATAGCTTGTGATATCACTTTCACACCACACATCCCTTTACATGTCACCTGTTTCAACCAAACTTGATCTGAGTGATCCTTAGGGTATTTGGTATTTGTTTGTGTTTTGTTCCTCCCTTTATAGCTCATGTGGCTCATGCCGTAAAACGTTTTTACTAATTTTCATTTACAAAACACTCTCCTTCTTTACTAACCAATGATATTATGTTGATTGTCCTAAATAGAAAAACTTTACTACAACTATCACATAAATTTAACATGATCCAAGAAAATGAGGTCAAGGTCATATAAACCAAACAAGAAATACATGTACACCTTACAATCGTTCAATACACTAAATATAGTTGACCTATTGCTTATAGTTTCTAAGAAACAGACTTAACCAAGAAAACTAAACATTGACCAATGAACCATGAAAATGAGGTCAAGGTCAGGTGAACCATGCCAGGCAGACATGTACAGCTTACATTCCTTCCAGACAACAAATATAGTTGACCTATTGCTTATAGTGTAAGAAAAACAGATCAAAACACAAAACTTAACTTTGACCACTGAGTTACCATGAAAATAAGGTCAAGGTCAGATGACATCTGCCAGTTGGACATGTACACCTTACAATTATTCCATACACCAAATATAGTAGACCTATTGCATACAGTAGAAGAAAAACAGTCCAAAACATAAAACTTCTTTAACCACTGAACCATGAAAATGAGGTCAAGGTCAGATGACACCTGCATCATAAAATATTTCCATACACCAAATATAGTTGACTTATTGCAAATAGTATGAGAAAAATAGACCAAAACTCAAAACTTAACTTTAACCACTGAACCATGAAAATGAGGTCAAGGTCAGATGTCACCTGCCAGTTGGACATGTACACCTTACAATCCTTCCATAAACCAAATATACTAGACCTATTGCTTATAGTATCTGAGATATGGACTTGACCACCAAAACTTAACCTTGTTCACTGATCCATGAAATAAGGTCGAGGTCAAGTGAAAACTGTCTGACAGGCATAAGGACCTTGCAAGGTATGCACTTATCAAATATAGTTATCCTATTACTCATTATAAGAGAGAAATTAACATTACAAAAATCTTAACTTTTTTTCAAGTAGTCACTGAACCATGAAAATGAGGTCAAGGGCAATGGACATGTGACAGACGGAAACTTCGTAGCATAAGGCATCTATCTACAAAGTATGAAGCATTCAGGTCTTCTACTTCTAAAATATAAAGCTTTTAAGACCAAAGTCGCAGGCTCGACAAAAATCATAATAGATAAGTAGTAGGGATGTCAACAGATCTGAAATTTACTACTCGAGTACTAGGTCATGATACTCACGAGTATTCAAATACTGAGATAAATCTTTAACTTGTAGTGAAAAGTATTGATTTTTGTTATTACCTTTTATAAACCATATTATAATATGATGACATCGCTTGACATCTTAACGAAAGACATACATATTGCAGAACACAAACTGTAAGACTACAAAATATAACTTGATCCTTGGTTATGTAAAATGGAGAATGGAAACGGGGAATGTGTCAAAAAGAAAACAACCCCGACCAAAGAGCAGAAAACGGCCCAAGGCCACCAATGGGTCTTCAACACAGCGATAAAATCCCGCACCTGGAGGCGGGCTTCAGTTGGCCCCTTAACAAAAATGTGTACTAGTTCAGTGAAAATGAACGTCACACTAAACTCCGAAACATATAAAATAAACTAAAATTAAAAAACATACAAGACTAACAAAGGCCAGAGGCTCATGACTTGGAACAGGCGCAGAAATGTGGCGGGCTTAAACATGTTTTGCGAGATCTCAACCCTCCCCTATACCTCTAGCAAATGTAGAATAAACAAACACGCAGCAATATGCACAGTAAAACTCAGTTTAAAAGAAGTCGGAGTCCGATGTCAGAATAGGAAACAAAAGAAACTAAGCAAAATGACAATGATACATAAATTAACAAAGGACTACTAGAAGTTACTGACATGCCAGCTCCAGACCTCAATTAAACTGATTGAAAGATTATGTCTTCATTATATGAAAATCAGGTACAAACCCTCCCGTTAGGTGTATCATTCTTCCTTTTGTGTCAATTGAACAATGAATAACTGACCAGTGTTTCTAAAAATAATTTTTCATAATAGCAATTATTGTTTGGGTGTTTATGTACCAAATCAGAAACATGCCAATAAAACAAACAATATGTTAATAAAGTCCCACTTGATAGCCAATCTGTATCACCTGTTCCCATGGAGTTAGTAATTTTTATATTATGACTTGTCCCAAAATTTGCCAACAAAATATTAGGCTTCAAATTACTTGTACAAAACGATTTTTAATTATAAATTTATACAAAATTCTCAGAAATGGTCCTGAATATGTTTAAGTGTAATTTGTTCCATGTTTGCATTGTGTTCTGATTCTTTGTAAATATTTTTTAGGGTAAATTAATTTTATATTTGATGTGATGTTGTACTAATCTTATTTTAATTGTCTGTTGTTTATACTGTATCTTTTCTTTGGTAAGTGATAGTCTGTTATGTAATAGGGAAATCTGTGTTAATGCCTGAGTAAACATCCAACCTGATACCTTCTTGCCAATTTCTTTGACCTGACAATTAAAACCATCCTGATGTAACTTTCTGCCCTATATTCCAACTTTGCTAATAAATGTGTAAGGAACAAAATCCTCAAAGTCACACATAATGAGTTCATAGTAATTTAAATAATTTAATTACCCTGATTTCTTTCAGAACTCACCATTTAAACTCATGATATTGAAAAATAAGGATTTAGTGCTCACATCAACATCATTATCAACCAAATTTTTTCCTTTTATAACCTGTCTTGTAAATAAACTCCTGGGAAATATTGTGTAGCAATGCCAGTGGTATCCATGTTTGAATTGAACATAAATCATAATTGAATTAAAACTTTTATTTTATATATACATCACTAATTTGGCCCTTGGGGAATCTACTCAGCTAAAATTTTAATTTTTGCTCCATGCCTAAACCAAGAGCCTAGCTATGTGCATACTGAAAAGTAGCAAAGTATAGACCCTGGCTTGACATCACACCAATCCAAACGATGGTTCAAGATAAATGTGTGAGGCTATCAGGAAGCCTATGAGGCTATCATGCCCAGAGGCTATCATGCCTAGAGGCTATCATGCCTATGAGGCTATGAGGAAGCCTATAATGAGGCAATGAGGAAGCCTATAAGGAGGCTATGAGGAAGCCTATAAGGAGGCTATGAGGAAGCCTAGTAGTGTTGATGTTGAATTGGTGTTGGAATGAATTTGTATGAAATTTGACAGTTTATCCCCAGAAATTCTTGGGGATGAGTGAAATTTTGAAACAACTAGTGATAAAATTTCATAAATGAAATCTATAAATCTGCTTTAAACTGTGCTGAGATTGATTCCCTGATATGGCAATATTGAAGGTGAAAGGAGGGTCGGTGGGTGGCAAGTTTTAGCTAAAACACTATTAGAGCAAAGATTAGTCTTATAACTGCTTAATCTGCATTTAAATAACTGGATACTCAAGGCAGCATACACAGGTTTTTAGTACACAACTTAATGGGATACTCCTCAGTGGGAGGAGCTAAAACTGCACCAGGTTAATGTATAAAGTAACAAAGGACAAAGGAAGCCAAATGCCACTAGTGGTCACTAATTAACAAGACATGTATATTTGTATTGGAACTGATTAATTAAACCTCCTGCTAAGAACAAGTGATAAACCTCACATCTAACTGATTGAGATATGATAATAAATCTGTTTCATCTCAACAGTAAAGAAAACACACATCCTGGGAAAATCCTAAAATAATGATTACTGAGTGTAATGAAAATCAAACTATGTATAAACATTACTTATATAACATATAAGTACCTATTAATGAATAATAAAGTTTACAAAAAACATTTATTACATTAATTGTACATCTCATACCAATCACGTTTAAACAAAGAACTCTTGATTAACAATCAAAGGTAAGTTTATAGCTTGTTAGTTACTGATCCATGAAAGTGTTGATCCGTGTACAAACACCATTACAAATGTCTCTAATCAGTTGCATGGTGTTCACCGCAAGGCACTTTGTTCTTATTCAGTAATCTTAATCTGATCCACACTTCAGATGAAGAGGTGAAATGTATTTACTGATATTAATTAGTATTACGAAGGGGTATTTCAAAGGGAACTAAAGTGAGGGGAAATGTCTCAAGATTTTTAAGACAAACAAGTATCCGAGAAATAGTACTAGAGTACTCAGCCTTCCGAGCCAATAATACACTGTACCCAGCAAAAATGATCAAGATCTTTAAAATACCAATATAACCCACTCCATCTGATGACTCCTTATAAGAGTTATTGCCCTAAAAAGATGATTTTTTTTTTTACTAATTTTTTTAGTTTTTGTCTATTATCTTGAAAACTGAAATAAATAGAAAAATGTAAACAGTTAAAATAATCAGCTATACAAGAATCACAAATAATGATTTAGACTTATTTTGAAGTTTTTGTCTGTTAACTCTATGTTTGAAGGTAAGCTATTCAAACGGTATAAGTAGCCTCACTAGTCATTTATGTCAAATGAAGAATTAGTGTAGAGTTTCTCACAATCATCATTTCTATACATTTTGAAAAAAAAAAATCTGCTTTATTGTTTCAGAGGAAATGGAAATTGAAAATTGACTTGTCAGAATTGGTTCTCCTGTTTTTTTCTTAATTTGATCAATAAAATGAGAGACTGTTTGTGAAGAACAATTCATAAATTACATTTGTCAGTCAGTATATAGTATACAGTATACTTATATGAGTATCTACCCACCTTTGAAAATCAAGTAAACAACATTATTCTTATATTGTATAAGCAGGACGAAAAAAAACCAACTATTTTTGATTGCAGTTGTAATTTATTTAATTTCAACAATTATATAAAAATAAACAATATCTATTCAATTATAAAAATATATAATAAGCACTTGATTTTTATAACATTTTCACTAATAACATCTAAAACCATAACAATTTTTAACTCTTAAACATATTCTTCTCATTCTAAATATCCATATATAACAATCATATAATTACCCAAACATTTTAGTAAATTTGTCTTTAACATAGACTTTTGTACTATAGAACTTATTATGGAAAAAATTGTAACACTCCTTAATCATTCAATCTCCTGTTTTAATGCAATAATAATTCTACAACTGGCATATCAAATTTGAGCACTCTTTTAAAAAGAAATGATTGTCACTGATTATAAGGAAAAATATAAATTGACTAGATTATAGCTAAAGCTTTTACACTCATCAGACACACATTGGACAAATACTGACATGATATCTTTATAATAGAAAGGCAATATAATGCATTTGGAATTCAAATGTGTATACATGTGTATCAAAATATAGATGTCAAACAATCTTTTTTAAAAGTTTAAATAAACAAATTTTAGATGTGCTTAATTCAAAGGTTGATAAATGATATTATGCATTCAAATGCTTATTAAATAAACCAGATGAAAACATTTGTTTCATATAGTCTTTCAAGATATAAACTCTCTAAAGTGCAAAATGTATGCAGATTGTTTTCTTTATATTTGATATTATTGCCTCAGCTGAAAAATACCAAATATCTAAACTTATCCAAAGTCTCATTGCAGTAATTAAGAAAAGACGGAAATAATTTTTTCAGATACATTGATCCTGGTCAAAATGATGTTATTTCTTACATTACCATTATACAATATGACTGAACAACTTCTGCAATAATCTACCAGTATGTTAAATCATTATACAATATGACTGAACAACTTCTGCGATAATCTACCAGTATGTTAAATCAAATGAATCATTTAATAAGCAAATATTTCTGTCTGTGATGCATTAAAAAGCTTTTATTTCGTTCATTATAAATTCATTGCAGTAAAGAAACCATTTTAAAAAATGGTTTATTTACTACAATAATGTAATAAATGTTCCCTATTGGGAATTTGAAACAAGAACAAAATAAATTTGTCAAATGAATCAAATTTTAACAACCAGATAATTTAACTTCTTTTTAATAAGTCCTGATAAGTTTTCTTTTCCATTTATTATTCAGAGTAGTTAGAACTCTCTAATTAAGCACATTTAATGTAAAATTGAACTGAAATGGAATCTAGGAGATCATAAACAAATAAAAAAATGTCACAAGTGCAGTTGTTGAGGTAGGAATAAATCACTATTATAATATGTCTCTCCTTAATGATAACAACAAACCATGCAAAATATGGACTAACATGTCCAACAGTTTAGCATGTACACACAATTAAATGTAAGCTTCAAATTATACAATTACATATAAAAAAAATAATCAAACATAATATTGTATTTCATATAAAAATCACAAACAGATAAAACAATATATCTTGTCTTAAATGAAAACCTTATTTTTACAAAAAAAGAATATGGCACACTTTTATATGTTCTCAATAATGGCAAAAAAGAGAAAACACGTTTTTTTATTTACAATTTAGACAAGCACTATCAAAGGGATACTCAAGAACAGTAATAGACTGGTTGTAAGATGTGTGGCATAATTCAGGCTATTTTGATCAATATAGCTTTAGATTCAAGATGAATTTTGTAAGTACATGTGTATATTGGTATAGAGACATAACAAAAGTTTAACAAATAGTATTTGAAATCTTTGCTCGAAAGCAGTCTGTTTTTCAACAGTATTATGCTGTTTTAAAAGGTATCTATCTATCTTTCTTTTTCATGCAATTACAATAAATTATAAAAAATGGAATTCTTGGATACTATTCCTATACTAAAATTCTAAAAAAGTACTAGAAAAAGTAATATAAATTACAAGCAATAATCAACCTTAATTATGTGGCAGGGGCCTCGGTGGCCGAGTGGTCTAAGTAGTTACTACTGTAATCACTAGCCAGTCAACACTGAGGCTGTGAGTTCGAACCCGCTCGTGCGGGTGCACTCGACTCAATCTTAATTGACTCGGATTGCCAGTTTTCCTATCGAAGGTCGGTGGTTTTCTCCGGGAACTCCGGCTTCCTCCACCAATAAAAACTGGCCGCCACGAAATAGCCCAAAAGCGGTGCTTAAAAGTGGCGTTAAAACACCAAAAATCAATCAATCAATCAATAATTATGTGGCAAATAAAACAATTATAAAATGTCATGAAATTAACTGGTAAACCACATATAATGCAGGCCACAGCTTTCCCAAGCAATCATTATAAAAAGTATTGTAAAGAATTTGAAAAATAAAAGATAATATAAAAATATGGACACAGATGATGCCCCCGCTTGCATATCATAGTTATAAAGGGACATAACTGAAGAATGGTAAAAGTGACGCTACCCAAATTTGAACTTGATCTGAGTTTTGTGGTAATAAGCATTGTGTGTAAGTCTCATAACATTTGGTTGAGGCAAACTTAAGTGAGAGAACGGAAACTATAAAACTTTTGCAATTTTTCCATTTATAAAGGGGCATTACTCTAGAACGGTTTGAGTGACGCCATCAAAGTTCACCCTTGATCTGTATTTTGTGATAATAAGCATTGTGTTTAAGTTTCATAACATTTGGTTGAGGCAAACTTAAGTTAGAGAACGGAAACTAAAAATTTTGCAATTTTTCCATTTATAAAGGGGCATAACTCTTTTTGAAACGTTTGAAGCAAATTGCTCAAGGCATTACTGTTTTAATGCATGATGCATGAAGATTAAAGTCCCATAACTCTGGAATGACAAAAGTGAAAATTGTTGAAAAGTATGCAGACCAACATTTAATTAATTGATAAGCGTAAAAAGACTATTGAACAAACCTTTATACATTTAATGCTTATTTACCATTCAGGAACTAATAGCTCTTCAATGTTTTTCATCAACCATTTTATACAAATTCTGCAATATTTTTTATTTATCCACTTATTCTACCTATGACAGATAGACTATAAATTACAACTTTAAGTTTAATGAAAACTGAACATATGCTGTGTATAAATTTTGGATCCAGTTTTGATTAAACCATCTACAATTAAAAAATTTAATTCATTCAATGTCTTCAAAAACCCTTGCATATAAATTACCTTTTGAAAAACTTATTTACTTTTTGAAATAAACAAAAATGTCAGATATTTTAAAACCAATAACTTCAGAAAAGGTTTAGTTTACCATCAAACAATCAAATATTTCACATTCCATTGTTTGTCTTTAATCCATCAGGTCTCTTTAATATTTTAATCCAATCTGCTTGGATATTTCATCAATTATCTTGTGAACCATCTCAACATCTTTGTATCCGTACTTAGGACTTTCTAGTTCACCTACAATAAAATCAACAAGTGAATACTTCATAAAAATTATGCAATATTTTAAAGACCAATTAGTGTTCACTTATTACACACTGTAACAGGAGTAAATGACTTATGAATAAATTAAACAGTGACCACAGAACCTTGAAAAAAAACCATTTTCATCTCTGGTTTTGTTCAAATTCAAATGACATTGCAATTTCAAATGTTACCTCAAGCAAGTGTACCTCATGTTTTGCCGATATTTGAACATAACTTTACAAAATGAAAGAAAAGTTTCACATTTAAATGTTAATTTAAACTTGTGTATAGTTAACCTTACCACTTCTGATTAATTTAAATGCATGGTCAGCTTCATATCGTAGCCCACCACTGTTCATAAAGTTATATGGTGAGGGACCTTCAGGTATTTTATTTTCCAAAGTTGTATCTGTCAGCTTTACAGACTTTGGACTCCAGAAACAATCATCAATCTGTGAAACAATAAAACATTTCCTGATTTTCTGTCACATTATTTAAATAAAGAATTCAACTGGTTTCCTGCCAGTTTTACGTTTTATTTTTATTAACTTTTGCTTTACTTTTAAGGATATCAGATAATCTTTCAATGCCAAGATCAGTGTAACTGTACACATAAAATGACCTTCAAGTAACCTTTACTATATGTTAGGCAGCCCTTTTGCACCACTTTTATTTAATTTTTCCATTATCTTTTGTGTTTGTGTAAAGCTGTCTAAATAGCATCTATCTTTTTCAAATTAATTTTATTTCCAATATAAAAAAGTTTTTTTTTTCTTTTTCTGATGCTTCAGCAAAAGATGTAAGGATAAACTGTATACCAGAATATTGTTGCACCATGTTTAAATAAAATGCTTCGCTGAGCGCAGCTTGATACAACTGCAGAGGTCCAACCCTGAACAGTTGGGGCAAAAATGGACACAATATTCGTGCTTGATACAGGTCTGAATTTGGATTGTAATTAAATGTTTGACACATAATAGGTTTCTGACACCAAATAACTGTAGTCTAAGAACTTAGAATTGGTTATATGATTTGAATTTATATTCAATTTTTTGCTTTTGTGAAATACACTATGCTGTTGCCTATTGGACCCCTCCCCAAAAAAAAAATTACTTCCCCCCATTTTTTGCAAAAAGAAATAATATTTGAAGAAATTTTCTTTTAAATTTCTGAAATCTGAAATGAAAAAAAAAGAAAATTGCCTCACAATTTCTTTTTACCCCCTCCCCTAATTTTTTCACCTCCCCCCTCCTTTCCAAAACAAAAATTCTTTCCCTCAAGATATGGTCATAATCTCAATTCAAATTTCCAGTGGAGTTTGCAACCATAATTACCAATTTAAATACATCATAGAAGTCTTAAAATAGAAAAAAAATCCCCCAAAATTTTTGAACTCCTTATGATTCATCACCCCCAAACTCAAACCCAGCCTTCCCTTTGTGGTATGGTACCTTGCAGTACAATTTCAGAGAGATCCATACACTTGAACACAAGTCTGGAAACTAGAAAAATGCTTGTTTTTTGGCCCTTTTTTGGCCCAAAATTCCAAAACATTTAGGGCAATTACACCCAAACTCAAACCCAGCTTTCCCTTTGTAATATGGAACCTTGTAGTACAATTTCATAAAGATCCATACATTATTGTCCTGAAACTAGAAAAATGCTTGTTTTTTGCCCCTGTTGGTACCATACCCCCCAAAACCAATCCCAACCTACCTTTTGTGGTATTGAACCTTATGGTAAAATTTCATAGAGATCCATTCACTTAAACTAAAGTTATTGTGCGAAAACCAATGTGTCTTCGGACGACGACGACGACGCCAACGTCATACCAATATATGACCGCAAAAAATTTTGCGGTCATATAATAATTTGCTTTTAAGATCCCTTTTGCACTGCATTTATTTTGAATGCTTCAACAATTTAACTTTATGGGTACATATTTTCACGCCATAGGTTAGCAAAACAATCCTCTTAAAAGAGTGCTTGTCATGGTTTAACAATCTTCTTCTATCCATGAAACTATAAATTTATAATTCACTATGTACATGATTCATGTTAAATAGCCTCTACACATAAAATTTAAGAACTAGAGGCTCTAAAAAACCTGTGTCACTCACCTTGGTCTATGAGCATATTCAACAAAGGACACTCTTCAACATTGTAGACAAGAATAGAATTCATGACAAAAATCTTGTTTTTGTTGATCTTATACTGCTAATCATTTAGTCTGTTTAGTTTCTCTCTATCTTCTTAAGTTTTTGCTCAAAACACAAAAGAGGGTAAAACAAATCCTCATTTAAGGGCAATCACTCCTATAAATAGTGACAGTCTACTAACAATATCAACAAAATTTGACTTGTTAATAGATCTTGCCTTACTTTTTGTTATTTAAAGTGTCTATTTATCTATTATAATTTTTATCATATAAGGCAAAACGCAAAAAAATGGTAAAGGAGTCGTCAGAAGATTTCCTGCATAATTTTCTTAATTTTGTAGATCTTGTCTTGCTGATCATTTTTGATTATTTAAGTTTCTACCTATCTATTATAATTTTAAAGATATAAACCAAAAAAGCAATAAATTGGTAAAAATCGTCATCAAAGGGCAATAACTCTAATAAGGAATCCACTTATTTGTAGAACTTGTCTTGCAGATCATTTTTGCAACATAAAGTTTCTCTCTATCTATTAAAGTTTTCAAGATAAAAGGAAAAAATGTGGATTGTGTCCACATGTGGACACAGATGATGCCCTCGCTTGCATATCATATAGTTATAAAGGGACTTAACTAAAGAATGGTAAAAGTGACACTACCCAAATTTGAACTTGATCTGAGTTTTGTGGTAATAAGCATTGTGTGTAAGTCTCATAACATTTGGTTGAGGCAAACTTAAGTTAGAGAACAGAAACCAAACATTTTGCAATTTTTCCATTTATAAAGGGGCATTACTCTAGAACGGTTTGAGTGACGCCACCAAAATTCAAACTTGATCTGTGTTTAGTGGTAATAAGCATTGGGTGTAAGTTTCATAACATTTGGTTGAGACAAACTTAAGTTAGAGAACGGAAACTAAAAATTTTGCAATTTTTCCATTTATAAAGGGGCATAACTCTAGAACGGTTAAAGTGACGCCACCAAAATTCAAACTTAATCTGTGTTTTGTGGTAATAAGCATTGTGTATAAGTTTCATAACATTTTGTTGAGGCAAACTCAAGTTAGAGAACAGAAATCAATTTTGGGACGGACGTACGTAAGCGGAGGCATAAAAATGAAAACACATGGTAAAATTTGTCATTTAAGGGCAATAACTCCTATAAGAAGTCGCCTGACTTTTTTTACGACAATGAACAATTGGTAGAGCTCAACATACTGAACATTTTTGACCTGTCAGATTTTCTCTATTTATAAAGGTTTTCAAAATAATAGACAAAACTTGCATTTTACCCCTATGTTCTATTTCTAGCCATGTCAGCCATCTTGGTTGGCAGGCTGGGTCATCAGACACATTTTTAAAACTAGATACCCCAATGATGATTGTGGCCAAGTTTGTTTTAATTTGGCTGAGTAGTTTCAGAGGAGAAGATTTTTGTAAAAGTTAACAGACGACGGATGACGGACACCAAGTGTTGAGAACAGTTCACTTGGCCCTTTGAGCCAGGTGAGCTAAAAATAGACAATCAACTAACAACATAGAATATAAATATTTCATAGATTTTTATCATTAAAATTTTATAAGAACTCGGAAACCAATTATCTGGAGATGTACACATTAACACAGTTGCCATAAAAACTTACAAAAATTTGACCTTTTGATCCCATGATAGTAGCTGTATTGTTTCCAGAAGCAGTTTTACCACTATATACCAAACTAGCTTTCCTATTACCACTGTATAATAATATTACACATCCATCTTCATCCACACCTGTAAATGAAATATTCAAGAAGCTTTCGTTGTAATTTACTTATACTTGCAATAAAACCAGAATTGAATTTCTATTTTAAGACAGATGTATCAAGCCAAATTTTTTCTCCCTAAATTCCTCTGGAAAACAGGAAAAAAAGAGAATTTTCCTCAGACTTGATAATTCATATTTTTTTTTCTACCGGTATTTCTGTTTGACATAATTCACATGGGATAAGAGCTAAACGTAGTATGTGGGTCTTCCACCATCTTGGAATATAAAATAGCAGAACACAATCCATCTAAACTTTTAATGAATAAATGTGGATAGTGTCCACATGTGGACACAGATGATGCCCCACTTGCATATCATATAGTTATAAAGGGACATAACTGAAGAACGGTAAAAGTGACGCTACCCAAATTTGAACTTGATCTGAGTTTCGTGGTAATAAGCATTATGTGTAAGTCTCATAACATTTGGTTGAGGCTAACTTCAGTAGAGAACAGAATTCAATAAACAGCTGCGCCATGAGCGCATGATACGCCCATCATCTTGTGTGTGAATTTTTATGCAATAAGCATAAATAGTTTCTGACATACGGCGTGACATGCGAAAACCCCCTTTTCTTTTACAAAAAACTCAATATCCCTAAAATAAAATTTTGAATCAAAACCAAAAAGTATACAGATCTTTAGATTAATATAACTAAGAAGTGTGTAAAATTTTAAGCAATAATCATAAATCGTTTTTGAGATACGGCAACATGTGAAAACCCTCCCTTTTTTACAAAATACTCAATAACTCAAAATAAAATTTTGAATCATCACCAAAAGTATACAGATCTTAAGGTTAATATAACTAAGAAGTGTGTAAAGTTTTAAGCAATAATCATAAACTGTTTTTGAGATACGGCGCAACATGTGAAAAACCCCTCCCCATTTTTTAACAAAATACTCAATATCTCTAAAATAAAATTTTGAATCATCACCAAAAAGTATACAGATCTTAAGATTAATATAACTAAAAAGTGTGTAAAGTTTTAAGCAATAATCATAAATTGTTTTTGAGATATGGCGCGACATGTGAAAAAAAACACACACCTGTTTTAGTTACTAAGTCCCGTAACTCAAAAAGTTTTAATCTTATTTTCACCAAAAAGTATACAGATCGTTTGACCATCATAAGAAACAACTATATTAAGTTTCATGAAATTTGGATAAGTCATTCTCAAGTTACGGTGCGACATGTTTACGCCGGACAGACAGACGGACGGACACCGGACATTTGTATACCATAATACGTCCCGTCAAAAATTGCGTATAAAAATTCAGCAATTTTTCTATTTGTAAACACGCATAACTCTAGAATGGTTGTGTATAAGTTTTATAACATTTGGTTGAGACAAACTAAAGTTAGAGAACGGAAACGGAAAATTCAGCAATTTTTATGTTTATAAAGGGACATAACTCAAGAATGGTAAAAGTGTCACCACCAAATTTTGTACTTAATCTGTATTATGTAGTAATAAGCATTGTGTACAAGTTTCATAACATTTGGTTGAGGCAAACTAAAGTTATAAAACGAAACAAAAATGTGTACTGATCTTAGTTTTGTGGTATTGAATATTGTGTATAGGTTTCATAATGTTTGGTTGGGGCAAACTAAAGTTAGAGAACGGAAACGGAAAAATCAGCAATTTTTATGTTTATAAAGGGACATAACTCAAGAATGGTAAAAGTGTCACCACCAAATTTTGTACTTAATCTGTATTATGTAGTAATAAGCATTGTGTACAAGTTTCATAACATTTGGTTGAGGCAAACTAAAGTTAGAAAACGGAAACAAAAAATGTGTACTCGATCTTAGTTTTGTGGTATTGAATATTGTGTATAGGTTTCATAATGTTTGGTTGGGGCAAACTTAAGTTACAGAATGGAAACTAATAATTTTGCAATCTTTCGATTTATAAAGGGGCATAACTCAATAATGTTAAAGTGACACTACCCAAATTCAACTTGATCTGTGTTTTATCAGTGGAAGTCAAAATTAAACATTTCATTGTATAAAGCATTGATTGTAGTTGATTCAACTATAACCATGGACAAAGGAAGATAACTCCAATTTAAAAAATTACTGATATTTAGAAGAAAATAAAAATTTTGCAATTTTTCCATTTATAAAGTGGCATAACTCTAGAACGGTTAAAGTGAGGCCACCAAAATTCAAACTTGATCTGTGTTTTGTGGTAATAAGCATTGTGTATAACTTTCATAACATTTGGTTGAGGCAAACTTAAGTAACAGAAAGGAAACTAAAAATTTTGCAATTTTTCCATTTATAAAGGGGCATAACTCTAGAACAGTTAAAGTGACGCCACCAAAATTCAAACTTGATCTGTGTTTTGTGGTAATAAGCATTGTGTATAAGTTTCATAACATTTGGTTGAGGCAAGCTTAAGTTAGAGAACAGAAACTAAAAATTTTGCAATTTTTCCATTTATAAAGGGGCATAACTCTAGAACGGTTAAAGTGACGCCACCAAAATTCAAACTTAATCTGTGTTTTGTGGTAATAAGCATTGTGTATAAGTTTCATAACATTTTGTTGAGGCAAACTCAAGTTAGAGAACAGAAATCAATTTTGGGACAGACGTACGTAAGCGGAGGCATAAAATGAAAACACATGGTAAAATTTGTCATTTAAGGGGAGGGGCATAAAAGCAAATTTAAGGCAGAAATGCAGTTAAATTTGTAACACTTTTCTATAAATTTAGAATGCCTGTATGTTTTGATCGATTTAAAATTATTAAATTTACCCTATAAGGGGAGATAACTCATAGTTTTAATTTATTTAAGGTTTTCCTTAATAAGAAAGCAATGTCAAAGAATTAGCTAGGCCATTTACATTTTCTCTTGCATTCAATTTTTAACGCAACTCTTATACCTCTCTAGAAATAAAGCAGTCTTTAAAGACTATTTCTGTTGTGCTTTATGTCATGTATGTTAATAAGAATAAGCTTCTTTGTAATAAACATAAACATTACAGAAAATAAACTAAATATATAATCCACACTTTACAGCAGAATATTGAACAAAATAAAGTAGTTGGAGACTCATGTGATTACCTTCCTCATTTAGGCCACCAGTTGCAATAATCTTTTCTGGCATCTCTCCATATACATGACATGCAAACTGTATACAGTAGATTCCTATATCTAGAAGTACACCACCCATTAAATCCTTCTTGTGTAAACGTTCTACTGACATGATAGGTATACAGAACTGTGTGGTTACCATGGAAATGTCTCCTAGATTCCCAGAATTTACTTCTTCCTTGATTGCATCATAGACTGGGAAAAATCTACTCCAAACTGCCTAAAATAGTGAAGACATAACACTGAAAACATCATGATATTACCTGTGATATCATAAACATGTTGAAATTGACATATTTGACCAAAATGAATTTCACACATAGATTTTGGACAAAATAGACAAGAGCCAAGACCTTACCCAAAAAGATATTTTACATACATTAACATCTTTAAATAAATTGCTTCGCCGAGCGTGCAGCTGGATACGACCGCAGCTGGATACAACCGCAGAGGTCCAACCCTGAACAGTTGGGGCAAAAATGGACACAATATCTGCGCTTGATACAGGTCTGAATTTTGATTGTAATTCAATATTTGACACTTAATAGGTTTTTGACACAGAATAACTGTAGTCAAAGAACTTAGAAATGGTTATATGATTTGAATTCATATTCAATTTTTTGCTTTTGTGCAATACACTATGCTGTTGCCAATTGATATCCCCCCTCCCCAAAATTAAAATTTTTACCCCCCTCCGTTCTTTTCAAAATTTTTTACCCCCTTTTTTCAAAAAATATTTGAAGAAATTTTCTTTTAATTTCTGAAATCTTGAGGAGAAAAATTGTCCCCACCCCCACCACCAATTTTTTACCCCCTAATTTTTAAAACTCCCCCTTTTCCAAAAATTTTTTTCCCTCAAGATATGGTCATAATTTCAATTCAAATTTCCAATGGAGTTTACAACCATAATAACCCATTAAAATACATCATAAAATAGAAAATGACATACATAATCATGGCTAAAATTAATATACCTTAATCAGCATTTTTAAAATTATTAAAATAGTAACCTCAAGACAATACAAAATTTCTTTATACATAATTTAAAAGCAGTGGAAGGGAGGTAATTCAAACACAACATTGAACTTAATAATTGTCTTAACCAGGACACCCTTGTTTTTCTCACTTTTTTGCCCCTAATTCCTAAACCGTTTTAGCCATAATCCCCCAAAGCCATTCCTAACCATCCCTTTGTGGTATGGAAACTTGTGGTATAATTTCAGAGAGATCCATACACTGTTCCACAAGTTATTGTCATGAAACTAGAAAAATGCTTATTTGTGCCCCTTTTTGGCCCCTAATTCCTAAACTGTTGGGACCATAACCCCCAAAATCAATCCCAACCTTCCTTTTGTGGTTATAAACCTTGTGTTTAAATTTCATAGGTTTCTATTTACTAATACTAAATGTCTTCGGATGACGACGTGATACCAATATACGACTGCAAAATTTTTTGCGGTTGTATAAAAATTCATTTTGCTGTAAAACATCTTTTTGAGTAAAGCCTTGGCTCATATCTAAGTATTAATACTATGATCTCAAAATGAGACTATTTCATAAGTTTTGCACTACAAAGTTTGGAGCTTTAATGCAAATATGTAAGACAAAAATCAATACTTTAAATGCTTATATCTGTCAAAATAATGTCTTATCAACATCTGAAGGATGTCATCTGGAAGATTGATCATACTTTTACTGTTTTGGAAGTCAAAGGACCAAAAAAGTGGCCTTATTGTGCCTTCTCCTGTATGTAAATCCAGCTTGTGAATTTATATTTGTCAGATATTTTCATACATATTTCCATTATACTGGTTATCTTAATTTCAAAATTGATATTTTACGGAATTTGTTTCCAAAATTGAATTTTTTCACAAAATGACCCCTTTCATTTGTAACATTTACTTTAACAATACAAAACAAAACAATCTTATAATGGGCTGTTGGCAGCAAAATTATAATCAAAGAGCTTGATCGCTTTGAGGGATATGATCGCCATTGTTTCCATTGATATTAGTATTCTTTTTCAAAAATAATTCAACTGCACATGCATTCCCTATTTGATTCAATCTGAAAATAGTTTTTCACTTTAAAAATTTGCCAAAATAACTATAAGTTAACAGTAAAAAAAACAACAAGTCCAATTACTAGTAATAAACAGACAAATACATAAATTTTGCTCTGGACACTGTCTTTTGATTATTACAAGTCTTCTATTTCATGAAGTTTTAACAGATTTTAACCCTGGACTTAAATGGAATAGTCTATCAACAAGTATACCCCTGACTTAAATGGAATAGTCTATCCACAGGTAATCTATTGATGGCTGAGTTCATTGCTGATCTACCCCAATTTTTAACAAAACAGAAATAATAGCAAACAGTTACCTGATTATAACTTGTTTATTAAAACATGTTAAATCAATTTGACTTTTTTTAAAAACATTTGATCAACAGTGAGCAACATTAGTTTCTTAATAGCGTTGATAATATGGAATACTCCATTTGGGCTGAGGGGTGTTCTACTTCTACTTCTATCATTAGGCTGTTAACTACATGTTTCGAGTTAATATTGCAACAACAATAACCCTAAATAGCAGATAAGGATCTCCTGAGTTGAAAATCAATCAATGGCGTGGGAATCCAGAGCAACCATTTATTCTGATGCCTCTCAAGGTCAAGAATACTACGCATGCGCTTAATTGCATAAACAAACCGATAAAATTATGTTTTAATTGAGGACAACATGTCAATTGTGGTTCTCCATTTCTTTGAGGAAGTTTAATATTAAAGTTTCATAAAGGTAACATAATAGGAACAACACCACTTCAGTACTTGTCTGATGGAAATAGTTTTATTTCGGAACCACTCTCACATTTTCACAAAACAGCAGAATTCCCACTCTGACATGTTGCTAAATATATAAAACCCTAAATATAGATACTGCTTAATACTGATTTTCCGTATTGTAAAAATAAACGCAAATAAAAAAGGGAGATATCTAAACATGAGGATTATGAAAACAACATTAATGGAAAGTTGTATAAATTCAATCTGTTTGTTTGTTTTACTCTTTAAAACAGAACAATCTTAAGAATCTGAGTTGTTCCTTAATATAAAACACAAAATGGTTGACGTGAGAGCCTTGGAAAGGAGTCAATCCTAAAAGTCTACAGATTGCTTGACAGCAATCGTATCCCAAAAAATAGGAAAAATAAGGTTGCAAATATACTGTGACATTATAATAACCATTTTAGCTGAAATAACTGGATCTGTTATATCCTAAAATGGTAATCATATAATAAATTGAAATGAATTTATCATTTGCACTTTGCATTGGCCTTTATCATGCATAACTTTCTAATGATTAATATAGTGTGTCTTTTATGTTGTAATGTTACACTTTTTGCCCCTAATTCCTAAACCGTTTTAGCCATAATCCCCAAAGCCATTCCTAACCATCCCTTTGTGGTATGGAAACTTGCAGTATAATTTCAGAGAGATCCATACACTGTTCCACAAGTTATTGTCATGAAACTAGAAAATGCTTATTTGTGCCCCTTTTGGCCCCTAATTCCTAAACTGTTGGGACCATAACCCCAAAATCAATCCCAACCTTCCTTTTGTGGTTATAAACCTTGTGTTTAAATTTCATAGGTTTCTATTTACTAATACTAAATGTCTTCGGATGACGACGTGATACCAATATCGACTGCAAAATTTTTGCGGTTGTATAAAATTCATTTTGCTATAAAACATCTTTTGAGTAAAGCCTTGGCTCATATCTAAGTATTAATACTATGATCTCAAAATGAGACTATTTCATAAGTTTTGCACTACAAAGTTTGGAGCTTTAATGCAAATATGTAAGACAAAAATCAATACTGTAAATGCTTATATCTGTCAAAATAATGTCTTATCAACATCTGAAGGATGTCATCTGGAAGATTGATCATACTTTAACTGTTTTGGAAGTCAAAGGACCAAAAAAGTGGCCTTATTGTGCCTTCTCCTGTATGTAAATCCAGCTTGTGAATTTATATTTGTCAGATATTTTTATACATATTTCCATTATACTGGTTATCGTAATTTCAAAATTGATATTTTATGGAATTTGTTTCCAAAATTGAATTTTTTCACAAAATGACCCCTTTCATTTGTTACATTTACTTTAATACAAAACAAAACAATCTTATAATGGGCTGTTGGCAGCAAAATTATAATCAAAGAGCTTGATCGCTCTGAGGGATATGATCGCCATTGTTTCCATTGATATTAGTATTCTTTCTCAAAAATAATTCAACTGCACATGCATTCCCTATTTGATTCAATCTGAAAATAGTTTTTCACTTTAAAAATTTGCCAAAATAACTAAAAGTTAACAGTAAAAAAACAACAAGTCCAATTACTAGTAATAAACAGACAAATACATAAATTTTGCTCTGGACACTGTCTTTTGATTATTACAAGTCTTCTATTTCATGAAGTTTTAACAGATTTTAACCCTGGACTTAAATGGAATAGTCTATCAACAAGTATACCCCTGACTTAAATGGAATAGTCTATCCACAGGTAATCTATTGATGGCTGAGTTCATTGCTGATCTACCCCAATTTTTAACAAAACAGAAATAATAGCAAACAGTTACCTGATTATAACTTGTTTATTAAAACATGTTAAATCAATTTGACTTTTTTTAAAAACATTTGATCAACAGTGAGCAACATTAGTTTCTTAATAGCGTTGATAATATGGAATACTCCATTTGGGCTGAGGGGGTGTTCTACTTCTACTTCTATCATTACGCTGTTAACTACATGTTTCGAGTTAATATTGCAACAACAATAACCCTAAATAGCAGATAAGGATCTCCTGAGTTGAAAATCAATCAATGGCGTGGGGAATCCAGAGCAACCATTTATTCTGATGCCTCTCAAAGTCAAGAAAACTACGCATGCGCTTAATTGCATAAACAAACCGTTAGAATTATGTTTTGATTGAGGAAAACATGCCAATTGTGGTTCCCCATTTCTTTATGGAAGTTCAATATCAAAGTTTCATAAAGGTAACATAATAGGAACAACACCACTTCAGTACTTGTCTGATGGAAATAGTTTTATTTCGAACCACTCTCACATTTTCACAAAACAGCAGAATTCCCACTCTGACATGTTGCTAAATATATAAAACCCTAAATATAGAAACTGCTTAATACTGATTTTCCGTATTGTAAAAATAAACGCAAATAAAAAAGGGAGATATCAAAACATGAGGATTATGAAAACAACATTGATGGTTAGTTGTTTAAATTCAATCTGTTTGTTTGTTTTACTCTTTAAAACAGAACAATCTTAAGAATCTGAGTTGTTCCTTAATATAAAGCACAAAATGGTTGATGTGAGAGCCTTGGAAAGGAGTCAATCCTAAAAGTCTAGATTGCTTGACAGCAATCGTATCCCAAAAACTAGGAAAAATGAGGTTGCAAATATACTGTGAAATTATAATAACCATTTCAGCTGAAATAATTGGATCTGTTATATCCTAAAATGGTAATCATATAATAAATTGAAATGAATTTATCATTTGCACTTTGCATTGGCCTTTATCATGCATAACTTTCTAATGATTAATATAGTGTGTCTTTTTATGTTGTAATGTTACACTACTGTTTCAGGTTAGGGTGAAGGTTGGCGCCTGTTAAAACGTTTAAACCTGCTGCATTTGTATGCACCTGGCCTAAGTCAGGAGCCTGTTGTTCAGTGGTTGTTGTTTGTTGATGTGGTTCATTAGTGTTTCTTGTTTCTCGCTTTTTATTTAGATTAGACCGTTGCTTTTCCTGTTTGTATTGTTTTACACTAGTCATTTTGGG
The DNA here is from genome assembly GCA_017311375.1 of Mytilus coruscus. Taxonomy (NCBI): domain Eukaryota; kingdom Metazoa; phylum Mollusca; class Bivalvia; order Mytilida; family Mytilidae; genus Mytilus; species Mytilus coruscus. The sequence continues at coordinate 117,132,979 of CM029601.1, read as the reverse complement.
GCCCTTTATAGCTTGCTGTTCGTGTGAGCCAAGGCTCTGTGTTGAAGGCCGTACTTTAACCTATAATTGTTTACTTTTTACACATTGTGACTTGGATGGAAAGTTGTCTCATTGGCACCAGAAGTCCATTACTAGATGAAGTGTGCAACCCGCTATACAGTAAGGCGATCACGTTGTGCCCATACTTCCAACTGTGATTGAAATGGGATTTGAGCGAGATTGCTATTAATAGTAACAAAAATCAACGGCCGATTTTTTTGCAATGCATTCTGGGTAGATATAATTTATACAAAACACCCTATAACTTAATTAGCACACAGCTGAAAATAATGTTTGACCATCGACGTGTTAATGAATAGCAGATTCTAAATGCCATATTATATCAGTGTGATGAGTCATTATGATGGTTTTAAAATTAAATGATAAATATGTTTGTATAATTTATCAATTTAAAAACTACAATTATAACCGTAGAAAAATTGTCACCCGGAATAGAAAATCTCACTTCTTAATACATATAAACGTTTGGTTTTAGAGTTAATTGTAAAAAAATTGCCATTAAAAAGTTGGCAAGGAAAAATTATGTCGCAAAATTGTGTATCCATATACAGTAAAAGCATGGAAGTAAAATATAATACTTCCATGGTACAAGTAACACTGGATTAGGAATGAGTTTAAAAGGAATAAACATTATATTATATTTATTTTAAGAATATGTGTTACGATTTACAAATTTCAAGAAATAATTTTTTTAAAAGTTAAACGGGAATTCTGCAGATATAACCATTTTTAGCAAAATTAACAAATTATACGCTCAACATGCTCAATTTTGAAAAAGAGGAAAAATAATTGTATGCCCTTTCTTCTATTTCGAATATCTTCGATCCTGCGTAACTGAGATCTTGACGGAATACTATCTCGGATGATGGTGTGGAGGACAAATTTAGGTTATCATTTCAACCAGATATTGTTACATCTATCTGTTAACAATACATGTCAAAATGCAGTTCACAACATGTGCGTTCGACATATAAATTTTATAGGTTAAAGTTGTAGGAAAAGTTGCGATCACGATCGATCTTTGTAAACAAATGAGTAATAAATATATATTCTTTATGTAAGTATACTTCACACTGAAATATGACGAAGTCTTACTTCATACACCTAGCTGTAATACAATTTGATTTAATTTGTTCAAATACTAAATCAATCTCAAGGGTTAAGTTGGGCCGTAAAGAAATAAAGTCAGTAATTCCTGGAATTGTCCGGTTCCAACAGTAAAACCCTTTCTTACAAGTGTGGGATGTATACATGAATACCAGCCTCGTCAGGTCGGAGGAAGAACTTTAAATCCAGTACCTCGCGTATTCAGAGTGAATGTTACGATCTCTGATGTTAAATAACACTTGCAACAACTCTTTGGTGGGATATGCATGATATATTTGCCACTGAACGTTAAGCTAGCAGTTAACACACGATAAATCAAAACTTTAATCTGCATGATCTATGCAGATGTCTTCAGTCTTGTGAGTATAAATCTAATAAAAAGGACTATTACATGTTGCAACACTGACTCACGTATACATCTTGTGATGGCAAACGTAATGACGAACAGACAAGAAAAAAGTATGTCTCTAAATTTAAAATAGCAAAAAAACAAGAGACTTTTGAAATTTGAAATTGTTTGAAGTCATCTGAAGCAACAAGTGGTCGGTTATTTCTGACAAATGCATTTCGGTAGAAGCAAAGAAAAAACTCTGTCGTTTGCTAATTACATCACCATATATAACTTCCTTGAAGCCGTAAATAACCGAGACATAATTCGTCAACACAACGTTCTATTTAAAAAAAAGAGGCAATTATGACTATATTTTGACAAAAACATCTATATCTTTTAAATAGACGATACATTTTTAAGCCGACACGGGCAGATTTTATAGTTCTCATATACTTGTCTTTGTGCGATGAAAAATTGTACCAATGTATTCGTTTATAAAATTTTATATCATTTTCTAAATGTTGAATTAAATGAAGTTAAATAACTGGCAGTAAGAAACCACCACACTAAGTCTGCTCACTTTATTTAGAACAAACTCATAATTAATCAAACACTCAAGGAGACTAATTAACAGCTATCTGTTTGATGATAATATTTTTACACATGGTTATAAAACAAGATTTGGGAGGACCACCTATGGGGCTTCCCACTGATATGGGGGGATCATGATCACCTTACTATATAGTACAGCTTGCACACTTCGTCTAGTAATGGACTTCTGTTGGCACTGATACCACATTTATATATTGTGTACATATACATATACTTTAAAACTAGCTCAATAAGTATACCTCAAGGAACAGTAATTTTTTCTCTTTTGCATAATCTAGGACCTTTTTACATTCTTGCCAGGTTGCTGCCAATGGTTTCTCACATACCACATGTTTTCCAGCCTCTAACATCATCATGCTCAATTTCACATGTTCTGTATGTATCACTCCGATGTAAACAATTTCTGTAAATAAATTATCAAACAGTAAGAGCTGTTCCAAAATTGATCCTGTTGGGGGAATGGGAGGCCCTCAAATTTATTAATTGTGACAATGTGGGTGGTTGCATTTTCCTTAAAATTTTGTAAGAATTATAAGTACTGTAAACTGAAAATTTTATATTATTGCTGATTGGGGTCTAAAAAAGTGCCTCCCATGCCCCCATGTGTTAAATTTTGGAACAGTTCTAAGAATATTTTATCAGTACTAAACAAAATGGGCACAGCTTGATACGACCACAGAGGTCGAACCCTGAACAGTTGGGGCAAGTATGGACACTTCATTCAAGCTTGATTCAACTCCGAATTTGGATTGTGATTAAATATTTGACACAGCATAGGTTCACAGAATAAAAGTGGTCAAAGAACTTAAAAATATGAAATTGGACTTTACCTATTATTGTCCAATATCCAAAATCTAAATACACGGTTATCTTCAGCATATCCAAGTACACCAAGAATTTAATTTATTAATGGACAATAATAGCTAAGTTTTTAAAATGTTCCATAAACGAATTTAGTTAAGCTGTAATTAGAAGGAAACCTTTTATTAAATTAATTAACTATTGTTTGGTGTTTGAATATTGCTACAAGTGTGGTACAGATGGATGTGTATGCTAGTTGAGGTTTATTTTTATCAGGTAATTACTGAAGTTTTTAAACATATTGTGACTTTGGGTAATAGGAAAGGGGAGGAAATTCATTTTTCTTGACATTGTTAAACTGTTAGCATTTAGAAATTAATATTCATAATTCATCAATTTTAGGAATGAATGATGTAGTGGAAATGAAATGCAGAATAAAATTATATCTAAGTAAAAGAATAATAGAATTATATTATAATGAAAGTAAGATTTAAAATTTTTTTTTGCATAAATTGACATATAGTCGGAAATAAAACTTTTTGTTATTTTGATAATGCAAATGTAGAATTAAAATAGCAATTCTTTAACATGTAAGTTATGCAAATATTCAAAGTCAATGAACCATGACTTAAGGTACATGGCTACACAATCTCCATCGAAATGAGATGTGTCAATGCTAATACAACTGTATAGCAAATACCATTGACTTATAATGAGTCGTTCCCTTCAAAACAACCCTAAACACAAACATTAACTTGTAAACTATGTAAAAGTTTCAAAGTCAATGAACCATGATGAGGGGTGGAGCTATATAATCTCCATGGAAACAAGACTTGCAAATGCCAATACAGTTGCATACCAAATATCATTGACTTAACATTAGCGGTTCATCTTAAACTGATCTGATCAAAAACTAATACATGTAAACTAAGTAAAAGTTTCAAAGTCAATAGACCATGACTGAGGGGTAAGGACCAAATATTCTCCATGGAAATGAGATGTGCTAATGCTTATACAACTGCATACCAATTATCACCACTACCACTAATGGCTCCCCTTAAAAAAACTAGGGGTTATTCCCCGACTAAAAATAACCATGGAGGGAAACCCCTATTTATTTACTTAATCGGTGAAAAAGTATCATGTTTTTTGTATTTGATTGTAAAAATTAGTTAATTAGCTTTCAATTAAAATAGGTTAAATGATTAAAATAATTTAAAAAATTAGATTAAATATTCATGTTTTGAGGGGAGACAACACTGTAAACATCCTGCTTTTTTGGCAGTGAAAATTATTTGCAGCCACTGTAGCTCTTTTGGAGCAGGAGACCATACCCTGAAGCGAGATTTTTTGAAAGGCCAGGTAAAACCTATGAATTTCATACAGTTTTGATTATGTGAAATGTGCCTGTATCATGTCTTCATGGGTATGCACATGACCTGATTTCAGGTTTTTTTATGTTCAGATTAGGCACTTTTTCCCCATGTTCTTTGGATGGAACTTTTTTATTATATTAAAAGTACACTTTATATTTATTTCATTGTAAACTAGTGAAAATTCTGATTCCAGTGATATCTAGTTTTATACAAGTATCTTTATTAACCATTCCACCACTAAAGGTCACCTAATTTGGACCCACTTCAAATCACGACCCAAAATCAAAATTCTAAATACACGGCAAGTTAAAGCATATCAGAGAACCCCAATATTTCAAGATTATTTAAACGCCATTGAAATTAGTCAGAAATAAGCAATTCAAATAAAGTTTAAAACATTGTATGGTTTTTATCCCTTTTTGGCCCCTTATCTCTAAGCCGATACGACCATAACCCCAAAATTCAATCCAACCTTTCTTATGTGGTATGGAATCTTGTGGTACAATTTCATACAAATCCATACACTTGCTCAAGTTACTGTCTCGAAACCAGAAAAATGTTTGCTTTTGGCCCCTTTTGGGAACAAAATTCTTAAACAGTTAGGGCCTCAAACCCCAAAATCAATCCCAAACTTCCTTTTGTGGTATGGAACCTTGTTGTACAATTTTATAGAGATCCATACACTTATACTCAAGTTTTTGTCTGGAAACCAAATGTCTTCAGACAACAACATCGCCGACCATTATACGGCCGTAAATTTTGCAGCTGTATAAAAAGGGATTCGGCTATTCTTTTTTATGTTCTTTTTGGTCATATACTCCTCACATATTTAGGTATTTATACATCCCTGGCTGTCAAATGTTTGGGCGTTCTTAATGAAGGTAATTCCATAAACATAGGACACACAAAATTTACAAAGTATTATTTTCATTTTGTGTTATTTTGTACTTGTTTACTGCTTTTTAGCTAACTTCTCTGAAGCTGCCTAAGCTTCAAATATATCATCAACAATTCTTAAGTATCAAAACACTTGACAATGTAGTTTACAGAGGAAAAATGCATGGTAAATTTGTAGTTCCGTCCCACTCAGCTCTTTTTGTCCCATCAAAATATGACAATAATGGCAAAAGATTCCAAATCTAGACATAATACATAAACCCTCTGATACACTGAATCAATAAATTTTCTATGATCATCTTATCTTATTCTTTAACACTGTGAAAGATTACATACTACAATTAAATTGAATATTTACGAGTTATAAATACAAACCAATATCTGGGTCATTAGCTACATCTTTATAAGAACCATAAGCTTTTGGTGCTTCAAATATATCTGCAAACTTTTGGGCTTTTTCTTGGGACCTGGCAGCAATAGCAGTTATCTAAAAATTAAAAATAACCAACTGAAAAAGATGCAGGGATACTATGCATAAAACTAACAAAACACAAAAAAGCTGCTGATGTAGCATAAAGTTTTATAAATGGTTATATGATAAAAAAAAAAAAAAAAGCACTGCTGCTAGTGGACTATCACATCCTGAGAGTATCATCTTAACAGAAGCGTGCAGTATTTTGAGTATTGGCATGATTTTAATTATATTTTTGTCTGTAATTTTTTTGTTAATCAAAGTATGTATTTGCAGGGCTCACACTACTTCAAAATCATAGGAGAAGTGACTTCTCTTTTTGAAACTGGTAGGGAGAAGTGGTGAGATTTGAAAGAGAAGTGCTTGTTAGCTCGCGGCACTGTTTGGTTTTTACTATAATATAAAGGGCTATATGTTACCTATTTCTTTTTTTATATAAGTGTTCAATTCATACATGAGTCAATTAAAGTAACAGTTGTTTCAGTTTATGTCTTAAATAGTCATTTATAGTTGCACAATTATATTAGTTCTCTTGTCAGAATCTACCAACTAAATATCTAGCACTAAAAAGAACTTTTTTATATCAAAAAGGAAAAGAAAGTATCATATATCAATTAAAATGCAATTAAAAAACTATTCTGTTTATAATGTTAATAAAATTCATTGTTTCTCATTAAAAAGATATATAAATTAAACAACTTTAAGCAACTTTAATCAATAAATTGAAAGAGTTTATTTACATGAAAATATATACATTTAGCAAGGAGATCTAACCAAAAGTCTGTTAATGCGTGTGGAATAAGTAATTTTCACTTTTGGGATCAATACTCTTTTGTCAGCTGTTCAATTCAGGTGTCTGTAGTTCTTATCGTAAGAATACAGATTTCGGTCATAGCTGGTCCGCTTCCGATGAATCCTGCCTCCGATCCGTGGTTCGTACAAATATTTCAATGGCGCAGAGATGCAAACAGTTTTTTTTTTCTGTCAGACATTGGGGCCTACAGGGTAGCAAGTTTTGTCAGACCCATCAAATTTTTGCCAGACCTACATTTTTTTTTATATCAGCTTTTTATACAGTTCGAGAACGGAGATAGGATGTCTTTACAGTGACAGCTGCTTTAGTGGATTGTTTTTAGAAAATATCTAAAATTCAATTGAGTTCTTTTATTTAATAATTACTACAATATATTTTAAATTTTTTTATTGTGTACCACTGAACATCAGGCTAGGGCCATTCTCCTTTTTTTTCACAGTGCTCTAAGATTTTTAATTGATTACAACTTTCTCAGGAAAGTGAGGACTGAAAAGTCAATTCAGTTTTAAATTTCCCTCTTTAAAGTTCCCAGTTACAACTCTCATCACAGGGATACATGTACTTACAAAAATCAATTAGATTGATATAAGCTGTGTGCAGCTTGTTTCCAGATCTTACTTTTTGTTATCCTTGTATATTTTGATATATTTGTAAATTGCATGAATAAATATGTTTAAACTTCAAAAAGCAACATTTGAAAATTTTATAATTTTTTTACCATTATGTTGGTACACAAAATTTTGTTTTAATGGAAGACTACTTTTCATATAATAAATGTCACATTTTAAGTGTTCAGATACATTAACTTTTATTTTGGTGGATAATTACTCATGAATTGAGGTGCTCCTTTATTGGAAGAAGATTCGCAATACAGTTACAGTTACAGAAAGAATGAAAACTGCCGTTTCTCTCCCCAATCTCATGTATCCCCATTGTTTACCGCGAAAGTTGACCTACAAAGCATTGATGTTTGAATCATCTAAAGCAAACATACTTACTAACTTTAATTAATAAATTTTCAACAAGGCAAATTTCAATTCCCCACTAATAGTAATAGGTTAGCACCAAAAATGCTAAATCTTACTAAAATCCTAGAGAACTGCCTGCCGGTCATTAGGTCTTGCACAAAAGCCCAATTTGCCAGACCTGCTCAATTTCTGCCCCCTCGGGCCGACAGGTCCGACGATTAGTTGCATCTCTGATGGCGGACGAAGAAAATTTCCGAGAATAAACAATGTTTGACAAGCGATTCGAACAGGAATATGATGCTTTTAATGCAATAAATGGATCAAACATTAACTAAAGGCAATTTTTATCACTTTCTAAAAAGTAACCAACTTATTTTGCCAAAATCAGAATGTTTTGATATATGATCTCGAGTAACAAGTACCGGAAGTGAAAGATAGTACTTCATAAAAGCTGTTTCTTTGAAATAACATACGACCAATCTGTAAAGTCAATACTTTCACAACTTTTCTAAAGAAATAAATTGTTTATGTCTTTGAATTTCTTCACTTTTAAATGAAAAATATGCTGTTTCATTGACTTTGTAAAAATGAGAAATCGTCAATGATGAAAGCAACTGCAAGCGACTATTGTGAACACCAGGGCGACTAGATATCACTTTTGACGGTCGGGAAAAGTGAAGTGACGGACGGGAAAGCAACTTTGTCGCACCAGTCGCTTGCTAGCGTGAGCCCTGTTAATTTGTACTGAAAGAAAAGTTAAAATTCAGGCAAAGTCAACTTATTTAAGGGCATCCGATACAGTTTCACGTTATATTGTCATTTTCATAATTTTGAAATATGTTGTAGCCCTGGAAGAGTTATAAAAGAAATCACCAAATAAACATAGGTCACCGTGCTTGTTTTCGAGAAAATTGAGGCTGAAAATTGGGGATTTTTGCACAAAGTTATAAAAATTTTGGAGTAGATATTCTTCGTCATAAATTGATAAGATTGGATTCAATCTGAAGCTGTGAGAAGTGAAAATAAGGGAAAAATAAATCCTGTCAAGAATGACTAGTTAATTATTCAAGCCATGCTTAAAATTACGGTTAAGATGTTCAAAGTGAGATATTTTTTAACCTGAAAATTTGGAAATCGTAAGCGCGAAAAATGCACGACAGCGCTGGCAGACAATTTTGACGTCTCCCGCCAATTATCACTGCAAGGTTATTGAAGACATCTTCCAAGTATATATTGCTTATAAAAGGCTACCTTAAAATAATAATATTGTTTTGAAATAAAAAAAATGTGTATCATAAATACCCCTCTCTTTTATTCTGTTCATGTTCCAAGTGAGAAACATCTCAGGTATAGTTATAGCAGACTGTTGAATTTTTTACGGCTTAATTTAAAGACTCGCGGCAAATTAGAGCTAGACATGTCGGCACAGTACACACTTGTTAATTGTTGAAGACCACATATTGACCTTTAGATGTTTTTTGTTTTGGTTGGTGGGCTGCTGTTTCATTGACATACCACCAAAACATCCTTTTATTCACATTTTAATAGCTTTAATAATTTCACATTTATTCATAAAATCAAACTGTTATTCTGGTGAATGATTACAGTTCAAGAAAACTTTACAATAATTTTGAAGTATTTCATAATTTTTGATCTGGCAAAAATGATTTAATTTGTATATCTGAAAAACGGGACATGACCTATACATGCATCCCTCATAACTTTGGTTTTGGTTTTTGTGTCCTTTTTTCATCTCCCAAATATCCAACATATACCATCTGACATAACAATTAAAAGCAAGTCACTTAAAGCATTTATAATCTCACTGGTTAATAAATTTTCAGAAATACCATATAATGTTGTAGAAACCTCAAAGTATAGCTGTGATGATTTTTTAACAGATTTAAAGACCTTTAAAAAAAGGCTATCAGTGTGTAATAAATTTATGGAAAACTGGCCCTACCTCTTTTGGTTTTGTACTATTATATTAGCATACATTCTCCTCGTAATAACCAGTATTTCATGTTTTTCCCCCTGCGCAATGCGTTGCGGGGGACATAGAAATACAGGGCGTCCGTCTGTCTATCCGTCCGTTCTTGTTAGTGCTCTCATTTGTACAGTTCTTGTCAGATTTTTATGAAACTTTTATCATAGGTTAATATCAGCAATGTCTTGGAGGAGTTTGAAAATCAGTGCCGATCAATTATTTTAAAAGCGTTATGTACCTTAGAAACATTAATTATATGGAAAATTGTATCGTTAGCGCTCTCGTGTGTACAATTCTTGCCAGATTTTTATGAAACTTATATCATAGGTTTATATCAGCAATGTCTTGGACAACTTTGATTATTTTTAAAAGAGTTATGCCCCTTGGAAATATTGATTATGGAAAATGGCAATTTTAGCACTCTCATGTGTACAATTCTTGCCAGAATTTCATGAAACTTATATCATAGGTTTATATCAGAAATGTCTTGGACAACTTCGAAAATCAGTGCCAATCAATTATTTTTAAAAGAGTTATGCCCCTGGAAATATTGATTATATGGAAAAAGGCAATATTCGCGCCCTCCACAATTCTTGCCAGAATTTCATAAAACTTATATCATAGGTTTATATCAGCAATGTCTTTGACAAGTTCGAAAATCAGTGCCGATCAATTATTTTTAAAAGAGAAACGCCCTTGGAAATATTAATCATATGGAAAGTTGCCTTCTGTTCTTTTATTTCGTAAAAATTTCGATTAATTTCATTATAGCGTAATTTTGTTAGTTAATTAATATATATTATTTTTAAAGTTGTATCATCGCTAATAATTGCAGCATACCTTTATTTTTGCATCCTCTCATATTTGGCATAAATTAATGGAATAAAACGTTCCGTGAGGAAAATTATGGAGTTCTGCGCTATCTGAACTTTCGACATGAAATTTGACACAAATTGATATCGACTTTGCTTGTTACTAAAACATACAGGTTTAGATGATATCTTACTATTAGTAAAATTGAAAAAAATGAACCTTTTGCTTCTTTTAAGTAGCAAGATTTATGCCTTTGATGCAATCATTCAGCTGTAAATTCTGTATTTGTTGAAAAAATGCTATACTATGAAGGCTTTACATAACGAACTAATACTTTCTTAACAGATTTTCCCCAGCAGTGGGAGTATTTTTCCTGTAAAATTCAAGGTTTCATCTTTCAGATTATGTAATAAAATTTTACTGTTCGCGATCAAAATTTCACTGTTCAGGGGAGGGGTAATTAAAATAATAATACTAAAAGAAGTGAAGTTTTGGAAGAAAATAGAGGTATGATACTTAAACAAGTGATTTTCATGTCATCCCAGATTCAGTATTCAGTATACGTACAAGGTCATCACCTGACATGACCTGTCATCCTATAAACACAGATGTTGGTTCTGATAATTTTAGCAACATAATTAGTCCCAGGATCATTAATATTGTATATTTAAAGCTACAATAAAATTAAATCACTTAGTCTAGTGATTTATTTGTACTACTTAAATAGGTGATTATTAAAGAAAGACAACTCTTACTTCCAACATTTCTGTACAAAATGTTACTTGAATCAGTGATTTAGAAATCATTCATTTAAGTAATTCCCCTGACTGTTAACCTTAGAATGAGTTGTTTTTTAAGCTCTCAAAAGGGTTTATCGGTTTTCCAAACTTTTGGTCTCAACTATACCTGATGATTGTTTATTTACCAAGATTGAAGAAAAAAGTGGATTAATTTGGTAAATTCAAATTTACTGTTTTAAACACACATCGACTCACCAAAATTTTGAAATATAGACTTGGATTCACCCATGTATATGTCCAATAAGAACACTTTATTTTCCTTAACAATTATTAAAAATAATCTGGGATAAAGTCAATCAAGCAAACATCTGATGAAGTTGCACTTGTATAACATACTTACGAAACATTTATACAATACCTTATGTTCCCTTTCATATCTGCTCAATGTCATCATTGCAGAACAGAAATCGTTGCTGATTTTCCCAGCACCACATATACCCCAATTTAAAACCTTGTCTTCAGCCATACTTTCACACCAAAAATAAACCTTAAAAATAAATTTCTCTTTACTTTTCTATACCACAGCGCAAATTTAATATGACATTGGGTTCAACTAACATATACAAAATTTCTAGAGGTTCACTGTTTTTTTACACCTGCACTTGACTTACAATAAACCTTCAGAAAAACAAATGGTTATTCCAAGGCCAAGAGGTGAAAAGATTTATAATACACAATGTCATTCACGAAAGTTTGGTTGCTTATCAAGTGTTTTTGTTTCGTACACATTCAGTTTTTCTTTTTCGTCATACCTGTAATAACAAAGAAATATAGCTATGTATGCACAGTGGCTGGATAGAGCACTTGCACCTGTTATCAATCAGTAAATTGGAACATCAGAAAGATTTCATTTTGAATATGTAAGGATCAATTTTTATTTTCAGATAAATCCATTGATGTAAAACGTTTGCAAATGTTTAATTTTAAATAAATATTGATTTATAATTGACAATATCGTATTTTCAAATCTGAAATTAGTGAAATGTAGGGAATTTTTAAGATAAAATGAAATCTCTCCTTTACTCAATTTGTCTCGCATCTGGCGATAGCTTGCGAGAATTATGAAAATTGGAGATGGCGACAACCCGTCGCTCGCTTCTCCAGAGTGAAATAGGAGGTTCTCCGTCTCATAATGATCCTGGAAGAGAACTTTTCGAAGCTTGCAGAAATGGAGATTTGAACAAAGTAAAGAAGCTAGTCAATTGTCACAATGTGAACTCGAAAGATACAGCAGGGCGGAAGTCGTCTCCTCTCCATTTCGCTGCAGGTTTGTTTTTGTTTCAACATTTGAATTTTGGAAATCGCCCCCACCTTCAACCACCATACCCTTTTCAAGCTCCTTAAAGTAATAAGACATACATTTTATTACAGGAGTTAAAAACAGACTTTCTCCTTAAAAAATGGTAGAAAACTGAAAATATTGAAAACCAACTAAATATGTTCTCATATCTGCATATCACAGGCCACTTGTTTTATTTGATGGTAAAAGACCCCTCCCTCTTTCTAAAACACTCTAATACCAAAACTGTTTTCAGTAAACCTTTTATACATTACAGGGTTTGGTAGAAAGGATGTAGTAGAGCATCTTCTTGAATGTGGTGCTAGTGTCCATGCTAAAGATGATGGTGGATTGATTCCCCTTCATAACGCCTGCTCCTTTGGACATGCTGAGGTTGTTCAGTTATTGCTAAGAAGTGGCGGAGATGCTAATGCAAGAGACAATTGGAATTACACACCTCTTCATGAAGCTGCTATCAAAGGGAAAATTGATGTTTGTATAGGTGAGTTGTTATTTCTGATATTTTTATATATTTTTCTAATGGCTTTTATTTTAGCAGCAAGCTCTTTTCTTAATTATTTATTCTTACTTTCAAGTATTGAAATAAAGTTTCAAACTTTTAATGTGAGTAATAATTTTCAGTTGATGACCAACACCAAAATGTCCTCTACTTTTATAAACATAATTTTTTTTTTATTCTTTTCTTAATGGTAATTAAAGTACAGCTTGCCCAAATGTTTTTGAAATTTAAACCTAGGAATAATTCATTGAATTATCTATTTGTCCCAGTTTAAACACAATATCATGGACCATATTTATAATTATTAAATATAGGTCAAGTTTTGATGTTTATAGCATTTAGCAGGTGCATAGCTACGTTTGCGTCCAAATGCTCAGGCGTGCACTTGAATTTTGGTAAAATAAAAAGAACTGGTTAAAAGCAAATCGGCCTTGTAATTCTTTCTTCAACAGTTCAATGGCTTGTAATTGCAGTTTAAGTGACAAACTTAACTTTTCAGTCGAATGGTATCAGACTATATATTTGTTCATTTTTTGTCAAAGTTTGAAGCTACTGTGAATTCTACTCACTTTCCTTTTATTTAAAGCAAATTCATTATCTGCTGAGTTTCGATATGTGGTTTGTATTTTTGTTGAGTCCGTGAAAGCGAGACATAGCGATCCTAGATATCAACGGCGGCATCAACATTTACATAATGGTTCATAATGTGGTTAAAGTTTTTTTTAAATATCAATAACTTTGTCAAACCTTCTAAAATTTTACAGAAGTTGGATAGAAGCTTTTTATGATCAAAAGAGTATCCAGAGCATAATGATGAAAACATTTTTAATTTTACTGTTAAAAGGAGTTTTTACTATTTCTAAAGTATGTTGCTTTTGATGAGTTTTAATGACTGAAATGGTATCTCATTCTCAATAACTCGTAAGCTTCCAGGGCTTTGCCCCCTCGAAACCTAATACCAGGAGGTGTTTTGACCTCCACCTGCTGGGGCCCTCAGACCCCTTGCAGAGGTTCAGGCGAACACTTAAAATGGCCTAGCTACGTATAAGCCACTATTTACTGTTCAATAGTGATGTCCATTAGTTAAAAAATCTTTAAAATAGGATCTTTTAGGTATTAAAGTAGCATTTGACAATTTTTTTGAATGCATAATATGCCTGGATTGTCCGACAAATCAAACAAATATGCTGTGGATCAGACAAATATTTGGGGATTCATGATCCAAATGTCTGCCCCAGATAATTTCAGGTGCCAAAATAGAAATAAAAACTAATTTCAGTATGATTTTTGGTGCCAACATTATATTATTAATCCATAAATATTGTACCCACTAATTTTTTTGTTAAAATTAACAATTGACTGCAATTTATACGTCAAAAATTAAGAAATTCTTTAAAAACATTTTGTGTTTATTTTTCTGCCTTGTATGCACTGAATACAGTATACCCGATTCATTAAGTGTAAATCAGAACCTCTCTCAATGAAAACCATAAAATGCTAGTTAAGTTTGTTTTTGACGGCTTTGGCATTCACTTTTCAAGAGTTATGCCCCTTATTTATCTAAAAAAAATCATGGGAATACTATGTCAGATGGGTTTAAAGAATATCTGTTTTCTTGAAATTTATGTGATATTTTATATTCTAATGCAATTAAGCATGTAACACCAATTTTGATTGGATGACGTCTTGTATCAATTCCACTGTCGAAGTCATGGGCAAGAACGTTGCGTAATTGCAGTCCACGTCAATTGGCAACTCTTCAAATACAGTACTGTTATTCCTTTAATCTCCCTCATTCCTTTTCTTTGACAAAAAAGGAATTTTTAATTTTCAGTTAGTTGGAAGTTTTAATGAAACTTATAGCAGACTTTTTGTTTCAAAGTGAATTTTAAATCTGCTTAAAACAAATATGAAATATACTGAGTAACAATCCAAAATTAAAATACAAGTATATACATGTTTGGATGCCAGCAGTCCATTCGGTTGATTAATTTATAATGTCTGGATTGTGAAGATGTTTTATTGGATTAACACATAATGAGTGGCAACAGTTGTGTCATACATGACTTCCCTCGAGCTCTCTGGCTAGGTTTCTGAATTAAATAATACATAGAATTGTCATCAATACAAAATTATTGCCTTAAAAGTTGACATGATTTAATATAAAACAAAAAAATTAAACTTTATTTTTCATTATTACATTGAATTTGTACATTTATTTATAAAGTGATTGCATTCTTCAAAAGTTTCATCAAATCAGCAACAAACAACAAGACAAAGTTTAATTTTTAATTTGAATATCATTTACATAAAATCCTTCAAATAAAAATACTGAAAATGTTTAAGAGGCTAAACAATTTTATATTAGATATTACTGATAGAAATGTAAAATACAAGTTTTGATAAATAAAAATATAATAAATATAACAATTAAATCTGTCATAGAAATAATTTGTTTGAAAATAGTTTTAAAAATAATAGTTTAAGTGAGTATTATAAACTGAAATGATTCAATATTTTTAAGAGAAATAATGATAATTGGCATTTCTTAAGAAGGTAAAATAATAGTAATAATTGTCAAAATAAACCCATATGCTAACAGCTAGTTGATGAAAGGGATGACAGCAAGACATCTATTTATAAATCAGTAGTTAAACATTTATTTCACTTGTCACAGACCAGTTGTTTTTATTGCAATCATTGATTAATAATTGAGTTATATAAGGTGATAAGAATTAATCAATTCATGTTCATTGAAGCATGTCAGATCAGTTTTATGGCCCTGCTGACACATGTCAATGTCTTTGAGTGGTGTTTGTCACTTCAAGGTGTTCAGTGTTTGACCAGTGGTCAGATTTTGAACAAGACAAATTATGAGTGAATTTTAAGATGGAAAGTAGATTATGACAGTGTTAGACTGCAGTAAATACATGCAAAAATGGAATTTATTTGTACTGTGAATATCTTTCCATAGTGTGTTCTGTAAAGAGGATTTAAAAGTGATATGTGTATCAAATATATTGATGGATGTATTTAGTCTTCACTGTCCTTATTTTAAATGGAAAATTAATTTGTGACCTCATTCATCATTGAAACTGTGAAATCAAAAATGAAAGTAAAGGGGAAACTAAGGCCTGGTACACAGGGTTATAGCATGTATGACTTTAATTTATCTGACATTTCCAGTATTTATCCAGATAATTCTGTAAATTGCCCACCTTCTCCTTCAGTTCTGTTACAACACTGTGCTGATGCTAACATTAGAAATACAGATGGCAAAACAGCACTGGACCTGGCTGATCCTTCTGCAAAAGCTGTATTAACAGGTATGTAAAGTAATATAATGAGACAAATATTTTTGGTTGAACAAATTTGGAAGGATTAAATTTCTGTATGTTTGGATCTTCTGTAACCTGCAGTCTTCATGCTTAGCTACAGGCCCAGCAGCCCAGGCTTGTAAAATTCCTTTCGGGTCTGTAAGAATTATCTCTACGGGCCAACAGAATCTAACTAAAATTTTCCAAAAATTGAATTCTGGGCCTGTAGATTTAAAAGTTCATCATGAAGACTGTTCCTGGCATTCACAGAGTTCAAACATGCAGCAAAACACTGTGCAATATTAATTTCCTCATTAAAAATAAAGGAAAGATTTCAGTTAGAATCCCCTCTTATCATGCTTTATTGATAGAATACATGACAGGAGGTTCAAAGGGAAGTCTTGCTGAAAAATGAATGTAAAGAAAAGTAAGTTAGACAAGAAAGTGAAAATTGGTTTGTGGAATGTATACAACAAGATTTCATACAGGATGTCTATCAAACATCCTAATCAGAGATGTTTGCTGGACAACAGTTGTTTAAAGACCAACAATACACTGAGAAAGTTAAGTAAATAAACATAGGTGTTTATCTACCATTATCTGATATTGATGATAAGGGTGTCATAACTAATGGTTCTTATAATCACCCATTATCTTTGTTTAATAGAAGAAATCTGTTTATTATATCATAAAGTTCTGTCAGTAATGGTTTACAAGAAAGATAATGGATAATTCATCTTAATTGAAAATTTATGGAAACATATTAAATTCTGTCTTGTTCTTTTTGTGGTGACATTTAAACATGTTCAGAATGATCACATCAGCTGCAGTAATTTCTGATAAAAATTATCAGCACAAATATAAGGAACAGTTTGAAGACACAACCACTAAATTTAAATGAAAAAAAAACACCTAAAATTTAATTGGAAAACAAAGCTAAAAGATAGAAAATAACAGCAATTTTATTATCTGGTCTTCAACAACACATGAGGAGGTTGAAGTGTATATTTAGCTGCATTTTCTGTCTTTAATTTTCGTAAGTTAATGATTTTTATGCCCCAGTCGTAGTGGAAGGGGCATGAAGTTTTACCCTTGTCCGTCTGTCTGTCCGTACGTCCCAAAGTTGGTTTCTGTTCTCTAACTTTAGTTTGCCTCAACCAAATGTTATGAAACTTATACACAATGCTTATTACCACAAAACACAGATCAAGTTTGAATTTTGGTGGTGACACTTTATTCTTTCTAGAGATATGCCCCTTTACAAATGGAAAAATTGCTGAAATTTTCATTTCCGTTCTATAACTTTAGTTTGCCTCTAACAAATGCTATGAAAATTATTCACATTGCTTATTACCAAAAAATACAGATCAAGTCCAAATTTGGGTAGGGTCACTTTTACCGTTCTTCGAGTTATGTCCGTTTATAATTTTATATGATATGCAAGCGGGGGGGGCATCATCTGTGTCCAATGGACACATTCCACATTTATTTTTATTAGTTTTTGGTTGCAACTTTGACCAGTTATTTATAATTTTAAAAAACAAAAATGTTTGAACAAATGAATATGTATTATGTTGTGTTGTTCTGCAGTAATTATAGTAATTACTTTTTTCAGTATATGAATACCAATGAAATGTTTTAGAATGTCCAAAATATTAAGTACATGTAACTGAAACAAATAAACCATTTTTTATTGAATAAAAAGCTGTCCAAGACATTGCATGGTGTTTAATAATTAAAAGAAGAAAAGATATGCAAATTTAAAACACATGACAGTTTCTTTGTACTGTTGATGTTAAATTAAAGGAAATAATAATTTTTAGGAGAGTACAAAAAAGATGAGCTACTGGAAGCTGCTAGGAGTGGAAATGAAGAAAAGTTGATGTCCTTACTGACCCCATTGAATGTTAATTGTCATGCTAGTGATGGAAGGAAGGTTTGTTAGAGCACTAAAACTACAAAATTACGTTGACAATGCATTTCAACAAATGAAGGGAAATAGACATAAATTAAGAAACAGATCACAAGACTTAAAAATTAAAAGAAAAAAAAAGGATAACAATATTAAAAAAAATAAAGAATAAAATGACTCTATTGTGCCTTTTTTGCAAACTGTGTTTGTAAATGGTTTTTTTTATTGGATGATATTGCTCCAATCAATCAATCTTTTAGTACATGTATTAAAAGAATTTCTGCCTTGGATTGTATGTTGAATCTATTGCTCATGCTGTTTAAGAGATTGATAATATCTTAAGCCTGTAGCAGTTTTTAATATTTTTTTTAATCTATTTCCTGAAGGTCAATTCTGTCTGACATTAAAAATACATGTATTTCTGTTTGAGCACAAACCAGAAACATAAAACATTTCATGATAATATTTAAGCAAAAGGCAAAACACGAGAACTGTATACGATCATGTAGATGACTAGCAAAGCAAAGAAATGAATTTTCTAGAAATAGCTGTACTAATTTACATAATAAAATGGATTCTAGATTTTATAGTTGAACTTTTTCATAAAAATTTTCAGTCAACCCCATTACACCTAGCAGCTGGATACAACAGAACAAGAATTGTACAGTTATTGATCCAACACGGAGCAGATGTACATGCTAAAGACAAAGGGTGAGAATATTTTATCACATCAACTATAAAGGAAAAACAAATTCTAGTATTTCATTTTGATCTTTCAAAATTTTTGTCTAGCCTCAGGTAACTAAATCCCTGTATTATTACATTGGTAAGTGCTGAAGTCAAATTTATCTTCAAGACTTCAGATGCAGAAACAATGTCTCTAATTTTACATCATGACGAAACAGCGTTTTTATAACTTCAGAAACCACAATTTTATGTCAGACATCAATGTTTAAAAGAAACTCAGTTATGAACATGATGAACAGAACATAGAAATATTCTTGTCAGTTCAAACATTCATACTCAGTAACAAAGTATATGTCATATGATCAACAGAATCTCCTTATCCTTTACACAGTTGTATCAGTGTAGACACACACAAGTTATCAATAATTGTTTCCTACACAGAAAACCATGCAATGTTCACTTGCACTTGCTAATACGTTAAAATTTAATTATTTTGCATTGTGAGAGAACCTTTTTACATTATTTACCTTATTGTTTTAGTGGACTGGTGCCTTTACACAATGCATGTTCCTATGGTCATTTTGAAGTTACAGAAATGCTGCTTAAAGTAAGTATTATTTGGAGTTTTCATGAAGTCAATAGACATTTTTTTTGGATCATCCTGGAATGCCAATGTCAAAAGAAAAAAATATGTATCATAGACTTAAATTAGCTTTTAATCAGTTGTAATAGATATATATAAAAAAAATATTAGAGATTTTAATGTAAAACATTGCACTAAATTGAACTTGAACTGCCTCAGTCATGTCTTAGATTTGAGGTTTAAGTTGATGTATCTGTATGTAATGATATTTACAGTCAGTTTTCATCACTAGTTATTCCAGTAATATATCAACCTTTTGCTAATTTTATGCAATCACATGTCAATGTTAAACATTACAGTTTTATTAATGTTATATTTTAGGCTGGTGCAAGTGTTAATGCTATGGACTTGTGGCAGTTTACACCATTACATGAAGCTGCATCTAAATCGCGTGTAGAAGTTTGTTCATTACTGCTGGCTCATGGAGCTGATCCTACATTAGTTAATTGTCATTCTAAAAGTGCTATAGATGTTTCTCCTACCAGAGAACTTCAAGAAAGATTACAATGTAAGTTGATGAAATATTCTAACACTGGTATCAACTTTGAATATTAACACAATAAATCTAACAATGATTGTATGTTAAAAAATATATATAAGAAGTCACCAAAGGGATCAGTTAAGTATCCTAAGTCAAAGTAAACCATAGCTCTTGGTAATCAAACTTTACTCAGTACTCACAGTACAAAATTAGTGCTCCAGTCACCAAATACAGTATTTTTTGGTTGATTTCTGAATCTGTGTATGAAAATTATGCTGCAAAGTTCTATGTACGCAAGGCCAGACTATGTCATGGAAATGAGGATAAAACAAAAGGGAATAGTCCAAATATTTTTACACAGAAAATTCAAGATTTGGCAAAAGAAAACCGTCCAAAATCTGTATGTAAACTTGTTGCTCCACTACTGGCAGCCATGGTGTTGCCCATGACAAGTATGTTATAAATGATCAACAGTGAAAAGAAAATGGATTGTGGTCTCTTTTTTTTAGAAATGTGTATAAGGGTTTTGGAGAGTAAGCACCTCTTTTAGAGTTAATTTGATGAACAGTGGAAAGATGATTGGATTGTGGACTTTTTTTTACAAATGATTATAAAGGTTGGTAAGAGTAAGCACCTCCTTTAGAGTTAGTTGGAGTTAAAATCTACTTCCAGAAGTGTTACATTTCATACATAGGTGGGTATTTATGAAGATAGTGGTTTCTGAACCCCAGTACAAATATTTCTGGATTATCCCTGAGTAAACGATTAATATCCTACTTTCCTTATTCTTAGAAATTATCAATATATTTTACAGATGAATTCAAAGGACATTCATTGTTGGAAGGTTGTAGACAAGCTGATCTTGCTAGAGTAAAGAAATATTTAGAGGTCGTTAACTTCAAGCATCCTTATACAGGGGAGACTGCATTGGTATGTTTATTGTATAATATAAAGACAGAAACATTAAATGAACATATATATTTATCTGTTCGTATGCAAATTTGTTTGTCTTTTAATTTTTTAAGACGGAATTACTAGATTTAGTAATAGATAGAGGAGATTTAAAATTGTTTACTTAAGCAAATGTTCTAAGATGTAGGTCAAAAGTGTCATGAAATTTGTTGATTCAAAATAAAAACATATTGAAACACTTCTTTAAAAAGTAAGTGTAAAAATAAATTTACACTAATTAGAAATGATGGATACAAAATATTTTAAATGAATAATGAATATATTTTGATAAATCATACAGTTTATTCCATTTTCTTTTATGAATGAAGATTGAGATGAGACATAGTTAAAATGAGTTATAAAGTTACATGATTTTTTTATAGTTCAGGTACATAAATTGTCCATTCAAAACCCTGCCACTGGAGTTAAGCAAGCAACCATCAAACAAAACCTACCTTACATTTCCTACCAATTTGAAACAATAATTTTTAAGTTAAAATTATTGTTGTTTGTTCCAGTTCAGAAAAACAAAGCCTACATGTATCATCCAATATATAAATATTTGCAGAAGAACTTTAATTGATAAGTCCTAAAAGGTTCTATTTATTCCACAGCATTGTACTGCAGCTTCACCTTTCCCTAAGAGGAAACAAGTTATGGAGGCATTGATAAGGAAAGGTGCCAACTTAAACGATAAAAACAAAGAGTAAGTTTTATTTATAACTAGAGAGATTATGACTTATTTAAAAAAAAATTCTTGTAGTTGTCTTCCTGAAAATGAAGTTACAGCATCTTTAAAAAATTACTTTGTCTTGTTGTTTTACAGCATGTTCATCTTATTTGAGAACAATCCAAAAAATTTAAAGTCGGAAGGTGTTGATAAAGTAAGAAACACACAACAGATTGTTTTATTGTCTTACCTGAAACAAAATTGAGGTGGAAGAGGAAATTTAGCAGTCCTTCATTTCATCTTCATGATCATTAGCATTTCGAGACATCTATAACTTTGTCAAAACTTGAAGGAATGTTATGAAAAGTTTTAATTTTTGGTGGGATTCTGTGCTTTACTGATAAATGGACTTATTTTTGTCAACATTTCACTTTTACACTGACAGAAGCAATCCAAGACGGGACACATGGTTCTACCGGTCATTTTACAATTCTATTATTGTTGTGATTGCCTGAAAGTTAGCATAAGATATGCAAGTTTAATTAATTTGAATTTGAAATTTTCAGGTTATTATCTCCTTGCATGTAGCAGCAGATAAAGCTCATTATGATGTGATGGATGTATTACTAAAACATGGTGCTAAAGTGAGTACTAATTTAGATTGGCATTTGACTGTAGGAAGACATTGATACAAAATATTGTAGAAGGATGCATATTTGAATGATAAGCTCTAAAAAATGTTAAAATTGTATTTCCAGATGGCCATCTATCAGGTCACTTACAAGATATCTAATTATTCTATTAGATAGATGTTGAAGCAGTTATAATTTTCAGTACTGGTTTTGAATAAAATTTAACACACATACACACCAAAAAGGTAACAGCAGCTGTCATTAGGGTTAATAAAAGAATTATTGCGGATCTCAGCCTATGACTTTTGTTATAACCTTTGTAAAAAGCCAGTTTTTGTGATAGTGACATTAGTGGCCCATCAGATACAAGCAGCTGGTTAGAACACTGGTGTGAGGTTGATTTCCAATCTGAAATATGCAGGCAGTCAACAAATTTTATTTAGTCCCAAAACTGTTGCCCTTTCAATATATTAAGTTTGAACTGCTGAAGTGTCTAATATTTTAAATAATACAATATGTTTGTTAATATTAAATAGGTATAACAAATGTATTGTACAGTAGAAAATTAATGGCTTTAATATGACAGTTTTTTTTTTTTTTTTGGGGGATAATTTTAGTGGTCATTATAAATGAAAAATTTCAAGCATAAGAATGTTATGAAAAAGCATGCACTGTTCATGTGTCACCTATTATCTTGAATTTTGAAGTGGTCTATAAACAAAAATGTCAAGTGTTGAATCAAAAATTTCTAGGGTTGAACTCTTGTATATTTACGGTAAATCTCATCTAAATCCAACTGTTAACCGTGGCAATATTGATTTAAGTACCTTACCTTTTTTAAAAGCTGGATAAAATTTGAAATCTAAGAAAAATGAGATAACACAATACAGTTTATGCTGCAAACAAGTGATAGTTTTCTGTTACATTCATAATCAGAAGTTTGATTTTCATATTTTTTCTGATTGCAGGTAAACGCAATAGATGGACTTGGTCAGACAGCATTACATCGTGTAGCTCAGCAGGGTAACATGCAAGCATGTCGACTCCTGATGTCGTACGGTGTTGATGCTTCCATTGTTTCTTTACATGGTTACACTGCGGCACAATTAGCTACAGAAAACATACAGAAAATGTTGAAAGGTTTGTTTCAAAACTTTATTTACTTGATACATGTAGCTTCTGACAATTGAATGAGAATCTTTTTTCTCCTATCTAAATACCAAAACACATACAGTCAAACCTGTATATAAAGGTCACCTTCAGGAACAGACCTTACAAGACAGGTGGCCTTTGAAATGAGGTTCAAAAAGCATAGGTATTACCTCAGCTGGAAAAGAAAAAAATTGCCTAGACAGGTTTTCTCTTATTAGAGGTCTGACTATGTTCAATTCATAATAAAACACATATGTTCAATTCACAACAAAACACATATGTTATATTTACAACAGTAGCAGTGTTTAAAATGAACCTTCAATGACATTATGGCAAATTTTTTTAAAATTCACTTCATGTAAAAAAAACTTGGTCATGAGGCAGTATAATCTATATAAAGCATGTAAATGTTTTGAAGGCAAACGGTTTTAGCTTTTTCAATGAAGTTTACCAACAATCATCATTGATTATATAATATATTATAATTCATTTCTTACAGAAGACCCACCTGTAGGAGGTACAGATGTAGATATACAGTTACTGGAGGCAGCAAAGGCTGGGGATATGGAGGTAGTTAAAGTAGGTTTACTCAACATAGATTGACATCAAAAGGAATAATTAAAACGATGTCATCAAATAAAAATTTAGGTTTATTTACATGGAGGTCATTTTGTGTCCATTTTGGGGAATTCTTGTGACCGAAACCTGTTTACTTTGAGTTCAAAATTGGCTGGGTTATTTGTTAATTTGGAAAATTCTGCATGATTTTGAAATATTTCTTATAAGTATTGATTTGTTTCTTTGTTTCTTTGGATCCAGGGGAATGCTTAAAATTCCATTGATTGTAATTAACCTGTTTTTAGCTTGTTATGGTAACATATTTTAAGAATCTATAGATCTCTCAGTGTCTTTTTCAAAATTATTTATTTCTTTATAAGAATAATGGACTGCTTTGTCAAAAATATTCATTATTTAAGTATTAGAAGTTACTTCACACACAAAATATTTTTTCAGAAATTAATATCAGCTAATCCACACTCAGTGAACTGTCGCGACCTGGATGGAAGACATTCGACACCTTTACATTTTGCTGCTGGATATAACAGAGTTACTGTGGTTGAATATTTACTACAGCATGGTGCCGACGTGCATGCTAAAGATAAAGGGTAATTATATTTACACCAATTTACAAGAGCATTACTGTGCAACAGAAATTTCCAAGTATGCTTTCATAAAGTCATTGTTGAAAGGACCTGACATACATTAGACTGAGTGGTTTGAGTTTCTATAAAAAATTTGTAATATGTTTAACTCAAGAATTAGATGTTAACCTAATTTCACATTCACGAAAATAAGTACAAACAGAATAGTTATAAAACTCAAAGTACTTGCTTTCTACAATACTTTAAAGTATGTTTGAACTCAAAGTTGCTTTCACTTGCCATTGACTCTACATTCTAAACATTAAGGAACATCTCAGATTCTTAAGATTGTCTTGCTTTAAAAGGTAAAACAAACAAAGGGATTGAATTTAAACAACTGAACTCATATTTTCATGTTTAGATATTTCCTCGACTTATATGCGTGTTTTTAACAACACGGAAAATCAGAATTAAGCAGTATTTATATTTAGTGTTTTTATAAATTTAGAAACACGTCAGAGGGATTTCCCAGTTTTGATATGCGAGAGTTCTCTGAATTCGATAAATCTATTTCTGTAATATAAGAACTGAAGTGGAGTTTTCTTATAAGTCACCGTTATGAAACTGATATTTGATATTGTACTTCCATAAAGAAATGGAGAACCATCTAGGTCGTTTAAATAAAATTGAATATACGTCCTTGCTACAAATCACAAGTCTAGGGTTTGTTTAGGTAATTATGCGCATGCGTATAGTTTTCTTGACTTCAAGGGGAATCAGATTGAATGATTGCTCTGGATTCCCAACTTCATTGATTAATTTGAAACTCATGAGATCCTTTCTATGTCTGTCTGCTATTGAGGGTTATTGTTGTTGCATAATTTTAAATCATATGCATCATTTAAATTAAAATAAATGTAGTCCACAACGCAAAGTTGTAACTAGAACACCCTTCAGCCGAAATGGAGTCTTCCAGACATCGCTCGAGTTGCCTCCCTTATACTTCCGTCAATTCTGAATCAAAATACGATGATACGTCGAAAAGATTAACTCGTTTTGTCGATAGACGCCGATTATATTAAAAGCGATCGCAATTTAAACAGAGGAATGTGTACGGAAAGGAGTCATGCCCACTGACCCAAAGGAAATTAAATATTTAAAGAGTTAGAAATGGGATTCCTCCTAGAATTCACGTAGGAAAATAGGCGATAAGGTACGAAGTGAAATACCTTCTCTCACTCTCAGTGACTGCTGTGGAAAGTAAACTTGGAAATGATAGTACAAAAATAAAACACAATAATTACATTATTCATACACTTGTATCGATGATTGGCTATTTTTAAAGTTGAATAACTATTCAGATTACGTAAATTACATTTTACATGTGCAGTTGAATTATTTTTGAAAATAATACTAATACATGTATCAATGAAAACAATGGCAATCGTATCCCTCAGAGCAATCATGCTCTTTGATTTATCTTTCAGAGGACTGGTTCCTTTACACAATGCATGTAGTTATGGACATTATGAAGTTACAGAACTACTGATAAAGGTAAGTTTTAGAGATTTGAACAACTGTTTGACACATTTGGAGCCCACTTCAGGAAAATTAGTGGAAGAAAAGTGATGTGGTGATGTAAATGAGGCATAAAGCTTATGAAATTCTAGAGTTACCAATATAAGAAATAATGTTAGTGTTCATAAGATATATATATATAACTACAGGTATAGCATTGCATAGTGAATTAAGGATTTGACACTTTATATAAATGTTTAATTCGGTAAAAGCCAAAAACATTTGTGATGCTTTGTAGTAGCTGGCCACTTTATATCACGTCAGTTTATATTGATACATTAAACATTCTGTTTGTTCCATCATTACATTTAACACTTGACATTTTATCATTACTCACCACTATGACAAATTTTTGTAAAGGATTATTCTGCCATGATATAATAGTGGAAATTCCTAAATCCATCATGTTATTACAGTACTCTAACCTTGGTAGAATTTTTTTTTAAATGAAAGCTCTAATTATTATGGGATTTAGCAAACTTAAGGAATTTCTTGATGAAATATTATATAAATGGGGCATTAGGATGGGTAAAGTAATATGTTTGTATTAAAGCCTCTCTTATGGCTGTTCCAGAATTATAATTGTATAGGGACATGGGAGGCACTTCTATTAAATTTGGTGGGTGATTGTTATTTTGTAAAGATAGCCTGAACAATTGAAGGAAATAATCAATTAAAATTGTATACATTGCAGGGTAAAATAAATATTGACTGTCATCCCGCCATACATTTATTTCTGAACAGCCTTTAGTATATTAGTAAATTAACTCAGTAGTTTTAACTCAAAACTGATAGTTAAAGCTGATTTTTTTGGAAAGGTATGATTTAAGCTTTTATTTTCATGCACTGATATTGCCGTTAAATGATTGCATTGATTCTTTGTATTTTCAGCATGGAGCATGTGTTAATGTGGCAGATCTATGGAAGTTTACTCCTTTACATGAAGCTGCTGCTAAAGGGAAATTTGAAATATGTAAATTATTGCTGAAGGTATGATACACATTCAATACAGCAAGGGTCAAAATATCATATGTAACTGTTTTTCATACATTTGCTTAGAAGGCACATTCAAATTTTAATCTGCTGATCTATTATGTTTGTAAACCACCTGAATGTTTAAAAGAAAAAAATATTGGTCCAATTGTTGAATATATAACAGCTTTGACTTTAAATCTTCAATTTTTTTTTTTAGTAATCAGACTTGTACTATTTAACCCTCTTTGGACTAATTTGTTCATAGAATAACACATTCTGACAGTAATAAGAATACCATTATTTCAAGCATTTATTTGGAAAAGTAGAATGATTAAATATTATTTATTGGGTACTAATTTTGTGGATTTCGTTGGTAACTGTTTACCACAAATTCAATGAAATAAAAAAAAACTTTAGAGTTGTATGGAAAATTTGATATAGGCCACAAAATCAAGTTTTCTAAATACACAATAATAAATGAATCCACAGTAGATCTTAAGTTTCATGTTTTATTTTTGCTTTCAGCATGGTGCAGATGCAACCAAAAAGAATAGGGATGGAAACACACCATTAGACCTTGTCAAAGAAGGTGATCATGATGTCGCTGATTTACTACGAGGTGATGCTGCATTGCTGGAAGCTGCCAAAAAAGGAAACTTGTCTCGAGTACAGAAATTATCAACACAAGAAAATATCAATTGTAGAGATAATCAAGGAAGAAATTCTACTCCACTGCATTTAGCAGGTAAATTACTGAAAAATGCACCATAAAAAAATCTATATTTGAATCTTTGGTATAAATGGTAAACTAAAAAGATTTTTTACATGCCAGAAATCTAAAAAGTTGCTTTTTCTTTATTCAGATTAAAAAATGTTTTAAAAATTACTGTTAATTCAGAACTAATGCAAACAAAATTATACAATAACAAATTTAGATGGCAATAACCAAAAGTTGTATATTATATTTTGTTATTAATATTCTACTGCGACATGTACAGTAATCACAGTTATTATCCTCTTACTATATTGTGTTTTGTTGAAATTTTGCCATAGTAAATGGAATCAATAAATTCTGAATTTACAGTAAACAATGTGTTGATTAACTTTCCTTTTTCTCATTTCAGCTGGATATAACAATGTTGAAGTAGCAGAATTTTTATTAGAGAACGGAGCAGATGTAAATGCACAAGACAAAGGAGGATTAATACCACTACACAATGCTTCATCATATGGGGTATGTATCAATATCTGCTACTCTCCAAACTTACATTCTTCCCTTGGTCAGGCCAATCTTCCTGTTGTGTAAAAACATACACAGAACAACACTTTAGTTGATAGATATACTGAAAATAATATTGTATGTATGTTTTACTGCAGAATTCAAATTGTCAGGCTGCCTCTTTTCGTCAAGCTTAAAATATTCCAGATTTTAAAATCTTAAATGAATAAAGTGATATTTTCCATAAATACCTCATTCATTTACTTTAAAAGTGTTATGCAATAAAGCCCAGCACCAAAGTTTTTTCCTGGTGAAGTTCTACATTTCCATCTTTGTGTCTATTTAAACTTCATTTCTGCAGCTGATTAAAGAAGATTTCTGGCTATTTTAGCATTCTAGAATATTCATTTTAACATTTTTAACATCTTGTTTCTCAGAAATGTTTGATTTTTTCTTTAAAAAATACTTTTAGACAACCGCAAATGTCAAGTTTTACTAAATGTTGGATTTTGATGGCCTAAAAAGTGATGCAAACAAAACTTAATTTTGTATTTGTAATCTCTATTTATTCATATTTGTGAGAAATAGTACAATCCTTACACTTTCCATCTTAAGTGTATGTCATATTTTAGATCAGTTTAAATTATTAGTTAATTTCAATCTTGTTAATAATGACATTCTATTAAATGTATACTGCATATTTATATTTCCTATTGAATTATGATTTTATTCTGGTTCATCTATTTATAGCATGTAGATATAGCAGCCTTGTTGATCAAGTTTAATACCTGTGTGAATGCTGTTGATAGATGGGGATTTACACCTCTCCATGAGGCAGCACAAAAAGGAAGAACTCAGCTCTGTGCTTTATTGGTATGTATTGTGAACCTGTCTCAATGAAACCCTTAGGGACTCATGAATTTGTTCTCTTTAGACAGGTGTTATGATCCATACAAGTTAAAAAATATTGATGTTGGTGTAAAGAGACTTTGGATCATGTTTGGTTTAGACAAGTTTCCTGTTTAGTTAGGGTTGACAAGTTTTAATGTATATATTAAGTTCAGAACATTAATATATACATTTTAACACACCATGGGTTTGATACAATATTTCTCTCCTCAAGGCAGTTGAATTTTTGAATTAAAATTGTGAGGTTTGAAGAGTGCTTAAAAATGTAACTATCAAGTATGGAAAAATATTGCATCACAGAAGATAAGTTACTTTTGATATGAACAGAGTGACTTAATTGTGTGATTAAGGTTTTTGCATTAGACCCACTTGGTCAATTTTATGTATCAGAATTTATAACTCGTAACTTTAATATACATGTGTTATCTTTGAATTAACATCTAAAATAAATATTCAACTTTTGCTCTTTTTAGCTGGCTCATGGTGCAGATTCATCCATGAAGAACCAGGAAGGTCAGACACCACTTGACTTAGCAACAGTAAGTTTTATGTTTTATTATACCCCAGTCTCATTAAGGCTATTTAAAAAGTGAGGTATATATTGAAGCACATGTTAATGCAGCTGTCACACTTTTGGTGATTTTGATGGATTTCACATTTACTGATCAAAACTTATGCGCCTTATTTTCTTTATAAACAATGATGGTTTTTATTCTGAAATATAGCAACAGTTCCACTTGACAGAAATTTTTTGAATTAAAAACACAATATTGTGGACTATACTAAACAGATCATGTTCTATATTGACAGAGATCATTTACTGTTCAAGAGTTTTGATTGGTGAATTAAAAGAGATATCTGGTATAAATGTCAATGAGGCACTAAACAATCAAGACAGCTTGTGAACAACAAATGTATTGAAATTATTTCTTTACATCTGTGAATCTAAATGTCATTATTCAATGTTTGTATGTAATCGATTGCAATCGATATTTTATCAAAAGTAATTATATTACTAGGCTCGATTTTTGTCAATTACATGCTTCAAAATTTTAAAAAATATAAGTTAAACACAATAATGTTGATCAACTTTAATTGTGAATACAAACCAAAAATTTCAAGATAAACACTGACATTTCAGGCTGATGATGTCAGAGCTTTAATACAAGATGCCATGCCACCTGTCTCCCAACCACCGACATTACAAAAGTCCCAGTTAATGACATCAGCTGTTGATAATACCAGTTCATCATCTGGTAACAGGTAAGTCTTAACTCTGACTCACAAAATGTTACATTACAGAAACCTTAGCTAATGACATCAGCTGTTGATAATACCAGTTCATCATCTGGTAACAGGTAAGTCTGATCTATCACAACCCAGTGTTCAAACTCACAAAATGTTACATTATAAAAGTCACAGCTAATGACATCAGCTGTTGATAATACCAGTTCATCGTCTGGTAACAGGTAAGTCTGATCTATCACAACCCACTGTTCAAACTCACAAAATGTTACATTACAGAAACCTTAGCTAATGACATCAGCTGTTGATAATACCAGTTCATCGTCTGGTAACAGGTAAGTCTTAACTCTGATCTATCATAACCCACTGTTCAAACTCACAAAATGTTACATTAC
This sequence comes from Mytilus coruscus, assembly GCA_017311375.1. Taxonomy (NCBI): domain Eukaryota; kingdom Metazoa; phylum Mollusca; class Bivalvia; order Mytilida; family Mytilidae; genus Mytilus; species Mytilus coruscus. The sequence goes on along the minus strand of CM029601.1, from coordinate 117,102,234 downwards.
AGAAACCTTAGCTAATGACATCAGCTGTTGATAATACCAGTTCATCATCTGGTAACAGGTAAGTCTTAACTCTGTTCTACCTGTCTCCCAACCACCAACATTACAAAAGTCCCAGTTAATGACGTCAGCTGTTAATAATACCAGTTCATCGTCTGGTAACAGGTAAGTCTTAACCTTAGCTAATGACATCAGCTGTTGATAATACCAGTTCATCATCTGGTAACAGGTAAGTCTTAACTCTATTCTATCACAACACACCAACATTACAAAAGTCCCAGTTAATGACGTCAGCTGTTGATAATACCAGTTCATCATCTGGTAACAGGTAAGTCTTAACTCTGACTCACAAAATGTTACATTACAGAAACCTTAGCTAATGACATCAGCTGTTGATAATACCAGTTCATCGTCTGGTAACAGGTAAGTCTTAACTCTGTTCTATCACAACCCACCAACATTACAAAATTCCCAGTTAATGACGTCAGCTGTTGATAATACCAGTTCATCATCTGGTAACAGGTAAGTCTTAACTCTGTTCTATCACAACACACCAACATTACAAAAGTAGTTAAACAAATACCAGTTGGTAACAGGTAAGTCTTAACTCTGAAGAAAATATAAAATCAGTAGATTAATTATATACAACCCACTGTTCAAACTCACAAAATGTTACATTACAGAAACCGTAGCTAATGACATCAGCTGTTCATAATACCAGTTCATCGTCTGGTAACAGGTAAGTCTTAACTCTGATCTATCACAACCCACTGTTCAAACTCACAAAATGTTACATTACAGAAACCTTAGCTAATGACATCAGCTGTTGATAATACCAGTTCATCTTCTGGTAACAGGTAAGTCTTAACTCTGATCTATCATAACCCACTGTTCAAACTCACAAAATGTTACATTACAGAAACCTTAGCTAATGATATCATTTAGTAATAATAAATCTCTGATACTCTTCTCTCACAATTTTCAACAACATAGAAATTTCAGCTCATCACCTGGTAAAATGACAGTATTTTACAAATGATTTAATCCTTTTTAAAAGTTTAGGATAATCCACCTCAATTATAGGTTATAAAACTGCCAATGGAGTACAACTATAACCTGGGGCAAAATAATGTAAATCTCCATCTTAATTAGACAAACAGTAATTGAAATAAAAACAAAGTATGTGTCTTATATAGTGATTAGAAGACTTTGATCATCTGATTAATAAAGACAAGAAGTTTGTTAAGATTTTTTATTCTCTAATAAAATTATAAACAGTATATATTTATAGTGTCAAAGAGGGATACATGTATCTTTTCTGAAAATAATTTCAATGCATAGGCATTGGTTCATTATTAAAAGGATTTTGTGTACTTTCTTATTCTTTATATACATGTATATCACAACATTATAAGAAATCAACTGTTTATCTATTCTAAGCTTAAATCTTATTGAAAATTATGCTTTTAGGAAATTTAAAACAAATAGCTTACTACTGTAAGGAAGTACAGAACTTAACTTAAGTAGATATAGGAAGATGTGGTGTGTGTGCCAATGAGACAACTCTCCATCCAAATAACAATTTATAAAAGTAAACCATTATAGGTCAATGTACGGCCTTCAACACGGAGCCTTGGCTCACACCGAACAACAAGCTATAAAGGGCCCCAAAAGTACTAGTGTAAAACCATTCAAACGGTAAAACCAACGGTCTAGTATATATAAAAAAACGAGAACGAGAAACACGATAAATTACATAAACAAACGACAACTACTGTACATCAGATTCCTGACTTAGGACAGGTGCAAACATTTGCAGCGGATTAAACGCTTTAATGGTACCAAACCTTCTCCTTTTTCTGAAACAATAGTATAACATCACAACATAGAAAACACACGATAAGACACATTTCTTGTTTTAAATCTTATTTTCTTATTTTAATATAAAATGTGTTGACTTATTGACAAGCACATAAATCCATTTGTTTCAAAAGCTAGATATAAAGTAAATTATGGTAGGGGATCTGGTTGATCATAATGCAGCTTGAGACAATAGATAGAAATATAAAGGCAGTTGATAAACTCTTAAGTCATATCAGTACTTCAAAGTGATGACTACATACATGTTTTCATTTAAAATAGGTTATATTTCATCAAACTATTTTACTAAAGTAATCGAAATGTAATCGAAAGTAATCGATGATTACAGCATGATTTTTGCTGTAATCGATTAAATTACGATTACATGTAATCGAAAATGTCTTCGATTACAGATTACTGTCGATTACTGGAAAAAATGTAATCAATTACAATCGATTACGATTACAGATTACGATTACCCCATCCCTGTAAACAATCAAGACAGCTTGTGAACAACAAATGTATTGAAATTATTTCTTTACATCTGTGAATCTAAATGTCATTATTTAATGTTATTTTATTTTATTGCAGTATATGCTATTATTTCAAGACTATAACCTGTAAAAGGATTTTTTGAAAGTATATTTAGAAATATATTTGATTTACTTTTCTTCACTGTTGAATAGAAAGTTTCTAGGCTCATAAATATTTTTGTTGAAGATACAAATTTAATATCAAGAGATGTTAATTAAATATGTAGGACTCTAAAGTGCGATGGTCACGCTAAAGTGCGATGGTCTACGCTAAAGTACGATGGTGTCTCACGCTAAAGTGCGATGATTGCTAGTTTGCTAAATTACGATGGTATAGCACGCTAAAGTGCGATGGAACAATAGGGTAAGGTTCGAGGGCTTAAAACATTCAGTAAAGTACATGGATGTTAAAAACAAGTCTTTTTGCAGAAGCTAGTATGCTAAGGTATAACATATGTAATAGGCTTTATGATTGACCGATAGGCTAAAGTGATTGTTTCTAAATTTAGAAGACCGACCACGTAATCCTTGCTAAAAGGTAATTTATGTGTCACAAAATACTATATTTCTTGTTAAATGATTTTTAACAATTTCTTTCGTATTTAATATTTGGATACTTGGTGTAGCTTGTCACTCACAAAGTCTATCAATAACTTTACAGTCATCATTGTAAATTACAAATACAAAATGCGTTCATTGTCGGAATAAGTAAGTTAGCATTTTTTGATACAAGGCTTCAAGCTTAAATGCGAGAAAAATGCGATATTCGCCGAGCTTTCTCCTTTTTAACACGACATACGTGTGCATGTCATATTTTCCTACACTGAACAAGCTATGTTTTAGCCGACAATTTATAATTTACACTTAAAAAACATGTACCTTTATTTTACCGACGTTACTTTTCAATAAAATCGACTGACAATATTTTAATGGGGACAGCAAAGTAAACTGCAACGTAAACAAATCATATGATTTAAATGTATCCATTCCCTTCCAATAGAAGCAGGATATAGGATACCTATGCGTATACTATTTTGTATCTATATAGTAAAATGGTCGACTGCAGGACACAAGTCCTTCTTCCAGCACCCCAAAAAAAAAAAAAACACATTTGCTTCAGCCGACAAAGCACGGTTAGGTCTGAAATTAAGTCATGGACGTTTGATTTAAAAGTTGTTAATCAAATACTAGTATTCTTAATTTATCTTCCGGCATATTCATTTTGGTTTGTATAAACGACTGTTAACGCCATAATCCAACCACGTTTCTTACGCCTATACTTTCGCGGACCATCGGACTTTAGCGTATGGAAGCATCGCACTTTAGCGCAGACCATCGCACTTTAGCATGACCATCGCACTTTAGCGTCCCCATCGCACTTTAGAGTCCTACAAATATATTCTGTAATGTTAAGAAAATTAATTGTGAATACAAACCAAAATTTCAAGATAAACACTGACTGTTTCAGGCTGATGATGTCAGAGCTTTAATACAAGATGCCATGCCACCTGTCTCCCAACCACCGACATTACAAAAGTCCCAGTTAATGACATCAGCTGTTGATAATACCAGTTCATCTTCTGGTAACAGGTAAGTCTTAACCTTAGCTAATGACATCAGCTGTTGATAATACCAGTTCATCTTCTGGTAACAGGTAAGTCTTAACCTTAGCTAACGACATCAGCTGTTGATAATACCAGTTCATCTTCTGGTAACAGGTAAGTCGAACTCTCACAACACACTGTTCAAACTCACAAAATGTTACATTACAGAAACCTTAGCTAATGACATTAGCTGTTGATAATACCAGTTCATCGCCTGGTAACAGGTAAGTCTGATCTATCACAACCCACTGTTCAAACTCACAAAATGTTACATTACAGAAACCTTAGCTAATGACATCAGCTGTTGATAATACCAGTTCATCTTCTGGTAACAGGTAAGTCTTAACTCTGTTCTATCTCAACCCAATGACATCAGCTGTTGATAATACCAGTTCATCTTCTGGTAACAGGTAAGTCTTAACTCTGTTCTATCTCAACCCAATGACATCAGCTGTTGATAATACCAGTTCATCATCTGGTAACAGGTAAGTCTTAACTCTGATCTATCACCACCCACTGTTCAAACTCACAAAATGTTACATTACAGAAACCTTAGCTAATGACATCAGCTGTTGATAATACCAGTTCATCGTCTGGTAACAGGTAAGTCTTAACTCTGATCTATCACAACTCACTGTTCAAACTCACAAAATGTTACATTACAGAAACCTTAGCTAATGACATCAGCTGTTGATAATACCAGTTCATCGTCTGGTAACAGGTAACTCTGATCTATCACCACCCACTGTTCAAACTCACAAAATGTTACATTACAGAAACCTTAGCTAATGACATCAGCTGTTGATAATACCAGTTCATCGTCTGGTAACAGGCAAGTCTTAACTCTGATCTATCACAACACACTGTTCAAACTCACAAAATGTTACATTACAGAAACCTTAGCTAATGACATCAGCTGTTGATAATACCAGTTCATCATCTGGTAACAGGTAAGTCTGATCTATCACAACCCAGTGTTCAAACTCACAAAATGTTACATTATAAAAGTCACAGCTAATGACATCAGCTGTTGATAATACCAGTTCATCGTCTGGTAACAGGTAAGTCTGATCTATCACAACCCACTGTTCAAACTCACAAAATGTTACATTACAGAAACCTTAGCTAATGACATCAGCTGTTGATAATACCAGTTCATCATCTGGTAACAGGTAAGTCTGATCTATCACAACCCACTGTTCAAACTCACAAAATGTTACATTACAGAAACCTTAGCTAATGACATCAGCTGTTGATAATACCAGTTCATCGTCTGGTAACAGGTAAGTCTGATCTATCACAACCCACTGTTCAAACTCACAAAATGTTACATTACAGAAACCTTAGCTAATGACATCAGCTGTTGATAATACCAGTTCATCGTCTGGTAACAGGTAAGTCTGATCTATCACAACCCACTGTTCAAACTCACAAAATGTTACATTACAGAAACCTTAGCTAATGACATCAGCTGTTGATAATACCAGTTCATCGTCTGGTAACAGGTAATTCTGATCTATCGCAACCCACTGTTCAAACTCACAAAATGTTACATTACAGAAACCGTAGCTAATGACATCAGCTGTTCATAATACCAGTTCATCGTCTGGTAACAGGTAAGTCTTAACTCTGATCTATCACAACACACTGTTCAAACTCACAAAATGTTACATTACAGAAACCTTAGCTAATGACATCAGCTGTTGATAATACCAGTTCATCGTCTGGTAACAGGCAAGTCTTAACTCTGATCTATCACAACACACTGTTCAAACTCACAAAATGTTACATTACAGAAACCTTAGCTAATGACATCAGCTGTTGATAATACCAGTTCATCTTCTGGTAACAGGTAAGTCTGTTCTATCACAACCCACTGTTCAAACTCACAAAATGTTACATTATAAAAGTCACAGCTAATGACATCAGCTGTTGATAATACCAGTTCATCGTCTGGTAACAGGTAAGTCTGATCTATCACAACCCACTGTTCAAACTCACAAAATGTTACATTACAGAAACCTTAGCTAATGACATCAGCTGTTGATAATACCAGTTCATCGTCTGGTAACAGGTAAGTCTGATCTATCACAACCCACTGTTCAAACTCACAAAATGTTACATTACAGAAACCTTAGCTAATGACATCAGCTGTTGATAATACCAGTTCATCGTCTGGTAACAGGTAAGTCTGATCTATCACAACCCACTGTTCAAACTCACAAAATGTTACATTACAGAAACCTTAGCTAATGACATCAGCTGTTGATAATACCAGTTCATCGCCTGGTAACAGGTAAGTCTGATCTATCACAACCCACTGTTCAAACTCACAAAATGTTACATTACAGAAACCTTAGCTAATGACATCAGCTGTTGATAATACCAGTTCATCGTCTGGTAACAGGTAATTCTTAACTTTGTTCTATCACAACACACTGTTCAAACTCACAAAATGTTACATTACAGAAACCTTAGCTAATGACATCAGCTGTTGATAATACCAGTTCATCGTCTGGTAACAGGTAAGTCTGTTCTATCACAACCCACTGTTCAAACTCACAAAATGTTACATTACAAAAGTCACAGCTAATGACATCAGCTGTTGATAATACCAGTTCATCATCTGGTAACAGGTAAGTCTGTTCTATCACAACCCACTGTTCAAACTCACAAAATGTTACATTATAAAAGTCACAGCTAATGACATCAGCTGTTGATAATACCAGTTCATCGCCTGGTAACAGGTAAGTCTGATCTATCACAACCCACTGTTCCAACTCACAAAATGTTACATTACAAAAGTCACAGCTAATGACATCAGCTGTTGATAATACCAGTTCATCGTCTGGTAACAGGTAAGTCTTAACTCTGATCTATCACAACACACTGTTCAAACTCACAAAATGTTACATTACAGAAACCTTAGCTAATGACATCAGCTGTTGATAATACCAGTTCATCGTCTGGTAACAGGTAAGTCTTAACTCTGATCTATCACCACCCACTGTTCAAACTCACAAAATGTTACATTACAGAAACCTTAGCTAATGACATCAGCTGTTGATAATACCAGTTCATCGTCTGGTAACAGGCAAGTCTTAACTCTGTTCTATCACAACCCACTGTTCAAACTCACAAAATGTTACATTACAGAAACCTTAGCTAATGACATCAGCTGTTGATAATACCAGTTCATCGTCTGGTAACAGGTAAGTCTTAACTCTGAATTATCACAACACACTGTTCAAACACACAAAATGTTACATTACAGAAACCTTAGCTAATGACATCAGCTGTTGATAATACCAGTTCATCATCTGGTAACAGGTAAGTCTGTTCTATCACAACCCACTGTTCAAACTCACAAAATGTTACATTACAGAAACCTTAGCTAATGATATCATTTAGTAATAATAAATCTCTGATACTCTTCTCTCACAATTTTCAACAACATAGAAATTTCAGCTCATCACCTGGTAAAATGACAGTATTTTACTTTTAAATGAACATTAGCAACTCTCAATATCTGTCTGAAAAAGGTGCATTTAAAAGTCATTAGTGGAGTAGGATCAGACAAATCACGATACAGTAGTCAAAATACCATTAACAACAAGATGGAACAACATAAATCCTTCATGGGGGTCTAGTACAAAGCAACATTGATGATCATATCACATTAAAATGTTATTGTCGTTTATATGCATGTAATATTCACCAAACGATGGGTAGACCTATATCAATTAATCAGTCGAAACAACCAACATTACAAGAAAATTGACTGAGGACAACCATGATTGATGAAAGCAGTTCTCCCTGAGATGTTTGCTAGTAGTACCGAAGCTAATAAACATAATAATAAGATGTGAAATCTATATCAAACAAACATGCTTTATTTTTGTTCACTAAGTGTATGTTATATTTAATAATGTAGCATATTTTTCTCCACAAAAAGTTTTTTGTTGGTATAACAGTGTGCTGAAAAAAATTAAATGTTTTGTATTAATTTCAGTACAATGTTTACCAGTACAGATTTAGGAGCTGCTGCAGGGGCATCGGTAGCCTCTGGTGGTATGCCATCTAGTCCTCAAGGTGGGGATGGGGCCCAAATGGAACGTACAATGGCTGAAGGAGAACGAACTGTGGACAATATTAGTGTTTCGTCATTCTTAACTAGTATTGGACTGGAACAGTTAAGAGATATTTTTGAAAAAGAACAAATTACTATGGATATTTTAGTTGAAATGGGACATGATGAATTAAAAGACATTGGTATAAATGCTTATGGACATCGACATAAGATTCTAAAAGGATTAGAAAAAATGGTGTCCGGAAAAGGTGGGTATCTTATCAGTTGTATACAGCATGTAGAACACTTTTTCCAAAAATAGTACAGCGCAAATAACTGAATTAAATGATTTTTTAATTGCAGTGAAATTTTATGCTTTAAACTATACATGATGTAAGAAAATTGAAGTTTTAGAGATTTTGTTGATATTTAGTTACAAATTTTAGAATGGTTAGGCTCATGTAAACAGTTTCATTTCCAAGGAACTTGCTTTGAATGCAAATATTGTTTGCTGCAGGTCATGGAACCAGGAAGTAATTTTAAAATCTGTACAAACAGCAGTATTTTATATACATTTATTTAAATACCTTCTAAAAACATAAGAAAACAGTTGGTTAAAATATTTGTGTATTTTTCATAGTTTTAAAAAGATATATTGTTTTAAAAAAGTTCTAAATAGCATTTTGATTGCGAATCCATAAAGACAAGCAAAACTTCATTTGTGATTCTAAAAAAATTTGATATATAAACCATCACTAAGGATTTTGTCTGTGTAATGCAGGAAGTTCCATTCTAACACCAGTTCCACACCAAGGTACAGTTCTTGTAGATCTGACTACAGATGATCCTGAATATATTTCTGTTGATGAACAGGTAAGGATTTTAAAATATCTAATTGCTAAGCTTTATGTTGAGTTTCCTGTTATTTGCTAATTAAATTATTGTCATTTTTAACTCAGAATATCAAGTTGACCAAAAAAAGGATATAGCTATGTCAGCGTCTTAAGAAAGATTGTAAAAGCGTTAGGGCTATTCCAGAAATAAATGTAAAGGGGGGGGGGGGCACTTTTATTTAAACCATCATGCATACAATTTTCATTGATTATTTCATATAATTGTTAAGTCTGTCTAAAATTACCACCGCCCATCAAATTTTCATAAAAGTGACTTCAGACCCACCCATTCAATTCTGGAAAAACCCTTAGAGAAAAGTCATATGCCTCTGCCTTGAAAGGAAAAAGCACTTAGTTTCACATCTATTAATATCCCCTGCTATCTGCATTTCAGAATGCAAAAAGAGTAAATTTTTCAATTGAAAGAAAATTTGAGCTTTGTTTTACCATTGGTATGAGTAAAGAAAATTTCATTTTTAGCTTGTTGAAGGTATTCTATATATTATTATATATTACAGATGGAGAGTACATTGAGAGAACATAAAGACAATGTGGGTGGTACTTACAACAAATACAATATGTTAAAAGTAAGTAAGTTCTGTCTTTTTAAGGGTATATATGATTGAGAAAATGTACCATGAGATATTTACAAGATAGGACACTTCTGCATAGAGAATCTCAATACATTCCTTACTTGCATGGAACAAACACTTTTAAATAGTCTCACATTCTCTTTTTGTATAAGAAAATCCCATGTCTTGTTGTCAGTATGCATGTTAAACAAACAGTGATTTGAGTCAATATGAAATTCAGACCTACTCCTTTTCATAGGGAACTTCACATACACATGTACACAAATTAAAAAAATATTGGTAGAATAGGTGTGACACAGGCAGTTACAATGTTACACCAAAATAAATACATTAGAATTAAAAGGCACATTAATTGAAGGAAATATATTTTTAGATGTGTAATCTCAAATTTTATTAAAGGCTTTTCATTATTTTTACATATTTGTGTGAGATATTTTAGACATTTATACTAAACAGTGCATTGTATTCCAACAGATACAGAAGATCAGTAATAAAAGATTATGGGCTAGATACTGCCATAGACGAAAGGAAGTAGCTGAGGAGAATCATGGACATGAAAATGAGAGGCTCTTGTTTCATGGTTCTCCATTCCTTAATGCTATAGTTCAGAAAGGATTCGACGAAAGACATGCTTACATTGGGGGAATGTTTGGAGCAGGTATGTATTAATTCAGCACCCATTCCTTCTTAAATTCTCTTATAGATGACAATGAACTTGTTAGATGGCTTTGAATTAAATTTCTGGAAATTAGATTAACAATATGGCACATTTAAGTGGTTATATTTTACTATTTTACTAGGTATATTATGTATTAAAGTTAGAAATATTTGCTTCAGTTTTATTTTCCTTTCTTGACAGGAAAAGCAAAAGAAAATTAATTATGATATTGATTGAACAGAATGAATATTGCCTTGAAAATGTCAAAAAAGCAAATAAAAGGAAGTCAGATAAAGGTTTTATAAGAGGACGCGACTGAATAAACAAACAAACAATCGAAAATATTTTAAGAAAATTGAATATAGAATGCTTTAAAAGGGGTGTTAAAGCTTACTATTCATTCTAATCATACTCCTATTTTATTTATTACAGGAATTTATTTTGCTGAAAATTCGTCTAAAAGTAATCAGTATGTGTATGGTATTGGTGGGGGGACAGGGTGTCCTGCACATAAAGACAGGTCATGCTATATATGTCAGAGGTAAGAAAAGTAATAAGTATGTGTATGGTATTGGGGGGGGACAGGGTGTCCTGCACATAAAGACAGATCATGCTATATATGTCAGAGGTAAGAAAAGTAATCAGTATGTGTATGGTATTGGTGGGGGGACAGGATGTCCTGCACATAAAGACAGATCATGCTATATATGTCAGAGGTAAGAAAAGTAATAAGTATGTGTATGGTATTGGTGGGGGGACAGGATGTCCTGCTCATAAAGACAGATCATGCTATATATGTCAGAGGTAAGAAAAGTAATCACTATGTGTATGGTATTGGTGGGGGGACAGGATGTACTGCACATAAAGACGGATCATGCTATATGTCAGAGGTGTATGGTATTGGTAGTGGGACAGGGTGTCCTGCTCATAAAGACAGATCATGCTATATATGTCAGAGGTAAGAAAAGTAATCAGTATGTGTATGGTATTGGGGGATGTCCTGCACATAAAGATAGATCATGCTATATATGTCAGAGGTAAGAAAAGTAATCAGTATGTGTATGGTATTGGTGGGGGGACAGGATGTCCTGCACATAAAGACAGATCATGCTATATATGTCAGAGGTAAGAAAAGTAATCAGTATGTGTATGGTATTGGTGGGGGGACAGGGTGTCCTGCTCATAAAGATAGATCATGCTATATATGTCAGAGGTAAGAAAAGTAATCAGTATGTGTATGGTATTGGTGGGGGGACAGGGTGTCCTGCTCATAAAGATAGATCATGCTATATATGTCAGAGGTAAGAAAAGTAATCAGTATGTGTATGGTATTGGTGGGGGGACAGGATGTCCTGCTCATAAAGATAGATCATGCTATATATGTCAGAGGTCGGACACATTCTTCTTTTATTCATGCTTATTTTATCTAGCAGTATTGGGTTTTCTTCTTCATCCATATAGTTAATTTGTTTTAATCACCTGCTGGTGCACTACACTGATACTGCATATTCAGAATGATTTCTTACTGGATGGAGGACATGAACATAACACTTAAATGAATTATATGATAGAAGTTGAAATTTTAGTAATTTGGCATATGTATGGAACAGGAATATTCTCACTTATTAGTTAGATGAATTTTAAAAATATTCTTACATATGAAATTAATACAAAGCTACAAAATGATTTAAAATAAAATAATAAGATTTGGTATGGTTCCAAATGAGAAAACTATCCACCCCAGACCAAATGATATGGATGTAAACAACTATACATGTAGGTCACTGTACTGCTTTCAACAATGAGCAAAACGAAATGTGAAGTATATTAAAACATAAAATATACTTGGTATAAAGGATGGATATTGAATGAATACCACAAACCAAATAAAAAATATACTGGACAAGTAAGCCTCCATGAAATATATTATGCAACATATGTATTGGAAGAGACTTTTTATTAGTAAGTCTGTAGATTTAAGAGTTGATTGTTAGTTCACAGATTGTATAAACACTTTTAATTTTTTCAGACAATTATTACTGTGTCGAGTGACGTTGGGAAAATCCTTCTTACAGTTTAGTGCAATAAAGATGGCCCATTCACCACCAGGCCATCATTCCATTATAGGGCGACCCAGTAGTGGAGGTCTGATGTTTCCAGAGTATGTTGTATACCGAGGAGAACAGGTGTGTAGAGTATTGACATGTCAATTTATTATCTTATAACGGGGGACAACTCCTCCTGTTCATCTATTTTTGTCATGATGTTTGTGTACATCTCAGTGGCGGATCCAGAAATTTTCATAAGGGGGGGCCCTCTGACTTTCTAAGAGGGGCCCGCTCCAGTCATGCTTCAGTGATTCCCTATATAATCAACCAAATTTTTCCCAAAAAAGGGGGGCCCAGGCCCCCTGAAAAACCCTCTAAATCCGCCTCTGCATCTATGTTTTCATAATGTTTGTTTTCATCTATGTTTGTCATGATAAGCATTTGTACTAAAAGCCAAGTTATAAGCCTTGACCAGTCATAGTAGGATGATACTCTTTACATGTCTTTTCTGAAAATGAAAATCCATACACAAATGTGGTTACCTTTACCTTTATTACATAAGTAGTTACAGGTTTCTGATTTTTGTTTTGATTACTGGAAATGTAATGATGAACTCTAACTCGGGAGTACATTGTCAAAAAATTGCAATTTTATTTTAAAAGCTGAGTTCTGTGATGGAGATAGCGAAATATGATATTGGAACTATATCTCAAAGTATGATTAAAAATTGTATTCAGTCTCTCCAGTATAGATATAAGAAATAGATATGTATGTATTGAAAATGTAAACCCTTTAATCCTTTTTCAATTTTAATGCTTTTAAATGCATGTAATTTTTTTACATTCCAGGCATATCCAGAATATTTGATAACATTTAAAATAGTAAAGCCAGACAACACAGAAGATAGTGCCAAGAAGTCATAGCAGGAGACATTTACTGTTAACAAAACCTTGTAGATCTGCTTTAAATTGTTAGACATAACAGTATTTTAATTGTCAAACCATTTGTTTTATCATTCATGTTATGGTTGTTATCCAAATCAAATTTTTAGTAAGTCATTGTTGTGTACCCACACTTAAAATAAGGAGGGTCTAATATTATTGGTTCATGAGTTTTGTTGCCTAGGATGTGGATCATTTATTCATTGGACCATGTTATTCATAATTTTCTTATTAAAGAGGTTTCTTCATACTGGATCATCTTTGTTTTGCAATCTTTAATTTTTCCCCAAGCCATTGAGCAGCTATAAATAAGATATGTGTGAAATTTAATGGAAAAATATGAAAGCCATCTGTAATATTTATTTTAATATAACTTGTGAAAGATCAGTTGATATTCTATAAATTTCTTGTTATTCATAAGCTATTAATTTTCATGGAGTTAGTATGAATAAACAAACCATCTATAGAAATTCTACAAAAAAAGCAGTATTTGTCCTTTTATATGTAAGATTTTTTTTAAACTCAATGTCATGAAACAAAATTTGCCAAGACAATGAAAGTAAGAGTCCAAAAAAATTGAATAAATCTGTAGTATTATGGTTTTTATAAAAGTAGATTTCATTGTTAACTTTGAATAAATCAAAGATTTTGTTATGTGAAGTTTTATTTAGAAATCCATTAAATGCATGACAAAAAAAAATAGGAATCATACCAAAGTTCTGATCATGTAGGGAAATAAACTGTCATGGTTCTTGAGAGCTGTTCCAAAATTGGTTGTTATGAGAGGGATGGGGGACACTCAAATCAGTATATTGTCAGTGGTTGCATTTTCCCTATAATTTTGAAAGGGTTAGAAGTAAATTGCCCCCATGCATTTCTTTCTGAAACAGCTCTGACACATAAGCCTCAATGCATGATTGCAAATCCATATTTTAACATTTAAGGGGGTGTTTTCATTGTTGCTAAAAATGGTGAAAAAAATAAAAAAACTATAATTCATCTTCAATATTTTTTAAAATTTCATACCATCATATTTATTCTGTATAGCAAACCTGTGAACAATTGTATGGATTTTAAATTAAACACCAGTTTCTCATGGTTTATTCAGAAATGTCAAATAACATTGCTGAAATACTGGTTTTGGTATATTATTAACTTCCCTCTAAGTTTTGGTGTTCTAACTAATAGAAATGTGTGTTGTATCCATTGTTTATTATTATCTTGCTTTTATTTCTGTCTCTTATTTTCTATTTCCTATTTGCTCTGAATGTTTGTTATTCCCAAGTATTTTTGTGTTTAATCTGTGTATTTCATGTTTGAATGAAAGAGTGAAACTGATATGAGAGAAAGTATTTTAACATTTTCAAAAATTTCATATCAACTTGCAATACTATTATACATATCCATTGATCATCTGTAATTTTTCATGATGATAAAGTGTGCACACTGTGTTACATTGTCTTTGAGTCAAAAAATTGTTTCAAAATTAAAATAAGGAAAAATTTTAAAAAATAAAACATTAAGATAATGCAGAGATTTTTCACTAGTTTTCTTGATTGATTTAATTGAACATTTAGTAAAGTAATAACTATATATATTACAAAAAATACAGATGGGAAATGGAAACAATGTTCTTGTTACTTTTTTAAGTAATGGTTTTTATTTTCAACCAATATTAAATTTTCTTGCCTTGTTTACTGAGAGTGAATAAAGAGATTTGCTGTTTGATATTTCAAGCAAAACAACAAAAAACAAAACTTATTACTGCAAAAGGTTGTATTTTAAACAGAAAAAATTTTACAACAAAAACTTAAGTGGCATTTTCAAGGGTTAGTTGTGTTAACAAATGTTGGAATTCACAAAAGTTGCAAGAGAATTACACTGCTGATTTTAACTTATTTTCTGTTGAATCAATTTTTACATGTGTTTTAGCTCAGTTATTTTTTTTTTATTATTTGTCATTTATTTAATTTATTGGTTTTCAATTATAATTAAAAATTTTAATTAAAGAAGAAGAGAAATTACAACACTTTTGGAAGATGATCAGTTTGACAGCTGTTTTTTTTTCAGATATCTTGAAATCATTTTGAAAAACAGATAAAATTCATGTGCCTACAATAAAAAAAAATAAAAACAATCTAAACAATCACAAAAAAAATATCCAATGCTTTTCTCATATAATACTAATGAGTGGATATGATACTATCAAACCTTAAAAGTTCATTTGTTTAAAAAAAAAGCAAACATTTCTAATGAAAAGTGAGTTTGGTATGTCAGACAAGCATAGAGATTGCTTGAACCATGTTTTATGTATAGAAACCAAATTATCCAGTTGTTGGGTTAATGTTTTAGAGCTTGCCATGTATTTAATTGTACATATTAGTTAACCAGTTTTTGTTACAATTGTATACATTGTATATAATGTAAACTAAATTATCTATTGTCATTAAATGTGAATCTGATTAAAACTCATATCTTGTTATTATACTCCATTAACAGATTTCTTCATAGTACACACTTGCCACATTTTTCCATAAAACAAAATTTTCTACAATATAAATAGAATAATACACAAATTACAGTTTAATGTAAAACGTTACATAACACACAAAGAAATTCAATGTAGAAATATCACAGATGAAATCTCTCTTAGACATAGTTCTTAACGATACACAAAACAGTTCAGTATAGAAATTTTACAAATGAAGATCTTGCATACGACAATTGAATGCCACAAGGTACACAAAGCAGGGTTAGATATAAAAATACAACATGCAGATCTAGATCTCTCGCACAAAACAGTTCAATGCCAAACGGAACACAAAAAAACAGTTCAATATAGAAATACAACTGATGAAGATCTCGCATAAACAGTTAAATGCAAAACAGTACACAAAAACAGTTCAATATAGAATGCAACGGATGAAGATCTCCCATAGACAGCTAACTGCAAAACGGTACAAAAAGCCTCATTCAATAGCAGTATATATTATATAAGTTTTACTGTTCTAAAGGCTGACTTGATCTTTGTTTTCATTTGGTTATTGCGTACAGATATCAATTGCTTTCAGCTTACTTGCACATTCTGTTTATGAAGTTGCATCTTTTGAATGTGACATTGTCTCTCTCATTTCAATTGTTCCATTGTCACCTGAATTAAACCCAAAACGTGGTGTTATCTGCAGATTGAGTGGTGGAACTTGTGTCATACACATGTTCTATGACTTTTAAAAATGTAACATATACTGATTCTTTTTATAAGTTTTGTACCAGAGCAGTTGTAGACATTAGTTCAATTTTGTGAATCACTGCATGATTTTACAGTTGCGCTGAATGATGTTCTTGTAACGTTATGGTCAATAGTCACATAGTTCTACAGAAACTTGAACGGTAATGATAATTTGTCTTTTAAATTGAGGCAACATTAGCTTACTGATGTTCAAATCTCATAAATCGATTAAGAAGATACAACTCAAGGTTTAGAAAAAAGGAAAATAAAAAAAATACTGAACTCCAAGGAAAATTCAAACACATACTGTGGGAACCACATGAACTCAAAAAGTATCAAGACTGGGTGCATCTTGTAATAGAGTTTGTTATTCTTATTTTTATACGACTGCAATTTTGCGGTCATATAATGGTATTACATCATCGCCGTCATCAGCATCGTCCAAAGACATTTGGTTTCCAGACAATAACTTTAGTATTATTTAATAAAAATCTATGAAATTTAAAAATAAGGTTTATAACCACAAAAAGAAGGTTGGGATTCATTTTCAGGGTTATGGTCCCAACAGTTCAAGAATTAGGGGCCAAAAAGGGGCCCAAATAAGCATTTTTCTAGTTCCATGACAATAACTTGTGGAACAGTGTATGGATCTCTCTGAAATTATACCACAAAGGGATGGTTAGGATTGGCTTTGGGGTTATGCCTCAAACCGTTTAGGGGCAAAAAGTGAGAACAAACAAGGGTGTCCTGGTTAGTTTCAAAATTAAAATAAGGAAAAATTTTAAAAAATAAAACATTAAGATAATGCAGAGATTTTTCACTAGTTTTCTTGATTGATTTAATTGAACATTTAGTAAAGTAATAACTATATATATTACAAAAATACAGATGGAAATGGAAACAATGTTCTTGTTACTTTTTAAGTAATGGTTTTATTTTCAACCAATATTAAATTTTCTTGCCTTGTTTACTGAGAGTGAATAAAGAGATTTGCTGTTTGATATTTCAAGCAAAACAACAAAAACAAAACTTATTACTGCAAAAGGTTGTATTTTAAACAGAAAAATTTTACAACAAAAACTTAAGTGGCATTTTCAAGGGTTAGTTGTGTTAACAAATGTTGGAATTCACAAAAGTTGCAAGAGAATTACACTGCTGATTTTAACTTATTTTCTGTTGAATCAATTTTACATGTGTTTTAGCTCAGTTATTTTTTTTATTATTTGTCATTTATTTAATTTATTGGTTTTCAATTATAATTAAAAATTTTAATTAAAGAAGAAGAGAAATTACAACACTTTTGGAAGATGATCAGTTTGACAGCTGTTTTTTTTCAGATATCTTGAAATCATTTTGAAAAACAGATAAAATTCATGTGCCTACAATAAAAAAAATAAAACAATCTAAACAATCACAAAAAAAATATCCAATGCTTTTCTCATATAATACTAATGAGTGGATATGATACTATCAAACCTTAAAAGTTCATTTGTTTAAAAAAAAAGCAAACATTTCTAATGAAAAGTGAGTTTGGTATGTCAGACAAGCATAGAGATTGCTTGAACCATGTTTTTATGTATAGAAAACCAAATTATCCAGTTGTTGGGTTAATGTTTTAGAGCTTGCCATGTATTTAATTGTACATATTAGTTAACCAGTTTTTGTTACAATTGTATACATTGTATATAATGTAAACTAAATTATCTATTGTCATTAAATGTGAATCTGATTAAAACTCATATCTTGTTATTATACTCCATTAACAGATTTCTTCATAGTACACACTTGCCACATTTTTCCATAAAACAAAATTTTCTACAATATAAATAGAATAATACACAAATTACAGTTTAATGTAAAACGTTACATAACACACAAAGAAATTCAATGTAGAAATATCACAGATGAAATCTCTCTTAGACATAGTTCTTAACGATACACAAAACAGTTCAGTATAGAAATTTTACAAATGAAGATCTTGCATACGACAATTGAATGCCACAAGGTACACAAAGCAGGGTTAGATATAAAAATACAACATGCAGATCTAGATCTCTCGCACAAAACAGTTCAATGCCAAACGGAACACAAAAAAACAGTTCAATATAGAAATACAACTGATGAAGATCTCGCATAAACAGTTAAATGCAAAACAGTACACAAAAACAGTTCAATATAGAATGCAACGGATGAAAATCTCCATAGACAGCTAACTGCAAACGGTACAAAAGCCTCATTCAATAGCAGTATATATTATATAAGTTTTACTGTTCTAAAGGCTGACTTGATCTTTGTTTTCATTTGGTTATTGCGTACAGATATCAATTGCTTTCAGCTTACTTGCACATTCTGTTTATGAAGTTGCATTTTTGAATGTGACATTGTCTCTCATTTCAATTGTTCCATTGTCACCTGAATTAAACCCAAAACGTGGTGCAGATTGAGTGGTGGAACTTGTGTCATACATGTTCTATGACTTTTAAAAACGTAACATATACTGATTCTTTTTATAAGTTTCGTACCAGAGCAGTTGTAGACATGAGTTCAATTTTGTGAATCACTGCATGATTTTACAGTTGCGCTGAATGATGTTCTTGTAACGTTATGGTCAATAGTCACATAGTTCTACAGAAACTTGAACGGTAATGATAATTTGTCTTTTAAATTGAGGCAACATTAGCTTACCGATGTTCAAATCTCATAAATCGATTAAGAAGATACAACTCAAGGTTTAGAAAAAGGAAAATAAAAAATACTGAACTCCAAGGAAAATTCAAACACATACTGTGGGAACCACATGAACTCAAAAAGTATCAAGACTGGGTGCATCTTGTAATAGAGTTGTTATTCTTATTTTTATACGACTGCAATTTTGCGGTCATATGGTATCACGTCGTCGTCATCAGCATCGTCCAAAGACATTTGGTTTCCAGACAATAACTTTAGTATTAGTAAATAAAAATCTATGAAATTTAAAAATAAGGTTTATAACCACAAACAGAAGGTTGGGATTCATTTTCGGGGTTATGGTCCCAACAGTTTAGGAATTAGGGGCCAAAAAGGGGCCCAAATAAGCATTTTTCTAGTTCCATGACAATAACTTGTGGAACAGTGTATGGATCTCTCTGAAATTATACCACAAAGGGATGGTTAGGATTGGCTTTCGGGGGTTATGCCTCAAACTGTTTAGGGGCAAAAAAGTGAGAACAAACAAGGGTGTCCTGGTTAATGGATAATTAATTACAAATTACAGTGTAAGGGGAGGTAATTCAAACACAACTTTGAATTACCTCCCTTACACTGCTTTTAAATTATGTATAAAGAAATGTTGTATTGTCTTGAGGTGATTAGCTGTCAATTCATTTTTAGAAGTTACTATTTTAATAATTTTTAAAATGCTGATTAAGGTAAATTTATTTTAGCTATGATTGTGTATGTTATTTTCTATTTTAAGACTTTTATGATGTATTTAAATGGATTATTATGGTTGCAAACTCCATTAGAAATTTGAATTGAGATTATGACCATGTCTTGAGGGAAAGAATTTTTTTGGAAAAAGGGGAGGGGTAAAAAATTGGTGGTGGAATGTGGGGGACAATTTTTCTCCTCAAGATTTCAGAAATCAAAAAGAAAATTTCTTCAAATATTTTTTAAATTTTGAAAAAGAAATAAATTCAAATCATATAACCAATTCTAAGTTCTTTGACTACAGTTATTCTGTTATTCAGAAACCTATTATGTGTCAAATATTGAATTATAATCCAAACTCAGACCTGTATCAAGCGCGAATATTGTGTCCATTTTTGCCCCAACTGTTCAGGGTTGGAGCTCTGCGGTCGTATCCAGCTGCGCTCGGCGAAGCAATTTATTTTATAATTTTATAGTTTGAAGATGTAATAAAAAAGCAATTTCACAATGTATAATAAATTGTTAAATGATCAATCTGATTATGAAACCCTTTTAGATCAAGGTCTTAGCACAATGAGGTCAAGGTGATATGAATTGTGTCGGACTGACATACACACATTGCAGTCTTCGATACCGAATATATTTACCAGTAGTATCTGAGAAACAGACCTAATCACTAAAACTTAACGTTTAGTAACTTTGAAACTACTGTACTGCAATAACTGAATTTATCACATAATAAAAAAACATATCCTGTTATTCAGCAGTCGTTTAAACATGAAAATTAGGTTAAGAACAAAGGACATACTCCAGCCGGACAATTCAGACCATCAGACATCCTTATAGAAGATATGAATTATCAAGCTTTCCTACCTTCTGGAATAAAAGCTATATACACATGGTTTACCTCCATATTAACATCCCTAATGTATCTCATTCTGTAACATTCGTCACAAGCGAGACAATAAAGTTCACAATACGATGCACAAATGGTTCCTTGTTACTGCTAAACCAAATACCTGAAATTCTTTCCCAACTTTGGTCTTGTGACGTAATCAAAATTCAAAATAAAAAGAACAATTTAAGGAAATCAACAACCAAAAGTAAAAAAAGGGTCCGAGAAAACCATGATTATAAGAAACAAGACAAACAGCAGTACAGTAAACACTTAACAGAATTCCAAATTAGAACATGTCGGTCGTCATCTATGAAACAGATATTCCATAACGGTAAACCAACTCGTGATGGCGTCCGCAAAATTTTGAAATGGATGATTTCAACTACACCACTTGGAACAATTTGGTTTAAAAGCTTCCTTGTAAGCAGCAACACTCTATCAAGGAAATCATAAAAGGAAATGCAATCTCTGGAATATAGTATCAACTATATTGATATCAACTGCCTCTAATTGTACTGACTTACCAAATATCCTCTGATATATCTCTGGTAATATGTTATTCGTTGCGTCCTTATTCCCGCCAATACGCAACTCTTGTTACCTGCGAGATCTTATCCTGAGCTGGAATGTTACTGCTACATATCTAACTACCGACTGTCTATAGTAAAGTCCATTATACATATTACACAACACTATATACTCCATATGCAGGCGCTGCTGGAATGTTGCTACATAGACATAGAAAGTTCAGAATTGGGAAGCTGAAATCATCTCTTTTGTCGTAAATTTGTGATCTCAATAGACCCTTACTGTCAATTTCTAGATGTAAGTCAAGATATGAGGCAGGCTTATCTGTATATGTTGTATCCTTAATTTCAAGTGCGATTAGGTAGATGCGTTCAACATAGTAATCAAACTTTGATTTGTTTAGCGAGAGGACATCATCAATATAACGGAACACGCAGTTAAAGGATAATGCTATTAT
Organism: Mytilus coruscus; assembly: GCA_017311375.1. NCBI lineage: Eukaryota > Metazoa > Mollusca > Bivalvia > Mytilida > Mytilidae > Mytilus > Mytilus coruscus. The sequence goes on along the minus strand of CM029601.1, from coordinate 117,080,518 downwards.
CTTTTCAATCTTCCTAAGAAGCCCTGTACGATTTCAGCCTCGTACGAATAAAGGAACAAATCGGCAAGAAGATGAGTACAGTCGGATCCTCTGGGATGTCGACTGTAGTGAAAAACACGTCCTCCAAGCGTAACAAACGTATTGTCAATAAAAAAAAATCAAGCATCTTGATAGTGTCAGTGTCAGAGAATTTTTTGTTGGAATCTTTTACAAAATACGACTTATCACTCCCAAAGACAAGATACATGTATTTAGGTTGGCCATTCTTTTTTTATGAAACAAAGCAGGACCATTTGTAAAATTCTTTTGATTATGCACTCCATGATATCACAAACGAGAAAACAATATCGGAATGTGTCCATGACAAGTAAAACATATCCCTGGTCATCTATGATATTCCATAAGGATCAACGAAACATGAAAGTACCAGTAAAACTTTCGAATTGACTTCAACGTCACCATTTAGAATCAATGGCCCTATATCATCCTTGTATTGGTATAAATGATCTTGATTACTCATATCAATTGATTGGTTTGTTTAAAGAGGATAAGATCTATATTTGTTTTCAATTTGTTTTATTCATGTATACATTACCGTTTGAATGGTTTTACACTAGTACTTTTGGTGCCCTTTATAGCTTGTTGTTCGGTGTGAGCCAAGGCTCCGTGTTGAAGGCCGTACATTGACCTATAATGGTTTACTTTTATAAATTGTTATTTGGATGGAGAGTTGTCTCATTGGCATTCACACCACATCTTCCTATATCTATGTAAAGATAATCTTGGTATGCTTGACTGAAATTCATAGATCATTCATCTTTTGAGTGCCATTCATTATTTTTGTGTACCCTTGTCTAAAAAACATGCTATGCACCAACTTCATAAAGCAGATGTCTAGATGGTGGACTGTTCACTTATGTTGCATCCAAGTGGTGATTTCATTTTGGCTTTCATATGTTTAGCCTTCGATAAAGAAGGAAAAAAAACCTTCTTTTTTTTTGGATTCCGAACGACAAACTGTTTTAACTTCCACCAAAAAGTTGTAAGGAAATACTGAACATAGATCCAGTTCAAATGGATCAATTTCACTTGTCTTCCAAAAGTTGTGTCCCTTGATAAAGTAGAAAATATCTTTTTCTACCAAATCATTTAAAATTTGGAATTGATGTTGGGACCACTAGACTCAAATTAGATCTATATCGACCGATTTCAATTTGAGGTTTTCAATAATCAGGATCCTGGATAATTAGGAAAAAGGCTACATTTTTCATTTTTTGGTTTTCGACAATAACTGGAGAAATTATGGACCAAATCATTTGAAATTTGGGAATGTTTTCTTAAACACTGATCAATTTTAAATTTGACAGAGTTCCTTCTTGTTGTTCTTGACTAATACTTAATATGTGAAAAAATCGTTGATAGTTTATAGGTTATAGAAATGGAGTTGTAAATCCATAGTACCTTATACGGAGAATGGTAATACACAATTGTTTGGTGTATTCAATGTAAAAAAAACAAGGCTATAGGTTTTTTTTTTTTTTTTTTTGTTTAAATATGAAAAACTGAAGAAATTACGGATGTAGCTCCTACCTTCTTTTCTTTTATTGGGGTGGGGGGGGGGAGGGCATTGTTTATTTGTTTGGTTACGAATTCTTCAATACCAATTGTTGGAATAAGATGTTCAGTAAGTTTCTTTTGTCATTTATTAAACATATGCTAGTATGTATCAGGAAAATATTTCTGAATTCTTGTCAGGAACATTCAATTCTTCACACACTGTTATTATATAATATGATTTCAGAAATGACTCGATAGAAAATGCTTGATAATTGGGAAACTAACCCTTTAATCCGTAGTTTCAGTAAACAAGTTGGAAATGTATTAGACAATAGAAGCAGTTAAACTATTAGGAAAATCATTTGATGTCTTCAAACATATTTTGATATAGTACAATAAATCTAAAATCGCTAAATGGAAAAGGTCGATGTTGTCGAAATAAAATCTTACCTCCTTTCGTCTCGAAAAACAACATATTGAATTTTAAAAGATAAGTTGTAAATGTGTGAGCCAATAGAAACAGTTAAACTATTATGAAAATTATGTGATGTCTTCAAACACATTTTGGTATAGTACAATTAATCTGAACATCCCCAAAAATTAAGTTAATTTGGCTTAATGGTTTCGAAAATAAATTCTAATTGTGTTAGTCAGTCAGACCCCTTGACAGTTAGTTTGAATTTAGAAGGGTAAATATATATTTGCTGGCGAAATTTACAGGAAGGATCTTACCCATTTTGGCTCAAGTTAGTACATGTACACTGGATAAATTTTCCTCTCTAAGTATTTGTTGTAACTTCAGAAGCCATATCTATACCAGTCAAGGTAATCAATAACAATTTTAAAAGATAACCATTCATTTTATTGTAGCATTTTATTTTTTTTATCACTTCGTAGATAAGTGTTATATTCAGTATGTATACCAGTGGTGTTGAAAACATTTGATGTCATATCTTTGGCTTATATAGGATCGTCCCATTACCTATTATGATTTCTTTTTACATGTTTATTTAAATTTCCTAAGTAAAACACATGTCTAATGGTAGTTCGTGTCATCACACTTTATCATTTCCATATTTTTAAAGTCATTTTTGAATTTTCGTAATTTTTGTGAACTTATCTATTTTAAGGAATGGTAGGAATTTAATTAATAAAAGGGACGTCAATTATATTTTTTCTCTAAAAAATGATTTTAAGAGAACCATTTCCATTCAGTATGATTGTAATTTTAATTATTTATTAATTCTTAGCAGCAGTTTTGAATATGATTGGCATCATCAATCACATGTTTTACATCCCTTTTATCCTGTTTTACATTTAGTAAAAGTAATATGTTGGTCAGTCAGTCACTCACTCACTCACATTATTGCACATCAAGTTAATGCAATACAAACATACAAATAGGCGGTGGCGGTGAGTTATGTGTAAATAGGGCCAGTAGTGTTAGAGAAGATTTTGTTGTGTATATATTTTTGTTACTGATTTACTTTTCATATAATCCCTCCGCAAACTTAAATAAGAAATACTTTCTATTTTGATGTAAACTTCATTTTAACAAAACTAGTTCATTGTAAAATATTTACCAAAGATAAATGAGCTACAAAGATCTTCATAATACCCATATTTCTTTCTGACCCTAATCATTGGCTCAATTTTTTTTAGTTATCGTCACGAAAAATGTCTTTGCATTAGACAGAGGTTGTGTAAACTGTAGCATTGAATATTCAAAGCAGAAAAATAGTACTTCAATCCATGTTATTTAGAGACAAATGATTAAACGCTACCATTCTTTCAACATGTTAAAAACATTTGAACAATTACGTAACACGTCTTTTTAATGAGCTTTGTACCTCAGTGTCATCTTTACCACACACATACATTTGGATAACTGATGGGATATGTTAAAACCACCAATTCAAATATCATAAGTAGTGGTATCACTTATTCTTAAGAAGGACTAACTGTATCAGTATTTAAATAATCTTTACATTGTAAGTACTGTTGCTTCTAACTTTTCAATTAAATACGAAAAAAACAAGCAATTGAGTTAAGCTATATTTTTCTATAATCCGTATTTATCATCAATCAGCATAAACGTTTTGAAAAGTAACTAGTCTAACCAGGCTGCATTGTTAATGCAGAACTTAGTTTATAAATGGAGGTTTTAACATAAAAATATAACAAATGTTTAAGAACTAAAAACAAGTTAAATTTTCATTCTCTCCAGTGTATCGTGAATTGAATACCAAAGAAGTAGAGCGAGTACAAAGCAAGGTAAGATTTTCATTCATTTTAACCATTCCATTTCCATTTTCATTTGATGAGGTTTAACGCTATTGAAATGTTTTTCTTATGTTTTATGATTTAATTCTTTATGCCAACAAATACCAACAAAGTTTGTGGAAAGTTGCCTCGTTGGCAATCATACTCCATCTTCTTATTTTCATACAGACAATATTTTGTATTGTACTGAAAACACTGTGCACCTTGTACCCGAAAATTTTGAGTAAGATAATCCGCAGCAACGCAGGCCAAATATTTCACTCTTGTTTTTTTTCAGATGAATTTATAAAAATATCACAGTGTGACTTCATATTTCGTGAAATTTTCTTGCACATTTTTTTAAAGAGATTGTGTTCAACACAATTTATGTTTATGGTACGGCGAATGGCATTGGTGGGTACAAAACCTTACATTTATTTTAAATAATTACAAAACCGATTAATAAAATACTGATAGGCCTTTCTAAAAATCGAAAAAAAAATATCAGTTGCTGTAGAAGAGAGGCGAAAGATCCCAAAGTGATACTCAAACTCATAAATCCAAAACAAACTGACAATTCCATGGCTAAAACGACCAAAATACAAACAACAGTATACTAAACAGAATATAGAAAGCTAAAGACTGTGGTAAGTCTAATTCGGTAGGTCACATTCGAGAAAGATGGGACGGGATTTTGGTTACGACAATTGAAACATATCCGTCGTCAACTGTGAAACAAATATTCTATAACGGGCAACAATCTCGTGATGGCGTCCGTAAAATTTTCGAAGGGATGATTTCAATTTCACCTCTAGGAAATCTTGGTTTTAATAGCTTCCTTGTAAGCAGCAACCATCTATCAAGGAAATCATGAAAGTAAATGCAAACTCTGGAATATCGTATCAACTGGGAGATGCTTTAGGTATCTTATTCAGACACGATAAATGCATATTTTGATGAAATGTTTGTTTAGTTAGTTTGTTGTCTGGGGTGAATAGACACACATTCAAAGTAGGATTCTAACTACCTGATATATATATATATATATATATATATATATATATATATATATATATACATGATAACAGCAAGGGTTTTATAGTATAGTTTTACTATTAAAATCCATGATTACATTAAGTGTATGCAAATTCAAAATATAATTCAATATCGTTCAATAATTCTTGAAAACCTTTCCTTTAAAAAAAACCTTATGTCTATATTGTTACTTAAAATTACCCCTCTTTTTCTCCATGACCATTTTAACAAAACAGTCAAAATATTTCTCCAGAGATTTACATATATTTGATTTCATTTGATTTTTTCAATATTCAGGGGGAAATATTTCAAATGCAGTAAAAAATTTTCGAAAATTTTACAACTTATCAAGTTAGCCATTATATAAATAACACATATCTGAGAGGGTGATAGAGCAGATTGTTACCCCGAGAAAACATTGTCAACCGAGGCTAGACACATTTAATCAGGCCTTTAGGTTTCTCGTTCCAATTGTTTTACACTTTGTCAAATCGGGCCTTTAATAGCTGACTATATGGTATAGGTTTTGCTCATTGTTGAAGGCCGTATGGTCACCTATAATTGCTTATATTCACGTTATTTGTACCCTGTTGGATAGTTGTTGGCAGTGGCATTCATACGACATCTCCTTATTTTATATCACCTTTCAAAAATAAAAAAAAATAATAATATGGGAAAACATGTCCCTTTTGTCGAAATTGATTGTATAGTTTCCCGCGTAAAACTAAAATTTCTTAATCAAGGAACAGACGGTTATAGTTGTCTTTATTAGATTAATTCAAAGTACAAAATATTATAAGTTCTTTTCGATAAATTTCTGCATTATACTAGTTTGTTTCTAGAAAATAAGTCCTCTATTCATTTTATATATATATATATATATACATGTATGAACAGGTGAACTTTGTATATTTGACTCATAATTCAAAGTTACTTGATAATCATTTATCATTGTTTTAAATAACATGCCATGTACCTGTTACATATATATATATACATCTAATGTATTGGTGGTAATCTGTTCACTTGTGTTGGATCATTTGAAATATTTGAAATATTGTTATCATATTTTCATTAAAGGCTACGGTAAATATTGCACAACGTGGTTGCACGTTAGTGTTTTTACTCTTCAATAACAAACAGTTAAAAACAGAATAGAATGAGTCTTATATCCAAGCAAATATTAATGTAAGGCCTCAAAAATCGAATTTTAGAAATCTGATCATTTCTAGGAAGTGATACCACCTAGAATTTCGACTTCATAGACCTTTCATCGAGTTAATATCAGTTGTCAATAATCAGTCAAGAAGATATTCATCGGTCTACTCAGAAGTCCATGGCTGCTAAATTGATTTCCAGAAAGGAAGTTTAATACCATTGTAAACGAAAAGAAAATAAGTAATCTTTAACCTTTTTTGATGAGCATATCATATTATTAGCTTTTATACCTGGCAGGATCATTTGATAAACAGCTACGGTAGTAGAAACTATAAACGTGTTCATTTTTTTTTCGCAACGTTTATTGAAGACAGAGTGATTACCTATATGCAAATTAGATAGAAAGAATGTAGCAGTCTTATTGATGTGGCTTGCTATAGACAGGATTTCTTTCGTTGATTATCTAAAAAATAAATAATGCTCCTCCCTAAAGAAATAAATATCAAAATGTCAAGAACCCAGACAGTAACTTGAGTAAGTCATCACTTAGACTAAATTATTTGAAATTTGGAAAGTTGTAATTTATCGACCACTTAATTAAGGCGACAAGTAGTTAATCCATGTTCAAATCTCGTGTAAATCGATTAGAAAGAGACAAATCTCGTGTAAATCGATTAGAAAGAGACAAATCAAGGTAAATCGATTAGGAAGAGACAAATCATGGTAAATCGATTAGGAAGAGACAAATCATGGTAAATCGATTAGGAAGAGACAAATCAAGGTAAATCGATTAGGAAGAGACAAATCTCGTGTAAATCGATTAGGAAGAGACAAATCATGGTAAATCGATTAGGAAGAGACAAATCAAGGTAAAAAAAAACTGAAGGAATCGCATGAATCCCAAAAGTAACAAGACAGGATGTGTCAACAAGCAAGGCATCATTCGATATGCATGCATCAGCGGTCCCCGTCATGCAAATTCACTCCCATCCAAACAGTCAAAATCGTGAATAGGACACATTTGGTTAACTTACAGATCAGACGACTATACTGCTATCTAAAGATCTAAGACCGCTAAAACATGTCGCTACTGAGTTGAGAAATCTACACATAGTATCGGTCAACCAATTTGTAATGGTGACCGTATAACTTATGTCGTGTCGATTTCAGTCGTTCTTTCTCATAACGCTGTTGGTGGGACAGACCCGTGTCAATGAAGTCCGAGATATGTAAACGCCATACGATGAAATTCAGGGTATGTTACTGCTGAGAAATGAAAAGTTGACAGTTGAAAGTTGAAATCATCACGTTTGTCATTTATTCTAGTTTGAAGACGTCCATCTATGTCAATATCGGAGGAAAGATCAAGATATGAAGCAGACATACTTTCGGTAGTATCCTTAATCTCAAGTTCACTAAGGTATATGAGAAGCAAGAACTCATTGAAATGTGGGTTTCTGAGTGACAGAACATCATCAATATTTCTAAAAGTGAAATAAAAGAACTTTGCAAGATGCTCTTTAACTTCGTACTTTATTTAGCCTCTTAACGATTTTGATTTGAGCGTCACCGATGAGTCTTGTAGACGATACGCATGTCTGGCATACAAAATTATAAGCCTTGAATCTTTGGTAAGTTTTTTCTTTTTGTTATTTGGGAAGGTTGTGTATGAAATCTGCTTTATATTGGTACACAAACAAGTCGGCATGTAGTAGTGCACATTATAGTACCCATTGTAATACAGGCTGTCTGCTGAAATATCAATCCACCAAACTCCGGCAAATTTTCCTATTGGCCTTCTAGATTTAATTGCCTTGAGAAATTAAAAGGAAAAATGGTTATGTTGTTGGTTTCCGCACAATAACATAAGAATAAAGTATCCACTAAAGCATCTGGGAAATGTAAGGGGCCATTAAACACAGATTCTGTCCAAAATATGACAAATTTCACCTTTGCCATTTAAAAAAAAAGAAAATATCAAAATTTCATTTACACTAGCAATTCAACGTCTGTATTAAATTTAAGATTTTCAAATATTTTCGCCTCGAACATCACGGAAGACAGTAATTGTCGAAATTATTATCTGGTATAGTGTTTTTGAAACCGTTAAATGTTATTACACGAAAGCCTCCACAAATCATTATAAATAAAAATAACATTTTATAAATATGGAGCGTCCGAAGCGTTTTTTTTGCTGGATTTGCCACCCCATTTATCTCTTAAAGTAGCACATGAAAGTATATTTTTTATTACATATTTGAATTGACTAGGTGAAAAATAGCTTGTATGCAAATTTTCGTAAAAAGATCACCGTTGGATCAAAACTGTATCGTATGCCCTTAACGCTGATCCAGTTTGAATATGACCTGGTAGCGATTTCACTTTGGCTTTCTAAAGTAATGTCGTTGATAAATAAAGGCAATAGTAGTATAGATACTGTTTGATAAAGCAGAAAATAGTTAATTTGTTGGCTTCCAAACGACAACTTGGGTAAACTTCCACCAAATCATTTGAAAATTTTGATACGGATAACAGAACACAAATCCAGTTAGAATTTGACCAATTCTACTTGTGTTTCCGATGCTATGCCACTTGATAAAGCTGAAAATACACCAGAAAGCCTCTTCCAATTCAATTTCAATTTGAATATGATGTTAGGGACCACAAGATAAAGGTTTAGATTAAGTTGTTACGATTTAATTTTCATTTCTCAAGAATTATGACACTTGATAAATAAGATAAAAGGTAAAAACAATCTGGACAACAACTTTAGTAATCATGGACCAAATTATTTGAAATTTGTTTGAAAGGTTTTCTTAACACAGGCGAAGTTCAAATTTGACTGATTATATACTTGCTGTTCGTGAGTTGTGTCCTTCGACGTAAAAAATACATCAACTGGTGATTTAAAGGTTACAAAAGTAGTCAGCATTTTACGATTTTTTTCAGTTTTAAATACTCGTATTTGATTTGGTCTTCCAACTGTTTTGTTTTGGTCAATGCCACTGCTGGTGGGCGTTTCGTCCCCGAGGGTATCACAAAACTTTTTTGCGTTGACATAAAATATCATTTTCTGTAAATTTACTTTTTAAAAAATGTTGAACTACTCGAAAAACTATGGTTTTTCTATACCCCCACATAGATTGTCGTTGCCATACTTCGCATTTGGCACAACGTTTCTAAATTTTCGGTTAAAATGCTCTTTCGTATTTGATTTGACCTTCTTACTGTTTTATTTCGAGTGCCACTGATGAGTCTTTTAAAAGTAGACGAAACGCACGTGTTTGCTTACCAAACTATAAGCCTGATATAGTTGATGAGTTTTTACAAACACTAGGTCAATGCCACTGCTTGTGGACTTTCCTCCCGAGAGTATCACCAACTTAATAGTAGCACTTTTGTGTTGACATGAAATATCATTGATATGTTCATTTTTTTTTCTGTAAATTAATTGTTAATATAATGTTGAATTACTCGAAATACTAAGATTGTAGACGAAACCGCGCGTCTGGCGTACCAAATTATGTGCCTGGTATCTTTGCAATAATGGAGTTGCAATTTCATTTATAGTAGCTTACAGAGAATGGCTTCTATAGAGTATTTTGATGCATTCACTGCGCAAAACTAAGCTGTGGAGTAATTTCTTTAACACGAAAAACTAGTCTGAAACCTATCCTTAAGAAACTATCGATGATATCCCTAGAAAAATTACAAATTCGGTTTTATATTGATTTTTTAAATTAGTTAACTTAGGAATTCTTTATTATCATTTAAATGAAAATATGTTCAGAAAGTTCCCTGTCATTTATAGAACATCTCTTAGGATGCTGCTACTACAACTATGTCATCATATAATTTTTGAATATATGTACGAGGAGAATATTTCTGATACCTTGGTAGAAACATTTACAATCTGTCCATCTTCATGCAATATCGTATAATTTCACACCTTTCTTTGACAAAAAAATTGCTTGACATTTGGCCAAAAATCACTTTTTACTACGGATGTAAAGAAAAACGGACCTATTGCACCTATTTAAGATGACTTAAACTAATTTTGATTCTTTAAAATTAACACCCACCATTCTGTTTTATAGGAAAAACGACAGCCAAGCTAAATAAATAATCAAGGCCCTAGTCTTAATCGAAAAAAGAACACCCCCTTCCGATGCCAACCGCAAACAATATACCCGGTTAATTTATTTCTTATGAAATGTAAGCTATTATTTCACAACTTCATACATCAAATACTTTACAATATTATATTAGTTACTATATCAAACGAAGTAATTTTCATCAATAATTCTGGTCTCAGTCCAAATGGCAAAATGCTTGAACCTTTACAGAAGACTCCTAATGAGTTAACATACCCACTTTCAATATTTCATCTTATATGTTATTAGAGGGGTCAGAGGGCAGACATTCTTTGCATTTTGGACCACATAAGGATCATGCTTTCAGGGGTCGCGTATTTTATCACAAGAAATTTTAAAAGGACTGATCAAAAGTTTTTAAGTAGACCAATAGTTTTCAATGAGAAGTCAGTAAACAGGCTTTTCAAAATCATGTGAGATCTGCAAACATAAATGTTGGTAGAAGACATTAAATCAAAACCTGCATAACCAAGTTTTGGCAATGAAGTCCAATGATTTCTAAAATAAAAGTACAAACTGTGTTAGCCAGGCAAAGAACTTGAGTTATATTTCGGAAACTGAAAGGGTTCTTTGAATATATATGTGGTGGAGGAAGTAGCAAGAAAGATCTTAAGTTAGTACAGTGGTTCATATTTTCCCTCTAAATATAAGTAGTAACAATTTTGTTCATTGTGATGTTTTACTCATTGTGACGGTTGTAAGAGCTTTCTTAAGCTCGTGTGTATTGTACATATAAAATTAAATTTACTTACTTACTATTGTTAGCCATGCCAGTTAAGAAAGTCAACAACAATTTCGAAAGATAACTATTAATTTTATTGTAGCATTTTTAGATTTTTTCATTGAGAAATTCTATATTTTTGCCAGCGTTAGCAAAACATTTGATGGCAAAAAAACTCTTGAAAAGGATGTACATGTATCAGTTTCCATATGTTATCTCATGATCATTAAGATTTTTCTTTTGATATTAATTTCAATTCGCTCTTTTTATGTTAGTGTGTTAACTATGCTTAATAGTACTTCATTTGATTTTACATTTTCATTTCCATATTTTGTATTTGCCGGAAAGTCATCATTTTAATTTTTCACCATTTTTTTGGGCATATTCTGTTTTAAGAAATGCATAGGTTTGATTAAACAAGGTGCTCCTGTGAGTCGAAAACACTCACTTGGTAAAAATATGTCATTTTAAAATAAGTTAATATCTTGGTGTAATAGGTGTACAGAATTTTACAACAGAGTTTAAAATTCTGTATACCCCTGGTTGCACCAAGATAACAAATATATTTCTTATGAAGCATTTTTGCTTTTGTTTATACCAGGTAATAAAATTGAGCACCAATGTTACTGAGAACTGTCAAAGATTATCTTTTTAACTTTTTTTTTATTTTTGGGGGATATTTGGAGAAGAGTTTTTCTGTTTTAATTTAAATTTTTTTTCTCCAGTTTTGGCAAAATTTAATATTTTTTGTAATTTTTCATTTATTTTATTTGAATTTAAACGGCATAATTTTTATTTTTTCGAAACTTTGGTCAAATTTTATCACCAGGTGAACTGGGGTTGGGTGTTATATACACCTGGGTAATAATCCAATCAGATTGCAAGATTATTGCTTTATAAGAAATAATGATTGCAATCATTTTTGTGTGTTTGTTTGTTTGTAACTTCCATGGAAATGAGAAATGTCAATGCTAATACAACTGCATACCAAAATAGCATTGACTTATCATAAGTGGTTCCTTTAAACTTTAACATGTATACAATGCCAAAATTTCAAAGTCAATCAGACCTGGGTTTAATTACATGCCAAAGAATTTGGGAATGAACCATGTTGAGGTGGTATGGGCATAATGGCAATATAATATCCATAGAAATTAGACGTCCAACAGTCAGGATTCTACTTTGTCAAAATTATCTGCCCATTACGCCACCTAATTTTTTACTTGTGAACATGGAAGCCATTGTAGGGATGACACGCTATCAATTTAGCTCTTGAAAACTGAAAAATTTATCCACATAGAATCGTTACGATCCTTATATGAGTTTATGAGGGCCTCAGGGAAGATTAGTTGTATAGCTAACTGTGTAACCCTCTTAAAATAAAGTATTGTTGTTGTTGTATTTTAAAAGGTAAATGTATCTACTAGCTATTAATCATAATTCAATGTACTTTTAGGCCTTTTGTCAACTTAAAACTATTGTCTGATTGGTTGTCAGGAGGGAATTTTGAAAGTTAAAAAACACAACAAAAAAATCGAATTCAATATTTCGTGGAAGGGCAGACTAAAAATTTTCAGAGATTGAAGACTAATTATTCTAGAAATACACACAAAAAATGAAGTTATGCACAAAAAAGATCAACAAGGAAAGTGTTGTTATGTGCTTTTAATACTAATTTGTTATTCAAACACACCCACTCTGTTGTTAAGACTCATTAGAAAGGTACAAAATGTATTTCACTTGACCCATATATTTTATTTTTTGGTACTGTAAATTTTTAATGTTATCATATCAGTAATATAAACAAATATAATAGAATTTGAAGCCAGATGATGCATCAAATGTTTTGCTTTATATGTTTTCCAGACAAAACAGTCAACTCAAACACGTCTACACATAAAAAGGTGTACTACAGTTTCTCTTTTCAACGAGATTATTATTCATTTTTAGGATTTTTTCCAAAGAAACTGTTGCCAGGGGCCCAGATACAAATAAATGCTTTAAAAAGATAAATCTTTTATCTTTCTTTGGAATTTTTTTCAACGGAATTTATGCTTATGCACAAAAAAGTTTCCATGTATTTGCACCTACCATAATCTATTGTATTGTCAAAATTTGTTTTTAATTTAAAAGTGAACAAATATCTTGAAGCTCCATACTATAATTTACATAAAAACAAGCATATAAGATCCATAAAATCCTAAATTATGCACCAACATTAAATTTTTAAAGCCCATAGAAACAGATGTAAAACATGTGTTAATTTACGTTTTTGATTGAGTTAAGCCTTCCAATTGATGTTTTATCGTGTGTTTTCTATGTTGTGATGTTATACTATTGTTTCAGAAAAAGGGAGAAGGTTTGGTACCATTAAACGTTTAATCCCGCTGCAAATGTTTGCACCTGTCCTAAGTCAGGAATCTGATGTACAGTAGTTGTCGTTTGTTTATGTAATTTATACGTGTTTCTCGTTTCGTTTTTATATATACTAGACCGTTGGTTTTACCGTTTGAATGGTTTTACACTAGTACTTTTGGGGCCCTTTATAGCTTGTTGTTCGTGTGAGCCAAGGCTCCGTGTTGAAGGCCATACATTGACCTATAATGGTTTACTTTTATAAATTGTTATTTGGATGGAGAGTTGTCTCATTGGCACTCACACCACATCTTCCTATATCTAAATATCCCAACTTGGCAATTTTTCCTTCTATAATAAAGAGTTCCATTTCTTTTGTTTAATTCAACTATATATCAGCCTGCAAATGCTAATGCAACTGCATTCCAAATATCATTGACTCACCTTTGGTTGCCTAATTTCAAACTTTTAACATGTAAGCTATGGGTCTGGATGGGGATCCTTCATTTCTGTATACTTTAATTTTTAGGCCATTCTTCTCTATTCTTCATACTTTTTGCCCATTATTCTCTATTCTTTATATTTTTGCACCTCATTATTCTCTATTCTTTATTTTTTTAGTCCATTTTTTTCTATTCTTTATAATTTTGGCCAATTATTCTCTATCGTGTAAACCCCCATCCACACCCTCAACCATACAAAAGTTTCAAAGTCAATAGACCAAGACAAAGGGGGCTGGTTCAAATTTTCTCCATGGAAATAAATAGTGTTAAATAACTTAATGCTATTACAACTGCATACCAAATATCATTGACCTACAACTAGCGGCAATAACTGCTATAATGTTTTTTGTTTTTATTTAAGTTTATTTCAAATCGGAAGCAATACAGCTTATAGGTGTATGAAAAAGAGACAGTTGACAATTAAAAAAAAATGTGGAATGTGTCCATGGGACACAGATGATGCCCCCGCTTGCATATCATATAAAGATATAAAGAGACTTAACTGAAGAACGGTAAAAGTAATGCTACCCAAATTTGTACTTGATCTGAGTTTTGTGGTAATAAGCATTGTGTATAAGTCTCATAACATTTGGTTGAGGCAAACTAAAGTTAGAGAACGGAAACAAAAATTTGGCAATTTTTATGTTTATAAAGGGGCATAACTAAAGAAAGGTAAAAGTGACACCACCCAATTTCAAACTTAATCTATATTAAGTGGTAATAAGCATTGTGTATAAGTCTCATAACATTTGGTTGAGGCAAACTAAAGTTAGAAAGGGAAACAAAATATTCAGCAATTTTTTTGTTTATAAAGGGGCATAACTAAAGAATGGTAAAAGTGACGCCACCCAATTTCAAACTTGATATGTGTTTTGTGGTAATAAGCATTGTGTATAAGTTTCATAACATTTGGTTGAGGCAAACTAAAGTTAGAGAACGGAAACGGAACTCTGCAATTTTTATGTTTATAAAGGGGCATAACTAAGAACTGTTATCGTGACAGCACCCAATTTCAAACTTGATCTGTGTTTTGTGGTAATAAGCATTGTGTATAAGTTTCATAACATCTGGCAAACTAAAGTTAGAGAATGGAAACCAACTTTGGGATGTAGGGACGGACGTACGGACAAGGGTAAAACTTAATGCCCCTCCGCTACTGCGGAGGCATAAAACAGCCCATTTAACATGTTCTGATAACTAATAATTGTGTGATGTTAGATAATCAGCCACACTACTGGACATCATGTTAAATATAAATATACTTAAAATATTGTGGCTGAATTCTGTGTAACTTGGTCAGAAATGTTAGAGGAGAAGATTTTATTATGTATTTTTCTAGAGGACTGATTCATTATGTGTATGAATCCCTCAGCTTTAAATAAAGAAACAAAACTTTAGTAAAAATAAACATTTTTTTACAAAAATCACTGGTAACATTTAATATTTATAATACTATTATCACAAAAGATTGAGATTCCAGTAGCCTAAAACTAGATCATCATCAACTCTTTTCCTCTGATAAATAAGCTTGCATTGATCTCCATAATGCTGTTATATTTCCTGATCCAAATCCTCTGGCTCCAAATCTTTGAATGATCTCAAGGAAAAATGTCTTTTCATCAAACAATGGCTGCGTAAACTTTTGCATTAAATATCTATAAAAGTAAAAAAATAGTACGTCAATCCATGTAAGAAGAGAAGACCTCATAAGTTGAAAACTTATGTCTTATCTTTTCTAATTTTTCTTGTTTGACATTAAATTATGTTTAAAGTAGTATCCATGTAATTTAGAGACAAATGATTACAAGCTCCCATTGTGTCAACAATTTATAAATTTTTAACATTCACCTGACTTATCTTTGTTTTATGTGATTTGTATGTCGGTGTCATCTTAACTCAAATATAAACATTTAGGTAATTGACAGAATGTGTTAAAACCCTTCATTTACATGTACATGTCAAAACTAGTTGTTTCATTTATTCTGAAGCCGGACTAACTGTAGCAGTATTTTTCGTAGACTTTTCATTGTAAGTACTTTTACCTGTCAAGTTTTGTAGTTATTTTCTAACAACCAATCAATAGAGCTAAGCTGTAATTTTTCCATACTCTGTATTAATCATTAAACATCAAAGACCAATCAGCATTAACTTTTTGAAGAGTTATTAATCTACCCAGGCTGAATTTCTTATTGTAGAACTTAGAATGTACACATAAGTTTTATTATCATAATTAAAATAAATGTTTAAATTTCAAAAGAACTCATCAGTAAACTTTCATTTTCAACATACAATTTGTTTTGGGTTTTTATTTTAAACTAGACGTGTCAGAACGACACAAATGGCCCCTGCTCACAAATTTTCAAAGTCCAAAGCCCATTATTTCGGCAAAAATTAGCTGAGCAAAACCAAACATAAACCTGACCTGTAACTCATCATAGTAGACTCACATACTAAAAAAACAGCTCAATATGTGAAGGCATTTAGAAAAAAAAGTCTGTATAACTGTTACTTTCACAAAATTTTCAAAGTCCAAAGCCGTAATTTCCACAAAAATCAGTGAAGTGGAAACAAACATGAACTTGATCTGTAACTAATAATCAAAATTTAGGTCCAGTCAGTCAAATTGAAAAAAATCTAATATATTCTGGTACCAATATCTGAAGTTGTCTTCATAACATCAGAAATAATCATGTGGTGCAATATGAATAAAAAGATACCAAGATAAATGGTATTAATTAATTGAGCACAGGTATAAAATCTAAAAATGATTTCAAAATGATGAAAATTATAATTCTAAATAATTTATACCATTATCTTATGTTGATCTCAAATATTTACTTATCTAAAATTCTAAATGCATCATGAAAGCTAAGATCACAAATTATAATTACATACAGTTGTATTTCTGTGCTATGACTTTATTGTGTTGTTCTCCGTTTACTGTCATTATTGTCATTGTATATTATGTTATGCTATAACATTATGTTTGCTTAAGTAATAAAATTTTCATTCATTCATTCATTCATTCATTCATTCATTCATTCATTCATTCATTCATTCATTCATTCATTCATTCATATTTGAAGAAATAAAATGGAGAAAACTACTTAAACTTGAAGATGCTTGACAAAAGTATGCTATAACATTATGTTTGCTTAAGCAATAAAATTTTCATTCATTCATTCATTCATTCATTCATTCATTCATTCATTCATTCATTCATTCATTCATTCATTCATTCATTCATTCATATTTGAAGAAATAAAATGGAGAAAACTACTTAAACTTGAAGATGCTTGACAAAAGTATGCTATAACATTATGTTTGCTTAAGCAATAAAATTTTCATTCATTCATTCATTCATTCATTCATTCATTCATTCATTCATTCATTCATTCATTCATTCATTCATTCATTCATTCATTCATTCATTCATTCATTCATTCATTCATTCATTCATTCATTCATTCATTCATTCATTCATTCATTCATTCATTCATTCATTCATTCATTCATTCATTCATTCATTCATTCATTCATTCATTCATTCATTCATTCATTCATTCATTCATTCATTCATTCATATTTGAAGAAATAAAATGGAGAAAACTACTTAAACTTGAAGATGCTTGACAAAAGTACAAGGATTTCTGTCAAGTCAGGTAACCGTTTCTGTTCCAAGCTTTATGGCTATCAAGACAACATTCCGTATCAGAAAATGTGCTTTAAAACAAAAGTAAATTTTCTTTTCAGTATATTATTGCGATAGTAAAGAGTATTATGCAAATGTAAATCCGTTGATGTTCCTCACATAAAATGATTCACTGTCAGTATACAAGTAAATGTCAGTTTAGGGAATCTATATATAAAGGGATGAAAAATGTAGGGCTGGCTAAATTAATTTTTTGAAATATCTGGGCATACAGCTACATACAAGCTCTGACCTTTGTTCAGAGGAATCAGTATCTGGATCAGCTTCATTGTCAACTAATATTCCATACTTTTTAAGTACTTCTACATCCTCATTTATTTCTTCCATTTCCTTCAGTTTTCCAACCTGTTTTAATGAATGGAAAGAAACTGTGTTCTACATTTGGTTTAAAATCTATTACTCTATTTTAATGCTTAAATCTGTTTTTGACAAGAATAATATGTTCACCATGTTCACCAACAAGTGGTCAGTATGTGATAAATACAATTATACTAATATTTCACTGTTTTATCTTTGTATTTTGACCAGGTTCTGGCTATTATTATCAAATGGCAATAAATGCATATGTATTAGTTCTATACAATATTCATCAAATATTCTGTAGTATTGTGACACAGTTATCATTGTTGTGAAGAATGAGTAAAATATTCATCAATGAGCAATCCCATATTAAATTTTTTGTATTGGCAGGCATGTTAGAAACTTGTATATAACAAAAGACGAGTGATATTGTTAGTCTTTAGCAACATAAATTATAGAATTTTTTCTCAATAATTCTTCAAATAATGATAATGATGACCAACCATATTTATATCAAACAATCAAATTACATATAGAATTTTCACCAGGGGATGGGGTACAGACCTGCAGCTTTAGTTTACCCCTGCCCCCTCTTTTCAGCTAAAATAAAAGAGTTCAAGATAATGACTATCAAAATCTCACCTCTGTGTAGTAAGTATATGGTGGTTCAACAAAATTGACACCTTGTTCTTGTAATGTTGAAACAGCATTGACAATACTTTCTGTATGTAAACCAATATGTTGTATACCATCTCCCCTGTGTTCTTCTAAGAAAGTGTCAATCTGATTTGGCCCTAGAAATAGTAAAAATACTCATTTAGAGTGAATCATTTTCCAAGTTTCTGAAATCAACTGATAAAGGGGTTGGATGGAATGTTTTTTACTTGTGAGACCAAAAACAAATCCTAAATTTTATGTCTAAATAATACATAAATACATGCAGTTTGACAAAAAATATTGGAATATTTTAAATGAGAATTTGTACGCTGACTATTGCATCGTACATTTATACTAATGACAATTTGTACCTTAACTATTGCATCATACATTTGTACTAATGAGAATTTGTACATTCACTATTGCATCGTACATTTGTACTATTGAGAATTTGTACATTGACTATTGCATCGTACATTTGTACTAATGAGAATTTGTACGTTGACTATTGCATCGTACATTTGTACTAATGAGAATTTGTACGTTGACTATTGCATCATACATTTGTACTAATGAGAATTTGTATGTTGACTATTGCATCGTACATTTGTATTAATGAGAATTTGTACGTTGACTATTGCATCGTACATTTGTACTTATGAGAATTTGTACGTAGACTATTGCATCGTACATTTGTACTAATGAGAATTTGTACATTGACTACTGCATCGTACATTTGTACTTTACCTTGTCCTTCAAGTGCTTCAGCTATTACAAATTTAAGGCTGTTATCTGGACCCTGCGAATATAGACCTGTTTCAGCACATTTCCAGTACTCAAAGGCTTTCAAGCGTATTCCAATATCCTCAGTGTCAATGACAAAGCCATCATCTGTATCTTCATCACTAAAAAAAAAAATAAAAACATGTGGACATGAAGCATACAAGAGAAATAATACAATGTTTTTTTTTCTAATTTAAACGTTTATTCCTGATTCATATACTGCTAAATGCGAAGAATCTCTTAATCTTAAATCAATTAATTCATTTCAATGGAAAATATTGATTTTCATTTTACATCACATATGTTTTATGTAAACAATATGCCTAGGAAATTGAACTTTATAATAAAAAAAAAAATGATATGGTTGTTTTATGTTTTTTTATTTAGGGGATTTGGTGTTGATAGCAGATCTTTGAGTCTGTTTAATTTAATCACACAACTTTTTAAATTTCAGGTGGTATTATATTTACATCTTACACCTGTCTTTTGTTGAAGATTGTATGTTGCCCTCTATATATAAAAAAGAAGATGTGGTATGATTGCCAATGAGACAACTGTCCACAAGAGACCAAAATGACACAGAAATTAACAACTATAGGTCACCGTACGGCCTTCAACAATGAGCAAAGCCCATACCGCATAGTCAGCTATAAAAGGCCCCGAAATGACAATGTAAAACAATTCAAACGAGAAAACTAACGGCCTTATTTATGTACAAAATGAATGAAAACAAATATGAAACACATAAACAAACGACAACCACTGAATTACAGGCTCCTGACTTGGGACAGGCACATACATACATAATGTGGCGGGTTAAACATGTTAGCGGGATCCCAACCTCCCCTAACCTGGGACAGTGATATAACAGTACAACATAAGAACGAACTATAAAAATCAGTTGAAAAGGCTTAACTCATCAGATGGACAAAATACAAGTGGACGTGGCAGGGTACTTGTACATCCCAACAACAAAAAGACACTAGGAACAGATCTGAGAGTACTCGCAGTTATCTGACAGCTAGTTCAAAGCCACTAACAACTAATAAAAAAATCATGCATCTAAGACTAAATTATCAATCCGTACACATCCAACATCCAATGGATTTAGTGTAAAGACGTCATAAACAGTCAGAGAAAAACATGACCTTGATATGTCTTTTGGTAATTCATTTCATTGACATACATGTACATGATGTATATATATATACCATTTATCTCCTTTAATTGATGAGTACAAGTATATCAACTTATCCAAAGCAATAACTTATGCATAGAATACATGTACTATTTAAAATACACAGTGAACATGTTACAATCATAACAGATGCTGCTTTCCAAAAACCAAAAAAAATGTAATTAATGATTAATATAAGTGGTTGTAATATATTCAGAAACCTCATACATGTAAATGATGTAATGCATATACAATTACAAAAGCAGTTTGCTCGGATTTCAGTTTTTACATCTACCACTTATCCACACTTTATGATGTAAACTTAGATACAATGTCTTAATGTCTTATTCTTCTGAAAGATATATTATAATTCAATGGTGGATAACACATTATATTCAAATTCATTAGGTATTACAAATAATAGTTAGAGAGGTGATTTAGTGATCACAGATACCCCGCCCCAGCAACTCAGAGATCATGGTTTTGTTAAGTGGTCTAAATATTTCATTAAAATTTCAATCAAATTCTTTCAATCAATTTCAATATCTAGAAACCAAAAATTTTTTGAATTTTTCCAACAATCAAGTACCATAACTCTGGAACAGTAATTATTGAAAAGACATAAATCATACTTAAGGATGTTTGCTACTCTGTTTCAAAATAACAAGCTTTTTAAAAGACTGTCATAAATTGAAAGTATATAAATAAAGGAACTAAAAAAGTAGAAAAAAAGAAGGGTCAGTGTGCTTGTTTTCAAGATATAAGCCTTTGAAAAATTGGAAGGGATATTATTCTCTCTAGACTGTTCATACATTTAACATTAGCAACCTTTTTCTTTAAAAAAAATGTGAAAAAATAACAAGGATTTTATAGGATTTTCAAATATGGCTTTCTAAGGATATGTAATAAAATTATGAAAAGATAAGTAGGGGTTAGTGGGGAATTTTTTTTAATGGCACTACATGGATAAAACCAGAGAATTCCGAACATCTGGCAAAAATTCAAAAAACATGAGGAGCGAACATCCTTAACCTGTCTTTAATGGTCCAGAAAATTCCATCAAAATTTCATTTGAAAAAAACATGAAAATTGAAAAAGGGGTTCTCAGTTTATAATCTGGGATAAAAAAAATAATTCTAACAATCAAGTACCATAACTCTAGACCGGTAAAAATAATGAAAATCAAACTTCACTTGTCTTTATTTAGTGACTCTGTCAAGCATAGGTATAAAAGTGTGTCTGTTATATATGAAAAAAAGAAGATGTGGTATGATTGCCAATGAAACAACTTTCCACCACATAATGTACATGTACAAAAAAATACTATGTTGAGAGAGTCCAATACACGCTCTCTGCATGTTAAAGTACCCTTGCAAAAACTCTGACAGAGATCATTAAGTTGCCTGTTACAAGGTTTAATTTCTGCCCTTATCCAACATACCCTATTGCCTCAGTGGTATTCCCAATTACCGGTCTTTCATTGTAGCTTAATGAATTGTTTAAATTGTTCTTGTTCTGAACTATATTTTTTAGCAAGCAACAATCAATCAATGATTTCAACTGTCATGTACGTATGTGAGCCAACTAGTAATTTTACTTAATTATAAGTTTACATTTTAGGTTCTTCTACATGTATATTACAACTGTATTGTAACATTTCATCTACATGTAGCTTTGAAAAGCACATATTTATTATTTTTTGTAATGAAAAAGGCATTTAACTTGCCATATTGACTGCAGAGGGGCTCATACAATTTCTTGGGGGCAAATACATGTATAACATGTATAAGATTTAAAATGTACTTATACAGACTTGGACAGTAAATTATACATATGTGTACATGTGTCATTGTATGTTTTGATTTTATACCTCCCTGAAGAATTAGGGTTCTCACATGCATGACATGGATTTTTTGTGCAAGTCCAGGGACTAGCCATTTTTGTCCAGGGGAATCCAGGAACTCACAATTTTTGCCATGACAATTCCAACAGTGTGGAGAAAAATTCATTATTTAAGTACTAGTCTTCATGACAAATAAAATAAAATCAATCAATCAAAACAAGACATGCAAGACATGTAAGAAAACAGTAAGATAGATTTTAAAACTTTCATTTCACTTTTGCCATAAAACTTTATTTACATGATAAAATGTAAATTTCAAAAGATTGATATAATTAATATTACATGTAAAGGTCTACCTTTAATCAAATTCATTATTGATGGTAACAAAAAAACAATATTTATGTTGAGTTAAATAACATTTTGGAAGTCTCTGCAATATTAGAATCCCGAGTAAATTTTGATTATGGCTGCAAAACATGGGATCATACTTTTTGTTTATTGGATACCTGTACAGCTGAACTGCCAATATTTGTTTGCCCAAAAACATAAAAGACTTGTCTGAGGGTTCGGCATATTTTGGGAAGTTTGTGAGCCTTGCAATTGGTGCAACTAATTGAACAGGACTGCTTCTGTCTTGCACTCGGGAATATCAGTTGCCACAACAGGAACTGATCCTCGTTTCCATTTGACCATTGGTTTATAAATATATGTAATTTGCAGTGAGATTCTTAATCCATCAGTTTGGCCATTGAAAATTGACTGCTGATTTCCCGGACCACAACAAATTTTTAAAGGGTTGGTAGAGAGGAAAAATCTTTTTTTTCTTAAACCAGTGACATTCTTGAAATTCTTGAAAAAAACTTGTTTGACATTATAGTTTGATAATTTATTACAATATAAGATATTTTTGCATGGCGTTATCTGTCTTTTCTATTGCTTATCTGTGTTGTGTTTGTCTTTTTTCTAATCCTTCTTCTTCTTCTTCCTGGTACGGGAAAGACTCCGGTGCCAGAGTGTGGAATATCCCGGAACTGTGGCGCTATGTACATGCAAATGGATGTCGAAAATTTTGTTATAATAAAATAAAAATATTTCCCACAGTTCAATTACAATTTAAAAATAACATTAGTTGTAGCTTAATGTTAACGTATTCACACTATGTACAGTGGCTAAATACACTAATTAATTAGCCGGACTAGAACCTCCAAATGTTAAGGTGGAGATACCACCTTTGAAGGATTCTAGGGAGGGTGACATGCAAATTGTTTCTGGGAGATCGTTCCAGACAGCAATAGTACTTGGGAAAAAAGATGATTTAAAAAAGTCTTTATTTGTATATATATGTCGAAATTTATGTAGGCCTCTAGTTCGCCTGTCAGATTGTGTCAGGACGTCATTAGTGACTTCGACCAACCCCCCCATTAATCTTATAAATCAAGACAAGCTTAGCTTTTGTTCTACGGGATTGCAAGTTTTCCCATTTTAGTTTGTTTAACATGTCAGTGACAGCACCTGGTGATCTATCGTTATAGTCATTAAAAACATATCATGCTGCCTTACGCTGTATCTGCTCAATTTGGTTTATTTGGCTTTGTTTGTACGGATCCCAAACTGGTGAGGAGTACTCGACGGTCGGACGCACAAGTGATGTGTACGTAAGGTTTTCAACCTTACGTGTACAGTTTTTCATGTTTCTACGTAAAAATCCTAGTGTTTTATTTGCCTTTGAAGTTATATTATTAATATGGGGCCCCCAATCAAGATCATTGCTTATTGTAACTCCTATATACTTGCTGTCTTTGACAGATTCAAGTACATGGTTATGTAATTTATATTGAAATAAATTATTTTTCGACTTTTTAGAAATATTTATGACATAGCATTTTTCAGGATTAAATTTCATTTGCCATTCAGATTCCCAATTTTCAAGGCTTGATAGATTTTTTTGGAGTGCTTGAGACTCATTTATATTATTTGATGTTTCATAAAGTAAACAGTCGTCAGCAAAAAGACGAACCTTACAGGAGACATGCTCAGGTAGGTCGTTTATGAATAACAAAAATAAAGTTGGGCCTAATACTGTGCCCTGAGGAACACCAGAGTCAACAGCTAATTTGGAAGATTGAACACCGTTAAGCAGGACTTGCTGTTGCCTGTTTGACAAAAAATCTTTTATCCAAAGTAAGTTATTTTCACGTATACCATATAATAATTAAGTTTTGTTATTAATCTTTCATGGGGGACCTTATCAAAAGCTTTAGAAAAATCTAAAAGTATTGCATCAACTTGATTACCTTCTGCCAAGTATTTGGCTATGTCCTGGATGCTGATAACAAGTTGTGCTTCACAGGAACGTTTACTCCTAAAGCCATGTTGGCAATCATTTAAAATATTATTTAAATCTAAATGTTTTCTAATATTACTTGTTAAGACGTGTTCTAAAACCTTACAACATATAGCCGTTAAAGAAACCGGTCTATAGTTAATTGCATTATGCTTATCTCCCTTTTAAAATTGGCACAACATTTGCCTGTTTCCACTCTTCTGGGATTTTTCCATCATTTATGGATTTTCAAAAAGAATACAAGGAAGGGGATATCTCTTCCGAGAGTTTATTAAGGAAAATAGCAGGATATTATCAGGCCCACTAGCTTTATGGGGGTTTATATTTTTAAGGAGTTTAATTATGCCATTGATATTAATGGTTATATCTGGCATGGTGGGGTAGGGACTTTTAGGTTTATGTGGCATTGAAGTTTTGTCTTCTTGAGTAAATGCACTTTTAAATTGTTCATTTAAAATATTTGATTGTGTTTGTGGATCACTATAAAGTAAAAAGTAAAATCACAAAAATACTGAACTCCGAGGAAAATTCAAAAAGGAAAGTCCTCAATCAAATGGCAAAATCAAAAGTTCAAACACATCAAACGAATGGATAACAACTGTCATATTCCTGACTTGGTACAGGCATTTTCTTATGTAGAAAATGGTGGATTGAACCTGGTTTTATGGCTAGCCAAACCTCTCACTTGTATGACAGTCGTATCAAATTCCATTATATTGACAACGATGCGTGAACAAAACAAACAGACACAATTGGTAAAATGTCAAAAATAGGGTTACAGCAGTCAACATTGTGTTATCATCTTAATTACTATAAAACAAACAAATGTTACGAAGAAGCACAAACAGGGGCATACATCAAATTTAACATCCTCATTATGCTTATATCATACGATTTTATTTATCTATGTAAAATCCACCTATAAAGGATGGAAGGTTTTAAGTA
The DNA here is from genome assembly GCA_017311375.1 of Mytilus coruscus. Taxonomy (NCBI): domain Eukaryota; kingdom Metazoa; phylum Mollusca; class Bivalvia; order Mytilida; family Mytilidae; genus Mytilus; species Mytilus coruscus. The sequence goes on along the minus strand of CM029601.1, from coordinate 117,055,012 downwards.
CTGGCGTAAAATCGCGCTTGAAATTCACACAGGTAGACATAAAATAATTTTGTCGTTCAAGGTATAAAGAGATACATAAATACAGAGTCACGTAAAATGGATATCACAAAAACAGACTTAGCAGTAAAAGTAATATTAATAAATAAAATAATAGTGTGGTTAAAATTATGACGGATATATAAGTCAGAGTCACGTCAAATGTATATCACAAAAAACAGACTAAACAGTAAAAGTGATATTAATGAATAAAATAATTTTGTCGTTCAAAGTATGACAGAATACATACGCACAGAGTCACGTAAAATGGATATCACACAAAACAGACTTAACAGTAAAAGTAATATTAATAAATAAACTAATAGTGTGGTTCAAATTATGACGGGATACATAAGTACAGAGTCCATCCTTACCTCTCAAAGGTGAGACTCCTGATGTTTCAGTCTTTTTCCCTTTTATGTATTGCCAAAATGATTTTGGTTTTTCCTCAAGTTGTGGACTTATGATTTCTTCCATATATTTACTCTGGGCTTTCCTAATTTCTCTTTGAGCTGTAATGTTGCTTTAAGCTTTTTGTATTTATCTTTGTGGATTTGTTTCCCAGTTTTTTTAGCTTTATTAAATGCTCGTCTTTGTTTTTTACATAAACTATCAATTTCTTTATTTGCCCAGGGATTTGTATATTTAGATTTTGTCATTTTACTTGGTATATTATCAATGATGATTTTTATTATTCCATCTCTAAACTTAATCCACCACTGATCTATAGTAAGTTCTAATGTGGTCTGGCTTAGCAGATCATATATAAATGATTTGGTAATATTTTTAATTTTTCTAAATCTACCTTCTTCCATAAGAAAATTTTATGGGGCATTATGTAGCTCTTTAGGCTTACAAATGGCATCAACCAAAACTATGTTGTGATCCGATATACCGGGTATTGATTTAATTTTGGTTATAAGATTTGGTTGGTTGGTACAAAAGATGTCTAAAATATTATCTTTCCTGGTAGGAAAATTTACTAACTGATCCAAATCTAGATTGTTTAATAAATCTAAAAAGATTTCATTCATTTCCTTCAGGTACATTTTGCCCTCTATTGTCATTGATGGCCAATCTATATCAGGAAGATTAAGGTCTCCACTTATCCAGAAGGTTGAATTTTTAAACTTTAATTTTAAATCATTTAATTCTAATAACATCTGTTTAAAATAGTTTATATCAGATTTACTTGGTGGTCTATAAACTGAAACAATTATCAAGGACTTTGAATCTGTTATATCTATTTGTGCTGCAATCAGCTCTACATTTTTACTACAATAAATTTGTTGGCATATTATACCCTTTTTAATAGCTATTAAAACGCCTCCGCCTTCTTTACATTCTCTGTCTCTCCGGAATACATCCTCAAATAGTGAAGAAGGAAATATCTCAGAGGACTTGACATCCTTATTTAGCCAAGTCTCATTCCCAATTATAATATCAGGTTTAGATGATGTTATTAAGTTTTCTATTTGGGCCACTTTGTTTTTGCAGCTTCTAAAATTTATATTTAACACTCTTAGCGAAGTTTGCCTATTTATTCTTTTGTTTATCTTGTCGCTACTGGTTTTGGAGAAGATGTAGCTACTGGATTTCCAATATTATCTGTATTATCATTAAGACTGACTGAAAAAGCTGAACTGTCAGTTTGGGATAAACATGAAAATGAGTTTGTTGTTAACACTGAATTTCCTGTTGATAAAAAGGACTGAAAAATTGTTCTGGAATGGTTGGGGGTATCACAATTTGGACATACCCAGAGGGCTGAAGTATTTCCATACTTTTCATACATGGATGAGCTGATGTTTACACACCCTGCATGACACCATTTATCACAGTTATCACAGACTATAGCGTCTTGGTTCCAAGTACACTCCCGTGAGCAGATTGTACATGGGTAGCTAGACTCGTTTAAGTTGTTTGGTCCTGGATTGGTTTCGACCTGATTACTGAGCAATAATTTTAATAGTAAATGTACGTGTCGGGATCTATCAGAGCTTTTAAAGCTAGACATATGTAACTGCCAGTAGTATAATTGAGATGACACACTTATAGACAATTCATTCTGTAAACAGAGATCATTGCCCCCATTTTCATACACATGTGGTTTTGAAAAATTTCCACAGTTCAGCAATATGGTAAATACTGAAAAAATTGATAACTAGACATTATGTAACATTTTGACAAAGTCTCAAACTAATGCTTATCTGTGTTGTGTTTGTCTTTTTTCTATTGGCAATTGTGTTGATTGGCTTTCTTCAACCTTTGACTATAGCATAGTCCCTTTGATTTTTATTGTTATTCTAAAATTACCTGTTAATATAAAATCTGTTCATTCCAAGATTGTTCTCATACCATTTTAATATTTTTCCTGAAGCACCAAGAGCACATGCAAATGTTACATGATCAATATGAGTGACCAAAGGATTTTCACAGCCACTGCATGGATTGTCCACATCTTCAAAACCTGGTAAAAAGCTTCCCTTATATTTACTGTCATCAACAATAGTATGTATAACATTTCCGATACAAGACTTAATAATGGCTGTTTCTACTGAACCGTTAATGTCTGAGATCACATTTGGGGGCTTCAATACCTCTCCACCTGCCTGACATACTCTTTGTACACAATGCTTGACATCTTTGACCTTCAAGGCTATGTTGCAAACTGTGTTCACAAATGTCTTTGAAGCATTTGCAATGTTGACAGCACTGTTTATGCCTAATGATAGATACTGGTTTGAAATATATGGATCCACTAAGTGATCTTCTGTAAATGTAATTGCATCAGAAACGTCAAAAGTCTTGGGTTGTGTAATCAAAATTTTGCATTTCCAGAACAAAGTACCCACTGATTATGCGATTTGATTGAACGTTTTGCAATCAAAGCAAATTTGTATTTGTTTGTTAGATCTCGAGATAATTTTTCGCCGTCACTGACATAATATTCTGCGTGATGAAGGCTAAAACTATCCATTAAGCCGGCTTTTTTTTCTGAAAATAAAAAATATCGGCTGCTACCGGATGTACTCTTCTTTCAATATCTAAGTCATTTAAATGTTTAGAATATAGTGCTTTCATTGATTATCAAATCTCTGTCATTTCAAAGCTTTCAGGTAAACAAGACTGTGCCCAGGGGGTTGTTGCATAAATTAATCGAATATTTATTACACCTAATATGTAATAGTACTATTTTTATCTCTATTCATGTCGTTTTACATATGTCTCTATACTTGTAACATGATTTGAAGGGACATGAAGATAATACAAATAAAACTTAGGGAGGCTAATTTTTTTTAATTTTTTTCCCCCACCACAAGAAAGTTTTGGGTGATATAAAGGATTAGCCCTCTCCGTCTGTTTGTCTTTTTATCTATCTGACTATGTGCCTTTTAAGTGCAACCCTTGCTTAACGATTAGACAGACATTGATGAAACTTTGTACAGTACTTTCTTAACTTTTAGTAAAAGATAATCCCTTCACTTCATGTTACAGGGGAGATGATAGACCACTTTCGAGTTTGTCCTTCACCGGAAAAAACTCGTCAATTATGCGCCCCTTTATGATGTCATTTACCAGATAGAGGGGATCGCCTGTATCCCTGCACTATTTACGTTCATCAAGCGTCTTAGTGATCGTCATTGTGCAGGATAAACTAGAAATAATGTTTGTTCCGTAGGTACTTAATCACAATTCCCTAATGACAGCAGTGCTGATTGTCAATTATGATAATTCAATTTGCCGAATAATTCGTGCGATATAGCATCATAGTTCTCAAACCACTTGCTCAACATTGGAACTGAAGTGACGACGCCCCTAAACGCACGAATGATGTTCACTAAAACCAAAGTTTTTGACGGAAATGCATCGAACTCAAAATTTGTCTATTGAACTAACATTTAATATTGCAATATGTTTAAATTGTTATAATTTTCACAGATCCTATTGAAATCTGCTGCTCCGTAAACTGAAGATATTAAATTCATGAAAAGCACACTTGTTATTCATTGTTTAACTTTTGACAAAACTTAATGTCATCGACTTTTCATATCACAAATCATAATTTGTAGTCACTTTTTACTCAATAAGTTATTTTATGCTCTCAAAGATACTTCTATATTTTTACACATAACGACCATGTTTGAAATTTTGTCACATTTTTCTCAGGAACTACAAATCAAAGCTTTCTCAAAGTTGGAAAAACCTTCATGTGATTGATTGATTAATTGGTGTCGCCACTTTCAACACTATTGTGCTATTTCAGAACTTTCATGTGACATGCTAGACTTATACTGTGTGATGTGTTAATTTTTACATTCATCATTTATCACTTTCTTATCAAACTAATGCTTAACATGCTAAAAAAGGGGTATCATTATTGAGAAATAGCTCATGGTTCCACTTGTTTTATTAGGTGAAGGTCAACAGCAGATTAAAGTGTTTACTAAAACAAATTTCAAGTAGACTGGCATTCAGAATTTCTTCAAACAATGACATTATTTTATCTATGAAAATAAAATTTTTCTTAATCGATAAAAATTGACACCCATGAAAGTAATCTTATCCACAGAAACAACAATATATTCTTAAAAAAAAGTTTACTTACAGATTTTAAAAGATGGCTGACCCACCATCTAGCCAGTTACAGGATTTCCCACAGTTTACAGATCTAAACAATCTTGTTGCAGAACAGGTATTTTTGATTTTATGTTAATCTATTAATTTGAAAATTCCATATCCGGAAATGGTATCCAATTAATTACCAGTAGTATCAGATATCAAATCATTAATGTCAGTCTATACATGTATTTTTTATTCACAAATTCAGTGATTTGACTGAATGGTGCCACACAGTTAAAATAATGAGGTTTAATTGTTCATCAGATGAGTTTTGGCGTCTTGGGGCTTGACAGATATGATTACATATGAATAAAAGGAGATGTGGACTAGTGTAAAAAAAAAAATAATTTAATAAGACAAAAAAAGACGCATAAAGGTCAACAGATGGTCTTCTATGATGTCTTGAATAACATTGATTGTTGGTGTTTAACACTACTTTCAGCACTATCGGCTATAAATTGGTAGTCAGTTTTTATTGGTTGAGGAAGGTGGAGTCTTGAGAGAGAACCATGACCTTCAGCAGAAAACTGACAAACTTAGTCAATTGGAGTTAAAGCACCTGCCATGTGCGTGGTTTGAACTCCCAACCTCAGTATTTACAGGCTAGTGAACAGTAGATGAGCTATTAAGACCACTTGTCCACCAAGACCCTCCTCTTGATTAACATATTAATGTACAAGTCCTTCTGTCATATATAATAAGGTTTTACATTTTGGAATAATGAAACTTTTGTTATTTATCCTGAAATACATGAAGAATAACTTCTACAACATTTTATGTTAGTTCACTTATTAATTATTTTCTATTTTCAGACTGGTGCTAAAGTTGTATTTGCCACAGATGATTGGTTTGCTGTAACTGAAAATCTGTTAAAAGTAAATATAAATATCTGAGATAGCCTTGCTTATTTTTTATTGTTTCTGAATGCTATCTTGAGAAATAAATTTGAATGCTAGTATTACATATTGAATTCAGTGTTCTTATTAATCAGAATTCACAGTTTCAGACTCAACCTTTTCATTCTAAAAACATATCATTATTAATTATTGGTCTGAAATTGAAAACTAAAATAGAAACTTCAGGGAAAATCCAACTAAAATTAATAAAAGTAAATGTGGGGTAGACACCAATGAGAAAGCAACCAAAAGATATCTAGTTTAATGGAAAAAACTGAATTAATGTCAAAATCTGTTAGACAGGATGGAAACATAAAGTTTTAGATTGATTGATTGTTGGAGTTAAACACCACTTTCAGCCCTGTTGGTTATATCACAACAGCCATTTTTTTTTTTGGTTGAGGAAGCCAGATTACTTTAAGAGAAACGTAGACCTTCAGCAGGGAAACTGGCAATCTGCACCTGCCATAAATGAGGTTCTAACTCACAACCTCAGTGACAGGCTAGTGATTACTGTAGATAAACTACTCAGACCAGTTGGAGTCCCCTTTAAGTTTTACTTTTTCCCCCCAATGATTGCAATGGGCTAAACTAATGATTGCAATGGGCTAAACTTGGGCAGTTTTTTCTTAACAAGCATTTTGAAGGACTGAACGAAATATGAAATATAAATTTTGACATTTGACAGACATACATATATATGTCTTCTGAACGTCTGAAAGGTGCTATCTCATAGAATTTTGATATTTTTATGCTCCTGCTGTAGCAGAGGGGCCATTAAGGTTTACCCTTTCTGTACGTCTGTCTGTCTGTCTGTCTGTCTGTACATCCATCCATCTGTACGTATTTCCCGAAATTGGTTTCCATTCTCTAACTTGAGTTTGCCTCGCCAAAATGTTATGAAACTTATACACAATGCTTATTACCACTTGTAAAACTCAGGTCAAGTTCAAATTTGGGTGGCGTCACTTATACCGTTCTGGAGTTATGCCCCTTTATAACGTTATTTGCAAGCGGGGGCATCATCTGTGTCTCATGGACACATTCTCCATTTATTGATTACACAATTCAAGGGGCCAAAAATTGACCTCGTCATGCTTTCTGCTTTTTTAAGAGAATGTGAAAGTGAGTTTGGGATTTTCCCTAACTTTAGTTATGCAATCAATTTACAGGCAGATGATCCTGTATTCAAAGTTGGAGTGTTTACAGAGTATGGAAAATGGATGGATGGTTGGGAAACAAGAAGGAAGAGAATCCCAGGCCATGATTGGTGCATTATACAACTTGGTATGTCTGTCAAACTATAGAAATAACAATTTGTTGTTATGCACAGTCCTTAAAAAGGTGCAAACTTAACCATATTAACTAAAAAAAGTATATGTCCTTTGGGGTTTTGTGTCATCTATTTCTGTTTCATTGTAACTTGTTATAACCACACATATCCTTTTAAGTTGATTTATATAAAATTTCTGCCATTGAATTTACATAGAAACAATCCTCACCAATTAATTAATTTAATGTTAATTTTCATGTATATAAACATAGGCATGTACCTTCAAGAAAATTTGTACCTCAGTAATCAGTGTGTACTGCATAGAATAGAAAGAAGATACAGAGGGGCAATGAACCAAAAGTTGAAGTAAGACACCACCATTGAGAAACAAAATAAGAGACAAAAGACAAACAACAGTCATCAAAATCCTACAGCTAAAGATTGAGCAAACCCCATAAAAACTTTAGAGTGAACTCAGATGCTCAAAAGGTGTTAATAGTTCCTGCTCCACTGGTGAAACCTGTCACATTACTCCAAATTTAAGAATCAGTAATAAAGTTACAATAATTTGCCAAACTTGACTATAAAGGTTGTATTTATTTATTTGTATGGTGTTTTTTTCTTACTTAAAGCTCATCAAATAATTGTATAGATGAAGGAACAGTTATACAAGTATTGTTCCTGTTTTCCAACAAATGAGGGTCTGGATGGGGGAGGGGGGTCTTCATTTCTGTGTTCTTTAATTTTCAATTTTTCTCTATTCTTTATTTTTTTCGCCCATTATTATCTTTTTCTTTATATTTTAGCCTCCCAGTATTCTCTACCGGTATTCATATTTTGGCCCATTTAAAAAAAAAATTGCTCATTATTATCTATAAAAGCTCATGTCTCTTGTATAAAACCATATAAATACAATGTAATACAGTTACTCATTTTATATGAATTTAGTTAAATATACTTACCATGAAATTACATTTATATTATATAGAATATGTTTGCTTTCAGAACATGTTCGCATCGCAATTAACTAGGTGATTAAAAATTACATCCATAAGATGTACTCACCTACGTCATAATTTACCTGTGTAAAACACAATATCGTCAGTTTTAATTTTTGCGTTCAAGTGAACGCATGTTTCTCGTCTACTGTTGAAAATCCTTATGTTTTATAAATAACATTATTTGTTTTTGGAATATCGTTTTACGATTAATTCAATGTTTATACAGCGCTTTTGTCAAGTTTCTGATATACACGTCAACATTACGAGTCTGTAACAACGACGACCTAGAAATTAACCTTTGTTAAGTCGCCAATTTCAAAATTTTAGTCCGGTGCGAGGAAAGGCAGAACTTTTCTGTCAAAATCGGACATGTTACATGAGTACTCCGTTTATAAAATAAACGTATATTTAAATTCTTCTTCCACGCTGACCGAATTTTAGCTGTTTTGAGCAATCTACGAAACGGGTCAAGTGGAAAGTTCGGATGAGTTGATTGTTTACAGTCTTTACACGAGACGGAGTAAACACATCACTAAATTACAATCAGAATAGGTATTATGACCAGATCTGATTATTTTAATGTGGATAACGTCCTTATGGGAGCGTAGACCACTATTGTCACTAAGTTCGGATGAGTTGATTGTTTACAGTCTTTACACGAGACGGAGTAAACACATCACTATTTTACAATCAGAATAGGTATTTTGACCAAGTCTGATTATTTTAGTGGATAACGTCCTTATGGGAGCGTAGACCACTATTGTCACTAGAACCTTAAGTGATTCAATAAATTTCAATCAGAAATGGGAATTTGTCCATAGACGATTGTTTTTATTTGGATAAGGCCAGACATTTTTTATTATCTGTTTAACGAGATCCGCCGACTCCGCCTTTCCCGATTTCAGAATAAAAATAAAAGTAGTGCTTCTTACTTTTATTTTTATTTTTCCCGCCGACTGTAACGAAATCCTCAGAACAAAATAAAAACTGTATAAATCGGTAATATTTAATTTTACCAAGTCGATGAAACAGCAATTTTCATTAAAAAGTAAAGAAATTCAAGGCAGAAACGATATATTTTCTTCAAAAGACTTTTAAGCCGGTGGCATGTTTTCATACTTGTTTAATAACACGAGGCGTACATCAAATCATTCTAACTTTTGGCAAAATCAGTTATTACTTCATCAGAACTTGATGAAATTAGCCAGGAGTAAACTTATTATCCATGTATTGCATTAAAACGTCATATTCCTTTCCAAATAGCATATCAAACATCGTTTATTTTTGTAAATTTTACTTAGTCCGACATTTATATTATTGGGCATATTATTCTAGAACTACGGATCGAGTCGGGATTTCATCGGAAACGGACCGCTATGACCGAAATCCGGATTCTTGCGATAATGACTACGGACGTTAAATTATGCATTCCACACCCATTAACATACTTTTGGTTAGATCTTCTTGATTAATATATATATTTCCATGTATATGCATTGTTTCAATTTATAAGTTAATTTGCTCAAATCTGGACTATTACACCAGAGACATATATCAAGTTTCAAGTTTCAAGTTTTATTATTTTTTTATTAAATTTAATATACACGTGTGTATATATGTCTCTGCATACACTAATTATATAAGAGGTTCCCGACTGGGTGACAGGTATATTTAAGGAATGACTGTAATATTTTTTCTGTCTTAATGAAAAATAACATAAAAATGTGGTGCACACGGCGTTGCAGGTTATTTTAAAGTGTGCACCACATTTTTATGTTATTTCAATAGACAGAAAAATATTACACTCACTTATATTTAATTCTAGATTCAATTTTAACCCGGAGTAAAACATAAAAACGTTGATGATGTCACGGTCACGACAAAATTATGTCTATCAGCTGATAAACAAAACAACGTCAGCCAATCAGAAGACGCGTTTCATCCGAAATTAAATTATACATATATAGTGTATATGCAGCAGGTTGATATATTTGCCTGGTGCCATGGATCTATATTTGTGGAAATAAAGAATCAAAACATAGTTTTTATGTTCATATTAATAGAAGGGTTACTATGCTGGTCTGTTCTCATTTCATTGTTCTTGTATTTTAATAAATTCAACAAAAAAAAAAGGTCATGTATAACGGTTTTATTTTTATTTTAGTGTCGACTGGACCAATTTTGCACTTTTATTTTTTTTTTATTTCGTCCCTCGACCCTAATTTTTACAAATTTTTTCGTTAAACAGATAAAAAAAAAAGTCTGGCCTAACGTTCCATACAGGGAGCGTAGTCCAAAATTGATACTACTAATAAAAGTAGATAGATAAATCACAATCAAAATAGGGAATTTGCCCAGAACTGATTATGTTTATTTGGTTAACCTTCCATTTAGGGAACATAGACCATATTTATTGAAAATAGAATGTGGTTGATGCAACACAAATAAAATTAAAATTAGAATAGGGATTTTGCCCAAGTCTATCTGATTAATGATATCGTTTCGTCCAGGGAACGTAGGAACTAGAACAACATGCATGATTTTGGATCTGTACGTTGCATGCATTGTACAGATTTGATCTTTCCTAAAAATCATAATATTAATTGATCGCACATTAATATTTAAGGAGCATAGATCATTCATAGAAATACAATTTTTAGTATTTGACATACTGAAATAAAATTAAATCGAATCAGAATAGTGAATTTTAGTCCAGGTCTATCTGATTGTTGTAGAAATCTTTCCATCTAGATAACGTAGGTCTACCTTTATTGTATTTAAAACAACTTGCAAGCACAAGCAGGTTGCATGTTTAGTACAACACACATTTTGATCTTAGCTAATTTTTGGTTGCACATTGATTTTTGTGATGAACCTGGGAACAGTATATCTAATATATAAGTCAATATATATGTTCCTGGATGAACTAACAGTTCAGATAATATATTGAAAGAGTGTCTGCAAATGGTCAAGACAGATAAAAACACTGAAATAGTACTGAGTTATTAGTACTTACAAATGTGTATGTAGTTTAAACATGTCATGATCAATACACAAAATTTATAATTATGTCCAGATTTAATCAGGACAGTAAATTCTTAGAAGCCTGAAATATTTTCTCAAGCAGGAAACTGCTGTAAATTTTCTTTACTGATAAATTATTCTCTTACAGATGTTAAGAAACTACTAATATGTTGAGTCAGTAAGAATGGAACACCGTTCTAAAACCTGTTGATAGCTTGTGACAACTCGTATTATCAATTTTTAATTTTCAAGGTCAGTTTATTACTGACAAGAAGAACATTAATATTATCAGTATGTAATGCTATGACCAATTGGTTGTTTGTGTGCATTAATGAAACAAAGATTTTATATGTTTTAAGTAAACATTAGGTTGTCTCTTGGGTTCAGAAGAGTTTAGGGGATCATTGCCATTATGGTGCATTTCACAAAGACTCAATTCATGGAAATGGCTTATATTTTGATTACATAAATCAGAGTGTACATTGCCAATGCATATGACTTATAATATGTACTTGTGCTATTTTGCCTTAAGTACACAAAAAAGTGATAACATAGACCCCTCACCATATGAGAATCACTGACAAATAATACATGTATCTTCCAATCATGAAAGGAAGAGATTTTTGGGAAGCTCTTTAAAAGATAGAAAATTGCCTTTACGTCTTGTTTTCAAAGCAATGACAACAAGTTTGACAAGATTCTGCTATCTTCATTGGGTCTGTTTTCAATCTTAATGTGAGATTGCTAGTTAAAACAGCTAATCAAACTGCTACAAGTTTTTCCTCGAGTTTATATTGAATTAGAAAGCTGAACTATAGAGGACTCAAAGATACTGATATATATAAAAAAAAAAAAAAAAAACTAGATTATCATTAGGATTTGTTTTTTGAGAATTTAGATTAAGAATAAAGGCATATCATATAGATTTTGCACAAATTAGATACAACTAGTAAAATATTACTAAATAAATACAGAAAATATAAAGCATTGTTGATGCAAGATTCATTAAAAATACTAGACATTGACGTGGAGATTGGAGTAGTTTACAAGATTGAGCAATGAACTATCTAATACATCTCTTTATATAAATCTTCTTTTTAGCTAGTCTTTACAAGATGCAGGAAAAAGAAGAGGTCTTTTGGGCTATATTGTACCAATAAACATATATATATATATTTCAATTGCTTCTCATATTTTAGCACCTGTAGAAACAGTTAATCTAAAAGCAAAATACATGAAAAGCAGTTTATTTAAAAGACTGATTAATAGTTAGCAAATAACATTAAATAGTCTGTTAGTAAGTGGAAGTAAAATGCAATACGATAATTCCATGATTATAAGTGCAAGACATTTGTAAATATCTAAATTTAAAATGTCACTGTTTATTTTTATTTTTGTTCATTATTACACAAAGAGTACAAAAATTCTAGTCTTGTCAAAGTCAAGTTGTGACTTATCTACATGTAGGAAGGTTTCCAAATAGATTGTGTGTGTATTTTAATCCCAAAATTGAGGGTATTCACTATTCAATTTTCATAATGACCAGACAATTATCTAACAACTTTTGCAGTTGCAGAAATAATATTAAATATCTGGCATAGAGTTAGTATTTTATGCAAGAATATACTAGACAAAATTGAAATGTGTTTATTAACAGTTAGTTTAAATTTTTATTCAATATTGTTTTGAAAGATGTGATTATATAAATCCCATTCATTTTGTTTTGTCAAATCTGTGGACAAATGCAAAATTTTTCTGAGTGACTTTTAGTTTAACCAAATGACTGGGTTGAAGTCACAAAAATAATACCAAAGTGTTTTTGGTTAGTTTATATTGAACCATATCAGAATGTATAGAATTCAGATAAGGTGAACGAAGAGAGAAATGAAATGAGCATTTCTGATTGTGAAACCATTTCTTAAACAACTAAGAACACTTATCAAAAGCAAGCTAGTACAAGTGTTTTCCATATTGTCAAACATGTGTTTTCTTTAAATACATGTATAGAACTAAATTTGACATGTTGCATGCTAGTATTTCTGATTGCGAAATATTTTCTGAAACAAATAAAAACAATTGTCAAGAGCAACAGTTTAAGAGTTGTTCAATATGTCAAACTTGTATTCCTTTAAATTTGGATCTGTGCATGGCAATTTATAATTTAAAAAAAATCGTGGCTTAAGGTTCACATTTTAGACAGTATACCATTGTGAGATATTAATTAGAAATGTAAGAACAACATTGACAGACAGATTTTTCATAGTTTGAGAAAATCATCTGTCGGCATTCTTTTGGCTTATTAGGACAACAGTTTTGGCTTGCTCAACATCCAAATGCTCTGTAGAAGCATTATGATACCATTGGAAAACATGTATACTAAAACATTTCCACTGATTTGTCCATTTCTTTATTTTTACGCTTAAGTAGTCTAATCTGAAACACAAAGATAATGTTTGTTCATTGTTGGACTGGTAGACATTGTATTCAAAGGTTCTACCACTCATAAAAAATTTCTATCAGACTTTAAAATTTAGTTGGTTAACTTAGGAAAATTATCATGTCATTCCTATAATGCAGGACTTCTCTTGACAAAAAATATTTTCTTTCTAAATCTATTAGATATTAACAAGAGTAGTATATCTAGAAGAATATGTACTCAAGGAGACTATAACTTCAAAAAAGTTTATAGATTGTCCAGATTTAGCATAATCATGAAACAACTTTCGTTTGAGTCTTTATTATACTTTGTTGGTAAGGACACTTATTTACAAAGTATATTTTACTGATTATAATTCTTTGACAATCAAGCAGAAAAGAATTTATTTTGAAAGATATTGATAATGATCAGCAGTCATATATTCTCTGTTATTATATAAAACTATAGAAAACAATGGAAAGTTAGATAGAAGCTAATTGTTTTAAATAAACTAAAGTTTTGAAAACTAATATTTCAAAGTTGAAAAGTAAATGATACTAAGGTTGGATTACTTCTTGTCGATTTGTACAAGCAATAAGAACAACCTATTCACATGACAAATTAAAAATAAATAAAATAAATGCTTATATACTGTTGCAATAATATTACAACACATTTAACTCATAATGTAGGAGTTTTAATGAAATAATTTCTATACTGGCCTGCAGATTATTTATTCAAGTCTATTTTTGCAAAGTTTTATTTATGCAATCTGCAGAGTTTTGCCATTGATACACATAGTTATACAGCATAGCTTTATTGTGTAATAAATTTAAATTTTGTAATATCGGTTTTGACTATTTTCAGTATTTACAAAATTTAGTGGAGTTATTTTTTTTTAACAATTTTGACATAGTTTTTATATGTTGGAAATTGTATATGTGTGAGAGAATTTATCCTCCACCAAAATAAAACACTGCTTGTTAATCAGTGAATATTCTATATAATATAAATGTAATTTCATGGTAAGTATATTTAACTAAATTCATATAAAATGGTTATTTTTGAAATCTCAAGAAGAGATTTTATATGAATTTATAGGGTTAAATATACTTACCACAATCCACCACCACCCCTAGTATAAATTCAGTTTTTTGTTTCACACAATTGTAATTATTCAATTAAACGACAAATTAAAACTGACGATATTGTGTTTTACACAGGTAAATTATGACGTAGGTGAGTACATCTTATGGATGTAATTTTTAATCACCTAGTTAATTGCGATGAGAACATGTTCTGAAAGCAAACATATTCTATATAATATAAATGTAATTTCATGGTAAGTATATTTAACCCTATAAATTCATATACAATCTCTTCTTGAGATTTCAAAAATAACCATCTTTTACATGTGATGTGGAATTAAATACAGAAAAGATTGTGAAATATTTATAGTATCAGGACAAATTACTTTCTTCAAGTTGAATTTTTACTTCCCATCAAAGGAATTCTACTTCTCAATGAACTATTTGGATGTAAATGCTGTTGATGCAGTAAGAATGACAACTAATACTTTAATATTTTAATTAATAAAAAACCTTCTTTAAATTTTTATAGATTCAAATATAGTAAAAAATAACAATAAATTATTTGCAGTAATTATCAATTTGTATTTTTATACTTTCAGGTGTCCCTGGTGTTATAGTAGGAGTTGATATTGACACATCATTTTTTACAGGAAACTACACTCCAAAAGCCTCAATACAGGCTGCTTGTTTAGAAAGTATGTCATTTTGTTCTTTAATAGGTTGGATGTTTTAGATATTCTTTAAACAAATTATTGATGATAAAAAATACCATATACCAGGTTATTTTCCTTAGATGTCTATTTTAGCTTTGGAACAAAAATCATTAAATTTGATTTTTCCATTATGTTAAATTTTGTTTGCGATGTTTTTATTATTGTGAAAATTATGACGGTATTTAAGTAATAAGAGATAAAATGACTGATTCTGTTTTAAACAAATGTATGATACCATTTCAAGAACACATAACACATATTTTTAACCGGATTTTCAAAGGAAAAATCGGTTATTGATTGGGGATGTACGCGGGTGGGCAGGCGGCTGCCAAACAGTGTCTGTTCATTAACATGAAAACCCTTTGACGAAATCTTTTCAAATTTAGATATGTTGTTTCCTGTGACTAAATGAAGGTCAAGTTCAATTTTCACGATTTTAGCTGTTCTCGTTGTTGAGTGATAGACCTTTCAGTAGCAAAAGTGATACTCATTATATGATTTATTTATTTTGAGTTATTTCCCTTTGTCCCTTTGAACAGAAATGGTGTAATTAATAAGTATATGGATAGATAATCTATCAATGATTGTATCTGTTTTATTCATGCAATAATTTCCACCTTTTATCAAGATAACAAACATGTGGTAATTATCAACTAACAAAATTATAATTGGAGTGACAGATTTATTTGAAAATTTTGTGTTGTTGATGATAAGATCTGTAGGACGGTATAAATATAGTTTGAAATTTACTGCTCATTATTATATATTTTGAAATTAATTACAGATAAGTTTTATAGATTAATATTAATTATTATTATAGTATTAGTGATAAATGATTTGGAAATTTTTTTTTTAGTCCCCTACCGACGAAGTCGAAGGGGACTTTAGGTTTGCACTCTATCCATCTGTCTGTCTGTCTGTCTTTCTGTCTGTCAGTCCGGCAAATCAGTTTTCCACACTTTTTTTCTTCATGCTTGAAGATATTGATTTGGTATTTGGTGTATTGTTTAATCATGACAAGTTACAGATCACTAATTTTGTTCCGGTCTGGCGATTTTGTGCAGAGTTATGGTCCTTCAACTTAGAAAACTCACTCAGTTAATTGGTTTTCCACACTTTTTTTTTGTCATGCTTGAAGATGTTGATTTGATGATTGGTATATAGTTTTATCGTGACAAGTTACAGATCAAGTTCGAATTTTGTTCTGGTCTAAGGATTTTGTGCAGAGCTATGGTCCTTGGACTTGGAAAATTCACTCAAATAATGAATTTTCCACATTTTTTTAAGTTTGAAGGAGTTTTCTAAGTTGAAGGACCATTTTCGTCATGCTTGAAGATACTGACTTGATATTTGTTATATAGTTTACACCATGACAAGTTATAGAACAATTTAGCATTTTGTTCCAGTATAATGAATTTTTAACTTGTAGGGGACTAAGTATTGCCATACAATACTCACAGAATGCTGGTTTCTTTTTTTTTTTTGGCAAATGTTTTGAAGAATTTTGTGGTAGGCTTGTTTGTTATTCTGTATAAACTAATTTTCTGAATGCTATATTTATATATTTTTTTTGTGGAGCAAACTCCTTTAAAAACTAAAACTTATATTGTTTATTAATAAGCATGTATGTAGATTTTTGATTTTGAGCCCACTTTTCAAGTTGGTCCTAATCGGGGGTCCAAAATTAAACTGTTTGATTTCAACAAAAATTGAAAAAGGGGATTCTTTAAAATGCTGAATCTAAACTTTTTTTTTACCTTATCATGTTTGGGGATCCAGATTTAATTTGCAAATATCATTTTCATGCAGGAAAATCCTGTTTGCTGTCATTCTGACAGCCTCTTGTTTTAATAATTGTTTTTTTAGAAAACCAAATACATTAAATGTTTGCAAGCTTTAAAAAATGTTAAATATGTTCTCAATTGTCCACAGCCTATGAGAAAAAAATCTCTTGGTAATAAAATATAAAACTTTCATTGATATACTACCTGAGGTGTGCATAAAGGGACATAATCTCAGTCCAACATGTTAAAGGGGAGATAATCACATTACTTACTTCATCATACTAATGTTATTGGAGGGTGAGTATCCTTTTTTTACATTCGTTCACAGTTCTATTTTTATCTAATTGTATAGATCTTCCATCTTTGCCGGACAGAAAGGGGAAGATGGGCACTGCAGCAACGGAAAATCAACTTAAACTGATTAATAGACTTGGATCTCAGGTATGTTTTTTAGGAGTAATACCACCATTAGTCTTTGTTAAAAAAAAATTTGCAGAATTTATCTTTGTTTCAAATAAAGAAATACTTGGCATGAGTAAAGTTTTATCCTGTCCAGAACTACAGTGAAAATTTCACATAACATTCATGGCATATAAGATAATAACCATCACCGGAAGTAAACCAATCAAATTTTCATCCCTTTTTTTCCTGTTAACAAGCTTTAGTAAACATGTCACTTGAAGTTTCCAAAATATTTTATCGAAACAGCAAATAAAATAAGAGTGGTGCATTTAAACACTCAAGATATATGTTTGTGACTCAGAAATTTTTTTCTGCAATAATATGCAGGGTTAATTTCCTACAACTGTTAAAAACAAGGGAATATTTTTTTCGACCCTTTTTCGTATGAAACCGGATGTGACGTACTATGATTTGGTGTTACAGTATAACACCTTTATGCAGTTAAAAAAGTTTTACTCATGATATGAATACTATGTAGTTTTAACTTAAAAGTAGTTACACTCTCTTCAAGCAATCTGCTTTTGTGGGTTTTAATGGTTATGTTGTAGGAAATAAATGATTTTTTCTTATTGATACTGGTAAAGTGTCAAAACCTTATTTTCAACAGTGAAAAACAAATAAAACAAACTAATCAGTACATCCCTACTGGTTACCGGAACTTTGGATACACCAAACCAGGTACTTCATATCTGAGAAACTGCCAATACATGCCCTCAATTTTAGAATTCATTCATACATTTTTGTATTATTCAAAATTATCAGTCAATATGTGTTCTACAAGGATCACCATTCAATTGATACCTTAATTACTAAAATATATTCTACATAGTTTTATATTTACACCTATGAACTATTTTGTTTTAAATATGTACTACTTTCCAGTATATTCTTTTTTGACCGGCTCGATTTGGTGGTGTTACATCTCTATATAAAAAAATTTTTGCAAAGAATTCCACTCAAGACTGTGCTAGGGGCCATCTTAAACTTGCAGTGAGGTGAGAGTTTTTTTTTGCTCCGTGTTGAAATCCTCACTGTGACTTTGAGATGAAGAACAGCAATAAAATCGCAGTTCATGCACAGATTTTGTGTCATGGATGGATACCGCATATCCTTTGTTTTTTCATTAGACTTGGTTTTCAAAAGTAAACAGAAGGGTAAATAGATTAGAGTAATGCATTATCATCATAACACATTTCAGAATTCATTTATGAATTCTTTCCTCTTTCTATAAGTTTTGTCTATCACTTAATATTAATTTTTAAAATATTGAAGCAGTTGAGGAATTTTTGAGTAACCACTCTGGTTGATTATGGCTTCCCTTATTTATTTGCATATCTGTAAAGTAACCATGGTGTACGAAAATGTCATGAATTAATGTGTTATATCAATCATATGACTCACCCTTAGAAGTAATTTCTCTGACTATTACAAAACTGCTCTTAGGCCATAGTGGTTGGTTTTGATAGTGATTATGCAATCCCTATAGTTTATCCACGTTGACACAAAAATGGTTGTAGTGGTTTTAAACCTAAAGAAGAAAAATTGGCCCATTACTCAAGTCCCTAAATCAATAAAAATACATACTTAATAAGTGAGTGATGCTTTATAGGAAAATAAATACAAAAAGAATTATGTTTAAAAAGAAATTCAATAGATAATACAGTAGTTAAATGTGTTCTTATATAAAATTAAAATACTGAATTATAAGAACTTTTCATACATTTGAGATGCATTTTTATTTCAGAACTGGGATGAAATTCTACCAAGTACAGCATTAAGACCTGGCTACAAAACATCATGTCATAACTTCTTTGATATTAAATACAACAAAAGAATTACTCATATCAGACTAAATATGTTTCCAGGTAATTATAGTCCATGCTACCAACTAGCTTGGTAGGTTGTAAAAGGGGGGAGGGGGTATATAGTTTTTGACTTGTCAGAAATTTTTGTGTTTTTTAATACGATCGCAAAAAATTTTGCGGTCGTATATTGGTATCACGTAGTCGTCATTGTCGTTGTTCGCATCATCCGAAGACATTTGGTTCTGGCACAATAACTTTAGCATAAGTAAATAGAAATCTGTGAAATTTAAACACAAGATTTATGACCACAAAAGGAAGGTTGTGATAGATTTTGGGGGTTGTGGTCCCAACAGTTGAGGAATTAGGGGCCCAAATAAGCATTTTTCTAGTTTCAAGACAATAACTTGTGGAATGGTGTATGGATCTCTCTGAAATTATACCACAAGCTTCCATACCACAAAGGGTTGTTAAAAATTGGCTTTGGGGAGTTATGGCTCTAACCGTTTAGGAATTAGGGGCTGAAAAGGAGGAAAAACTAGGGTGTCCTGGTTAATGGACAATTACTTAAGTACAAAACATAATTTAAAAGCAGTGTAAGGGAAGTAATTCCTCCTTTACACTGCTTTTAAATTTGGTTGCAAACTCCATTGGAAATTTGAATTGAGATTATGACCATATCTTGAGGGAAAGATTTTATAAAAAGGGGAGGTTAAAATAAATTGGGGACAATTTGTTCTCAAGATTTCAGAAATTAAAAGAAAATTTCTTCAAATATATTTTTGGCAAAAAAAAAAGGGGGTAAATTTTTTTGTTTGGGGGAGAGAGGGGGGTCAATTCGCAACAGCATAGTGTATTGCACAAAAGCTAAAAAATGAATATAAATTCAAATCACATAACCAATTCAAGTTCTTTGACTACAGTTATTCTGTGTCAAATGTTTAATTACAATCCAAATTCAGACCTGTATCAAGTGCGAATATTGTGTCCATTTTTGCCCCAACTGTTCAGGGTTGGACCTCTGCGGTCGAATCCAGCTGCGCTCGGCGAAGCAATTTATTTATGCCTACTCCAATAATTTATATTGGATTGCAGCTAAACTTGGATATATGGTCACATATAATGAGAGGAAGATTCCTATTAATATTGAGTTCACCAGGTCAAAGTTCAAGGTAAACTGAAGTTTGTGCAGAAGAGTTGTTTCCTGATGCTCAATCAAATAATACATATGCCATGGCAACTTTACTTGGAAATATGGTCAGATGTAAGAGAGGAAGATCCCTATCAATTTTGAGGTTAATCTGTTTATGTCAAGGTCAAAGTTACTGAAAATAAACTGAAATTTGTGCAGAAATGCAGTTACAGAATACTTAATTAAATACAACATATGCTATTGCAACCTTATTTGGATATAACGGTATATTTATGAAAGAAAAATCCCTGTATATTTGAGGTTACTTGGTTTAAAAATTGATTTGTGTAAGACAGTATAAGGGAACAAAAAAAAAAGCTATGCCATCAGGTCACTATAAGCTTTAATTCTTCTATTATAGATGGTGGAATAGCAAGATTACGAGTTTATGGAAGGGCATCTCCAGACTGGAAAAAAATATCATATCAACAGGTAATATTGTCATAATTCCAGTAAATATTAGTTAGTTACAAATTTGACCAATTACCTTCAAATGAAAAAAAAAAACTAATGGTTGGTACAAATATTTTAGAATTGTGGAGAATTTACTTTTAGCGTAGGGTGGACATTTTGGAAATGCTTAACTGACACTTAAGGATATGTTTCTACATTGATGTAATGATTAAGGAAACAATTTCAATATCAGATTTACTATCTTTATTTGACAAGTATGTGTTAGGTAAAGCATAAAACCTTACATGAGGATTTCCTTTGTAGATGGTAGACTTAGCTGCTATGGAGAATGGTGGCATCTGTGTAGGTTATAGCAATGTTCATTTTGGCCATGCAAGAAATCTAATACAACCAGGGAGAGCAGAGACCATGGCTGATGGATGGGAAACTGCTAGAAAGGTTGGATAATTTATATTTTTACAACAGTATTGATGACAGAATACTTAATTATACCCCACGCAACGAGTTGCGGAGGGTATAATGTTTTTGACCCGTCCGTCTGTCTGTCCCTCAGTCCGTCCATCCGTCCGTCAGTCCTGTTTCTTGTCATCGCAACTCCTCTCAAACCACAAAACAGAATTTCACGAAACCTTTTTAGATAATAAGGACATACTATGTAGTTGTGCATATCGACAGGAAATTACGATTCAATTCTTTTTCTAGGAGTTAAGCCCCTTTGAACTTATTTACTTTAATGTACTGCTGCAACAGTTTGTCATCGCAACTCCTCTGAAACCACACAACAGAATTTCATGAAACCTTTTCAGATAATAAGGACATACTACGTAGATGTGCATATCGACAGGAAATTACGATTTAATTCTTTTTCTAGGAGTTATGCCCCTTTGAACTTATTTACTTTAATGTACTACTGCAACAGTTTGTCATCCCAACTCCTCTCAAACCACACAACAGAATTTCATGAAACTTTTCAGATAATAAGGACATACTACGTAGATGTGCATATCGACAGGAAATTACGATTTGATTCTTTTTCTAGGAGTTACGCCCCTTTGAACTTATTTACTTTAATGTACTACTGCAACAGTTTGTCATCGCAACTCCTCTCAAACCACACAACAGAATTTCATGAAACCTTTTCAGATAATAAGGACATACTATGTAAATGTGCATATTGACAGGAAATTACGATTCAATTTTTTTTCCAGGAGTTAAGCCCCTTTGAACTTATTTGCTTCAATGTACTTCTGCAACAGTTTGTCATCGCAACTCCTCTGAAACCACACAATAGAATTTCATGAAACTGTGTAGATAATAAGGACATACTATGTAGATGTGCATATTGACAGGAAATTATGATTCAATTTTTTTTTCTGATACAATTTTTTTTCTTACACTTATTTTATTTCTCCAATGACAATGTGGGGACGTGGGGTATGTGAGCGTGCTCACTAAGGTTCTTTCATTTTTTCCTGTATTTGAACTGGTTTATATGGCAATTTTATTATTTCATTATCTTAAAACATACTATAGAAAGAGTGGTAACCTAAATTCCAGACAACTAAAAACTAAATGCATTGTTATTAGTGGTGCATTCAGGGGGAGGCGTAGAGGGTGTAAATCAACCTTTGATTGGAAAATATATATTTTTTTAGCATAAATAGTCAAAAATTTGCCTCCCTCCACTCTTGATTTTAAAAAAGATCTGTATCAGCCCCTGGTTATATTAATTCTAGTTTTTGATTAGTTTTCTGTAAGGTATTTTAGACATTACTCCCAGGAAATATTATTAAATCAAAAACTTTACCTGTATATATTTATAGCCCAAAATAAGACAAAACTGCAGAATTGAATTACTAACAAGGTATATATACATGTACAATTTTGGAATAACTCATCTCCAAAGAATAATATATTACTTATAAAGGTGAATAGAATGAAATTGGCTATACTCTTTTAACAAAAACATCTTACAGCTTAAATTGATTATAAGGTTTTCTGAAATGTTCCTAACTTACAATTATTTATTCTAGTTTGATTGTGAAATTGTTCAATGGTTGTTGAGTATAATTGTCCTTTATTTCTTGTGAAATTGTTCAATTGGTGTTGAGTATAATTGTCCTTTATTTCTTGTGAAATTGATCAATGGGTGTTGAGTATAATTGTCCTTTATTTCTTGTGAAATTGATCAATGGGTGTTTAGTATAATTGTCCTTTATTTCTTGTGAAATTGTTCAATTGGTGTTGAGTATAATTGTCCTTTATTTCTTGTGAAATTGTTCAATGGTTGTTGAGTATAATTGTCCTTTATTTCTTGTGAAATTGTTCAATGGTTGTTGAGTATAATTGTCCTTTATTTCTTGTGAAATTGTTCAATGGTTGTTGAGTATAATTGTCCTTTATTTCTTGTGAAATTGTTCAATGGTTGTTGAGTATAATTGTCCTTTATTTCTTGTGAAATTGTTCAATGGTTGTTGAGTATAATTGTCCTTTATTTCTTGTGAAATTGTTCAATGGGTGTTGAGTATAATTGTCCTTTATTTCTTGTGAAATTGTTCAATGGTTGTTGAGTATAATTGTCCTTTATTTCTTGTGAAATTGATCAATGGGTGTTGAGTATAATTGTCCTTTATTTCTTGTGAAATTTTATTTCTTGTGAAATTGTTCAATGGTTGTTGAGTATAATTGTCCTTTATTTCTTGTGAAATTGTCCAATGAGTGTTGAGTATAATTGTCCTTTATTTCTTGTGAAATTGATCAATGGGTGTTGAGTATAATTGTCCTTTATTTCTTGTGAAATTGTTCAATGGTTGTTTAGTATAATTGTCCTTTATTTCTTGTGAAATTGTTCAATGGTTGTTGAGTATAATTATCCTTTATTTCTTGCGAAATTGTTCAATGGGTGTTGAGTATAATTGTCCTTTATTTCTTGTGAAATTGTCCAATGGATGTTGAGTATAATTGTCCTTTATTTCTTGTGAAATTGTTCAATGGTTGTTGAGTATAATTGTCCTTTATTTCTTGTGAAATTGTTCAATGGTTGTTGAGTATAATTGTCCTTTATTTCTTGTGAAATTGTTCAATGGATGTTGAGTATAATTGTCCTTTATTTCTTGTGAAATTGTTCAATGGTTGTTGAGTATAATTGTCCTTTATTTCTTGTGAAATTGTTCAATGGATGTTGAGTATAATTGTCCTTTATTTCTTGTGAAATTGTTCAATGGATGTTGAGTATAATTGTCCTTTATTTCTTGTGAAATTGTCCAATGGGTGTTGAGTATAATTGTCCTTTATTTCTTGTGAAATTGTTCAATGGATGTTGAGTATAATTGTCCTTTATTTCTTGTGAAATTGTTCAATGGATGTTGAGTATAATTGTCCTTTATTTCTTGTGAAATTGATCAATGGTTGTTGAGTATAATTGTCCTTTATTTCTTGTGAAATTGTTCAATGGTTGTTGAGTATAATTGTCCTTTATTTCGTGTGAAATTGTTCAATGGGTGTTGAGTATAATTGTCCTTTATTTCTTGTGAAATTGTTCAATGGTTGTTGAGTATAATTGTCCTTTATTTCTTGTGAAATTGTTCTATGGATGTTGAGTATAATTGTCCTTTATTTCTTGTGAAATTGTTCAATGGATGTTGAGTATAATTGTCCTTTATTTCTTGTGAAATTGTTCAATGGTTGTTGAGTATAATTGTCCTTTATTTCTTGTGAAATTGTTCAATGGGTGTTGAGTATAATTGTCCTTTATTTCTTGTGAAATTGTTCAATGGTTGTTGAGTATAATTGTCCTTTATTTCTTGTGAAATTGTTCAATGGGTGTTGAGTATAATTGTCCTTTATTTCTTGTGAAATTGTTCAATGGTTGTTGAGTATTATTTCGTGTGAAATTGTTCAATGGTTGTTGAGTATAATTGTCCTTTATTTCTTGTGAAATTGTTCAATGGTTGTTGAGTATAATTGTCCTTTATTTCTTGTGAAATTGTTCAATGGTTGTTGAGTATAATTGTCCTTTATTTCTTGTGAAATTGTTCAATGGGTGTTGAGTATAATTGTCCTTTATTTCTTGTGAAATTGTTCAATGGATGTTGAGTATAATTGTCCTTTATTTCTTGTGAAATTGTTCAATGGTTGTTGAGTATAATTGTCCTTTATTTCTTGTGAAATTGTTCAATGGTTGTTGAGTATAATTGTCCTTTATTTCTTGTGAAATTGTTCAATGGATGTTGAGTATAATTGTCCTTTATTTCTTGTGAAATTGTTCAATGGATGTTGAGTATAATTGTCCTTTATTTCTTGTGAAATTGTTCAATGGATGTTGAGTATAATTGTCCTTGATTTCTTGTGAAATTGTTCAATGGTTGTTGAGTATAATTGTCCTTTATTTCTTGTGAAATTGTTCAATGGTTGTTGAGTATAATTGTCCTTTATTTCTTGTGAAATTGTTCTATGGATGTTGAGTATAATTGTCCTTTATTTCTTGTGAAATTGTTCAATGGATGTTGAGTATAATTGTCTTTTATTTCTTGTGAAATTGTTCAATGGTTGTTGAGTATAATTGTCCTTTATTTCTTGTGAAATTATTCAATGGATGTTGAGTATAATTGTCCTTTATTTCTTGTGAAATTGTCCAATGGGTGTTGAGTGTAATTGTCCTTTATTTCTTGTGAAATTGTTCAATGGTTGTTGAGTGTAATTGTCCTTTATTTCTTGTGAAATTGATCAATGGTTGTTGAGTATAATTGTCCTTTATTTCTTGTGAAATTGTTCAATGGATGTTGAGTATAATTGTCCTTTATTTCTTGTGAAATTGTTCAATGGATGTTGAGTATAATTGTCCTTTATTTCTTGTGAAATTGTTCAATGGGTGTTGAGTATAATTGTCCTTTATTTCTTGTGAAATTGTTCAATGGATGTTGAGTATAATTGTCCTTTATTTCGTGTGAAATTGTTCAATGGGTGTTGAGTATAATTGTCCTTTATTTCTTGTGAAATTGTTCAATGGGTGTTGAGTATAATTGTCCTTTATTTCTTGTGAAATTGTTCAATGGATGTTGAGTATAATTGACCTTTATCTGCATTTGATTCTTGGTTTTGTATATTACAGCCAGGAAGACCAGCAATATTAGAGGCTGATTCTCAGGGCATTCTTCAGGTTCCAGGTTTGTACATAATACAATACTTTACTTCCGAGATAGTCAGTTTAGTCATGTCTTATTTCATTTTACACACAAAAGTGACAAAATAACGTCAGAAATCCATATAATGTCGTCTTCATGAAAACATCAACTTATATGTGCAGTAGGTTTTCATCAGAGTGAGGGTTGTACCAATTTGCTTTATTGACCTTTATGGAAAACTAGAAGGATGCATAGATAAATGTTACATGATACAACTTTTTCAACCTCCAAATTGAAACAATAATTATCCTGAACTCTCCTTTGTTTTTTGTCGAGTCTGCAACATTTATGTCATGAAAGGGAGACATAGTGATCCTAGATACTGTTGGCAGTGTTGGTGTTTGCAGGGTCAAACATTTAGGTTCAGTCTGTGGTTAAAGTTTTTTAGCTCACCTGGCCCATTGGGCCAAGTGAGCTTTTCTCATCACTTTGCGTCCATCGTCTGTTAACTTTTTCAAAAATCTTCTCCTCTGAAACTACTTGGCCAAAATTAACCAAACTTGGCCGCAATCATCATTGGGGTATCTTGTTTAGAAAATTTGTCTGATGACCCGGCCCACCAACCAAGATGGCTGCCATGGCTAAAAATAGAACATAGGGGTAAAATGTAGATTTTGGCTTATATATCTGAAACCAAAGCATTTAGAGCAAATCTGACCAGGTAAAATTGTTCATCAGGTCAAGAACTATCTGCCCTGAAATTTTCAAACAAATCAGAAAACCCGTAGTTGGGTTGCTGCCCCTGAATTGGTAATTTTAAGGAAATTTTGCAGTTTTTGGTTATCTTGAATATTATTATAGATAGAGATAAACTGTAAACAGCAATAATGTTCAGCAAAGTAAGAGCTACAAATAAATCAACATGACTAAAATGGTCAATTGACCCCTTAAGGAGTTATTTAATAGTCAATTTTTAACAATTTTTGGTAAATTTTTGTAATCTTTTACAAAAATCTTTTCCTCTGAAACTACTGAGACAAATTTAACCAAACTTGGCCACAATCATCATTAGGGTATCTAGTTTAAAAAAAATGTGTCTGGTGACCCTGCTTACCAACCAACGCGTCCGACGTGGCTAAAAATAGAACATAGGGGTTAAATACAAGTTTTGTCTTTATTTTTTGAACCGTTATAAATAGAGAAAATCTCAAAGGAGCAAAAATGTTCCGAATAATGAGCTCTACCAATTGTCCATAAAAATCAAAACTGTTAGACAAATTCTTATAGGAGTTATTGCCCATAAATGACATAAATTACCATTATCATTTAAACTGTGATATATGTAGAGAGAAACATTTTTTTTCCGTTATGCCTTAGGGGTCATCCATAATTGTCAACCATTTTCCAAAGTGTACAAAACATACACTTGGGGGGAGGGGGTTAAAAAATCAACGTTTTTACCGTACGTTTTTTTTTTATTTCAGGAATTCTTGATTGCTTGCTTTCAGTGTAATTTCTTGGTATATAATCTGCGTGTAAATGCATCTATCCCATTCATTAAAACCAACAAAACAACAAAATGGTATCTTTATACTCTTTATTCTGACCAAACACAAGCATCACAGATAGATGTCATCAAATATAACAGTCAGATATGTTTCAGTTTATTTTCAATGCAAATTTCTATATTAAACTAAACTATAATAGACAGGATCTTCTTTTTATTAAGAATGGTTGATTCTTGTCTTGAAATCTGAAAATGGTTGATGTACACTTTTTGAGGGAGGGTGGGGGGTCTGAAAAAGTGTATGTTTTGTACACTTTGGAAAATGGTTGACAATTATGGATGACCCCTTATATGATTTAAATTATAATAGATAAATAAACACTTTAAATCACAAAAATGATTAGCAAGGCAAGATCTATTAAAAAGCCAAATTTTGCCGATATAGTTAGTAGACTGTCACTCTTCATAGGAGTGATTGCCCTTAAATGAGGATTTTTTTTTACCCTCTTTTGTGTTTTGAGCAAAAACTAAAGAAGATAGAGAGAAACTAAACAGACTAAAAGATCACTAATACAAGATCAACAAAATAGAGATTTTTGTCATGAAGTTCTGATGAAGTCTATTCTCGTCTACAGTGTTGGAGAGTGTCCTCCTTTGTTTGATATGCACATAGACCAAGGTGAGCGACACAGGCTCTTTAGAGCCTCTAGTTTAGATATCAATTACTTTGTCAAACCTTCATGGAATTTGTGAAATTTGGACAGAAGCTTGTTTATGACAAAAATACAGTATCCAGAGCAAAATTTTTCATTTTTCCTTATTTTACTGACAGTTTTTTATTACAAATAACATTTTGATTTAGTCTGAGGTTAAAGTTTTTTCAGTCATCAATAACTTTGTCAAACTTTCACGGATATTTATGAAATTTGGACAGAAGATTGTTTATGACCAAAAAGACGGTATTCATAGCAAAATTTTGAAAATATTTATTTTCATTTTTCTGTATTTTACTGATAAATGGACTTAGTTTTTTTTTTTACAGTTAGCAAGTATATACAATCTGGGGTTAAAGTTTGTTACACATCAACAACTTTGTCAAACCTTCATAGATTTTATGAAACTTTGGCAGAAGCTTTTTTTATGATTAAGAATTAATTCTGAAGCAAACTTTTGAAAATATATTTTTTTCAGTTTCAGTATTTTTCTGATAGATGGACTTTTTTAAAGTTAACATTTACAGACAGTCTGGGATTAAATATTTTTGACACAATAAATATGTAAACCTTCATGGATTGTTATGAAACTTGGACAGAAGCTTATCTTCAAGACAAAGAAATAGCATCTAAAGAAAAAGTTTTATTTTTTTTTTTAAATTCTGTATTTTACTCATAAATGGACTCACTTTTTAAGTCAACATTACACTTTTACACTGACAGCAGCAATGACAGGCGAGATACAGGGTTCCACAGAACCCCTTACAAATTTTTATATTCACCAATCTATTTGTTTCCTATCATCATTTGATCAGTTGTTGTCTGTGAATCTTATGTTACTTGTAAAATTGAGATCGTTAAAATACAAGATATCTGTAAGCAGTTGATGTTGAAAATACATATTTAACTTAAAATTGTGTAAGTACAGAAACAGTTATAGTTTCCAGAAGAACCTTATTTTACAAAGATAAAGTTATGAATATACATGTATAAGTTTCAGAAGAACCTTATTTTACAAAGATAAAGTTATGAATATACATGTATAAGTAAAAGCTAAATTGAAAAAAAGGAAATAGAATGTTCTTATTTCCATGCATTGACTTAATCAATAGTTAAAGTATATGGTCAATTATGTTTATCATTTTGCTACTTTTAGGTCAGGATTGGAGTATGTTTAGACTGGGACATCCTGGAGTTATTACAAAGGTGAGTTAGAACATAAATGTACACTTTTATATTCATAAGTCACAATCAATAAATAGCATTATATACTTTGAAAATTGGGTAACTTGTGATGTAACATCTAAGGATTTGAATATTATGTGTTCAAAAAAAGTATGAGAGGGGACATTGTTTTGCACTGTCCATCACAAAGGTTTTACAGGGTAACATCTTTTTAAGTTTACTACAGAATTAAATTCTGTTTATTTTTTCTAAAAAATTTTATAAAATGAAAGCAAGTGAACTTCATATTTTGCATGAAGTGCAGATGTGCTTCCTGTTTAAAATTTTTATCATCACTTGCTTTAGTTTTGTATAAATATTCAAAAGACAGCATTCAATTTTTATATTTACAGATCTTCCAATTAATATATATATGTTATTAATTCTTGTGTATTGGGAGTCCCATTTTACCCTGTTTTGAAAGCTTTGAGAATTTTCAACCCAGATTTTCCCGATATGGCTAAAATAATTTTTAAATAGTTTAACCATTGCTAAATCAAAATACAAAAAATTGAGAGGGGTATATTTGAAAATTTTGCATAATTCAATTTTTAGATACCATGGTTTTCAAATTACTGTTGTTACAAATAGAATATTGAAATTAAATCGAATGCTTTATTTGTCTGGAAATACTTAATCCTGCTCTCAGAAAAATAGATGTTCTCAAATTAAATATAACAACTGCTGAATTCTTTAATCTCAATTAAAGCCCTTTTATTTACCCTGGTAGCAGGAGTAGCTTCCTGAATTACTCTTCAGACAAGAAGACACAAACGTTTGTGTATGTCTACAACAATTCCACATGTAGGACCGTGACAAAATGTATTCCAGAGTATTATAAACACATTATAATGTGTTTTGTTTACCGCTCGAGGTTTGACCATAAATAAGACTGTTGGAAACATTCCCAGTGCTCTACTGACATGACTGAACTTGTGAAAATGAAATAATTTCATCAATCGGATATTCTGATATTTTACAAATACCTGAATTTTTTGTAATGTTTAACACATTCCCAACGATTGCTCAAGCAAAATGGAGAAAAGAAAAGGAGGACTCTGTGCATGGTATCCAGGGCAATTGGAACACACCCAAAATGTAAACCATTAAAAGAAGAGGTCGGGTCGAGCAGGACTTGCTGTTAACCTCATGACAAAAGGAAATGTTCTAAATACCTGTCAAAAAGACATACTTGTGACACGAAAACAATATGGAATCTTTTAACTGTATGAACTCGGTAAGTAAAAAATATTTTTCCTGAAATTATTGATGTGGGGGTTGGGACGAGGAACTGGACCCCAAGCCGAGATCACCATTATCATTATCTAAAAAGTAGCACAATTCTGTTGTTGACTAAACAGCTGTTCGTGGTGATATATAGACATAATAATCTGTGGTTTATTGAGTATCTTAAACTGATAATTCAAATGAATGTGCAAATGTATTTAACGTGAGGGTACCCAAATTGCACCTATTTTGACCGTTATTTCATCTACGTTTTTTTATGCTCCAAACAAAAGTTTCCATTCTGGGTTTATTTTGTAGATGTATCTTAATTTACTATATAGTTACACCGAATTAATTTTGAATCCATATTGAATCATAGAAAAATTGGTCTGAATTGACCTCCAAACGATCCATGATTCTGTAATGGGGAGTACCCAAATTGCATCCATGCTTAAATTCACATCCTTAAAAATCCTATAACAGATGTTTTGTTCTATTTCTTCAAATATTTAGAGCAATTTGACATTAGTCCATGCTTACTATTCTTTTTTTTAAGAAATGGATGCTTGTAACATATTTTATTTGCTCATTTTAAAAGATGACCTTTGTGAACGTTGCATGGCGACGTTTCCGTAGATTTTACTTTTACAGTAAATACTTTACTAGTATCTGTTGATATATACTGTGAACGTTTTGTTCATTTTAAATATATTTACCTATGCTGAAATATGTGTATTATGTCAAATCATACAAATACAAATGTTTAGTCTCAAATAAAACTTGTAAGATTTCCACAGCTATTTTTGTTCAGTAGGTGCAATTTGGGTACTGTGACGTTACATGTCTTAACAGAATAACATATAACTATTGAATTCTCTTTAGACTTAAACTTAAAACATGTTAAAATGTTATTAACTTATTATTATACTCTGACATATATTTAATAGACAGTTTATGAATGTTACACTCAACATGATGTCTTAAAAATCAGTGAAAGAAGCTTTTCCTACATGAATCCTTGTTTAAGACACATATCAGTTAAATTTATAAAATGATTTGAAATTATTTGTTGAATGTCAATCATGACAATGTTATAGATTTAAATTATCATTAACATCAATCAATAGTTTACACAAATATTGTTGAAACTACAATGTAAATGTGCACTTTTTACTGCATGCATGGTCACAAATCAGTTGATTTTTCTTTTTTCCAGCTTCTTGTGTACATGTATCATGAAGAGCCCAAAGTAAAGATATGGATAAAGTACCTCATACATGTAGATATGCATTGGCAGGTATATAAAATATTATTGTTTTACTTCTCATCTTACATGTAAAACCCCATTTTTGTAAAGCCTGCGGCAGAAAGTCCACTGTATGCAAGACATAGGTATAACAATAATTTTCATGGTTCTTTAGTCAATGTTAAATGTAGGTGATACTTGTAGTAAAACCTTCTTAATACACACTTTCAACATGCATTCAGTAATAAGTAAAACTGAGGCAAGAAATTTCACTGTGCGCACTCTTGTATGATTTTGATGATCAACTTTCAATACTATATATTTCCAAATACCTGTTACGGTTACGAAAAAAGAACATTATCCCCGGCTAAGTCTATTTCTAGGATTTTGATCGGTTAACGCATGTCATTACAAAACTCAGAGCCCCTTTGGTAGAACCCTACAGACAGTACACCCCTTTAAAAATATGTCAATTTCCCAAAATTTCATTAAAACTTGTTCATGTTGTTATGCCCACTATGCAGTGGAGGGGGCATTATGTTTTTTCCTTGTCCATCTGTACATCCATACATCCTAAAGTTGGTTTCAGTTCTCTAGCTTTAGTTTGCCACAACAAACAATGTTTTGAAACTTATACAAAATGCTTATTACCACTAAACACAGATCAAGTTTGAATGTTGGTGGCATCGATTTAACCATTCTAAGAGTTATGCCCTTTAAAATAGATTTCATTCTCTAACTTTAATTTGCCTCAACCAAATGTTTTAAAAGTTATACACAATACTTATTACCAAAAAACACAGATCAAGTTTGTATGTTGTTGTCGTCATTTTAACTGTTCTAGAGTTATGCCCCTTTACAAATGGAAGAATTGATGAATTTTTCGTTTCCGTTCTCTTACCTGTTAGCCTCATTCAAATGATATGAAACTTGTACACAATGCTTATTACCACAAAATACAGATCAAGTTTGAATTTTGGGGTGTCACTTTATTGTTCTAGAGTTATGCCCTTTACACATAGAAAAATTGCTGAATTTTTATACGCCGTTATGGCACGTATTATGGTACATGTATACCGTTGTCCGTCTGTCCGTCCATTGTCAACATGTCAGACATTAACTCAAAATGCTCTAACCAATTTGCATACAACTTAGGTGAATTATCTATATCTATTGATGTGAGCTCCTGTCATTTTTACAAATTTTAGATTTTACGTTTCGAGTTACGGGTTTTATTCATTAAAAAGGAGGATTTTGCATTTTCGGACAATATTTAAAAATGCTTTCACCAATTTGCAAGAAGCTTATGTAAATCATTTATATCTATTGACATGAGCTCCTCTCGATTTTATAAATTTTAGAGTTTACGTTTCCGAGTAATGGAGTTTAATTCATTAACAAAGGGATTTTCCAGCAGTTCTCATGAAACTATAGTGAATTATTTATATCTTCAAATGTATTGACATAAGCTCCTTTCAATTTTTATAAATTTTAGATTTTACATTTACAAGTTATGGGATTTTATTCATAAAAAGGTGATTTTCCAGTTTTCTGATAATACCTTTAAAGTGCTTTGAGCAATTCTCATTAAACTTTGGTAACTGGTTTGTATCTATTAAGATAACCTCCTTTAGATTTTCCTAAATTTCTGATATGACATTGAGAAGTTATTGAACTTAATTCTTTAAAAACACGATAGGCGTACCATGCGCTCATGGGCAGCTATTCATTTGTTTCTGTTCTCTTACTAAAGTAAGCCTCAACCAAATGTTATGAAACTTATACACAATGCTTATCACCACAAAATACAGATCAAGTTTGAATTCTGGTGGTGTCAGTTTTACTGTTCAAGAGTTCAGCCTGCACAATAAACATTTGAGACCACATGCCTGAAGCACAATTTTTTAAATTTGAGTTTGGCTTGTAGGCTGTAGGACTTGTGGTTAGCGTGAAGACTGAGAGTTATGCCCTTTACAAACTGAAGAATTGCTCAATTTTTCCTTTCAGTTCTTTAACTTACGTTTGCCTCATCCAAATGTTATGAAACTTATACTCAATACTTATTACCACAAAACTCAGATCAAGTACAAATTTGGGTAGCTTCACTTTTAACGTTCATCAGTTATGTCCCATTATAAGTTTATATGATATGCAAGTGGGGGCATCATTTTATCATTCAAGGCAGTATAAAATGAACTAAGTTAACAGTGATTGATGGTTTTTTATGCCACAATATAGTGATATTTCGAGGCGTTTTTGGATGCATTTAGGTGCCCAGAATATATGATGTCAACTAATCAGAATCAACATTGAATATTATACATTTGTTTCCCTTGCCCGAGGGAGATATGTTGATTTGTTCACCTGATAAGGTTGATGTTTCCCCGAGGTCAATGCCCGAGGGAAATATGACTTTTTGAGGGTGAACAAATCTTTATATCACCATCAGGCAATGAAAATAAATGTCTATATTTTTTCTTTTGAACTTAAATTACATACAAGGGAATAATATCTTGTATTAAAATATGTATATTTTTCAGGAAATGATCAATCTTTTTCCTTGAGACAGCCTCCTGATTTTTAGAATGTGCATAGTTCACTCTTTGCAAGACCAAGTAGTTGAACATTCATAATACGATGACAGTGTCACTTCTTTCTAGAAACTTTGGATAATTGTCAACTTCAGCTTGAGAAAAAACAAAGTTGAAGCAGTCATTATGAAAACAAATAGCAATTGCCTCTACAAATAGTGCACCATTTGTTTATCAACATATTACCGATGGACTTGGAATTGAAGTGAGGTAGACAAAATGTGATATATGTTAACAAAAGGAATTTCTTAATCCAAAACTTTACCAATGGAATATTGTGTAGATACCAAGAAGATCCAAGAAGACCATAAACGTTTCGTATGAAAGTACAGTTGTACTTGATATATTCGACAAAGCCTGATAGCTCGTAGAATGGTTTGATATGGATGAGTTTAAAACATTTCAACAAATAATAATCCTGTTATTCCGTCATGCATTAGAAAAATGTGGTGTGGCTACAGAGCAATATAT
Organism: Mytilus coruscus; assembly: GCA_017311375.1. Taxonomy (NCBI): domain Eukaryota; kingdom Metazoa; phylum Mollusca; class Bivalvia; order Mytilida; family Mytilidae; genus Mytilus; species Mytilus coruscus. Next base: position 117,020,183 of record CM029601.1, on the reverse strand, counting down.
TGCAATAACTTGTATAGCTTACTATGCAGTATGGGCTTTGATCATTGTTGAAGACCATACGGTGACTTATAGTATGTTAATATTCTGTTTCCTTTGGTCTCTTGTAAAAGTCTCATTGGCAATCACACCTCATCCTATTTTTATAATTATTATATATTGATAATATGTGTGTCAAGTAATTTAATCAACAAACTGTCTGGCATTTTATGATATAAAACAGAAAATGGGCCCGTCCCACCCAAATAAAAAAGTATGAAATAAAAAAAAATACAGCAACCCACTTGAGTTAAATAGATGGGGCCTCGGTGGCGAGTGGTCTAGTAGTTACTACTGTAATCACTAGCCATGTCATTACACTGAGGTTGTGAGTTGAACCCGCCGTCGTTCTAGAGTTATGCCCTTTACAAATGGAAGAATTGATGAATTTTTCGTTTCCGTTCTCTTACCTGTTAGCCTCATTCAAATGATATGAAACTTGTACACAATGCTTATTACCACAAAATACAGATCAAGTTTGAATTTTGGGGGTGTCACTTTTATTGTTCTAGAGTTATGCCCCTTTACACATAGAAAAATTGCTGAATTTTTATACGCCCGTTTATGGCACGTATTATGGTACATGTATACCGTTGTCCGTCTGTCCGTCCATTGTCAACATGTCAGACATTAACTCAAAAATGCTCTAACCAATTTGCATACAACTTAGGTGAATTATCTATATCTATTGATGTGAGCTCCTGTCATTTTTACAAATTTTAGATTTTACGTTTCGAGTTACGGGTTTTATTCATTAAAAAGGAGGATTTTGCATTTTCGGACAATATTTAAAAATGCTTTCACCAATTTGCAAGAAGCTTATGTAAATCATTTATATCTATTGACATGAGCTCCTCTCGATTTTATAAATTTTAGAGTTTACGTTTCCGAGTAATGGAGTTTAATTCATTAACAAAAGGGATTTTCCAGCAGTTCTCATGAAACTATAGTGAATTATTTATATCTTCAAATGTATTGACATAAGCTCCTTTCAATTTTTATAAATTTTAGATTTTACATTTACAAGTTATGGGATTTTATTCATAAAAAGGTGATTTTCCAGTTTTCTGATAATACCTTTAAAGTGCTTTGAGCAATTCTCATTAAACTTTGGTAACTGGTTTGTATCTATTAAGATAACCTCCCTTTAGATTTTCCTAAATTTCTGATATGACATTGAGAAGTTATTGAACTTAATTCTTTAAAAACACGATAGGCGTACCATGCGCTCATGGGGCAGCTATTCATTTGTTTCTGTTCTCTTACTAAAGTAAGCCTCAACCAAATGTTATGAAACTTATACACAATGCTTATCACTACAAAATACAGATCAAGTTTGAATTCTGGTGGTGTCAGTTTTACTGTTCAAGAGTTCAGCCTGCACAATAAACATTTGAGACCACATGCCTGAAGCACAATTTTTTTTAAATTTGAGTTTGGCTTGTAGGCTGTAGGACTTGTGGTTAAGCGTGAAGACTGAGAGTTATGCCCCTTTACAAACGGAAGAATTGCTCAATTTTTCCTTTCAGTTCTTTAACTTACGTTTGCCTCATCCAAATGTTATGAAACTTATACTCAATACTTATTACCACAAAACTCAGATCAAGTACAAATTTGGGTAGCTTCACTTTTAACGTTCATCAGTTATGTCCCATTATAAGTTTATATGATATGCAAGTGGGGGCATCATTTTATCATTCAAGGCAGTATAAAATGAACTAAGTTAACAGTGATTGATGGTTTTTTATGCCACAATATAGTGATATTTCGAGGCGTTTTTGGATGCATTTAGGTGCCCAGAATATATGATGTCAACTAATCAGAATCAACATTGAATATTATACATTTGTTTCCCTTGCCCGAGGGAGATATGTTGATTTGTTCACCTGATAAGGTTGATGTTTCCCCGAGGTCAATGCCCGAGGGAAATATGACTTTTTGAGGGTGAACAAATCTTTATATCACCATCAGGCAATGAAAATAAATGTCTATATTTTTTTTTTCTTTTTGAACTTAAATTACATACAAGGGAATAATATCTTGTATTAAAATATGTATATTTTTCAGGAAATGTAATCCGGAAGCCTCCTGATTTTAGTGTGCATGTTCCCTCTTTGCAAGACCAAGTAGTTGAACATTCATAATACGATGACAGTGTCACTTTTTTTCTAGAAACTTTGGATAATTGTCAACTTCAGCTTGAGAAAAAAACAAAGTTGAAGCAGTCATTATGAAAACAAATAGCAATTGCCTCTACTAGTGCACCATTTGTTTATCAACATATTACCGATGGACTTGGAATTGAAGTGAGGTAGACAAAAATGTGATATATGTTAACAAAAAAAAGGAATTTCTTAATCCAAAATTTACCAATGGAATATTGTGTAGATACCAAGAAGACCAAGAAGACCATAAAAGTGTATGAAAGTACATTGTACTTGATATATTCGACAAAGCCTGATAGCCGTAGAATGTTTGATATGGATGAGTTTAAAACATTTCAACAAATAATAATCCTGTTTTCCCGTCATGCAAGAAAAATGTGGTGTGGCTACAGAGCAATATATTGCAATAATTGTATAGCTTACTATGCAGTATGGGCTTTGATCATTGTTGAAGACCATACGGTGACTTATAGTTGTTAATTTCTGTTTCCTTTGGTCTCTTGTAAAGAGTCTCATTGGCAATCACACCTCATCCTATTTTTTATAATTATTATATATTGATAATATGTGTGTCAAGTAATTTAATCAACAAACTGTCTGGCATTTTATGATATAAAAACAGAAAATCCCTCCCACCCAAATAAAAAGTATGAAATAAAAAAATAAGCAACCCACTTGATTAAATAGATGGGGCCTCGGTGGCGAGTGGTCTAAGTAGTTACTACTGTAATCACTAGCCAGTCAACACTGAGGTTGTGAGTTCGAACCCGCCGTGCGGGTGCACTCGACTCAATCTTAATTGACTAGGATTGTCAGTTTTCCTATCGAAGGTCGGTGGTTTTCTCCGGCACTCCGGCTTCCTCCACCAATAAAACTGGCCGCCACGAAATAGCCCAAAAGCGGTGCTTAAAAGTGGCGTTAAAACACCAAAATCAAATCAAAATCAAATCGATTAAATAGATTTATAGAATGTTGCCAATGTTAGTCTTTCAACTTAACTCCATAATAATAATACAGTCATATCTAATAAAAGTTGTTTTATTGTTTCACATCAAATAGTTCATATTCATTTCTTTGCCTGATTTATTTGTTATCTTATTATAATCATTGCTGTATCAACTTCGTAGAACTTGAAAAATATTTCTTTTAATTAAAACTGCAATATCTTATTCTTACTATTTTGGATTTAAGCCTAGTATAGTTTTTGTATCAAGACAACAAATGTATGCATTATTTGACAGAGATCAGTGGTCAATAGCTCAATTAGTTGGTTACCCCTACACTGAAAATAATAATGCAACAGTTAGCAGATAGCTAAATTCTTAACCAAATTATTCATGAGTACCAAACTGTTTATATATACTTATATAATATAATGCTTACAAAGTTTGATTTACTGTAACAGTTTAATGATTTGTAGACTTCCATATAATCAAGTCATCGAAACATAAGTTTTGATAGCAATGGTTAATATGGTTATGAAACCAATTTCGACACCTATCTAAAAAGAAAAGGCAGCTAATTGAAACCTTGAAATTCACTCATTGAGTATAATGTTACCAGTTTCCAACAACTTGCATGAAAAATGTATATTTGAGTTGTCTAATCAGGAAAATATGGAAAAGTCAACCGACCAAGATCATTCAAGATTTATTTTATCATTTTTCGTACTTAAACATGATAGTTATACCTAATTATCATTGACTACATGTATGTAAGGTATCAGAATGTGTGTAGTTTATTTCCATATTATTATTTGATCATAACTGATCATTCAATATGACAAGGATTGCATTAATAACATTTATGTCTGGATTTTTTCCCTAAGATTTAGAGAAAAATTCGAAAATTCAAAAGTGACCTTTTTCTAATAAAATTTAAGAAAAATTAAAATATACCCTCTGAGATTTTTTGTCAAGAATGCTTCAGATGCAATCATTTTGAATATAAGAGTAAAACTTTTAACACAAAACTTTGACTAGAATTGTCTAGCGAGATGAAATCAGTGCAATCCTCGTGACATTACTTATATGTTATATAGCTAAAATTTGCATAATCAAGATGTTCATCATAGCTGGTAAGATATTTAGTCAATTTCAAGAATTAGTAAACATGTATATAATAGGATAAAAATTTATTTTGACATATTTCTATCAATACAAAACATTCAATGTCGATTACTTTTTTCAAATTGATAAAATTTTGATTTTTAAAAACATAGCTGTTGAGAGCAGGGAATCCATTTCTTACCTGTGATCTTCTAGATGAATGTGTTTCACAATATATGCTTTATATTGCAATGTATAAGATAAAGACCCTTTGATGTTTCTTTTCAGATTGAAATCGACACAAACCACTTCAAAGGAAATTATCCAGACTCCTGCTCTATTGAAGGTAAAATTGTCCTTCCTTTTCTGTAGTTAGTTCATGTTTATTTTGAAGCTCATACAGAGGAACTGCCTTAAAAGTTTTAATATTGTAAAATAAACTTATGTTAACAAATCAACTCTTCATTTTAAGAATGTTTGTATCATGTAATTGTAACAGCCTGATGTCAAAATGTCAAAAATTCAATCACTTTTTACTAGAGAACTAGACAAATTTTCAAACTGAGCTGATAAATTATCCTTAAAATAGTTATAATTGATAACAAACATTTAACAGGTCTTTTGGTTGTGTGCTTGCCTTGAGTGCAAGAGGGGTTGGGTTGACTCAATGCTGACTCAAACAAAAGATTTGATAATTGGTAGCATGTGGCAATTAGGAATAAGAGCAGACTGTTTGGTTTGGAGTCCAAATAATATGTCTTGTGAGAGTGACTTCTATGTTATCTTGTGAACAAGCTCATGAAAAGTCAGATTGAACATGTATATCTAGTACAAAGCAGACTTCATATTCATATTACATTACAATGTTCTGGTCCAAAAAACTTTGCAATTGTTGCAACTGGATGTTAACAGTTATCCTTCCACCAAAACTTTTACAATATGTAACATATTAAGTCTGGACAGGAAATTGATAATTCTTCTTTTCTATTTCAGCATGTTATGTAAATGATGACAAAGAAAATGAAATAAAACAAATTTTCAATAGTCAACCTTGGAAAACTTTATTGGCACCAAAAAAACTGAAAGCTCACCATAGACAGTTTTTCTCGGAAAAGATTTAAATAATTGTGGAGTAATCTCCCATGTTAGACTTTCAATGGCACCAGATGGTGGTATCAGTAGGATGAGGCTATGGGGATATAAACAATCCAACCGTCAAGCCAAGTTGTGATTCACATTTCTCATATTGTCAGGATAACTCATTTCTGTAAAGTGATTATTTTCTCAGAGTTTTAAATTCTTAATTTCTAAGACTGAATCTGCTGTGTTTCCTGCTCACAAGGTTTTATTTTCACATTCCCTCCCCTGATTCAGAACTTCCTGAAAGATCAAATTAAATAACACAAGGGGATATTTGCTCAATGTTATCTTCATTGTGAACTTCTTTACATTACATATAATATCTACTTACCAAAGATGAAACAATCCATATTCATATGTCCTACATTTTATTACCAAAGAATGAAACAATCTATTTTTATAAATCCTACATTTTATTCTGTAATAGTTGAAATGAATTAAACTTAGTTAGATATATAAACAGAAATCCTACATTTTATCCTTTTTCTTTGACTTAAAAGTTGAATATTTAATTGGAAATCCTACATTTTATCCTCTCTCAGTTGTACTAAAATGAACTTATTTGAATATAGCAGAAATCATGCATTTGAATCAAATGAAATTAGTTGAAAATTTTCTGACAGAAATCCTTTCAGTTGTCTCCTTTTTAATTTAACAGAATTGAACTTAATTGAATAGTTTTAGATGGAAATTCTACATTTATCCTATTTTAATTGAACTTAAATATGCTGAATAGTTATAGGCAGAAATTTTTTCACTTAGTTTTCTTTTTAATTGAGTGAAATTGAACTAGTTTAAAAGTTTTAGAAAAATGGTCTTATTACAACAGTTTGACAGTTTGTTTAACTTAGTTATGGTATTGCAGATGATTGGGACACAATTATTTCATTTCATTTATATTGTTCTATGGATATTTAGATTAAAAAAACACACAAAAGAAATGTTTATTTCTTTTCCAATATATATTTTTACCCACATATCCATCTAGTCAAGGAACCGTGTGAAAGAAGATAATGTGGATATTTGAAGGAAAACTCCCAATTCTTTTGTGATTTTTTTTTAAAGATAAAACTGTATCAAAAACATTCAGGTGTGAAGATGGAGTTATTTTCATTTGTTCATAAAGGGAATGCAATGAGAAGTAGCAGTTATGTTCATTATGTATACCTATCCTTAATGTTTTCGTGAAAGTGAGGGGGATGTAGCTCTTTGTTCAAATAGATTCCTAAAAAGTTGTTATTACTGGTCCCTAATTGACATAATCCTGGTTTGAAGTTAATCTTGAATAATTGATATTACATATGTACATGCACAATTTATAAATTAACTTTGATGCTTTATTTACATGTGTATAATATATACAGTTGCTTTATATAATCTATACCAAATAAATGATAAATGATCTGCTAGTCTTTTATGATCTGGATTTATTTGTTTTTTTTATTGAATTATTGTTACTTATTATTAATTTGTAATAATTGTTTATTATAGTCTAATGAATTATTATTTATATTTATTTCATATTGTGAGGCATTTAGTTTAGATTTTTTTCTACTTTGATTCCTTTGTTCCAACTTGCCAATATTTAGACAATTAGAGAAATAAGGACAATCTCTGTGTTTGAAGGTTATAAAGTATTATTTGTATAAAAATAACTTGCATTTTCTCCGTCTATCTTTAATGAATGTGCCGTCCTTATTAATGAATATACATTAAACATTTGTCACCACTGTAGATGTACCAACCAACAATTTATCATTTTAATGAATATCTTACACCCAAATTAAATAGGTGTTTACATATAATCTTGCAATTGGTCAGTCAATTTTTAGTTTTTACAATTTTCAGGTATTAACATTGATATTCATTTATGGTGAAGCAACATGTTTCAGGTGACTAAGAAGTATTTTAACTACTTTTTACTTGAGTACTTGAGCAATTTTGGTTTCAGTAAGTACAGATCTTCTAAGTAAGGAATTAACCAGTTGAAAGAAAAAGTAAACACATTTGTAAGTTGTTATTTTATGTTCTAATTTCTATTGCATTGCCAGATCTGAATTTATATATGCACATGTATTTATATACTTGAATCAAACAGTATCATTGTTATAGGCTTACTGATCGAGATCTCATATGTAAATGTCCATCTAAGAATCTGTTGTATCATTTCAAATTTAAATAAAGGGAAATCTGGGTAAGAAGACATCATAATGAAACAAAAAACTGAAATGTCTGGAGATCACTGTATGGTCTTTAATGAATTTCTACAAATGATGACATTGCAGGCATAGTTTTTGCTTCATTAATCTAATTTTACATTAATGTGTGTGTAAAAATTCAATTTTAATGATTTTTTCTTCTATTCAATTGTGTGAAACAGATATTATGTTAGTAACGTCGGGATATTCACTTTTTACTGATATTCAGATGTAAACATTAAGCTACTTAAAAAAGAATTTTTAATTGTTTGTTTGAAAATATTGGCACAGGATGGGGTTATATTGTAAGCCTAAACAAATTCTTATCAACCTTTTTGTCTGTATATTCCCTAAACAATCAAAGTTAACAAGACAGTATATTTTAAGTGCATTCTGATATCAATTTCTTCAAATTGGTAATCATATTATTATCTCCACAGTCTAAATGTTAATTACAAAATTTAATTTCAGTCATTTGCAATCTTTTCTTACAAAAATGTGTTCAAGCATTTACAACACTTATCACATTTGGATTCATAGATCTTTGAATTGCATAATTATGTAAAATTTCTTTCAATTTCAGTGCTGTGTGTAATTGGGTGCATAATAGAAGTTAAAATGAATGTATTAATGAGAATTTGTTGACTTTTTAATGGATCTATAATACTGATAGTATGTAAAAATGTCTTCCAAAATGTGTTTGTTGCCTGATTCTGATTTTTTTTAATAGAAAAATGTTTTGAAAATGAATGGAAAACTATTTTTATAATTTTTAATTTGTAATTTCTTGTTTATGAGGGCATATTGATTAAAAAAATATACAATTAAGGAAGACAAGAGTTACTCTTATTTAATAAAATCGCCATAAAAAAAACAGAAGTTGTTATTCAATAACAATAATAAAATTTGCTAAAGATAATCAATGTCTTTCAACTTTTCTTGATATTCATTTTGGTTGCAGGTTGTGATATTTTTTGTCTATAAAGAGTATTAACAGAAGGATTGCATTGCAATCATCCAAATTCTTAAGCTCTCTCTGCCAAATTGGCAAGTATGAGCCTTTGTTCTTGCTTTGGATGTATTGGGTATGAATATTCCTTATGTCAGAGGACTTGACAGAAAGAAAATTTATCATTTAAAACCAAAAAAGATAACGTGTAATAGGAATTTGGTGAAAATTTCTACCCTAAATTGTATAAAACTGAAATAACATTAACTAAGTATATTCAAATTGATTACATTTAAGAACCATGTTACATTAGTTGATTTGCTGTTATTGGATAAATTTGTATTTGGTCTTGCTTATTCTATTTTCTGCTATTCAATCATTACATATGTAATACATATATCATTTTATTTCCCCAATATTATGAAGTTATTATGTTTTCTGGTCTTTGCATCCATCAATCTGTTTGTTAGTCTGTTGGTTTGTCCATCCAGTATCAGGTAAAGTATTAGGTAAGGTAGTTAACGTCAAGACCTGATCACATCAACTTTAAACTTAGTACACATGTTCATTTTAATTAAGTGTGACCATTTTAAAAAATCTGCCAGATTAAGGTTTTGACCTAGATTTTGGAGTTTATTGAAGGTGGTAATGTGAAAGCGTGAGTGGGGCATGGTGTCTTGATGACATATTCTTGTTAATGTGTATAAAAAGGTTGAAATGAAAAAAATTTGAAAAAAGAGTTGGATGTTTTGTGAGCTTTCTGATGTCACAAAATCAGTTCAAACCAAACTTACCAACTTCATCCATATTAAAGGTATCTACCTCAAATAAATATATTCCATGATGTTGCTGAACAACCAGCATGCACTATAAATAAAACATAAATCTATAAGGCTTAACTTGCCCTACATTTTCTAAAAAACTTATGTAGCTTATGAGTCACAGTTAGTCCTTTGATAGTCCCTTTCAGAATGTTATGGACACTTCCATTTTTCAAATCAATATGGCCACCATTACAAATTAAAAAAATGGCAAGCTTTACTATCTCCTTGGAGCCACTAGTTAGATCACCTGGCATAAAATCCCAGTGTGAACTTTTGCCATTTCTTCACATTCTTCTCATCAAAGATACCAGGTTTATGGTTAATATACCATGTACACAGTCATCTACATAAGGCTCATCAAAGATACCAGGTTTATGGTTGATATGCCAGGTGCACAGTCATCTACATAAGACTCATCAAAGATACCAGGTTTATGGTTAATATGCCAGGTGCACAGTCGTCTACATAAGACTCATCAAAGATACTAGGTTTATGGTTAATATACCGTGTACACAGTCATCTACATAAGGCTCATCAGAGATGCCAGGTTTATGGTTGATATGCCATGTACACAGTCATCTACATAAGACTCGTCAAAGAAACCAGGTTTATGGTTGATATGCCAGGTGCACAGTCATCTACATAAGACTCATCAAAGATACCAGGTTAATGGTTAATATGCCATGTACACAGTCATCTACATAAGGCTCTTCAGAGATACCAGGTTTATGGTTGATATGCCATGTACACAGTCATCTGCATAAGACTCATCAAAGATACCAGGTTTATGGTTAATATACCATGTACACAGTCATCTTCATAAGGCTCATCAGAGATACCAGGTTTATGGTCAATATACCATGTACACAGTCATCTTCATAAGGCTCATCAGAGATACCAGGTTTATGGTCAATATACCATGTACACAGTCATCTACATAAGGCTCATCAGAGATACCAGGTTTATGGTTGATATGCCATGTACACAGTCATCTACATAAGACTCATCAAAGATACCAGGTTTATGGTTAATATACCATGTACACAGTCATCTACATAAGGCTCATCAAAGATACCAGGTTTATGGTTAATATACCATGTACACAGTCATCTACATAAGACTCATCAAAGATACCAGGTTTATGGTCAATATACCATGTACACAGTCATCTACATAAGGCTCATCAGAGATACCAGGTTTATGGTTGATATGCCAGGTGCACAGTCATCTACATAAGACTCATCAAAGATACCAGGTTTATGGTTAATATACCATGTACACAGTCATCTTCATAAGGCTCATCAGAGATACCAGGTTTATGGTCAATATACCATGTACACAGTCATCTACATAAGGCTCATCAGAGATACCAGGTTTATGGTTGATATGCCATGTACACAGTCATCTACATAAGACTCATAAAAAATACCAGGTTTATGGTTGATATGCCAGGTGCACAGTCATCTACATAAGACTCATCAGTGGTCCTCTTATCAAAACAGTTGTAGAGCCAAATCAGATCCCAAATACTAGTAATAATAATAGTTTTCTCTACAGTTGTAGTCTCTTTAAACCAGTTGTTGATTTATTATTGTTTGCCACTTGATGGTAAGCAATTGGTCAGAATTCTTCTGCATGCCATCCAAGATAGTCATTATAAATATAAACAGAGGGTATACAGGTATGATAAAGCCACATCATTGCCCCTTGAATTTAAAAATCAATAAGTTTCATTAATCTACCAAGAAGTGTCCCTCAGATAGTATCTATTTATTTATTTGCATTAGGGCATCAAACAAAGTGGCATTTACTCAACTCTGGAAAACAGTCTCATTTTGAGTTCATGTCATGAGCAAAGGCCTTACCCAAAAAGATATTTTTGCTACACGATGTTTTATTCAAAGATGTTAATGTATATAATTTGTCCGAAAATTCAATAGATAATGGCCATTTTAGGTAAATTTTACTAAATTCGTCAAAGATTCCGAATTTCATGTTGATTAGGTGGCATATGTGGCAGCAATGGTGTCGCATAGATTACCATAGGACCATGTTGGAAACCCCCATTACTTTTTTTTGCTATGAAAACATGTGAAAAGTCAGAACCATATACATGTATACCTGAAACAATGTATGGGAGCCTATCGTGAAAAATCATGAGAACACCATTTTTAATGTCCCCACACCACTACTGCAACTCTGGGATTTGTTATTTTAACTCGGAACTTGTTATATAAAGTCCCAGTGCAACTTAACCAATTATCACAAGACATTAAAGGAATTATGATTGAAAGACTCTCTTTGAAGGATTATATGTATGTAATGATCATGTGGTATGCATGTCACCATTTATAGATTCCGCTGCATTTTATTGCAATACACATTTTTGCTGCAACGCCAGTCTGGAGCAAAACTTACACAAGGTCATGTGTTTCTCAGACTGTTTATGACGTCTTTACACTAAAATCGTTGGATGTCTACTGATTGATACTGTTTAGTCTGGGAGAAAATGATTTATTTATTAGTTGTTATTGGCTTTGAGCTAGCTTTTATTAACTGCAAGTACTCTTATATCGGTGGTGCTTTGTGTCTTTTGTTTTATGTTCGTTGTTTTTTTTTTTTTTTTTTTTGGCGGGGGAGGGGAGGTGATTATCGATATCTATAAATAGACTGAAAATTAACTACTGCTGCTTTATTTATATCCACCATTTTGAGAGTCAACTCGAGATGAGTTTTCACTTCGATTCGGAAAGGGTGCACACATGCGTATTGACGCTCTTGAAAAAATGACGCAAAATCGTGCATTCCGAGTCAGCGTAATTTCCCGGATCCTTTCTTAACTGAAACGCAACTTTTGTTTTAATTATTTTTTCGACAATATTCTGGTCTCAAAGCAAAATATATAGATTCAGTGTAAGACTTTTAGTTTTTCGGGACAACATCAAAAGACCGATATGTTGGATAAAGCAAAAATCGTAATTTACATAGTTAAGTGTGTGGTGCTGTTTTTTGTTTTTTGTTTTGTTATCGAGTTTCGGCTTGCAGAAAATCGTATTATACCTGTCAATTATGTTTTTCTTCAAAGTTAAGAGGGGACTGATTATCATTGATATAACTATGTGAGTTCAGTTTTTATAACATATTTCAATTACAACTTGATGTAGTTCCTGACTGGGATAAAAGGGTACACACTCAGGGTATAGACTCAGGAAAACTGTTCTTGGACCTTATTGCTACAATATTGTGCTGTTTTAAAATTTGACCAGCTGATTAATGTCGGATCTGTTTGTTCTGGTCTTGTATTGTGTTTAGACTTTGGTGTAATTTTTTTTGTGACTTTGAAATTTATTCACAGTACAATACTTTAAGTACCGTTTATAAGTCGACGCTAGCCTCAGTAGGGGACGTCTTGACCTTGTTGTAGGAATGACCCTCCAGCAACTGTAAAGATGAAGAACAGGAATAAAAACCCTGTTCATTGATAGTTTGTATTTTGTCTATGTATTGTGTGCGATTTTGTCCCATGCACATTCACTCCATATCCCTTTATATTCTATTTAAGGGCCTATATAAACACGGCTTAATGCAAGTTTAGCCCTTCAATATAAAAGGTGATATGGCAATACATTATTTTTCTTTTTAAATGATTTGATTTCGAGAGATTGGTTATCTCACTTAAATTTAACCCATGTCAGCTATTTAGTTTTATTTACAGAAAACAGAGCCAGTTTTGTATTCTTTAATTAATATAAAGTTTAATTATCAATGAAAAAAAACGACCATTTATTCTATGTCCGGTAGCATCGTATCTTCTCAAAACATTTTCTCGAACAATATCTGACATCGGTGGACATGTAAGAGGGCCGTTGTTGATGGGGTTTACAGAATAGAAAATAATGCACAAAAAAATAGAATAGAGAAAAATGGGCCAAAAAAAAAAAAATAAATAAAATAAAGAATAGAGAATAATGGGGTGCTAAAATATTAAGAATAACATTACTGCAAAAAATAAATATTGGGTAAAAATATACTGATTACAGAAAAGAACAATGTCCAGAATACAGTTATCAAGTAATTAGAGAATAGCCATTATTTTTAAAGATAAAGAATTGAGGGAAAAAATCAAAGAATAAAGAAATAAAGGACCCTCCATGCATACCCTCATTTAACATTTCCAAACCACACAACCGTTCACCCGTCATCGTAGATCTTTCCCAAGTCTGAAGTGTACGCAAAACAGAAGCCAAACCCGGGAACAGATAAGACACATAACGACAAGCAATAGACAATCAACACTTAAAAACGGAATTATATGAGAAACATGGATCCCGAAAAAACAAGGGCGACGTCAGAGGGTGAACAGAACTTGCTTCGTGCAAGACATTCGCCATGAAAACAATTTAATATGAAGACAAGCTTTTGTTTCAACTTATAATTTATTTATTTTTAATTTCCAACATGAGGCATTTGCCTCATTTGCCTCAATGTAGTTACGGCCCTGAACAACAACAACAAATATCATTTTTTAGTGTGTAATTGATCTCGGTAAAAGTTTTCTAGTTTTTTCACAGATCCCTGTCAATCCTTTAGTTTTCATATAGTTTGCTCGATAGAAAATGTCTTGAGTGTACAAGAGGTATATGGAGAAACAATATGTTTGGGTGTGGATGGCAAATATTTTGTTGTTTCTGTTTTTATTTACAACTTTTGAAAATAAATCGGGACGATTAAGGGAGCTACCATTTGATTTTTATGGGGGAGGGGGGCTAGGATGAAATTCGAAAAAAATAGGCAGGACAGGAGTTTTGAGTAAAAAAAAAAGGCAGGATGAGACACTTGCAAAAAAAAAGTTAGGATGACAATTTAGGTAAAAAAAGTCAGGATAAACTTTAAAAAAAAAGGCAGGACCGAATAGAGTGAAAAATAAAGAGACAGGACAGAGATTACAACTAAAAAAAAAAGGCAGGACAACATTTTTCATCCTAGATGAGACAACTCTCCATCCAAATAACAATTATAAAAGTAAACCATTATAGGTCAATGTACGGCCTTCAACACGGAGCCTTGGCTCACACCGAACAACAAGCTATAAAGGGCCCCAAAATTACTAGTGTAAAACCATTCAAACGGGAAAACCAACGGTCTAGTCTATATAAAAAACGAGAAACGAGAAACACGAATAAATTACATAAACAAACGACAACTACTGTACATCAGATTCCTGACTTAGGACAGGTGAAAACATTTGCAGCGGGATTAAACGTTTTAATAGTACCAAACCTTCTCCCTTTTTCTGAAACAATAGTATAACATCACAACATAGAAAAACACACGATAAAATATCAATTGGAAGGCTTAACTCAAGCTAAAAACGTAAATTAACACACTATGAACGAATAAATTAGATCTGTGATACCTGAATGTAAATAAATAGTTAATAAAATATTAGGGACAAACATTCAAGGCCAAAAAGCAAACAAACAAGTCCAAACAAAGCCATGGCAAGACACCACCGCGAACCCTTAGAAAATAATCACTTTTGAAAAAAAACGGTTTTCATAATATATACAGGTAAATGAAAATAACTTTGTCGTTTAGGTAAACTACTTCTGTCTATATAAAATCATCCAATGCATTAAAAAACGAAGTATATCTCAAATCTGTCATGTTGGTCAAACTGTTTTAACTATCGTACATATACAAATCATGTTTTATAATATCGTGTATAGTACCTTTGATGATGCAGTAACTACGGGTACAAAAGAAATTCAGAATCAAAATCAAAATAGAATGAAACCTTTTATTAGTATATTTCATTCACTCTACAGACATAACAATTTAACAATAATTAACTTTATACAAACACAATGAGCACTATCATATATTTTCAACTGTTTACAATCATAATGTTAATATTTCTGCGAATGAAAGTCTAGCTGTGCGATGCCTTGTGACGAAGCATGTTACCAGACTGTGCAAAGGATTTACCACAGAACGAACAGACGTACGGACGCTCACCGGTGTGGATTCTGGAATGCTTGGTGAAAGTTGAGAAGTCTGCAAAACTTTTAGGACAGTAGGTACAACTATATGGCTTCTCCCCAGTATGAATACGAACGTGTGTACGGAGTGTTGACTTCTGGGTAAAACGCTTTCCGCAGTAACTACACTGATGTGGACGCTTGTTCTCCTGGTGAGACTGAAGGTGAACTTTCAAGTTTGGTTTCGAGCTGAAAATCTTGTTGCAGTAGGTACATACAATAGGCTCTTTTGGTGTCTTTGTTGACTTGGCACGTGATGCTGCAGACGACAGGGCTTGCTCCAGCATGTCGGACACACGGTCATAAACAACTGGTGTAGATGAACATTGTAATGGAGACTGCTCTGGGTCATGGACTGTAGAGACTGGTTGCTGTAATGACGAAGGGTACCTGGTGTCAAATTCTTCTTGCATGATGTCAGAAGCGATGTTGGTCTCGTATGGTTGACGTTCGGAATAACTGGTAGTAGCTTTAGAATCGTACAAACAGGAGCTGCGTTGAGGTTTCTGCTGTTGGTTGTTGCCAATCATGTTGTTGAGTTCTGGAAAGGTACCAAGAATCTGACTAAAGATGGATGACCTGAGTTCATTCTTGTTGTATGATTGTGGTTTGTTGTCGTCTGTCAATGGTTTTGCAGTATAGTAGGCTGAACGTATGGTATGTAGGCTGGTGACGGAAAGAACATTCCACTTGGATGCAGATACTGGGAGGACATGTTGTCTGCTGGTCTGAAAATGGGTAAAACAAATGTTATAACACGTGCATATTTTATGAAATTTAGACAAACTGATAAATGTCTTGATTGTCAAGTTAAAAATATTGTTGGTATAAATTCAATTACAAACTTCCCTTATTTCACATCACCAAGTTTATTGACTGCATTTGTAGACTTAAACAATTTAGATCTTGACGTATTGTTTAGACAAGTGCTTAATATTGAAAATGCATGTTGCCCTTTAGATGTTTTTTGGTTATTTTTGTCACTGGTTGCTTTCTTATTGACGTATACCATTCACAATTGTGTGCAGTTAACGGTGAACAAAAAAAAAACCACTTGTTCGCATTAAGGTTACATTCAAACTTAAATTTTATTCATTTTTTGTTTTGTTTTTGTGAACATTAAATCAAAAAAGACTATAGCATATATGAATAACGACTTTTATATGGCACCGATTACCACACAAAACGGTCTTTTTGAGTTATACATAAATTTTAATTTGTATTTGTTGAATGATGTTAGTTAGATCAGTACCATGAAGTTAAATGCAATTACCTGTGCTCTTGGACTGGAAATGTCGGGTAATAAAACGGCATGTATGGTAGTTCCATATCTGAAAAAATAAACAAATAGAATAAATTACAACCAATATGTATTTCAAGAAAGCCTAAACAAATATACTAATGATAAGAGGTTTTTGTTTTCGGTGAAGTTATAAGTCTAAACAAAACCGAACTAAATTGAAGACATTTTAAACAAGCATCTTCCTAGATCAAATGTAGTCGAGCTTTCATATGTGTTTTTTATTGCAAAAATCATATTATCCATATAACCAGAATAAACAATTTTGTAATATATTGTATCGAAATTTCCATTTTTTCATTTAATCAGGAAAAATATTTTTGAGTTATTACAACATTGTCATTGTTATAAGGGCTGCCGGTAAAATGTTAAAAGGTTTAATAAATTGCTTATACATAATTCCATATGTAAAAATTGCAAAGTAAAGTAAAAACTCAGAAAATGAAACATTATTAACTTTCGCTATAAAAGCATATGAATCACCCTTATACTAACAGTCTCAACAACTTAGACATGTAAATAAATTTCAATACATTTTATTTTAGTAATTTTTAAGATTAGCTAGTTCACAACAATCTGCCTGAGTGTAAGAAAGAAAGATAACTTACCAATGATCGGAGAAATTTATCTGTAACAGAAACGTGTTTGAATAACAATTGCTTTCAGTTCAAATGGCTTCCAACTATTGTGTTCAAAATTTGGAAAAAATGCAGATTTATTAAATATTTTTGACTTTTTCTAAATAAAACAATTTCCTATTGGTCAATTACTTTCAATTTGTTTTTACAAGAGACCGTTATGCACCTCCTCCTAGAAGCCAATCTGAGAAATTATTTAACACCTTTTGAGTTGTATTAATGGTTTCATTATTAATTTACAATGTCTTTAACACTCTGATCAAAGATGAGCTTTGATCAATCAAAAAGTTCTTTGATGTTTTCGGCGTGGATAGTTTTTGAGTTGTCATAATTTTACACATTATAATATTATGCAATCTCAATTAAATAATCAAAGAAATTAATTTTAAATAAAATTTTTGAATACACAGAAAATGTAAGAATTGTTGCACCCAAGTAGCAAACTAAGATAACTTTATAATAAACGAAAACTTAATAAACCGTTGGGTAATTTTGTTTAATAAATTACATATTTTGGTTTTTCAAGAACTTCCACGAATAGGAATACTAGAGCAACTGCTTATAATTTTTATGTTCCAAATGTAAAAGGTGTAGAATCTTCTTTCTTTTTTAGTGGTATTAAAAACTGGAATGTATTGCCAGATCATGTAAAAGGTATTCATGTGAATTCAAAAATAATATTTAAGTTTGTAGAATAAATAAACCTAATGAGTAATCTCAGGTCAGTGTCAGATGCAGGTTTTGCATTTTATTGCATTGTTTTTTTTATACGACTGTTTTAAGCTACGATTCATTGATACTATTTATTGCTATAAAATTGAATGATGAATATTTTTTTTTATCATACACACTATGAGGACCCCATTGGAAATAAGCTTTTTCTCTCACATAGGTCATCCTTGGGTTAAGGCATTAGATGTACCTAAAGTCACAACCATTACTATATCTTAAGGTTGTATTTAGCTAAGTTTCTACATCTTATTATGTATTTGCATATATTGCCTGTACCTGAATAAAAAAAATATTATTATTATTATAGTTACTTCTTCGCAATGCATGTATGTTAATTACCACCGAATTTAGATTTCATTCACTGCTTGTTCAAAATGTCTCAATAATCTGTAAAGTTTTACTTTAGCAAACACACCAATGACTAAAACCAACTCACAACTAAAGAACACGCGACACGTGATCAGTAGGTCAAAGGTTCAAAACACCAGGAAAGCCGCCTTCCCAAACTCAAAAGAAGAAGAAGCTTGTTCTCAACAATTTGAGAGAAAACCATAACAGAGGGGCCTGATGGGTTATTTTCGTTCTTCGTGATCGGCGCATTTTCGCTATCGTGATCCGTTTTTCTACAGATTTATACTCTTTTTATATTTTCGTGATCCGTGATCATGGAAATTTATTTTCTGTGAATCGTGATTGACAAAAAAATCAACTCGTGAATCGTGATGAGACCCCCATCAGGCCCCTCATAACAAATAGATAAGAGAGAGAAGAAACAACCACATATTTTATTTGATGATCTGACATATACATGATATCAGATTCAAACAAGAGACACTAAAGAGCCTGTGTCGCTCATTTAAGTCTGTGTGCATCTTCATCCATGGACGCGTTTGTTGATTTTGTATTGCTGATCATTTCTTCTGTTTAATTTCTCTCTATCTTCTTTAGTTTTTGCTTAAAACACAAATAGGGTGAAGTCGTCATTCAAGGGCAATAACCCCTATAAGAAGTGTCAATTTCATCTATGCTGACCTATTTGCAGATCGTATAGATATTTTTGCTTTTTTATAATAATATTCAAAACAATCTGCAATTACACAATGAATTGGTAAAAATCATCATTTAATGACAACAATCATAATTATAAGGAGTCATCTAACGATTTCAGGAATGTTAACTTATTTTGTAGATCTTGTCTTGCTGATAATGTTTGCTTTTAAAGTTTTTATTTACTTGTAGGTTTAAAGATAATAGGCAAACATGCAAAAAAATGGTTAAAATCTTCATAAAAGGGCAATAACTCAATCAGGAGTCATCTGACGAATTCGACAATTTGACTTATTTGTAGATCTTGTGTTGCTGATCAATTTTGCATATTAAAGTTTCTCTGTATCTATCATAGTTTTCAAGATAATAGGCAAACATGTAAAAAAAAAAAAAAAATGGCAAAATTCGTCATTCTAGGGCAGTTTTGATATAAATTGACATTAGGTAGATCTAGAGATTTTGAACACTTTTCTGCCCAGACAGATTTTCTCTATCTATAGCGGTTTTCAAGATAATACACAAAACTTGCACCTTAGCCCAATGTTCGATTTTTATACGCCCGTCAAAATTTTGACGGGACGTATTATGGTATACAAATGTCCGGCGTCCGTCCGTCCGTCTGTCCGTCTGTCTGTCCGGCGTAAACATGTCGCACCGTAACTTGAGAACGACTCATCCAAATTTCATGAAACTTAATGCAGTTGTTCCTTATGATGGTCAAACGATCTGTATACTTTTTGGTGAAAATAAGATTAAAACTTTTTGAGTTACGGTACTTTGTAACTAAAACAGGGGTGCTGTCCGTCTGTCTGTCCGGCGTAAACATGTCGCACCGTAACTTGAGAACGACTCATCCAAATTTCATGAAACTTAATGCAGTTGTTCCTTATGATGGTCAAACGATCTGTATACTTTTGGTGAAAATAAGATTAAAACTTTTGAGTTACGGTACTTTGTAACTAAAACAGGGGTGCTGTCCGTCTGTCTGTCCGGCGTAAACATGTCGCACCGTAACTTGAGAACGACTCATCCAAATTTCATGAAACTTAATGCAGTTGTTCCTTATGATGGTCAAACGATCTGTATACTTTTTGGTGAAAATAAGATTAAAACTTTTTGAGTTACGGGACTTTGTAACTAAAACAGGGGTGTGTTTTTTTTCACATGTCGCGCCGTATCTCAAAAACGATTTATGATAATTGCTTAAAACTTTACACACTTCTTAGTTATATTAACCTTAAGATCTGTATAATTTTTGGTGATGATTCAAAATTTTATTTTTGAGTTATTGAGTATTTTGTAAAAAAGGGGGATGGGGTTTTTACATGTCACGCCATATCTCAAAAGCAATTTATGATTATTGCTTAAAATTTTACACACTTATTAGTTATATCAATCTAAAGATCTGTATACTTTTTGATTTTGATTCAAAATTTTATTTTAGAGATATTGAGTTTTTTGTAAAAAAAAGGGGGCGGGGGTTTCACATGTCGCGCTCGTATCTCAAAAACAATTTATGATTATTGCTTAAGACTTTACACACTTCTTAGTGATATTAATCTCAAGATCTGTATACTTTTTGGTGATGATTCAAAATTTTATTTAAGAGTTATTGAGTTTTTTGTTAAAAAAGGTGTGTTTTCACATGTCGCACTGTATCTCAAAAACAATATATGATTATTGCTTAAAACTTTACAAACTTCTTAGTTATATTAATCTCAAGATCTGTATATTTTTTGGTGATGATTCAAAATTTTATTTAAGAGTTATTGAGTTTTTTGTTAAAAAAGATGTGTTTTCACATGTCACGCTGTATCTCAGAAACTATTTATGATTATTGCATAAAACAACGGGCGTATCATGCGCTCATGGCGCTGCTGTTTATTAGCGATGTCAGCCATGTTGGTTGGCAGGCGTGTTCATCGGACTATTTTTTAAAACTAGATATCCAAATGATGATTGTCACCATGTTTGGTTAAAGTTTGCAAAGTAGTTTCAGAGGAAAACATTTTTGTAAAACTTGACAGATGACGACGACGGACGATGGACGACAAATGATGAGAAAAGCTGACTTGACCCTTTGGGCCAGGTGAACTAATAAAAATGCTTACAGATGGCTTACACTGCAATTTTGATAGATATGGGCATATTTTGAACACTTATCTCGAAATATGAGAGGTACAACATTTCAAAAACCATTGGCAAGATTTCGTCTAAATTGGAACTATGCGTTAAATACAAATTAGGTCATTTTGGTTTCAGATTTCCTGCAATGCATTTACATGAATATTGTCTTTAACAGCAATGTGTAGGACTGATGAACAGTTAGACATCACTTTTATTTGTAGATGTTAAAGATATTTTTGTGGCAATTTCTCTGCTTATTACAGAAAGTGAGAGTTAATGATCATAAACACTTTTTATTACGAATAAAATCTATAGTAATACCAAGCATTTCTAATCCAGGATGAAAAAAATATATTATCGACACACTACCTCATAATAGAGTCTATAACGCAAATACTACAATAACATAACAAATGGAAGTCCTCCTTTATCGCACACAAACAACAAAAACAGAGCTCTGCAGTGTTTATCAAGATACAACAAACAAACAGACTAAAGCTATGACACAGACTTTAATTCTACATAAAGATTGGTGTATGACGTAATGTCTGTGTGAAAACTATGTTTTCTTTCGACAAATCCCTCAGCTCCAGCCACTGCTCGTGACATTGTTACTCTGAATCTTGGATTATTTTCATAAGTATCACCATAACTACTTGTTTCCAATCGAGAATCAAAGATACTGGTAGCGACTCTTGTAAATTCAGACTTCTGTGTCGGGTGACGTCTGTTCCCGCCAAATATATCATGTGTTGTTAACGCATGATTGTAATTCTCATGACCCTTCATTCGGGTCTTGGTCGGAGAAAACTTGATGGTTTTATTTTGAAGGAACATTTTATCTCCGTGAGTGAGAAAGTGTATCATTACATTGTCAATGTTGAAATATTTGGTGCTAGTGTCTATATGGGATCTAGAAACGTCTGCAACAAATACACCATTCTCCCCTATAATCTGAAGTAGATAGTAAGACAAATATAGGTAACGATTTTCAAAATACCAATCCCAATCGATAAAATAATTCGTTATTTCCGTTTTGATATATATATATATGTATATTTTTATTGTCAGACGTTATCATTTAAATCAGTGGAATAATTTTTTATAACGGTTTAATGTTAAGATCTAAAGCAAACCTAGATACATTGGGTAAACGTTAATAAGAGAGAAACCTTAACAACACAATAAAACGTAAAAGGGATTGCGAGATGAGTCACTATATGCGCTTCACACCATATTGCATGCTTCCAATGTTCATTGGTGAAATGTTTAAGACGACACTTTTTTTATTCATAGTTTTGTAAAATGTTTTCATGTTATCTAAAATGCTATATAGAATCCATACTAATAAATGTAACTTCTTTACCTCTCCTTCAGCTTGAATGGTTCCAGCATGCCTTATTATGAGTGCAGTATTTTCATCCACACCAATACCCCAGTCTACACCATGCTCTAAACTACGGGTGTCTGACAACAACCTGATCAGACGACCTTCTCGTCCACGCTGACTAAAATTGAAGGAATAAAAAAGCTGAGGAAACAATATATATTGTAGATGGAATTTTACAAGAGTAATGCATCATTTACATAGAATTATATACATGTATATAGTTCCTTAATATCCAACGTTTCTTTATTCAGAACATGATGTATGGAAGTGCGTCATGTGTATTTTCAAAATGTTAATTTCTCGTTTTGTTCTCTCGATATGCATTTAGGTAAAGTTTTGTTGTTAGATTGCTGTCTTTTTGAAGTCTATCCCAGATCACCTTTTCAAACTTCAAAAATCACTTTGTCGCCATGGGGAAGAATATCAAACTACTCGATCAACCGTTTTACATTTTTTATAACAAAATACACTAAAGCTTATTAGAAACTTCATGTTCTTTAACCCCACTGAGGATTGGTAATGTCCAGAAATGTTCCTCTAGATATATCGAAAATATAAAATGCTTTGCCAACACTTAATAGAACAAACCTGAAATGTGTGTCAAGGATAAAACCATCAAACATACCAAGTCCGCCGTCTTTGTTGTATATCAAATAATCTGGATTGTCTTTACTTTCAGATTGAAAAGCCCCGTATCGCAAACCATCCCAACTCATCCCACCTTTAAAAATATAGAGAGCTGATTTAGCTAATTGAGAGATGGAGAGAATGAGAACTTATTTACTGTTAAGACAGAACACCAAAAGGTTTGTATCATTTTTTGTCATCTGATATGAGACTTGAACACTTTCAGAAATTACGAACACTTTTATGGAACAATGTATCATGGAACTTATTTTGTTGTCCGGGTACCGAATACAGATTACGTATACACACGATGGTAGTATGCGGTTCAGATTATTAATATTTTCTGGTAAAAATAGTTAAATCCTACCCACCGTATGTTTATGTGCCTTTCCTAGGTATGAATACCGTCACTGGTGGTCACTGACTGTTAAACAATTGTTCCCCCTTTTCTATTTAAACATTTGTTTTTTTATTGTTTGGTCATCCTCTTGAGTGAATGAGACTCGGGGATCATTTTAAAACATACAGTAATTTGTAGTCTTGATCAAGGACGTATAACTAACACATACGTCATTGTCTTGATGAACTTATATCGTCTCTCATTACGCTTTACCACAAAACATGATCGATCTTTATCGAAGACCTATATGGAAGAAATGATGTAAATAATTTCAAACTGACCTCTGATCATAATAGCTGACGATTGGCAAGCAGTACCTGCACTTGTGCCAGCTATAACAGCGCCAGCATCAAATCGCTCCTTGATCGCTTTCATTGCTGGAGATTCTACGTGACCACTTAGAAAAAACCTATAATGATGCAATTCGGCAAATAAAGCATAGATCATTTTTACAAAAAGTAAATGTAGTTCCGTTACCAAGGATCTGCTTACCCTTCCGGAGCATCTGAGATCACCCCGTTTTTTTTGCCGTGACATTGTAAGTTCCATTTCGACTTATGAGTTTGATTTTTGCTTTGGTATAGCTTTCGCCTCTCCGGCTTTTTCATATCATACAGCAGAATCGGTTACCGACTACTGCCGCTTCTTGTAAAGTGTCGGTCTCCGATGATACAATTTGTTAAGTAGTCAATGCCTAAAGGTAGTGACCAATGTAAAATATGGGTGGTGCATGATAATTGCAAGCTAATCCTCCCAAAAGGTTTGTGTATTTTCTTCAGTAATCTGGCTCTTGAGCTTACCCTACGGAGGTTTATATTGTATCAAACACTTGTTATGTTCACTTACATTTGGTACCGTAAACATACTGTATTAAATAAATTGAAATCATTAATTGAAATCTTATTTACCAGGGGGAAAACATTTGTAAAAAGTAAAAATATCTGTCTTACGAATCAATAATTCTCTGTTGGTCTCCACCTCCAAAGAAGAATCCTGTTTGTTGTTTTATTTTGTCCACAACACTCTGATTTGAATTTTTTGAAATATGATTGACGTCTATAGGTATACAGTAGACAGAATGGGCCTTATAACGATTCAGAAATAAGTAGGAATAATAATTACAGCTCTCCGCGGGATCACCAGAAGCCGCAGTGACGATCCCAATCTTGGCACGCGTTACTCCTCCCTAAAATGTTAAAAGGTGCAAAATCAAAAGCTGATTTGTATAGTTTTGATACGTGGACAAACACATAAACATGAAATTATTGGCTTTTGTCAACGGATGGCTTGTTTAATATGGAGTAAATCTATTGTTCACGTATTGCTGTAATTATGGAATACTTTAATGTTCATTTATTTTTGTAATTATGATTAGAGCTTATATTCACAAAAAAAAAAAAAAAAAATGAATTAAGCAGATACCTATCAAGCATAAACAAACGGAGATGTTGGGTATACGTCCATGAAACAGAGACTTAACGAGTAAAAAAAACCAATAGAATTCTTTGATGGAAAAAGGTTTTGGAACCACATATTCTGTTGTTGTGAAATATTGTTTAATTCCCATAGTTTATACGTATTTTGTGTTTTATCTGTTTTATAAAATATTTGTTGGCGGTATACGACAATTAGACAGCAACCCGACAACACAGAAAACAAACATACAAAAGACATCTTTAGAGGTCAACTAATACAACGATCTTGTGTTTTGTCTCTGTATTTAAATAATTATTTTGTTCATTCACTGAGGTGACTTCTGTACTCTCAAAGTGTTAAATCGCCAAATGTCATTATCCGGATAAGTTCTATCACAAAAACATTTAAAGAACTTACAGCAAATTTAACGATGCTGGTATAGATTTCTGTGTTGTTTTCATCCAGATGGCCGCCAACCAAAACCAAGCTTTTACCATAAGAATTATATTGAGGTAACTTATCGTTTACCAAGAAAGCGTGCGCAACTGACAACGAAAGCAATAAGCATAAAGCCGCCATATTTTTATAAGTTGATATTTATGATAAGATATACACCAAACGTTAAATGACCTAGATTACAGTGATAACCTATGTGATGGAACTTTAGAATAGATTTGAAATGGGCTTTTCCGTTATAATTCTTGCCTCTTAAAGCGGAGAGAAGATATAAAGGGTGTATCCAAAAAAAAAAAAAAAAAAGTTACAACAACTCGGGTTAAAGAAGGAAAAGACAAACAGATTGTGATTTGGATGGAGAGTTGTCTCATTGGCACTCATACAACACCTTCTTATTTCTATAAACACCAATAAAAATTAAAAACAATACAGAAAACAAAAAATCGAGTAACACGGAAAAAACTAGGATAACTAAGGTGCTGTAGAAGAGTAAACAGTTTCTGATCCACTAGTGACACCAGTCGTGTTGCATGACAAGAAAATATCCGGTGGTAAGTTGGATCCGGTGACGTCACAACCGAGCAAAAGAGGACGTTATTGTGGCTCAAACATGTCTGTTCTGTGATGTACAGGAGAACAAACTTTAATCAATTTGAAATACATGACCGTAGGCCGAAATGAACAGTTCCTTTTCTTGTGAACTCTATTGAAAAGTAGGATATGAGAGAATCTCTATAAGGAATTTACAATGGTCTCAACGAATATTAATTGAATTATTTTCAGCTTCAAATGTATTGATTAAAATAGCTTTATTTATTAACGACAATAGGATATCTTTTCATAAAATTTGATATGTTGAGTTCATGTTGGAGAAATTTTGAAAACTACAGCAGTAAAACCGCAGTTTTTTAATATAATTATGTGAGAAGATTTGGCACCATCGGAATAAAAAGCTACCACTCTAAGCTTCTCGAGTCAGTTTTCTCATGTTCGTCGGTAAAAAATGTGTCCGTTTATTCAAAACAATATATGGTTTATACATTGTGAATTCTGGCAAATCTGTAACTACTAAAATTCAGTTCCCATTTGGTCTTATACACCATTGGCTTTTGAATGTTTAGTTAGAAGGTATATACAGAAACACGCTACGGATGCACACAATCAATTAAGTGTTATTTCCATTCCACAATTATGAGATCTCATAAAATATCACTCTTTAATAACAACAATTAAAATGCAAATATAATTTTATTGACACAATATTTTTTTCGGAATCTATAAACACATAAATTAATATAAGTAACACATAAATAACCGAGTTACTGTTTTCAGTAACAAAAAACTAGAAACAAAGACAGTAAACCTCAATTATGCATCTAACAGTGCAGTGATTGACTTGATAGACTGCATGCAAATATCTTAAATATATAAAACTGACTCTAGTTCGCTCAACTTTTGAAATTGCATACAAGTCTGACAAATTCTTCTTACAGTCATTCTTTAAGTGCGGCTAAGTATAAATAAACACAAAACCACAGGGCATCATGATCACCTTTGTTGAAACACTATGTAGACAAAGAAAAGTAAACATTTTTGCTCATCTTTGAAGGTCGTACGGGTACCTGTAGTTGTTCACACCCTTGTCATTTGGTCTTCGGTGGAAAGTTGTCTAATTGGCAACCATACCACATCCCTTTTTTGTATCTAAAAATCTTTTTATATCGCTAACTCATGCATTTGTGCATATAAAATAAGGCGATGTGGTATGATTGCTATTGAGACAACTTTCAACCCTAGATCAAATGACGTAGAAGTTAGCAACTATATGTCACCATACGGCCTTCAAACATAAGCACCTGGTTTACTACCATCTTTGTAAATTTTCATAAAAAAAGATACGGTAAATCCATCTAACTAGATTTGAAAAGATTGTTTATGGACAGACAGACAGGATAATTCCTGTTAACCTATAACTTACGTTAACCGGGTACAGGGAAGGAGATGTAGAAGGGGAACAATGTTGTATTACAATTATATCTAATCCATATACATACGTACAAACCTTATTTGTTTGAGATAGGATTATATCTTTTTAGAGATAAAAGAAGAAAAAAGATCAAATATTACAAAAAACTTAAGCATGATGTTCAAAAGTTGGATTGTTCACTCCATGATATCTTCCCGCTCTTTGATTTCTGTCTGTTGGAACATTTATATAGTATGGTCCATCACCCTGAAATTTATTAGGTTTATTTTCTGGTCGATCCCATTTTGCCTTCTGTGCCTTTATTTGGTACCGCAATGTTCGCGAAACACACATGATGAACATCTGTTAAAGAAATATTATATAGGTTGTTACACGATTATACCCACGTCATCTGTTTTATAATTTTGAGAACTTAATCAATGACACTTTTATTATCAAGAATGTTGTCAAAGGTTTACATAGACATGTAAAATACTTTTAAGAAAGTTTTTTTTTCAGAGTCAATGCCAAAAAAGTTTAATTTTAACAATAAAAAAAACCATCAACCAAACCTTTGTTTTAGTTAAATCTAACAGCTGGGTCATAAAAAGAATATATTTGTTTGTCCTAACCATATCTAAACAGAAAATAGCTGCCTACTCAAAATCTTTTATTGTCCTAACGTGAAAAAAGTTTTTTTTCAATCATATAGGCATGAAGACTAACAAACATCTGACAGACTTCAATTTCTATTTGCAGAAAAAAATGCCTACCCACCTACCCACTGTCTCTACCTTTGAGCAGGGTTTGGGCAAACCAAAATATTTTTAAGCGTGGCCCTGTCATTTGGCACCGTTCGTTTTGTTGAAACCCTGAGTCACAAAACGTAACCATTTCTATATATTCTTTACATAATTGGTAATGATTTCGCGTTAGAGGGATCACTTAATATTATTATATGAATTCCCAAATAAAAGTGATACCCTACGCGATTTGATGTCAATATGTACTATAATCTGTTGAAGTCAATATAAAAAGACAACACAATAAGGGATGGGAGGCTGATGAAGAAGGAACTCTTTTGTGTCAATTAAAAGATTGAGGATACAAATCCTGTTTCAGATTTTTTTCTCATTACTTTCATTTTATCTCTTTATATCAATATATTGAATCTTGACTCGTAACATTTCTTGAAAAAAGTAAACTACTTTATTAAAAAACCTGGATCCGTCATTGAAATTACTAATTGTGTTTGTATATTTTGTCAAACACTGATACAGTAAATCAAAGTATGATTACAGTTTGATTATCAAGAAAATAAGAATGATTATGAAATTCATTCGACCGACCAACCATATTAATGATTTTTTTTCAAGTGCGTTTATTTGCACTCCCTTCGCTATTGTTTATGAAGAATATTTTATTTTTAACGAAGTTGGTTTATATCACGTGCATTCATCCTTTGATATTCATTACCTGAGGTACCAGAATTCCTAACAAAACACCACCGGCTACTAAAGCATTAGAATTAATCCAGTTGCCAAGAGCCTTCAGACAACCAACTGTGTAAATCTTATCCACATTTGCTCCAGGGGAAACAGAACCATCTGGCTGAAATAATATTTAAATAATATGATTATATTGTTCAAAAGGGTATATATGAATAAGAAATATATATGATTATGTGCATTATTTTTAACTTTTAACATATTAATTTTTGATTTTGAAGCGTTTGTTGAAAACTCTGGAACCTATTACACCACGCCAATTGTCACTAACAGAGCAGGAGCTGCTAGCCCTTCCTGATGACATAGGTTTCGTGTTGCTGAATCTTTAGTTTGTTTCAGTTTTTAGCTTTTTCTGTAGAGTTTTGTGTAATGTTGTGGAAAATTTTTCCGTCTCTTTTTTCCATGGTTTTGTCTTTCTTTTGATTCTTGGTATAATCTGCAACTTTTTATAGGTTGGACGAAAGTTGCAAGTTGACTATGTCAATCAGATACTCTTGTACAATTATTCAACGTTTCAGACTATGTCAATCAGAAACACTTGGTACAATTATTCAACGTTTCAGACAATGTCAATCAGATACACTTGGTACAAAAATTAACGTTTCAGACTATGTCATTCAGATACACTTGGTACAATTATTCAACATTTCAGACTATGTCAACAAGATACGCTTGGTACAAATTTTCAACGTTTCAGACAATGTCAATCAGATACACTTGATACAATTATTCCACGTTTCAGACTACGTCAATCAGATACACTTTGTACAATTATTCAACGTTTCAGACTATGTCAATCAGATACATTTGGTACAATTATTCAACGTTTTAGACTATGTCCATCAGATACACTTGGTACAATTATTCAACGTTTCCGACTATGTCCATCAGATACACTTGGTACAATTATTCAACGTTTCAGACTATATCAAATCAGATACACTTGGTGCAATTATTCAACGTTTCAGACCATATCAAATCAGATACACCTAGTACAATTATTCAACGTTTCAGACTATGTCAATCAATTACACTTGGTACAATTATTCAACGTTTCATACTATGTCAATCAGATACACTTGGTACAATTATTCAACGTTTCATACTATGTCAATCATATACACTTGGTACAATTATTCAACGTTTCAGACTAACCTTTAACTTTACAATTATTTAACGTTTCATACTATGTCAATCAGATTCACTTGGTACAATTATTCAACATTTCATACTATGTCAATCAGATTCACTTGGTACAATTATTTAACGTTTCAGACTATGCCAATCAGATAACCTTTAACCTCACAATTATTTAACGTTTCAGCTACGAAGAAAAAATATATTAGACTTACCTTTGGATCCATGACACCTTTTCCACACAATATATTCCTAATATCACCCTAAATAAAATTACAAAATTTTAAATTTCAATTACACATTAAGTTAGGCATATCATTTTTAATTGTTACCAATAGTAGCCTTAAACATTATACAGCTAGTCGTTTTGGTGGGATTTTTGTTAATGATTTTATACTCATCAAATTACCTATCTTTTTTTCTAAAAATACTGAAACATCACAAATAACTTCAGTAAAAAACACGATGTAACACTCTTTTTTTGCAAATTAGGCAACCAAGACGAAATTACACAGTGACTGTTTAAATATTTTGATTGATTTGCAAACATTGTAATATGACAAATGCAACTGAGAGTCATTTAATTAACTTAGACGTTGCCGTATACTGATGGTTTTTGAACAAAGTTTATACATATTTTGGAATCACATTGAAATATGTCTGATGGATCTCTCTTATCAACCAACAATATGATATTTTCAGAATTGAAATACAAAATGCTACCGCAAAAAATATCTAATAAACTATTAAAATAGTAAGTGCTCGATATACAGTCATACATATTTCTAAAATCTTATACAGTCGCTTTAACATTTCATTTTGATGTCCGAATTTTAATAGTTCCTACAATATTGTCTACCCGAGAAATATCTTATACATGTATCAATATTGTTAACCAAGTTATGTTCACTTATATCCCTCTCTTGTCGACGTCGAGGCAATTTATTTTCGAGATTTTTAACGTATTCGAAGAAATTTGACATATTCTCGTTTTTTTTTCCTGTTTGCAATGGTCGCGTTTGTAAATCAGTCACTTTATACTATTTATAACTGTAGTCGGTACATACCTCTTTGATCTTACAACAAGATGCTGGAACGGAACATTTTTCTGGAGATTTACTGGTAGTGGTACAATTGTAATACATGTTGTCGTTCCAGTCAAGGAATCCGTCTTCCTTGTCGCCAAGTCCACAACATTTCAACTACAAGTAAAAGTTCAACAGGTGTTTATGATATAATAATTGCCACTTCACGTTGCGAAAGCAACGCATGATTTTAAATTACAGTTTGAGAATACATGTACATGAATTTATGGTAATTCTGTTTAGCATTTCTTTACTAGAGAACTACACATTTTCAGCATTTTTCCTTTCAAAATTAACACAAAACAAGACTATGTTTCCATATAACACCATGCCTTGCTCACACTATCACATTTCCATGTAATGTGAACTGTGAATTATAAGTTGAAATCCTAGTTTTGCATATATTCAAAAACGTTCACATCATAACGTGTAACAATTTTCTAGTTGAGATGACCAAAAATTCATGGTAAACTAGCTTAAATCAAAACTTAAACCTGATACGGGATAGTTAAAAAAATAGATGAACAGACAAATTAATAGATGGGTAGACAAATTGATAGATGGACAGACAAATGAATAGATGGACAGACAAATTAATAGATGGACAGACAAATCGATAGATGGGCAGACAAATTAATAGATGGACAGACAAATCGATAGATGGGCAGACAAATTAATAGATGGACAGACAAATCGATAGATGGGCAGACAAATTAATAGATGGACAGACATCAAATTGACATTATACACTCTACGGCCGGGCATAGAAGGAACTAACTTTGTTGTATGGAAAGTCTAAATTAAAAGTTAACAAATACTTCAGTCACGTTAGTCGACTGTCAGTTCAAAGTTCCATGTAATGTGAACTGTGAATTATAAGTTGAAATCCTAGTTTTGCATATATTCAAAAACGTTCACATCATAACGTATAACAATTTTCAAGTTGAGGTGACCAAAAATTCATGGTAAACTAGCTTAAATCAAAACTTTAACCTGATACGGAATAGTCAAAAAAATAGATGAACAGACAAATTAATAGATGGACAGACACATTGATAGATGGACAGACAAATGAATAGATGGACAGGCAAATTAATAGATGGACAGACAAATCGATAGATGGGCAGACAAATTAACAGATGGACAGACAAATCGATAGATGAACAGAAAAATTAATAGATGGACAGACAACAAATTGACATTATACACTCTAAGGCCGGGCATAAAAGGAACTAACTTTGTTGTATGGAAAGTCTAAATTAAAAGTTAACAAACATACTTCAGCCACATCTAACTTTAGTCGACTGTCAGTTCAAAGCTCATTCAAATGAGAACCAGTATAACTTGGTCAATTTCAGGGTCAAAGTGTGACCACTGCTTACATTTATCAATGTCTACTATCATGGAAGCAGAGAAGAACTAACCGTTTGCTGTATATTATCTATGAAGTTCACCATATCATCATCGTCTACTACACCATATTTTATAATTGCCTCATGCATAGATTTTTCAGGAAATAAACCAAGTTGTTCTCGAGCATCCGGTACAAAATAAAATACAAACACAAATATCACAAAGACAATTTCTCCAACGAACATGAATGTTACCAAATAGTTAAACTGAAAGAAAAAGTATAAGCACATGTGAATATAAGTACCCGAAACATTGTGAATATAAGTACCCGAAAGTTTGAATTGCATACAATAAATAATATATATTCATTGTTAACATCAAGATTAATGATCGTAAACTGTTCATATGTTTTTTATTTATGCCTTTATTGATTTTTTGGTCTCACTATTCGAAAACTTGATTTAAAAATGTCAATGTCTTTTAACTATGTTCTATGTTGTCTCATATCTTCATGTTATTTTTTTGTTATTTTGAAGATTTGGTGCTAAAAAGTAAAATCACAAAAATACTGAACTCCGAGGAAAATTCAAAAAGGAAAGTCCTCAATCAAATGGCAAAATCAAAAGTTCAAACACATCAAACGAATGGATAACAACTGTCATATTCCTGACTTGGTACAGGCATTTTCTTATGTAGAAAATGGTGGATTGAACCTGGTTTTATGGCTAGCCAAACCTCTCACTTGTATGACAGTCGTATCAAATTCCATTATATTGACAACGATGCGTGAACAAAACAAACAGACACAATTGGTAAAATGTCAAAATAGGATTACAGCAGTCAACATTGTGTTATCATCTTAATCACTATAAAACAAACAAATGTTACGGAGAAGCACAAAAGGGGCATACATCAAATTTAACATCCTCATTATGCTTATATCATACGATTTTATTTATCTATGTAAAATCCACCTATAAGGATGGAAGGTTTTAAGTACTGGCGTAAAATCGCGCGTTTGAAATTGTACAGGTAGACATAAAATAATTTTGTCGTTCAAGGTATAAAGAGATACATAAACACAGAGTCACGCAAATGGACATCACAAAAACAGACCCAGCAGCAAAAGCAACATTAACAAATAAAATAATAGTGTGGTTAAAATCATGACGGGACACATAAGTCCGAGTCACGTCAAACGTATATCACAAAAACAGACTCAACAGCAAAAGTGATATCAATGAATAAAACAATTTTGTCGTTCAAAGTATGACAGAATACATACGCACAGAGTCACGCAAAATGGACATCACAAAAACAGACCCAACAGCAAAAGCAATATCAACAAATAAACTAATAGTGTGGTTCAAATTATGACGGATACATAGTACAGAGTCATGTCAAATGTATATCACAAAAACAGACTTAACAGTAAAAGTAATATTAAAAATGAAATAATTTTGTCGTTCAAGGTATGACGGGATGCATAAGCACAGAGTCACGTCAAATGGATATATCAAAAACTGAGCTTAACAATAAAAGTAGTATTAATTAAGACAAATAAAAGAATACTATAACACGTTATTAAGATGATAAACAACGTCACTACGCAAAATCTATACTTCAAGACCATCGTGTATTATTTGTGAAGTTGATACGGAATATTTATCAACATGTTCTTGGTACCTTCCGATGTTCACACTTAACGAGTATAACTTCATATTATTCATTTACTATTTTCATCATGGTTTCAAAGTATTTTAACTGATGTTAATTTCAAAGTTTTATTGCATTCGTTGTTATAAAACTGGTGTGTTTTTTATCTTGTTTACCAAACTATACTAAGATGTTGTATAGTTTCTATCTGATTCATTCAAAACTTTTTAAGACTTTAAACAATTAAGAGCTTGCCATATTGTAAAGACACCTGCTTTTTGTTTTGTTGAAGACACTATGATGTCCTCTGGAGATATATTTTAATCATTTGTGTCGTTAGGTTGTTGTCTCACGGACGTATGCTTTAAATCTCCTTTTATTCAAACTTAAGAATAATCATTTCTTATTGACACTTTTATAGTATTGGTTTTTCATCTAAATCAAAATGGAAGCTTTTTGGAAGATTTTTACAATGTTCACACTTAACGAGTATAACTTCATATTATTCATTTACTATTTTCATCATGGTTTCAAAGTATTTTAACTGATGTTAATTTCAAAGTTTTATTGCATTCGTTGTTATAAAACTGGTGTGTTTTTTATCTTGTTTACCAAACTAAGTGACTTACAAACTGCAAAAAACATGTATTCTCCCTCAAAGCACCCATACAACCAAAGAATGCTACAAATACAATGACTGCTCCCGCAGTACACATAATAGTGGACGGATCCAAGAAGAAATCAAACGCATCTTTCACAACTTTATGTTTCAGAATAAGAATATATGTTCCAAGAATTGTAAAGGCGAGGCCAAGAATCTAAAAAAATCAAAATATAAATATACAATTGTGAAGAAGGAAATACAGATCTCTTGTATAATAAGAAAATCGAGTCATTTTTTTAAACATTCTCAATAAGATAATTTTTGGCTGTCCATTTTCCTAACTTTGCGTTGTTAGATTAATCTGTAAGTAAGGATCATGACGCAACTGACGATTATCATTTTATCGTGCCAATTAATCAAGCATCATATTCTGTGTACTAGTATATAATTTTCTTTATTAAATTCGATTACCCTTTATTGAACGTTAGTCATCATTTTACAATACATGTACATGTTGCTCCCAATTACTTCATAGTTTTACAAATATCTAGTCTTTTTTTTTCACCTTTGTTTAATTCAGTTTTGTTTATTAGGATTACTTTCCTTGAATGAGATGTACGAGAAAACTAACATGTTTCTTGTTAATACACATCAAACAACAGATCAAGTAATTAAACTCATCACAGATACCAGGCTTAAAATTTTATACGCCAGACGCGCGTTTTGTCTACAAAAGGCTCATCAGTGACACTCGAACCAAAGAAGTTAAATAGCCCAAAGTAAAGTTCTTATGTTGTATTGTTACACCACTGTCCCAGGTTAGGGAAGGGTTGGCGCCTTCAAACTAGTTTAACCCCGCCACATTCTGTATGTGCCTGTCCCAAGTCAGGAGCCTGTAATTCAGTGGTTGTTGTATGTTGCTGTATATCATATTTGTTTTTCGTTCATTATTTTGTACATAAATCAGGCCGTTAGTTTTCTCGTTTGAATTGTTTAACATTTGTCATATCGGGGCCTTTTATAGCTGACTATGCGGTATGGGTTTTACTCATTGTTGAAGGCCGTACGCCCCGGTGACCTATAGTTGTTAATTTCTGTGTCATTTGGTCTCTTGTGGAGAGTTGTCTCACTGGCAATCATACCAAATCTTCTTATTTTTTATACGAAGTTGAAGATCATTGAGGACCAAACAGTCCGAAAGGATTTGCAAAATACAGCTAAAGTAATCCATTCCTGGGAAGAAAATCATTATTATTTCGAAAAATCTAAAGTTTTGGAAACAGTTAATTTATAATTTTGACCATATCAATGATTCATGTCAACATAGAAGTGTCGAAGACACTTTTAAATTAGCTGTTGACTCTAACGTAGTCTGGTGTCTCTAATGGGACAGATTTAGATATTAAATAAGGAGATGTGGTATGATTGACAGCCAACGAGACAAATATCCAACAGAGTCCAAATGACGCGCATAGTCTGATTTAAAAGGATCCGAGATGACAAAATTCAACTCTTCGTAATTTCTCCACTTTATTAAATTTGGCAAAGTTGAAGACCTGTTTCATTTTTTAGCCTGATTGTATGTATGTTATCCTAAATATTTGACTGATTGTTTGTTGATGAAATCGGAGGCAGGTCTTAGACCGCTCAAGGAGGGCTCAATAAATGTAGGAAAACGAGATGACCGGCAAATGAATTTTTTCTCTGACAAATGTTTTTGTCATGATTAACTATTGGTTTCATATTTCTGCATTAAAGCCTTATGCTCAACTAGCTTTCGTTTTGGGAGTATTATATCAAAAACACTACTCAATACCCTATTAGTCTCCGAGTTAGGACAACAATTTTAGGCATGCCTTTTTTTGTCTCGACAGTATGATCATTTACATAACTGTGTAACCTGATACTATAATACTAATAATACAAATAATTGATAATTATTCTTACCCAGAAAACGAAATTTAGAAAGAACAATAAGTATTTAACGATTGGATTAATTTCCGATTTTTCCCGCCTGCGTGCCATATCATCATCTCCAAATTATGTTTCTTGTAGAATGAAATTTATAGGCGGTTATCCTAATCCGAATTAAACAAAAACAAAGTGTCTCACGTCATCCCGGAAGTCCTGATATTTTTGTGATTTACTGTCGAATTTCAAGATAACAGTGAATGTAAATATAACCTTACATAAATTGATCGATAACGATATAGACTGTGAACAACATGGGGCAATTGGTTGTTACAACTGTAAATTTTACACTTGTGGAAATCAAGGAATAAATATACAATTCCTTGTGGAAACTGAAAAAAAGCCTTGCGCGTAAATAAACAATCAAATTAATGATTTGTGTGTTTTTACAATATGTATTACGATATCTTCAATCTCGATTCATCCTTCCTTCTTCATTGAGGAGGCCGGATGTTACTTTTCTCTGACGTTTTAGCTATGTGTATCATGTCGAAATTTCAACAAGACTTTATTAGCTTTCCGAAGCACATACATAAGAGTTGCTGTACAATACTCTAATATTCTATCTGTAGGGAACGATCTCTGGGATAGAAACCGATACAATGTGTACACTTACAAACGGCTAAGATAAAAGGGTTTTTGTGTGGAATTGACTAAGGTTAACTTTGCAATTGTGTTTTACACGAGCGACATACAAATCTGACGCAGCAAAGTGAAAGATCTTATTTTAACCACACTGGTTTACTTTACCTCAGGAAGTTGTAAGCTTGGACTGTTAACACACGAACTTGACTTTATGGTAAGGGTTTTTCTCATTGTTGGGACCGTAAGGTTGCCTGTTATTGCTTACATCCACTACATTTGATCTCTGGTGGATAGTTGTCTCAGTGACAGCCATACCACATCTCCTTATTTTTATATTGAGCATAAGCAATATGAACTCCAATAATAGCGGGGTTGTACGATATTAACTCTTTAGTTAAGCTAACCCTTAACCAGTTATAAATAGATATTGAATATTATTTTACTTCACGTTAAAATGCCAGATTCTGATTGGCTAATACGAGGGAGACAATTTACTCTATCCCATGGCTGAGCGGGAGACAATTTTTTGAATGTTACCCTCTCGTGCAGACCAATAAAAAAAAACGATAATTTAAAGGACTATAAATTGAATTTACATCAAATAAGTAAAGACAATGCTCAAGTTCTACGTTTTGGCTCAGAAATTTTTTTAAAGACTGTCAAAATAAAAAAAATAACCCATCTTGCTTCACTTCTGTTGATTTTTCTAATATCTGTAACGTTGCAATGTACGTGACGTCATAGTAAAATACTTTAAATCTAAAATTCAACAGTAAAATACAATAATGGTAGGACATTCAGTATAATAAATTAAATAACACATGGCTGAGAGGGTGATAGAGCAGATTGGTACCCCTCGAACAAACACTGTCAACCTTGGCTTTGCCTCAGTTAACAGACCCCCTTTCACGCAGTCATGCACGAATCAAAATGAGTCTATGCTTACAGAGATCTTAGGTCTAGCGTTGCACATAACTTTGCTAGCGGATACTGCAGACATGATAGAACATTTATCTGTATTTGTGTTGATGTGGTCATCGGAAATCGATTAATTCAATTGCTTATTCTAGCGACGATACAGAATTTAGACATCAAAATCTCACTCAGTCTAAAGAAAGCGCCTCGGGTATCAAGATCGATCGAATAATAATATATCGCTTTTTGATGAATCTATTTCATATAATTAAAAACAAATGAACAAAATAATGCAATTATGGCGAGGTTTGGAAAGATGGATAATTGTATACCTTCCAAGATTCTCAAAAAAGTAATAAAATTGAGAATGGAAACGGGGAATGTGGCAGAGAAAACAACCCGACCAAAAAGCAGAAAACAAAAATGCCCAAGGCCACCAATGGGTCTTCAACACAGCGAGAAAATCCCGCACCCGGATGCGGGCTTCAGCTGGCCCCTAAAAATAATGTATACTATATCATCGAAAATGGACGTCAAACTAAACTCCAAAACACATAAATGAACCAAAATTAAAAAAAAAAAACATACAAGACTAACAAAGGCCAGAGGTTCCTGACTTGGGACAGGCGCAATAATGCGGTGGGGTTAAACATGTTTTGTGAGATCTCAACCCTCCCCCTATACCTCTAGCCAATATGGAATAAACAAACACACAGCAATACGCACAGTAAAACTCAGTTTAAAAGGAGTCCGAGTCCAATGTTAGAAAAGGTAACAGAAGAAACTAAGTAAAATGACAATGATCAACAGAAATTAATAAAGGACTACTAGCAGTTACTGACATGCCAGCTCCAGACCTCAATTAAACTGATAGAAAGATTATTTCCTCATCATATGAACATCAAGCAGAATACCTCCCGTTAAGGGTTAAGTATCATACCATCATAAAATAAATATTATAGGAAATAAACTCATCATAGATATCAGGATTACAATTTTGTATGCCAGAAACGCGTTTCGTCTACAAAATACTCATCAGTGACGCTTGAATCAAAATAGTTTAAAAGGCCAAATAAACTACGAAGTTATAGAGCACTCAGGACCCAAAATTCCGAAAGAAAAGTGATAAAAAATTATACCAGTTTCCATTCATCAAATTTTTGACTCCTTTTCACAGGTCGGTATGTGTAACTTAAAGCATGAATACTTCATTGTCGTGTCTCTTTTCTTTGTCTGCATTACTATAGTATGGTAAATACGGTTTATAGCAAACGTTAATCAAGAAATTAATCGTATAAGGACTATTACAGAGGCAGTAAAAGAAGAATAGTTTTACATTAGCATAATCTACCAACACTATATAAATAACACATAGCTGATAGGGTGATAGAGCAGATTGTTGTCTCGTTGTAATAAGAAATTTAAGAAATTTTTGTACACTTTATTCCACAAAACACTGACACAATAATTGTTTGTGCACGAAAATTCGAAAATAAGCATGTGCTCAAGAACCATTAAAAATTCGTCGTCTAAAGTTGAGCATCATCGGTATCTTCAAAAGCACGATTTTAACACATTATAATCTAAACTTTTTTGTAAGTTTAGTGCACTTTTTTCTAAAGGTTTTGTTTCATAGCGTAGTTTGCAATAACAGTAGATTCATATGCTTGATAATTTATTCCTTATGATAGGAAACTAAAATACTTATTATTCTGAATGCTATGGGAATAAAAGGCAGTTTTTATTTCATATAATGTTTTTCCATTGCTATTAAATTCTCTTATGGTTATCTTTCTTTTGTTGTAAAGTATAGCATATAATATTAGTTGCCTTTGCGGCAAAGGGGAAATAAGTTTAATTCAAATTAATTTTTCAAAGTTTAATTTGTCAGATTGTCATGGTTTCTCGCCACTAGACTTATCAGAGCACCCGAGTGACATATTGTGACATATGGTTATATATCTTTTTGTTTGTCAATGTGATTAATCGGAGAAGGTAACAGATAACATTTTGCAGCTTGCAAACCAAATCAATTTAGGAGAGTGAAAAAAAAACAACAACCAAAAAACCTGTGAAATGAATCATTTTCAAATATTAGAATTAGCTGACATGAAAATGTTGACATCTTATTATAAATATGGTTCATTTAAAACAATTTGAAAAAATATTCCTTCTTGTATAAGCATAAGATCCTCAAGGAATACCGAAACTCTACTGACATTCTGTAACGCAACTTACAACAAGATCCTTTGATTTCGAATATATAGCCTATGTCTAACATTTCTAGCTTGAATTCACTTCTCCCCTTACCCCAAGAAGCAAGAGCACATTTCAGTATGACTGTGAACAACTAACCTTCGCCCAGTAATTAAGGCGACACCAAAAGTTTGTAAATCAAAAGACATAAGAAAAACCAAGATCAACACGCCATCTTCGACACACTATTTTTTTTACCATGAAAAAGTTTTAAATTGCCCAGATATAAATATGAATTCAACAGCGACTAACAAGATCAACGCTAAATTCCCAAGTGGACAAAAAGACACCTGCCAACTAATGGATTTGAAAATAAAACATACAAGTTTCCTGTTCAGTTAAAGAGGGTGTGTGATTTGGTGAATGAATTTAAGAATATGTCTTATTTATACCCCCCCCACACACACACACAACACGGTGCGGGGAAAATGGGGTGGTCATATAAATACTTCTCTCATGCACAATTATTTCCAAACTTAAATTAAATTTATATCATAGGTTTATACCATCAATGTCTCGGTTAAGTTCGAAAATCAGTGCCAAAAAATACCATTTTTAAAGGAGTTATGTTCCTTGGAAATATAAATGATATGGAAAATTTCATTGTTAACGCTGTCGAGCGTACATTTGTTGAAGGACTGCTTTGCAATTAAATCAAGGTTTATATCAGCAGTATTTTGGACGAGTTCGAAAATCAGCGCTGATCCATTGGAAATGTAAATTTTATAGGAAATTGCATTGTAAGCACTCTCAAGTGTAGAATTATTACCAGATTTTCAAAGTAAAGTTGATATTAAAATCAGTGCTAATCAACTAATCTTAAAGGAGTTGTGTCCCATGTAAATCATATGGAAAATTGCATTCTAAGCACTCTCTCATATATATTTTTTGTAGGATTTTTAGGATAAACATCAAAGGTTTATATCAGCAATGTCGGGGAAGAGTTCGAAAACAAGCGCTGATCAACCATTTTTAAAGAAGTTATGTCATCGGATATATAATTTAAATTGAAAATTCATTGTAAGTACTCTCACATCTTCATTTCTGTCGGATTTTTATTCAAAAATTCAATTCAAAGGTTTATACTAGAAAGATCTTGGAACAGTGTCGACGATTATTGTAACAGGAGTTATTCCCCTTGAAAAATAGCAATTATATAGAAAATAACTTTGTTAGCAGTCTCATGTCTGTGGGGAGTGGGCCTTTGGAAAAGTGTTGTCGCTATATGCATTTTTGAACTACAAGAAAAACCAAAAATTATTCATTCAGCCCGTTGAGAAGTATTAAAAGGTAGCAGTTCTTTTGACAAACTGTCATACGTGTCTCTATGGTAGTGAAACAGAGGTATTTTTCAATGTAAATCCATCAACACTAGAGGAATACCTAATAAGTTGACAACTTTCCGGACAGCAAATTTTGAAATTCAAGTGAAATAATTTCAGATGGTTTATTCTGTTGTAGTTCGCAAAGAAGAACAAAATGCTTCAAGTTTTTAATTTTGCCTTGAATATGCCTTATAAAATACTGTTTCTAAAATGTGTTCTTCTTTTTTCGTTGTCTTATTAGATTATAATTACAACTCTCATGTTGAGAGAATATTCATTTTTAAGTTTAAACTGTGAATTTATTCTTAATAGAATATGATTAATTGTGATATATACGTGCTTTTTAACAGTCATTACATTTATGAAAATTATATGTAACTTATGAGCACCAATGATCAGGGAGGGATGCGTACCAAAAGTTAGCTAAATATCTTAATTTTAAACGGTCGTGAATGAAAATTCTCAATTCACAAGGATTTTAAATCCTTGCATCTCACAAAAAAAAACGTAATAAAAATTTACAGTAATCATAACAAAATTTAATTGCTATCATAATGTTAATTATTTTATACTGTTTTAGTATGGATTTATAAGTCTTTGCTTATATTTTGTATATAGTGGAATGTCAGACTTTATAAAGAGATTCATTTGACTAATACAATGTCCATCTGTAAATAATTGACGTTTGTGTTTATAGATATTATATTTTAAATTTTTGGTAAAAATTAAAAATAAAAGATGTGGTTTGATTGCCAATGAGACAACTCTCCACAAGAGACAAAACGACACAGAAATTAACAACTACAGATCACCGTAGGGCCTTC
This sequence comes from Mytilus coruscus, assembly GCA_017311375.1. Taxonomy (NCBI): domain Eukaryota; kingdom Metazoa; phylum Mollusca; class Bivalvia; order Mytilida; family Mytilidae; genus Mytilus; species Mytilus coruscus. Next base: position 116,977,464 of record CM029601.1, on the reverse strand, counting down.
AACAATGAGCAAAGCCCATACCGCGTAGTCAGCTATAAAAGGCCCCGAAATGGCAAATGTAAAACAATTCAAACGAGAAAACTAACGGCCTAATTTATGTACAAAAAATGAACGAAAAACAAATATGTAACACATCAACAAACGACAACTGAATTACAGGCTCCTCACTTGGGACAGACACATACATACATAATGTGGCGGGGTTTAACATGTTACAGGGATCCCAACCCTCCCCCTAACCTGGGACAGTGGTGTAACAATACAACATAAGAACAAACTATAAAAAGTCAGTTGAAAAAGGCTTAACTCATCAGATGGATAAAAACAGAAATACATCTAACAAAAACACAGACTGGACTTGGCCGGGTACTTGTATATCCCAACAACAAAAAGACACTTAAGTACTGATCTGAGAGTACTCGCAGTTACTGACAACTAGTTTACTAACAGGAACGTATGTTCATTATAAAATTTTAATTCTATTTGTGTTTCTTTGTTTTAATAGTTCAACCTTGTAGCATCTAAATATTTGTACTATGATACGGTTTTGAAAATTGTATTTATTGTGTTGACCAGCTATCCTACACGTCTTAATTCATTTACATCATACACCACCTTGTTCACACGCACACTATCGGTTTGTATTCACAAAAATTCCGGATTTAAAATGTCAATGAATCCGGAGACAAAACACTTGAGTTAGGTAGTTTGACATCCGAATTCAACTATTAGATTAATATATGTGATGACGCAAATGCGTATTCTTATCCTGAGTGTCAGTGCGTATGCTTTCTATTTTCTATTTCGTGCGTTAAAATACCGCGTGCATGCAATAATATTAGTTTCTCTCGTGAATGCGCATTTTCGCCTATCTTCTCTAAATTCAGAACACGGCAGCAAGTGCTTGACATGTGACTTTAAAGCACAGTCATCAATACTTACGGTATTCTGACCTCTAGCTGTTTCTCCATTGTTTTCTTTTTGGAGTCACTCTCCTATTATAAACTTTGACATTTTCGAAATATTTAGGCTTTTCTACCCAAGGAATAGATTACTTAACATTGTACTTTATTTGGCCTTTTAAACTTTTTTCATTCGAGCGTCACTGTTGATTTTTTGTAGACTTAACTCGCGTCTGGCGTACATCATTTTAATCCTGGTATCTTTTTTATATCTACATATCTTTTTATATAAATTGGTTCTTTTGAGAGTATATTCAGGTATTCTTAAAACTTCTGAAAATAAGATATTCTTCAAAACCAAGTTTCCCTGTAGAATACCCATGAGACGAGGATATACACTTTCAGCTGACTTGTGAATGTACACACAATTGCATATCTTTAATAAAGGTGTTTTAAGATCATCATTATATCATCTTCTTTTAACAGTCAATTATTTCAATTCAGAAGCAAACAAAAATTCAGCAACAATCTTTTGATGACCCGGCAGTCAGCGGTCTTAGGTTCACGTATTGCTTTTCTTTTTTTAAAGAAAGCAACTTGTTTGGCTATTGAATAATGATTACTCTTCAAACGGTTGTAAACAAATATAATATTGATGTCCTTGTCAAGCTAGCAAACAAGCAATTTAACCATCAATGCTCTTTGTACAAACCAAAACTCATATGGCGTAATATGTTCACGACTTATATATTATAGTCATACCTCTCTCCCTTTTGACATAGTTCAGTTACAAACTGAAAGCATTCTACAAAAAATACAGGAATATTAGATAACATAGCAATGTCAATCTTCAGTGTTTACACAATACATATAAGATCATATAAAGGCCATACAACAAAATACTACTGAATTACTGCGATGTATTTTTTAGTGAGAAAAAAATATAGTCTTGCTTTTTAATTTATGAAATACATAATTAAAATAGCATGATAATAAATAAAACATACAGTTGATTTTTATTATAAGTCGACAGAAGAAATTCCATAAATCGGTAATGACAAGTTCCGATGTTCATGGGTTACTGGTGGTTGGATATCTGTAATGACAAGTTCCAACGTTCATGGGTTACTGGTGATTTGATGTCTTCTTTTGCATTCCTTTGATTTTGACGTTGACCAGACAATTCTGTCATATTGAACCACACAATTCATCAAAATACGTTATTATGTTTAAGATGAAGAACTCACTATGGAACGGAAAAAATGTTAATATTGAAAAGCAAGGAAAGTTGTTCAATGCTCCTGAAAATGAATTGAGATTGCAAAACAAAAACTGTACATTAGCACAACTCTTGAACGTAGCATATTTGTTTTTTAATTCTATCTTGACGGTCTATCTTATTCTGACTTTTTAATTTTCTCATTAAATTCACTAATTGGTTCAAAGATAGGTCAATTTTAAGATCACCATTATCCGAATAGTTTGGCCATTCCGCATCATCTCTTCCGTTTTCATTATCAGCCATCGACGTTAAATCTGATTGTCTCAAAATATCACCAAGTTGAACGCTGTCGAATGTACCCTGAAAAAAAAAGGTTAAAGAACTAGTGCCATAACCAATATGCTTAAATCTTGCGATAGCTAAATATTTCCTGAAGTCAGAATGTATCAGTCACTAAACTCTAGTAAATTACACTCCTGTTTCACTGACACATCTTTTTTTCAATTCATACCCATAATTTAGGTATAATAGTTGTTTAATTACCAATATGATCCGTGCTAAAGCAAACGAATAACTATTACCGGTATTCTTTAGGTATAAAGTTCATTATTCATAGAAAAATAGCTTTGAAAACCAATGCATTGCTAATCCATGATGTTTGATCTTTGATGCATCAAAGTTGATGACGCATATTTAATTGTGTTCTATAGGACTACAAGTGGTGTATTTTGTATTAGTAATGTTTCGCTATATCAGAGTCACATGCTGATTACAGAGAAATTTGAATTAGTTGATGACTGTTGTTTGCTAAGCGTCCAGAGGCAAAATATTACATGGATATTCAGGGAGAGAACAAACAAACAAGAAGTCAGTTTGATATGTTCTGCACATACGGTCGATCGTGCTAAGATGCAGAAATATGGACTGTCACTTTAAAAAGTGCAAAGCCAAATAAAGACTCCCTTAGTACGAGCCATGCTTGCTTCGGGAGTAGTCCTATAGACAACCTTTGAGTCGATTTAATATGAAATACATGTACGTGCAGATGGTGTCGGTCTGTTTTTAGCGGTAACTTCGTGCCGGTAAGGCGCTGGGTTTATACGCTGATTTTAGAAGCCTGTTTCTGATAACGGGACGGGAATCAAGTGCGGTCATGAATGACACATCAATAGTTTGGGAAAATCTCTCGGTTGTTATCAGTCAATCATACATGTATTTGTAATTATTTACCTATGACTATGCATATCAAAATAAATATGGGTTATCTTTCGTTGGTTTAACATACTATGAGCTACATTAAATGATGCTTTATTTAATACACAGATAAACAAAACAATGAGTTTCAATGAAAAATGGAAGACATGTTGGCATAGACAAACAAAAATTTTGTTAGAAGCGGAAAGCATGCTTTTGCCTAGTCTACCCTAACTACACCTACAATTGCTTAACATGGGAAAACTGCTGAAGATGGTATTGCTATTGTTTTAACAACAACGCAACACACATAAAAACATCTACCGTCATTGAACTGGCCCATAGTGTGATTTCGGGAGTAAAATCGCTGTTTTACTCTGAAAATCTTTGCAACTGGAAAGTCTTCATTTGATATTTCATCATTTCAGATATTTTAACTTAAAACACTCACATTTCTATTAATTGTATATATGAATATTAGGACAGAATACGCTATTTTTTGTACAGAACAACAACAAATAAAAAACTCTATATACTATAAAATTTCATATTAGAATGATGAAAGTGGTCCTTTTTTATAATTTTAACAAAGGTAATTTTCCCAGATTGCAATAAATTTCTCGAATAAGTTTCGGAGAATTGTTTAACAATAACAGAAACTTTTGAAATTCTTCATAATACAATTTAACTTTTTAGAATGATGACATATCATTCAATGTATTTCGCGAGGTCCTTGCACAGCTAACAAGTTTAAGGAGATGTGATGTGATGTGTGTGTGTGTGTGTGTGTGTGTGTGTCACACATCGAACAACCATAGACTAAAAAGCGAGATGACAAATATAAAAACATCAACAGACAGTCCATTGTCATCAATTAGCAAAGATGCATGCTGCACTGGAATCCCCCAAATTGATAAAATAAAAGATGATAGTTGATTGCATCGAACCAATTGGCACGATCTGACACGTGGGTAGGACATAAGTAAGGGCAGACAATTAAGTAGAGATTTCCCCTCATAACATCTAACCTGTGGGTCACTTTGAAAAGCTGTTGCCAAGGCTCTTTTACGTGCAGTTAGCATTACATTCTCCTAATAAGTGCTTGGATCTAACGTGTTTGATCATGTCAGACGTGTCTACGTGTGTATAGACTTCGCACACTAAAACACGTGCCTCTCAACAAGTGCCGTAGCGGTTGTCACTTTTCAATAACTAGATACCTGTAAGGGTTCCACAAATTTATGACATTAGGACAGAATACCAGTAGTAGTCTTTTCAGATAAATGAAATATTGCTTAACTAATTGTGTCGTTCATTTGTCGATTCAGATCATATTGATATTGAATTTTTTACTTTCACTAGAGCCAGCCAGCAAACGAGATCGAAATGTGAATAACTTGAATTCCTTCAAACAATGGATATAGTCTTAACCAGATGTAAACCACACATATAACGTTTCATTTCAATTACATGATTAAACCTTTTAATACATGTAAATCTATTTTAAAGATGAAGAAAAAAAGAAATAACGAAAAGAGTTCCAAACTTTCAATAATTCTTGAATTTTGAAAAAAAAAATTGGAAAGAACAGATTTGCATTTGCTCTTATCACCTACATGCCTATTATTATCTTTGCTAGTCAATGGTTACAATCCGGCCTCCTCGTAACCATTGGCTAGCGATGGTGATTATAGTAGTGGCCGGATCGTTACCCTTGGCTAGAGGAGATGAACCTATTGTATGAACTTCCGGAAGTGCAATAAGTCATACGTTTTCCATTATAAAACAAGCATCATCCTCTGTTTGTTTTATTGACAAATCACAATAAATGATCATTATCAAACTAATTCCGGCCTTTCAATCATTTCTGTTCGGTTGCGTCGATTTTCTATCAGTTTGTTTACCAGGAAATAAAGCAATTAATTCTAATTTATTACCTGATGTATGAGTTGACTTAGTACTACCTAATTGTTATTAATTGCCTAGTACTATTTTCTAAATTATATAAAGGTTGAATGAGAACAGTCGTGTGTTTGATGCAGCCTTTCTGAAGAAAAGTTTAAATAACCAAAGAGTTCAATAAATAAACAGTCCAAGATGTCTCAAATTTCCTTAAATACAAAATAAATCCAAAAGTTACTAAAAAAGTGTGACTAGTCAAACTTAAGTTCTGTGTAGTGTTTTGTAGGCTGTTGTTCGCCTGTTTTGTTGACTGTTGTTTGCCTGTTTTGTTGCCTGTTGTTCGCCTGTTTTGTTGACTGTTGTTTGCCTGTTTTGTTGTCTGTTGTTCGCCTGTTTTGTTGCCTGTTGTTCGCCTATTTTGTTGACTGTTGTTTGCCTGTTTTGTTGTCTGTTGTTCGCCTGTTTTGTTGCCTGTTGTTTGCCTGTTTTGTTGCCTGTTGTTCGCCTGTTTTGTTGCCTGTTGTTCGCCTGTTTTGTTACCTGTTTTTTGTCTGTTGTATGTTTTGCCATGGTGTTGTCTGATTGATTTTTTTAATGCCATTTTTGTATCTTCTTTCTCTTATTTTTTTTAAAGATTCCTTAATGGATGTTAATATTAAAAAATATGAAATAAAGGGGTATTTTAGTACCGATATCCTCATCTTCATATCATATTTTAACTTTCGTTTGAAAAGAAATCATATTTGATAGATATAAACAAGAAAGCTAAATTGAAAAGCTACAAAATGTATTATTACTTTTCTAAACTCGGAGTGACTTCTTTACAGCTTAAAATTGGTATATTGTTAAAGACCGTTTGATGACGTCTACATGTCTAATATTTGGTTATTATGTCTTGGATTGTTGTCAAATTGACGTATGCTAAAACATCTCCTTTTACAATTGATATTTCAACATTTCAACGAGTCTACATAACAATATGCCAAATGTAAACTTTTGTATTATCATTAATTTTTTAAAGTCTCAAACAGAATGAAAATCAAATAGATTATAGATAGCCCGAAATTAAGAAGACCACACCAAAATAATAATTCGTTGGCATTGAAATTTTATGATAATAAATAAGATATATATGTGTATAAATAAATACAGGATATACTATGGCTTTCATTTTCACATTTCTGCCTTTGGAACTGATAGTTAGAGATATACCAAAGTAAAAAGCATTAAATAAAAAGAATTCATTGTAGTGGTTTCACGGAAATTTTTCAATACGTTCAAATATCATTATAAGATGGAATTTTTGTTTACAGAATACTTTGTACTAATACATCTAATTTTCCATGCGAAAACATGCATGTACATCCAACTTGTCAGTTATTGTCCAAACTAGTTTATTAAAACTTTTGACAATTAAACATGAGTTTGGAATCATGCTTTCATAGCAGGAGATGCTAAGCATATATACATTTTGATGTTATTCCGTTTAGAGTTCATTATGATACCCCAGCTTCCTGAAGCGGGTGATATAATTGTAGTGATGAGCGTGTTCGTTAGTTCATTTGTTCTTCTGTTTCACTTTTATGTCCACTATTGCTCCTGCACAGAATTTTGTAAACCTTTCACAGAACCTTGTTCACATGATGTACTTTTGGACCTCATTTACTTATTTCTTCATATGAATGATAATTAGGGTTAAATTTGACATGCGATGGACTTTGTCATATCCATCCGCAAATTAGAGTACACATTTGTGTCCGCTTCAACTCGTCCTTACCCCAAATTCAGAATTTTCTGAACATTTCTAAGTATTTTAACTCTATAATGTCTTTGTGCATTCCCCTTGTAAATTCACGGGCTTTACCAGTTATTCATCTGGGAGTGCCCATTTTGTATCCGCCACTCCTCCTAAAACACCTTACTATGAAGAAAAACCACTGACGACAACATGGCTAAGAGATAAAAAAACGATGAATGGAGAAATAAGTCCACAAAACATTTAACAGAAAAATAAAGATTGTACGAAATACTCCCAAAATTCAGAGCTGCATGAAATCAAATGCTGTGGAAGGGTTAATGGCAATTTTCATGCTACTTATTTCTATAAAAAAAAACGTATAATACCAATCTCCGTAAGCACTGCTGAAAACTGTACATATATGACAGGTTGGCAAGAGGAAGTACATTGATTAATTTAAAATATATTTTTTGAATTTACATATTAAAGATACCTTGAGACATTAGTTTTAGGTGAGATATTAATAAAAGGAGTAAGCCCGGTAAGACCCCTTTATAGCTGGTTCACAAAAATATTTTTTTAGCTATTTATTGGAAAGTAGAATACTTTTCTTACATAAATATTGGCTGTTTTTGACAATACAGTGCACATGCAAAATTACTAAAATCTTCACAATTTTAGCATTTGTGTTAATTTTTAGACGATTTTTGTCTAAAATGGAAGTGGCCGCACTTGAGTTCAGTCCTAATATTAAACATATGTTGTATTTGATAAAAAATAATAACATATATAAAGGTTGAGACTGAACACGAATGCGGCCATTCTCATTTTAGACAAAAACCATCTGAAAAGTGACATTTTGTGGCATATTTGATAGATTTTTCACATTTACGCTTGAATTTGATATATATATATATATATATTGAATCAACTGAAGTAGACACTTATGTGTTTAAAAAAAGTCAAAAATCTTTCATCAGATGTACTTCAAATTTTAGGCCAAAATAAGACCTTACCGGACCTTCCCCTTTCCTTAGACTTCTACACAAAATATGAAATTGAATTTTTGGTCAAAATTCTGAAATAGTTAGTGTGCTATACTTTGTTTATTGATTCCACTTATTTGACTTGTAAAAGGTTAATCATTTTGATCAGAGTATATCCCTTCGTGCTTTTTTCATACCTTTCTTTTGAAGTGCAAAACATTGGTAGTTTTTTTTAATTCTGAAAATGATAATGTAAAATAATTGAATCTTCGCAATCTGGTATATGGTTTATCAGAAGGAACTACAAACCAGAAGAAATAATTACTTTTGCTAAAGGGAAAGGCATAATGAGATTGACTGACTGGACGGAATAATACTACCTTGCTAAAGGCGTTTCAATGGATAACTGATTTGTTATGTTTCTTATTTAGCCATAGTCGCTTCTTATGTAGACTATATAATAAAATATCTCGGAAATTCCCCTCACTGCTATAAGAACAGATATTAAGAGCTTAGAAGAGGCTTTATGAAATAACCTGATGCGATAAATCAGAAAATTTGCGTTGGCAAGGTTATTTAATATTGGTACTCTTTTTTTTTCCATATGTATTTCATCAACGGAATGTTTGTTTGTATAATGAGATCTGATGCCAATTCCTACATATTTATTAGTTTCATGGTGGTGAGTTTAACGTCGTATTTGTGATGGAAACCAGCCCCTTCGCCGAGTTATTGACTCATTCACCACATATTTTGGTACATACTGTAATGTGTCCTTCGTCGAGTAAATGAAACCGTAGAGAAAATATGCATTGTCGCTTTTGCGAATAAATCGATCCTTTATCCTATGAAATCACCAAGATGTCTTTTTTTTAATTTCAAATTATATTTTTGTACAATTTTGCTTATACACATGTATGAACAAAGGCAGTAATCACCAAAGTTTAATCATTTTTCTATATCTTTGGCTCGTGTAGAAGAACCAAAAAGGGTGGAAAAATAATAAAGTATTAAAGATCTATCGAAATTGTGATAGCAACAAACGACCAGTTAATTATACAATTCTAAGATTGTTTCCAATATTTGCATTTTTAATTAATGATATAGGATTCAACCTGTCTTTGTTATTAATTAATGATATAGGATTCAACCTGTCTTTGTTATTAATTAATGATATAGGATTCAACCTGTCTTTGTTATTAATTAATGATATAGGATTCAACCTGTCTTTGTTATTAACTATACATAAAAGGGATAACAGGAATAACCAAAAGTATTAAACTTTGCGATAGACAACACCAACATCCGACTCCTCCGAAAAACACACAAACAAACGTACAGACAAACAACAATTCACACCATATGGTTTATATAGCCTGAATTGGTAAAGGAACAAAATATAGTAGTAGTTTAATTTTAGTCTTTTCTGCACATATTTAATTTTACAAGTGATTAAAAAATGTAAAAATGACATAATTACTTATTCCCACCGTAGACATTGGTAGAGCTTAATTATCCTAATTTAAAGCAGCCAAGATAAGTGATAAATCAATGAATAAGTTTGGTCAAATACGACGATGATCATTCAAAAACAAATAAAGAAAATCACCAAGTACAATGTAAATTATTTATAATAGACCTAAGGTTAAGGTGGATTATTTATGTGTTTCAACTGTTCAGGCTGATATTCTAATACTTAATTAACAGGAAATAATACTAGGTAGGGCATGGAACATGAGATGGACATTTTTACAAATATCTTTAATTGCGTATCCTTAAATCTGAAGTTCAAAAATACCAGTTAAAAACTTTTTTAACCAAGGATTTATCTAGGTGTTCGGTTGAAATTTAGAACTGTTTAAATTTCAATTTTGTACATCTAAAAAAAATTTCGCTTTCATTAAAGCTACCCAAGAACAAGAAGGTGAAGTATGATTGCCAAATGACGTAAAAGTAGGCAACTAAATGTCACCGCACAGCCTTCAACAATGAGCAAAATCCGCCATACCGTATAGTAAGCTATAATAGGCCCGATATTACAAATAAAAAAAAACCCAATTCAAACGAGGAAACCAACGGCCTGATTAATATACAAAACAATAAACGAAACACAAACATGATAAACATCAACCAAACATAGAAGTTTGTATAAAATTCATTCAAACCTTTTTTTAAGTACGTACCTTGAATCTTAAATTTGAATAATGTGTTGAATTTATAGAAACTTTTCCTTTTATACAACTGGATTCTTAAACAATAAAATGGCATACTTTTAATCGTGAATAAAACGAGAATTGGATATAAAAAAAGAGAAAGCAACCAGACATCTGACGAAATATACAGCCTTCAACAATAGACAAGTGTCTATACAATATGTTTGACGAAATATGCAGCCTTCAACAATAGACAAGTGTCTATACAATATGTTTGACGAAATATGCAGCCTTCAACAATAGACAAGTGTCTATACAACATGTCTGACGAAATATGCAGCCTTCAACAATAGACATGTGTCTATACAATATGTCTGACGAAATATGCAGCTTTCAACAATAGACAAGTGTCTTTACAATATGTCATGGTATAATGGTTCAAAGACTTAAAAAATGTGAACAAATTTAACAGTAAGTTTGAGGCATTTATCACTAATACCAAATTCTCCAAATAAAAAAAAAGTTATGACATAAGATAACCATCGACGAGGTTATTGACTTGGGACAGGCACATGAATATGTGGCAGGGTTAAAATAGTTTATTTTTTTTGTATTGCTCTTTATAATTTTATACCGTAACGCTATGTTTACTTGCGAACAAATTAAAAACTGATTTACTTGATGTAAATTGAAAGACTAACATGTTTCAGATTCGATCCTTTTATTTGTTTTAAATAGACAAAAAATTTACTTTGATTCGTTCTCTTTTCTGTTATAGAATAGATAATATTAGAAATTATTAGTTATGATATCCACATTAGTCCCGGAGTGAACAGAAAAACTTGCGGAAACGGAGGAATGAAACAATAGTGTACAATAAAATAAAAAGAAATAGTATAATTATATTTACAATTTTAATTACACTGCCATACTAAACGACAAAGCTGTTACACACTAAAAGGATGATTTTTTACACCTTGTTCAAAGAAAGGTTGATTCTGACACGGTCTTTGGTCGTTTTCACCAGCGCTCAAGATTACTGTTTAAATATTCCAAAAATATTTACTTTAAAAATGATTTTAATGCAATGATTAGTTTGAGGTTGACTTTGAAGGAAGAAAATATAATAATAATAAATAAAAAAACAAAAACAAAAACAACAGAACTTCAAGGTAAATTCAAAAAGGGGAAAGTCATTTATTAAAAGCTGACGAAATCAAACACTCAACTATACCAATCGACTTGGAAACAGCTGTGTCATATTCCTGACTTGGTACGTGAAAAGATTATAATTTAAAAGTTCTTAAACTTACAATAACATAGAAAAGTTTACTTACCATACTTCTGGATTCTGAGAATCTGTAAAATTCAAAAACAAATAAAAGTAAAACATAATTTCTAAATTTCAAATAGTATGCCATGACAAAATGTTCAGACTCCAATGCACATTACAGAAGCACACAATATATAACACATGTTAAGAACCTTTTCCCCACAAATCTATTTTGAAAAATGTCCCTAGGACAACCCACAACAGACATGGAGTAATCACTACACAAATATCTAATTTCTCTTTTGAAAAATGAAAAATTAATCTGTTTCAACAAAAAGTGTTAATATTATTAAAAATTAATATTAATGAAATAGTATTTGTATAATGCTGCTCTCAAGGGATCAAAATCATTTATGTCACCTGGAGTGCCATGGATTAAATGTGTAGAAAACTTATTTTTAAATACATTTCTTAAGAAATGTATGATTTTAAGGATTTTGGCTGAAAAGCTAGAAATCCGGATTAAAGGTGTAAACCTTGTCGTCAGGTACTTATAAATCATCTTTTGATTTTATGACATGCACACAGCAAAAAGCAATAAAAAAGTATATAGATATCTTAAAAATAAAATTATTTAAATTAATCCTCCTACCTAAATATTGCTTAAAATTCCTGTAAATTAAAAAGAATATTTAAGTGGTTTTGAAACTAAAACACTTTTTATTCAGAGCAAATAATAAATTATAGTTAATCAATAAGATTTAATTTAAATTATTTTTTTTTTATTTTCGCCCTTCTTTATCAAAAATACATACAAAAAAAAAATTCTATTCTAGTACCATGGCTATTTTATTTCATATAAAACTCAAGCATCACATTTGAAGGATGTTTAAAATGCGATTTGTTTTTGTGTTGACATTTGTAATTTTCATTCTTTTCCAAAACTGCTATAACGTTCTTATTTTTACTGCATGCAATTTGATTTGTTTTACGTAACTAACTGCAAGTTAAATTCAACCATAGTCACTTCCATAGCCAAAACTGCCGTGAGTATACTTAATGGTTCTTGACATGTGTTTCAGTTTTTCATTTAAAAAGGCTTATGATTTTCACTTATAATGCAAGTGTGAAAATTGTTATCAGATTAAGGAGTTTCGGTCTCAAAGGACAAGAAAATATGGGACAGCTCAATGTAGGGATGTGTATATTACAATAGTTTTAATAGCAAGTATATTTTAGCAAGAGTCTATGTATGTCCTCTTGTGTCGTCAATACAAGGTGCCAATTAAGAAGAACAAAATAGACTATACTTGAACTTTTGAAAAACTATTGTTTCGTCGATGATTCAATTTTATTTTATTCTGCGCACACAATATAAAAAAGTTGACATTAATATCACAATTTAATAACTCAGTTAAACAGAAAACAAGAGCAAATTATAGTTCATGACTTCTATCATTCATTGATAAATTGTTTACTGATATTAGTTTTGTCTGGGGGAACATTTCTCATTGGTGGTTATGTTTGCATTAAATATGATAGATGACTCAATCAATTTCATAAGCACATTTGTTCAGTGGTAATGTGATTATATGAACATATAATTCCATACAAGTTTCTAACAATTATAAACTTAATTGATATATTTATTCTGTACCATATAGGAAATAGACAAGACTACAAACAACATTGTAAGTTTACAAAACCACTGTCTACCTTCAGTTTAATAAATGAAAAGAGTTATCACGTTCAACCTCATTATAGTTCCCCTGCAAGGGATCAATGATTGGTCAAATAAAGAATTTCTATTTCTATTCCTATCCGTTTCTTTTTTTTTGTTCTGTTTAAAACGCACGAGCTACGAATTAGACAAAAAATTAAAAAATGATATTGTTTGTTTCAAAAGTTGAATATAGAAATAATATTTCGCCTTTAGCAGTCAGTTTGGTTCAATTTCGTCAAAATAAGCTTATAACATCGCTGATGAATTATTGGCTTCCGATTCAATAATTCACCTTATTTGAATCCGTATTCATTTGACCTTTAATGAAGATGGGTTGCGCATGATTTCAGCACGTGGTTTAAACATTAAAAGGAAAAGAATGTCAATATTGAAAAGGGAAACTAGGGAGACGCCAGATGTAAGCTTTTCGTTAACTGGTCCTATTATCCACAAAAATATTCTTATACAGAAACAACGATGACGATATACATAACCTATAACATGAAATCAAACAGACCTAGAAAAATTACATTATACGACAACACAAGCGTGTCTGTCAATCTATCTATATGTAAGAGAATGATAATCCCTTTCTTCATGATTAAGTACAAGTGTTAAAATATATAAAAAAAAAAAACGTCTTTCGATTTTCAATTAATTTTTGGATTATGAATAACAAGAGGTGTGAGATACGGTAGCGAGATAGCAAACCAACGAAAAATCATCAAACAGACATCTAGAAACAACAAACTACGGAAACGTATTAGCGCCACGAAACAACGCAAACCTGTGCGAAATAACGCAAACATTTGTTTTATCTTATTTAAGTTTCAAGGGAAGTAGCTGTTATAAATGGAGTATTAAATTTTATCACTCTTTGCTTATTGCAAAGTATAATGTCGGGGTATTTCATGGCAGAATAATAGAATATTCCAAAGAAAATTGAGTGAATTGAAGTTATACCGAAGAAAATAAAAAATCAACCCTGTTAATGTAGACGAATTTTAATATACTTCCAAAATTAGCGCTTGTATGGGCACTGTGTAAGATTTGTCAGATCCAAACAAGCTACCCTAATGAAATAAATGTATAAGATGAAGATTTTTTTGTCTCAGATAAATAAAGCTTTTTGAATTTGAAAAGCATCTTTAATAGCTACCTTATTAGACAGAAATTTAAAACCCCATGTTTTTTTTTAGCAAAGAATCTATGTCATATTTTTATTCTAAACAATTCATTTTTAAGCTATTTGACTTTATAGTTTCACATTGTATGAAATTGTTTTTGCTCTTCTCTACTTTACCACTTTCTGTAAATCAAAATTTTCAAAATATTGGCCTTTCAATTGAAATTTGCCTATACCATATCTATTTTCATGTTAAATTTATGTAATTTTCTGATACAAAAACCATTCTTAATTTGTGTATAACTGCAATAACAGTATTCCCTTATTCCTATGAACGTTTTTATAATGATTTGCCTTGTATTCATGGTCCTCCTCTTAACTTAACCACAACAGACAGACGGACATGCAAATACCGACATTTACAAAACACTGCTTTCAAATTATATCATAAATGTAAAATGTAATTCCAAAATAGCTTTTGATTATAAAATATACAAACTTAATGAATAAATAAAATCAAAATGTTTTGCGTTATAATGCAAACGTTTGCGTTTTTTTTTTTTCGCAAAGGTTTGCGTTATAACGCAAACATAGGAAGAAATATTAAAAAAACAATGTGTGGCGCTAAAACGCTTCCGTAACAAACAGTCTTACGTATAGACAAACTTTTATATTTCCAGCCCTAAATAGTCCCGAGTCTTAAGATACTGTGATAAAATCGAACAAACCTATTATTTATATGAGTTTTGAAAGTTCGTTATAATCATTTCGAGAAGGTAACACTTGTTTATAAACGAGGGATAGTAGAGACCAAGGAGGCATTAAACAAATCACAAGTCCAATAGACATTCTAAAAACAGACAATACCATGATAAAAAAGAAATAAACCGACCCAAGGTCAAATAATATTAACAAAATATCACATAGAAAACTAAAGCCTGAGCAATATGAACCCCACACAATACCGGTGGTGAACTCACGTGCTCCGGAAGGTAATCAGTTCCTGGTGTGGCACCGCCGTGTTGCTCGAGAAAGTAAAACTCCGGTAAGAAGTTCCTTCCGGTAAAATCACAATCGAGAGGATGAGGACGGATTCTGGGTCGACAAATGGAACATATCTTGTACAGACTTTTCCTGTATAGTTAGGAATCACATTTCATGGCCAACCCAGTAAAGATCCATATAAACCCCACTTACCGTTACCTTGATGGCAATTTTGCTTTAAATAATAAAAACTGCTCTAATTATACAGCAGAAATTGAGCCAATGGGAACTGACTTTAGCCAATTCTAATATTTACAGATTCTAATGTTATTTTGCTTTACACGGAAAACTCTTTACATAAAAGCACGACAAAAACAACCATTTTTGACGTTCCCTGTATTGTTAATATTTAATTAATGACGGTGATGTCATCTTGAACCCTTCTTTAGGTGTGTATATTCCCCTACATGTTCGCTATGCTCGTGTCTGTTACGTGACGGTGTAGATCTCAATGAACATAATCTATGTATTATATAACTGGAAATTTATTTAGTCGGGGATTTCGTTACCATAAATTACTTAAAACCGTTACTAAATCATTTCATACTAGATACACCGATTTGTTTTTTTTTTTTTTTTAATTAAAACATAACTTAATTAATATGCATTGCTATACAGTCATGAACACTTATGATATTACATCCTGTCAATATAAATAAATCTTGGAATTGAACAAGGTCAGACTATGCTTATTTCGCTTCGGTAAAGTGTCTTTTGTGGGGCTCATATTGTTATTGCACTAATGTTATTTTATCAGATCATTTTGCTCCTCGAAAGACGTTTCCGCGTGGGGCATGTGACCCTACTCAATGTTGTACTTTAATCTAGTCACGATTTATCAATAACAGCTTTAATTTGCCATCTAAAGTGTAAATTTCATTTTTTTAAATGTGGAATTTGTAAACGTTAAAATCTGAAAATCAAAATGATCTGAAAATTGTTAGAAATGTTCTGTGTGTATATCCCAAGAAGTCTTTTAAATCTTAGAACGATTGGTCATCTTCCAAAGAATATATGTTAATTTTATTTTATTTTTTTAAATTGAAAATACATGTAGGGCTTGCTTTTCTATTGGTACTCAGTATATAACTTTTTTTTCTCTGTTTACAGAAAAATTAAAAAGGTAACAGGAATTTATATTTGAAATCTTTTGATTATCTAGTGTAATATTCACAAGTCACCATGATGGAAATGTGTATCTGTTCATTATTTCACATCCCATTTTTATACGAACATCGCCTAAAATTTTGAACTAAATAATCAGTCCCAATCTTATACACAGAATAGAAAGCAATAAACTCATTTTATCAAAACAATCGAGACGATATCGAAAGAGCCATGTAAGGAAAAGTGCTTTTCCAAAATTTTATATGCAAATACTTGGCATACTTAAGTTCTTATGATAGGCTATGGCGCCCCATAAGACGGTTTAGTTTATTTGTGACTTAATTTTATCTCTTTTCACGATTAATGCATCTTATAAAACAATTTAATACCTCAACTAAAGTTAAACTATTATAAAGCGATTTGATACTCGTTGTAAATGAATAAGTGATAATATAGTCAACAATGGGATTTATAGCGTATGATAGGACCAAGCATTGGCTCCATTCTTCTCCACTTAAGTGCTTTTATTGATGCTTATTGTATCTTCTTGTTTGCTGACACGTTCAAGAGTAAACTACAAATAAACAGATATTCTCAAACGCCTTCGTGGAAGTTGATCATTGTTAAAGAGATGCTTACCTCGAGAGTCTTGGCTCTCCAATTAACCCTGGACTATATTTGCCGTTGATAATGACGTATAAATCTCTCCGCGGTATCTTTATGGTCTTGTCAATGAGAATTATAGATATTATTGCCTAGTCATTGTTTTTCAAGATGTTAATAAAATCTTATTCAATAGCCTCTTCAAAATTGACACTTTTGCGTTTTGTTTCATCTAAATTTTATTAAAATACCCTTCGAATTTTGGCGTCAAATTGCGAAACATTAAATTTTATTTTCTGTTTAAACTTGAGTTACGTTAGACAATTAAAAGATTTCAAGCGAGTATCAATTTTTTTTATGAGAAAATTATGGGAACAATATGACATTTTTACACCTATGTTTTAGCAGTCTGAGAAAAGGTTGCATATAACACAATTTCAATGATCCGTTTATTTATTTGGATTTGTGAAAATAGAAGGCTAACAAGCTACTTTTGAATTCTTTCTCACTTTTTTTTACAGTAGATCCAACTAATAAAACGTATGGTTTATATTTTAGCGATCAAAATTTATATTTCTCAGACACATGACTTTTGTTCTACATATTGATTTTCAAAAAGTAAAATAAGATAAAGACCCATTAATGATTTTTTCCACAGAGAACACAAATTTAAAATCTTTCCCAGAAAAAAAAATCCACAGGGATTACCCAAAAACCAGTTGAGTAAGTTAATATTTAAACAAACGTATATATAATATTATCTAAAAAACTATGAAAATAGCACTGTTCATCTTCAGAACCCCCCACCCCTCAATTGTAATTTCAACGAAAACCTTAATAAGGAAACAGTGAAGAGAAGAGGACTGTGTTACAAATCTTTATAATTAGAATGAAAGCCATACAATCTTTTATTATTAGATTTTCTAATGCTGTATTCAAAATAATTTTAAGTTGCGTTTCGAGTCATCCGGGCACCTTATGTTGATAATTGTTCACCTTAAAGTTCATATTAGACTCGTGACTTCTGTAAAAGTGTGATACATTTTTGACATGGTATTAGATTTGGTGTCGAACAGCAACATGTGAATAAAATTAAGTTTTAATGCAAGTTTTGAATAGTATGTTTGTGGTATAACGGATGTGGCGATGAGGGTTGTTAGAACCTTGTGTATGTGGGTTGGAAAATATTACAATTTTCATAACTGAACTGATTTTTGGAATCAAATTTTTTCTAAATTAATAATAGCACACCAACAATAACACGATACCATTTATAATATCTGCTTTAAACTCTTCCAACGATTCTATAGGGAGTACTCTAACACAGCTAATAGTTCTATAGGGAGTACTCTAACACAGCTGATGGAGGAGGTTATAAATCTTGGGAAGCAATGTTTATGACCGTTTTTGATTAATGTATGAAATTTTCTATGATTATTTACCATTCATGACAACAAGGAATACCAATGGAATATATTTTTCTAAGAGACTATTTATCAAGCTATATGTGTTCGTCTGATATATATTTTAAACCAATAAAGAACGTAGTAATCGACGAAATGTAGCAGCGAAGCATTTCGAGGTTTTGTAGCTTAAACAGCCATCCACCATCATCTTAGTTTTGTAGCTGTTTCGCGCTGATGCGACGTTAAGCAATGACCAATCAACCAGTCACAACTTACATTTGAAAAGCTGTTGACGTTTAAATATTTTTTTAGAAACTTTTAAATTGTTGTCAATTCCTTAAATTTTCACAATGTACTCTGTTGATAGTTTTTTTTTGTATTTGTATTTTGATTGTTTGATGTTGATATATAATGCTGATTTAAATAAACAATACTTTATATATTCAGTCGTCATGAATATGCATGAAATATTTGCCACTGGACGTTAAGCAACCAACAATCAATCAATCTTTATATATTCAGCAATACATTCATTACAAAACTATTTCTAATCTCTCCTGCCTTTGTTATGATTGACTTTAGCCTTATGTTCATTTTACTATTTTATTTATACTTTTGATATTTTATTTTATCTATACAAAATGTGAAAAGTGTAATTTTGTTTTTTTTTTTTCTCTTACAACTTTTTTTAAAAACCTCCATGAAGGTCGATTCATAACTCTAATGCAATGAGTGTTTCTGCATTGTAAAATAAGGAGAAGTGGTACATGTTTATGATTGCCATTGAGACTAATATCCACCAGAGATGTTAGCAACTATAGGTTACCGTTCGGCCTTCAACAATGAGCAAAACTCATACAGTATACTTTTATGTTTACTCTTAAAGAGGTGAGTAATACTGAAAACAATTAAATATATTTCAATATGATATGCATACTAGTTATCGATATACAAACAGCTTTTACAATAACGATTTCATATTCATTATTCAAATTTATTTGGTATAACCCTTTGGCATGGACATTACATGTGATCTCATTTTGTTTACAGTTGTTTACCGCCTCGTCTACTGTCTCTGATGGATAGGTGTCCCATTGGGAGTCATACTACCTCTCCTTTTTTTCTATACATATGACCCAATCTCGAGGAAAATAGAATTCCAAAAATAATTTCACTTTTTAATAGACTGTAACTTACGTCTCATCCTAAATCGAAAAAAAAAAATTGGAAATCGGAGGTATTATGTGTGTGTTTCACATTATCCCGAAAAATTCATTTCATACTTATAACTTTGAACATAAATATCTATAATAATATTAATGTGATTCTGATTTTTCTAGCTTTATACTATATATTTTTGCTATTATTTAATATATGAAATTACAAATTATTTTACGTTCTCAAAATATATTTTCGGTCGTATATAGCTTTTGATAATTCGATAACTAACTCAAGGTCCTGAATTTTTATTTGAAAACATATTCAATTTTCTGCAATGAACAATCTCAATCTTAACTTGATTATGGAAGCCGGCATATTTATATTATTTCGTTATAAATATACAAAAAATGTGCAACAGTTTACAACTGTAAGTAGCATTAAAATGCAGCATAAACTTTGTCTGTAAAAATTGGTAGAAGTAAACAAAAACACTAATATAATTTGGTGTAGCATTATATCTTACTAAATCAACGTGATATAAAAGACTTAGTATGTGCAATTTGTATAAGATCTATTTTTTTTTCTAGTGCCAGGTACAACAACAATTGTGTTTTAACGTTTCTAAGATTGGCAGTATTAAACAAGTATACAAACAAACCGTTGTTACGTTAACAATAAAACACAAGTCATGTTATACTGAAATAAGTTTGATGTTTTCACTTTCTGCACTTAAATTGTCGCCGTTTGTATGAAATACCTGTTTTTTAGGTGGTAACATGGTACCGCTACAGGTATGAAAGGTCCAAACTGTCATCATTGACCTTATAATAGGGTCACCAAACTTTGCACAACACGTTAGAGCCTCATTGATGCACAAATCTGCCAGTATAGGGTAACTGTTTTAGATAATGGTGTTGATGTCAAACAACGAAATATTTTGCCAATGAAAGGGAATCTAGGGCTTAGAGTTTTTCTTCACTATCGGGTGTTCTAGTAATTTGATTGCGTAGTGACATTTTAACATAAACAAAAGTTTTAATACTAAGTCTTATTGGGGCCAATAAAACACTTAACTAGAAACAAGTGGTCTGTTAATTGCTGATACGACAAACATGTCTGCCTCAACAAATTGTCAAAAGTGTTTTTATAGACATTTCATGTGATTGTAATTGTACTTTGTTTAAAATTTTACATTTAAGAATTGAGAAAATGGAACCGCAAAATGACTTCTAAACTGTTAAGATTTAAGCCTTCAAGGGTGGCTGTTACAACAGTTATAGACTAAATAGGGTAATACAGTACATCGTTAGATAAACCAAATAGTTCTATCCAGGGAAGGTCAGCAAACTAATAACCATAAACAAACACATTTGACCATAGTGTTCTACAAACATGGGGCTTAATAGTAGAAACCAACAAGTTAGAATACTGATAACAATTATTTTCCTGTGACATAACATTCTTTATTTAAGGTAAAATGGCTAACACATTATTTCTATGTAAATGTATATATTAAAGTATACCAACAATGATTAGGTACGCGCGAGACTAATATATTGAGAGGTAAAACATATTCAGAATATTTATATACCAGGTATTGCCTTTATCATTTGTTTGTTCTTTCGATTTTTGTATTTGGTGAACGAAACGAGAAATATTTCACAATATATTGACACCAAAGGTCACCATACGGCCGTCAACGATTAACAAATGAATTTACCATATACATAGGAAAATCCCCACTTCAGCCAGAATCTAGACTAGCTATGAATTTCTGAATGAATTCAATACCGAAAGTTTAAGATCTGACATACATACCAAATTTCAAATGCATGTTGTATGTTTTGTATTTTGTTCATCAATCAGCTTGATCAACAGAAGAAGAAATCATATATAGAAAATAGATCAAAATAAAACAACACAAACACACACCAATAAAAAGCTGTATGTAAAACAATTAACTGACAATACCATAATAAGAAATATTGATCACAGTTACTGAAAGCGACCATTATCTGTTATATATTATTTTGATAATGTAATATCTGGTTTTATAGTTACACTGATTTGGTGAATCATTGGCGTATACCAACCCCCTTTAATTCATATCATATTTAAAGACAGTGAAATTGTGCTGTCTTACTCAAATACTGACCGCTGTATGACGTCTTGCATTGTAGGCAAACACATTAATTAGTGTAAAATTTACAAAATCATATATTAATTAAAATATAAACAAAAGGAGGTAACATTTTTCCAAATATTCTAATTATTAACAACCTATATATTTAAAACATGCAAGATACAAAAATATAACCGTTAACCTTTTCAATCGGTTTGGTTGGCAAATCAAATGAAAAATAGAAAAAAAAAATCTGCTAAACTTGTTAGTATTGTTATAAACATTATCATAAAAACAAGTAAAACTAGAGGTAATTCGAAAAAAAAGTCCACAAAAGGAAACCTACAACCCCTTGTAAAGTCCATGATTTGTTAAGGAAAACCGAACAATATATAATCATAATTAAAAAAAAATTGTATGTGCACTATGGCATTCTTAGAAAGTATCAGTAAATTCTAGTAAGGGGTTTAGGTGAATTTGCAGATAAAGTAATTGCTAAGTGATCAGATTTACTAAGGGCAACCCTAAAAATGATTTGCTAAGAGCAACCCCAAAAATTATTTGCTAAGGGCAACCCCAAAAATTATTTGCTAAGGAACCACAAAAATGATTCTAATCAGAAAAGAAAAGAGGCACACTATGACATTACATAATGAAGATTCTAAGATAATATTCAATTAAATATAAAAAGTTCATTCATTCATTCATTTCTTTATTTCCTCTATCAAGAGATTCAATGAACAACTATATGCTATAAACAGATTAAATTACAAAAGTTTACAGACAACACAACATAATATTACAATATGTACAATAACTATAGTATATTACCAAAAGAACATTTAAAGAAAATCACTAACGACAGATCATGTACTAGCACGCTACCGTATTATCCTTCTCGTTACTCTGCTATACTAATAGAATTGAATGGTTAAAATTCCGAGAAAATTGTGATAAGTGGTTGAGGAAGGAAGCGGATATAAGTGTGTATTGTAGTTGGGGATACCATAAATATATTATATCTATGGGGATACGATAAGATGATACTTTTATTCCAATTAAAGGGACCATGCCGATCAAAGTGCAACTTATTTACGACAATGATTTACATAATTAAGAGGAAAAAAATACAAAAAAAATGACAATCATATAATAAATATATAATCAGTTTATAGGTTGATCTGAAACCGCAGCCAGACCGAAGCAATATCATAAGATTACGTATTCTAACAGGCAAATAGCATTAATAGGCTATAATAAATACATTTCTGTACTTTCAGTATAGTTGTCTATACTGCTTAATCCACTTCATTTGAACTTTGGTGGATAGTTGTCTCATTGATAATCATACCAAATCTCCTTTTTTTTTTATATTAAATGTACTATCTTCATGATTTTCTGATTTAAAATAAGTGTTAATGTAAGTTCCAATAACTTTTAAAAAATCTAAGTTTTCTTGAATATAGAGCCTGTTTTCGTTTATTGCTGTATATCATATTTGTTTTTCGTAATAATTATTGTTTAAAATTTGTACAAAAATCAGGCCGTATGTATTTTCGTTTGAATTGTTTTACATTTGTCGTGTCTGGGCCTTTTATAGCTTACTATGCGGTATGGGTTTTGCTCATTGTTGAAGACTGTACGGTGACATATAGTCGCTAATTTCTACGTCAATTGATCTCTGGTAGAGAGTCGTCTCGTTGGCAATCATACCACATCTTTTTGTTTTTATCTTAGCAGTTCTGTTTATGACAGAGTCCATGTCATGCAGAAATAATAATAAAAAAACCATATTCAGATGAAGAAATGAAATAGGAGATATCATATTTGACTGGTTTCACAAAATCTAAAATCATCCCGAGATTGCTTTCAAATAGTAAAAGTATATCTTTATTAAACAAATGGATTAGGCCAATCAATACAAAGCTGATCAATAAGTAATTCTGTGGGAAAGCTAAGAATCATATTTAAATCTACGAAAACTATTAACAGAAAAATAACAACTATCTCAGAATTTTTTTTAAAATGTCCACATTTTACTGCTTATTTATGCAACAATTTTAGAATATTTTTTTTTTAAATCAGGACCAATGTATACAAGTGTCAAAGAATCGAAGTGAAAATGGGTTTCAAAATTAAAAAAAAAAACAACTTTTAAAATTAAACAAAAATTGGAATTTCTTGTCAAAATACAGGTCGTATCCCCCGCGATCCTTTTGTCAGTTTCATGTTCAAAGTGAAGTGATCTGAGAGAAGTTATGACTAACACCGGCGTCTAGCCAGTGCAATTACCGTTAAAGAACAAACAAGCAAACCACTGGGTATCAACTTCAAGGCGTGTGACATACAATTGTATAACCAAATGTTTTCATAAATATTAGAGTATTAAATTAAATTTCTATTATATTAAGATAAGTTAAGATAGTTGTCAGCCAAAGCTGAGAACTTTTACTGATACCACCGTTAGGTTAGAGATTAAATCGGTTTCAAAGGATTCCGAAAAAAGACTGAAAGTCTGTTCAATAAATCTAGGTAAATATTAAAACCTCATAATTTTATCAAAATTTGAAATGTAATATGAATTGCAGTAATTCTGTTAATCCTTTTCTTTATAAAAAAGACTAGCTTCGATAACTTTGTATGAATATTCATAAACCTCAAACAAGTTTTCATAAGTGGAATTTACATCTATCATATAAAAACGTGAACCAATGGACTTTGATTTTTTTCATGATCTATTAAACGATAAAAGGTAACAGTGAAGTATGTTGTAAATAAAGAATTTACACAAAAAGTCTTTAAAAAAGGATAAAATTTATACTAAACGGTTTATACATACAAAAATAATGTAAAAAAGGCGATAGAGCATTCCTTAGCCAATGTCATATTTCTTAGTTACTATTGTTGTTGGATTTTTTTAAAGTCAAGTTGCAAATATTACATGCATATTCAGAATGGTAAGCAATTAATAGCTAAAGGATTAGCCAGGAGAAAGAGCGTTTGTCATTGAAAATTTCAGAGCGACAAACTGACTATCAGTCCGCTAGGGTACCAGAAGCTACAGTACCTTAGTATTGGTATGATATGAATATTACATTCATGAGTAAATCACTGTTTTGCAATTGTTATAAAACTTAAGTAGCAATTCCCTCAGATAGAGCTGACATTAAACAGTTTAAGCTGTTCTACTTAGACCGTCTGGTTTTAAGCCTTCACACGTTTTATATGTTCAGAACGTTTAGCCGCAAGCAAACCTGATAAAGTAATTCTAGAAACTAGTGTCTTCCGAGCTGAAATAATTTTTACCACCACTGGGTCGGTACCACAACAGGTAGACTAACAATCTGTAAGTTAACCATTCACCCTTGCAATAGTCGGTGCTTCGGTAGACTATCTATCCAATAGTGTACTATTTACTCAATAGTCAGTGCTTTGGTACTGCAACTGGTAGACTATTTATCCCAAAGTGTACTATTTACTCAATAGTCAGTGCTTTGGTACTGTAACTGGTAGACTATCTATCCCATAGTGTACTATTTACTCAATAGTCGGTGCTTCGATATCTCAACTCGTAGACTATCTATCCCATAGTGTACTATTTACTCAATAGTCAGTGCTTTGGAACTGCAACTGGTAGACTATCTATCCCATAGTGTACTATTTACTCAATAGTCAGTGCTTTGGTACTGCAACTGGTAGACTATTTATCCCATAGTGTACTATTTACTCAATAGTCAGTGCTTTGGTACTGCAACTCGTAGACTATCTATCCCATAGTGTACTATTTACTCAATAGTCAGTGCTTTGGTACTGCAACTGGTAGACTATCTATCCCATAGTGTACCATTTACTCAATAGTCAGTGCTTTGGTACTGCAACTGGTAGACTATCTATCCCATAGTGTATCTATCCCATAGTGTACTATTTACTCAATAGTCAGTGCTTTGGTACTGCAACTGGTAGACTATCTATCCCAAAGTGTACTATTTATATTTAGGCAATATCCTTCATCATAAA
The DNA here is from genome assembly GCA_017311375.1 of Mytilus coruscus. NCBI lineage: Eukaryota > Metazoa > Mollusca > Bivalvia > Mytilida > Mytilidae > Mytilus > Mytilus coruscus. The sequence goes on along the minus strand of CM029601.1, from coordinate 116,951,785 downwards.
TTAGTTCAGTCGAAAATACCACCTTATTTTAAAGATCAGTCTGTACCAATAATTTCTTATACCTATACCAAACCAATTGCAACTAAAATATTCAATTACAAACACGTTTTGCAGGATCTCAACATTGACGACTTCAAGTCTAAACCTCCTGATTGCACCTGCGCTAGTTCCCAATTCACATATAATCCGGCTGGCCACGTTATTACCGGAGACCTCAACATTATCAATAACACTTCCCTGCGAAATTTGTTATCCAAAGGTCCGAAATATCGTGAGCCTAAATCCATCAATTGGAAATACAACTTCTAAATACTGATGGATTCAGTCGAGGATTATGCCAGGCAATGGGCTAAACGCGAGAAAGAAGACGTAGATACTCTTTCCGAATGGATTAAGGCTGTGAGGTCGTTGATACAAATCCGAATTAAGAAACTAAATGGGCATATCAATACCCACGCTACGTCAATTTTTAAAGACCCTAATGTTGCAAGACACTTGTTCTACCTCCATGACAAATATGTTGTTGTCCCCGCAGATAAAGCCCCAAACAACATCGTTTTTGTGTGTAAATATCATTACATAGACTGCTTGATAAATGAATTAGGTATTGACAATTCACTTGGAAACTCAACATATACCCTCACGACACTTACCAAAGAGGAAATCCTGGATAATCATAGATCTGTTCTATGTTCCTTTGGAATTTCAACCAAAGATGAAGAACTGGATGTTCCATCACTGTATTGGATACCTAAACTACATAAGTGTCCTTACAAACAACGGTATATTGCTGGGTCTTCCAAGTGCTCCACGAAACCTCTTTCTAAATTATTAACATCTACTTTATCAGCAATCAAAGCCGGGCTCCAAAGTTATTGTGAAACTGCCTATTCTAGAGGTGGCGTGAATCAGATGTGGATACTCAAAAATTCCAATGATCTTTTAGAGTACATACAATCTAAGACTCTCTCATCTTGCAATGGTATTAAAACATTTGACTTTTCTACACTTTACACAAGTATTCCCCATTCCAAACTAAAAGACAAATTGAAAGAGTTGGTATTACTTTGTTTCATTAAAAAGAATGGCGAACGTAGATACAAGTATCTTGTCTTGGGAGGATAAATCCTACTTTGTAAAGAATCACTCTGATTCAAACAAAAAATTCTCTGAAACTGACATTATCAAGATGCTTGATTTCTTGATTGACAATATATTTGTTACGTTTGGAGGACGTGTTTTTCAACAGACTGTCGGAATTCCAATGGGAACCAATTGTGCCCCTCTTCTTGCCGACTTGTTTCTTTATTATTATGAGGCTGACTTCATACAGGAACTTCTTAGGAAGAAAGATAAGAAGTTAGCAATATCCTTTAACTCTACGTTCCGCTATATAGATGATGTTCTCTTACTAAATAATACAAAATTTGGTGACTATGTTGAACGAATCTATCCCATCGAACTAGAGATAAAGGATACTACAGATACAGTTAAGTCTGCCTCATATCTTGACTTACATCTAGAAATTGACAATGAGGGTCGGTTGAAAACAAAACTTTATGACAAAAGAGATGATTTCAGCTTCCCAATTGTGAACTTTCCATTTCTATGTAGCAACATTCCAGCAGCGCCTGCATACGGAGTATATATCTCCCAGTTGATACGATATTCCCGGGCTTGTGTTTCTTATCATGATTTCCTTGATAGAGGATTGCTGCTCACAAGGAAGCTATTAAACCAAGAGTTCCAAATGGTGAAGTTGAAGTCATCCCTTCGTAAATTTTACGGACGCCATCACGAGTTGGTTGACCGTTATGGAATAACCGTTTCACAGATGATATCGGATATATTCCTTATGTCGTAACTACAATACTCTCCCTTTTCACTAATGTGACTTACCGAATTAGACTATTTACCGGATTTGTTATAACATAAGCAACACGACGGGTGCCACATGTGGAGCAGGATCTGCTTACCCTTCCGGAGCACCTGAGATCACCCCCAGTTTTTGGTGGGGTTCGTGTTGCTTAGTCTTTGGTTTTCTATGTTGTGTCATCTGTACTATTATTTGTCTGTTTGTCTTTTTATTTTTGGCCATGGCGTTGTCAGTTTGTTTTCGATCTATGAGTTTGACTGTCCCTCTGGTATCTTTCGTCCCTCTTTTACTCAATAGTCAGTGCTTTGGTACTGCAACTGGTAGACTTTCTATCCCATAGTGTACTATTTACTCAATAGTCGGTGCTTTGGTACTGCAACTGGTAGACTATCTATCCTATAGTGTACTATTTACTCAATAGTCGGTGCTTTGGTACTGCAACTGGTAGACTATCTATCCCATAGTGTACTATTTACTCAATAGTCAGTGCTTTGGTACTGCAACTGGTAGACTATCAATCCCCTAAGTGAACCATTCACCCTATAGTCAGTGCTTCGGTACCGCAACTGGTAGACTATTCATCCCCAAGTATACCATTCATCCAACAGTGAGTGCTTAGGTACTGCAACTGGTAGACTATTTACCCCCCAGGCATACCATTCACCAAATAGTCAGTGCTTCGGTTTTGACTTGATTAAAATGATACATTTTCTGTAAATTTCCAGTTCATAAGTTACGTCATTGAAGCATGATTTAGATTGCTGCGTGAGAGAAAGTTGACTTTACACGGTTTTAGAATTCTGTTTAGGGCCTTTTGGTTTCATGCTCTATTGAATGTTTTACAAATTTGGATCTCTAAACTTTTGGCCTTGGTAAAGGTTACTAGTATTCCAGAAACCCCAAAAATCTGAATTATACGTTTATTTTTCATAAGCTGAAAGTTCAGACAAATATTAGGGACTGTGCAATATTTATCTGAGGGTGGGGCCGGTGTACAGCAAATATTTAAAAAAAACAAACTTTATGCCCCGCCAATATTTGTTATAAAAAAAGTTCTTGCCCGCTTCAATTAATGAAAAAAAGTCCTTGCCCGCTGGAAAAAATAAAACACACATATGGAAACATGATATTTTTTAACTAAAATGCACAACATTCAATAATACATGTATATCAGAGATGATATTTAAACTCAAATGCATATATTTCAATATTATAAAGATTTTATTTTGTGAAGAAAGTCAACTTAGGAGCGCTGTGATTGGATGTATGGGTACAATATATTTTTTATTTATCTATGAATAACTGCAGTGTGTATATTTACAATATAAATTTTGAAACCTATTGAAATATTTTCTAGAGAATTATTTGAAAAGATTTCCAAAATTTCATAATTTGGTGTAAAACGACGGTGGGCATGAATAACATAAACAAGCTCCGTTGGAAGTTGGTCATGATACTATTTGGCTTCAATTTTTAAAACAGAATAATAAAGTACTAACACCACACATAACTATTTTATCCAGGTTTTTATTATACAAAAGTGGTAAATTTAGAATATGTTAGTATTGCCGCATATGGCAGAATAAATAGTACCGTTTTCCCTATACTGAAGATAGCAAGGGAAATCAAAATAAATCAGACTTCAGTTATGTTATGCTATTTTGAAGCTTTTGATTAGTACATTTGATTTTTATCACAAAGAATAGACATTTTTCACTGAGAACAATGCTGTGTTGAGAAAAGTGCTGATTCATCATAATAAGTCAAATTGATGGGTACTGACATAAATCTTTATTCTAGGATTTCAATATTAACTCTATTGTATAAAATGCTACAAACTATAGTTCTTTTGTATTTGTTTTCACCTTTCGCAATGATTAATTCAATTGGAAACACCAGAATTCAAGTCGCAACAAATATTTTTAACTGAGATATTTGCCTTCTTTGCTGTGTAATTCCTTAAATTTATCACTGGGGTATTTCTCTAGCCATAATCTATTAAAACGGGAAATGTTCTGGTTAAGTTTGTACTGTTTATGGAGTAAGGCAATATTTAGTCATACTAGAAGCATTTTCAGTGTTAAAATTGTCCATCTAAGAAAAAAAGAGGCCCACTTGAGGCTAAATTTAGATAGAATTTATATTCTCCTGTGTAAAGAATTGTTCACATTCTTGGCAATTCATGCAGCAAATATTTTAATAGTGTTTCATTTTGTAGTTTCTATCTTTTATTATATCAGGCATATATAATTTTTCATTTTCTACTGTTTGCAAGGACTTTTGTTGGAAATTAATACTCCCAAGGGACATAATTCAGCTTTTTCATAGATTAAGTTGTAATTCTTTTAATGTTTAAGAATTTAATTTTTTTATGTTAAAGATTTGTTTACAATACAATTGAAGTTGTTTTATGTTTAAGCATTTATTTACCATATGTTATGTTATGTTTAATGTACAAAACATTGTTTATAGTTTTCCAGATATTTTATTTATACAGACAATGCTTAATAATAATGTTAAGCCTTCCAATTGATGTTTTATCGTGTGTTTTTCTATGTTGTGATGTTATACTATTGTTTCAGAAAAAGGGAGAAGGTTTGGTACCATTAAAACGTTTAATCCCGCTGCAAATGTTTGCACCTGTCCTAAGTCAGGAATCTGATGTACAGTAGTTGTCGTTTGTTTATGTAATTTATACGTGTTTCTCGTTTCTCGTTTTTTATATATACTAGACCGTTGGTTTTACCGTTTGAATGGTTTTACACTTGTACTTTTGGGGCCCTTTATAGCTTGTTGTTCGGTGTGAGCCAAGGCTCCGTGTTGAAGGCCGTACATTGACCTATAATGGTTTACTTTTATAAATTGTTATTTGGATGGAGAGTTGTCTCATTGGCACTCACACCACATCTTCCTATATCTATATATAAGCAATTTAATATTTTTTTTAAAGTGCCAAACATTTATTTTTTCTTATTTTAGCTTCAACATTCTTTGTTTTTTTTTTTGTATACATTTGAGTTTAATGCTTTGATGCTCCTTTACTTTTATAAATAAAAATGTGAGTACAATATACATGTGTACAAATATATAGGTTGTATATATATATATATATATTGTACATGTACATATTATATATTATGTTGGTCAGTATTTCATTTTTTAAATGATTATTAAAAGCATAAACACAAAAATATATTGAAGCACTGTATTAGGTTATTTTGTTTTAGATTCAATTGTGATTTTTTTCTTTTAAGTTATGTTTTTCCCACAGAAATCACAAATATATATATTGATAAGAACATTTAGACCTTTAAACATGTTGCATTCAGATAATATATAAGTATATGAACTAACATCATCTCAAGCCATTGATATGTTAAAGGTGCTGTTATTCAATTTGATTTTAATAAATAGTTTTAATCTTTTATACTCTGATTTAATTTTTTTTTTATGCACACACGAAGGGGTTTTAAAAAGTGTGTGCCCCGCCAAATGTTTGTTAAAAAAAACTTTTCGCCCCGCTCATTATTTGCATGAAAAAAGTATGTGCCCCGTCCATGTTTGCACCGGCCCCACCCTCAGATAAATATTGCACAGTCCCTTATTCAAAGCTGGATACCGATAATGGTCAATTTCAAGAATTTCAAGAATTTCATCTATTCATCCAACACTCCATTTTCCATCGAATATATTGGTTTGATCATACTAGCGTAATAAAAAATTCCATCTTAATGTAATTAAATCGGCATCCTGATTAAAAGAATTGTAATCTTGTTCTTACATATTAAGTAAAAAGTCATGGTACAATGTAGAACTAAAGGATTTTTTTTAGTTTTGTAGCGATTACTTTATACGAAAGGCCAATTACACAATCAGATAACTTTCTTCAAATGATAAACATGACCATGGTTAGGTCTGCCGATGGTTAGGTCTGCCCTAGACAAGAGGAAATTATTGATTGTCGTTTGCATAACGTCCAAGTACATGTATTTCATGCATATTCATGACGAAAGCAAATTAACAATAAAATCAAATAGAAATGTTCTGTAAAATAGGTCAACCAGGATAAAGGGCGTGAGACATAGACTGCCACTGTAAAAGAAAGTTTATCAGATAGGGACAAAAATCTTGCCTTGCAACAGGACACTTAAAAGAAGTTGTTCGTTAACGTGCATAGCGAATGGCACTCTCCCTTAACATTACAGTTGATTTAACGTCTAGTTCTGATCGGACGTTGCTGCGTATTTATACATCCCACACGACCAAAAAAGATTGGTTTTATTGCCACACGGAAGAAATTCAAAGACCCATATGTTTATACCTCGTCAACCTTTGAGATACACAAAAGGAAGTGAATACTGTGGATTCATTATTATTCGTGGGATACCAATGTTCGTGGATTTTGGTTGCAAAGGGGAACAACGAATTTAAATGTTCAACGAAGTACAAATTTGCTATAGGCTTGTATGCAGACAAAGTAGTTATCGGAATGATTGAACACATATATGTACAAATATTTGTACAGCACATAGCTCATAGTTCCAAAATTGACGTATGATAGCACATAAACCACGGGAACAAACCAGAAAAAAAATGAAACTCCGAACTCCAAATGACCGATGGGACAAAAGCAACAAGATAAGCGTCTCCTGCTATACATACATCAACCGTCATGCGATTGAAGACTCAGGCAAAACATGTCACGATATGGAATATAATAATCGTCAATTCTTCAGTTCAGACGATGATTCACGCAAACACATGTGTCTAGTTAGTTGACACAAAGACACATCGTATCGGTCGACCAATTTATGACGTTGACCTTTAAACTTGTGTAGTGTCGATTTCGACATTTTAGCTCATAGTCCTGCTTGATTTTTTCCCCGTTAGAAGCACACTACTGTTATAAAGTCTGTATAATGTCACGAGCGTAACGTAACAGTTGAGATATATGTAAACGTCATTTGAAAGGGAAGAGGGTATATTACTATTGAAATTATTTGGTTGTTGTTTTATGCCCCTTTTGGAAGTTAAGCTCTTCACTTGTTTTGGTACATTTACATCCTTGTCTTTGACGACCGAAAATCCAGAAAAGCGCTTCATACGCATAAAATTAACAAAGTGTTGTTTTTCATTTTTTAATAGGTAAGAGGGTATATTGCTATTGAAACAACTGAAAGTTGACACTACAAAACTGAAAGCGTCACGTTTGTCAAAGATCTTACCTTGAGGTCTCCAATTTGTGTCAGAAGAGGCAAATATGAAGCAGACCTACTACTTTTGTTATTGTCCTTAATGTTTAGTTGATATGTGGTTATTTGGTGACATAAAATCACCATTATACATGGTTTTGAACGTGAATAACTTGGCAAGATGTATTTTCGATTTGTCTTACAGAAGATTTTGTATGAATTTTTCTTCACTGGAATACAAAAAATCTAGTTGACTAGTAGGGGTCAAATCAAATCAAATTAAATTAAATTTATTTAACGTCGGTAAAAAGCTTACAATACAGTAAAACATAAGCTCTTTATAGCTTCTTAACCTGACGTACATTATATATATAGTACAAACTTAACAAATAAGATCAGACAAACATGAAAGAACAAAGACATAAGTTTATCAACACATATACAGCAATCAATAATATCAGAACTTAAACATAAATTAGCAAAGATAAAAACTAATAAGCACAAGTTTATAAAAAGCACAGATGTTAATTAATAGTTCTAAAAATATAGTGCAGAATATTAAGTGATATAAAATGAAAGCACTAGTCGCGTTAGAGTCCTGTTCGGGATTCAAAACTAGGAAATTTCAAACTTAAACAGATTTGACACCATAAGTAAAGATATAAATTTGGTCTGCATTTAGAAACTAATCAAACCAAGCGTAAGTAACTAGAAAACATATATATGTGTACTTCTCAGGCACGCCGCTTATCGGAAGACATAGATCGATGAACAAAAGAGAACAAGTAGATCCCTGTGCCCTCCCTTCCCACTTATCAATAATCCCTTTAAACTGGTTTAAAGTAGTAGCGCTCCTTACATCAATTGGTAAGTCATTCCACAATTTAGATTGATTAATTGATTGGTCGGTGTTTAACGACACCATCAGGACTATTGTGCTATTTCGTGGCAGTCAGTTTTTATTGGTTGAGGAAGCCGGAGTGCCCGGAGAAAACCACCGACCTTAGGTTGGAAACCTGACAATCCTAGTCAATTAAGATTGGAGTCGAATGCACCTGTCACGTGCGGTTTTTTAAGTAACAACCTCGGTGTTGACAGGCTACCGATACAGTAGTTCTGCTACTTAGACCTCTCGGCCACCGAAGGGCCAACACAATTTAGAAGCAGCGTACCTCACAGAATGTAAGCCATACCTAGTTGTATTCATCCTTGGATTATCAGTAGTATTACTTTATTTAAAAGAATAAGAGTTTTGGTTTATACAATTAGATCATGTAGATAAGCAGGCGTCTTCTTATTGATAATTTCAAATACTTTAATAGCTAAAAATCTCATCCTTCTTAATTTTAAAGAAGGTGATTTAGACTTAACAATTAGCTGAGCTATTTTCATCGTCATATATCAATTTCAAAGCTCTCTCTTGTTTTCTAGTTTTGACGTGTTCGTCTCACCACAAAAATGCCAAACCATAGGGCAATAATTAAAATATGACAAAATGACAGAATAGTATATGGTAAGTTTGTCCAGCTTACTTAAATGTTTACCAATTCTCTTCAGGGCATGACGCTGTTGTGATGCCCTTCTTCAAACATTAGATATATGACTATTAAAATTTAATTTAAAGTCAAAAGCGACACCCAAAGGTTTTACTTCATCTTCAACTTCTATATTATAACCATCTTAATTGAATATGATATTTTGTTTACCTATAGATATAGCCTAATATTTATCAGGGTTGGTTTGCATATGATTATCTGTAGACCACTCTATTTAATATTGAGCTTTTAGCCTTCAAAGTGTTCACAACATCATCTACTTTTTTGCTACCATATGAAAAAGTATTTTCATCAGCATAATAATAAAGATTACTTCTTGAAATGAAACCAAAAATGTCATTTATAAATATATCAAATAAGAATGGACCCAAAATGGAGCCTTTCGGAACTCCTTTATATACTAAGACAGGATCTGCAAACATGTCCAATTTTGACACACTGTTTTCTGTTACTAATGTAACTTCTCATAAGTTCCAGAGCTTCAGTTGATAAGTCATAATGTTTTAGTTTTAATAAAAGAAGATCATGTGGCAAACAGTCATATGCTTTAGACAAATCCATCAGTATGGCAGCAATGTATTCATTTTCATCTAATGATTGTCGCCAGTCCTCTATAATCCTGAAGAGTGTGTCATGACAACTATACCCCGCTCTAAAAGCAGACAGAAAGACATTAAAACGAGTTGTGAAAAACTCCACCAACTGACCATTCGTCCTCTCAAAGAACTTTGATATAGCAGGCAAAACAGTTCCCGGTCTATAGTTTCCCTTGCCCAGAGTGCTGTTATTTTGTATACTGGCACTACTTCAGCTTTTTTAAAATCATCTGAGAAGACAGGAGTTTCGAAAGTTTTGTTGATAATATTTGTTATGAGTTTTAACCACATGGTTTTTAAGTTTAAATATTTTAGGTGATATTTCAACACCTGTGGCTTTTTTTACACTAAGTTTATTTATCTGTTTTTCAACAAAAACCTTCCGAAATTGGGTTAAAATTTAGTTCGTCGTAGATGTTAGTTTTAGACATTTTTTGATTTATCAATACTTGGAAGTTGCTCTTTGACTTCAGTAGAGTTTTTACCAATATCTTTCGCTACATTTATGAAAAAAAAACATTGAAAACATTACACATATATTTCTGATTGGTAAGAAGATTGTCACTTTCAGGTAAAATGATGTCATTTTGAAAATGACTTCCTTTATTTGTAAGGTATGGTTTTATAGTTGGCATAAAATCTTTGCTTTTTGATCCACCAACACATCTCTCTATAAAATAATTGTTTATAGAGTCTCTTTTAATTGTAATTACAAGAGTCCGATAATTCTCCTATGAATTGGAGTCTCGCTGTCTTTTATTGTGTAACATTCATTTTTTATAGACAGCTTTTCTTTATTAACTGTTGATAAATGGTGCTGGTTTATTTACCAATCTTCTCTCTTTCAAAGGTACATGTTTGTTATAATTAAGGAATGACTGTAATATTTTTTCTGTCTATGAAGAAATAACATCAAAAATGTGGTGCACACTGAATAACCCGCGTAGCGGGTTATTTTAAAGTGTGCACCACATTTTTTATGTTATTTCGAATAGACAGAAAAAATATTACAGTCATTTCTTATAATTTAATTCTCAATTCCATTTTAAACCGGAGTAAACCATGAAAAACGTTGATGACGTCACGGTCACTTGACAAAATTATGTCTATGAGCTGATAAACAAAACAACGTCAGCCAATCAGAAGACGCGTTACATCCAAAATTAAATTATATATCAATAAAAGGAGAGTTTATTTTTTGTATAATTGATTTACATGTTCAATATTCGTACAGTGTAATTAAATATTTTAACTTATTTGATGAGCTTTAGAAGCAGAGAGAAAAGCGAGGCTTCTCCTGTTTCGAAGCGAGTACAAATAAATTTTATATTGTCTTACACTGTACGAATATTGTTTTTTTCATGCAATTTAACACTGTACTCAAACATATACGTAGTTTTTTTTCCATCCAAATCGTTGAATTTCGTTTTTGAATGAAATAAACATGACTAAAACGCGGACCCCAAACTGAACTGTATGATATAATATGAGCAGTAATTTGAACATAAACTGTCGCTCACAACAGAAACGGGATACCAGGAGACTATAAACGTACGTACACTATACGTTTATCAATTCAGGTTACCTGTCAACCTGTATTTGAATAGTTAAGAGGTCGGTTGTAGGAGAAATCTAGATCTTCACTAGTAATATGCTGACTGAAATCAGCTTTTTTTCAGATCCCGTCAATGAAATTTTCACCATTAAAATTTTAGTAGCTTCTTTAAAACCTCTCCACCCTTGATTTTATACCGGAGGCTGTTTTTGTTCAACTAGGCACAAAGAACACGTTTTGGGTTTTTACTTCTGACTTCAAATAGTTCTTGGAAAATGTTATATTGGTTTTCATCAGAACTGCTATCAGATGACGATGACCAAAGGGAGGAATTCTTTTTTCATTTGATAAAATTTTATTTTTGCAATAAAAAGTGAATAGGACAAAACACATACTCACTTAAACATAATAAACATTGTTCATATTAATTGCTTGTTTATAAAATAGTAAAATACAGGGAGTTATTGATTTCGTCGATGCCAATTTCTGGATGATAAGAAGGACCCCCATCTAAAGTACTACAAAAATATGAGTCGCTGAAGTCTGGTAATCTATCTTCAAAGACTTTACAACAATGGGTATCTTCAGTGGTCTCCAATTTACGATCTTGTTCTAAAGATATAGACGTACATTGTATGTGTGTCCATACGTCACAAAAGTCACATTGGATTGCTCTTTGGTTTGATTTTACTGGTTTAGTACTTGTAAGACATGGGTACTTTACTGGCTCTGTATTTATTGCAATATCCCCGCTTGATATAAGTAACTGGAGTTAATAAAACGTAGTGTTCAGATAAAAAAACTTCCCTTCATCTAGTTGTATTTGTTTACAAATTGACAACTTCCGGTTTACCTGTCTAAATCCAATTTCTGAGTTAAGATAAATACTGCAATTCTTGGTGCACAATTAGTCCCCATTTGAATATCGACTGTTTGCTGAAATGTGAACAAATTGTTGTCGATCAAAAGGTCCAGCATTTTGATGATATCGTCTTTTGTGTATATTAATTTTATTGTCGGAATTATTGTAAGCAGGAACTGCTGACCCTTCAGGAGAACATAAGTTTACATATGTTTTTTATGGGGTTAGGGTTGTTCAATCTTTAGTTGTATCGTCTCTCTCTCTTTTTGTAAAAAAACACCATTAAATCAACTTATATTTTATCCATCTTGTGTAATAGATTTTTGAGAAAATATTAAGGTTTTCAGAAAATCAAAATGCAAGTGTAAAAGGATATGATTTGGTTTAACTGTTTCTTATAATAAAATTATATTTTGATTACCCTCCTTATTTTTACCATCCTGTTTATTATAAAATATGTTCATAAGAAAAAAGGAAGGGTTTGTATAATTGATGTTAACTATCCCTCAGGCAAATTTGACCTTAGGTGGGTTTGGCTATTCTTTTTATGTTCCTTTTCGACATATAGCTCCTCAGGTATTCAGGTATTCATACGTCCTTGACCTTCAAATCTTTCGGTTTAAACGTTCCTGATTATCCAGGAAAAGCGCTTTGGTCGATCCATCAAGTTATTAACGTCTCCTCGGAGACGTTATTAAGAATTGAAAGAATGACAATCTGCGGGCTGAATGCTTCTTACTACCTGATTGGAAGATATTACTGAGACGTGAACAATTAAAGTTCGTTGATTGGTTGGGACAATCCAAACCTAGTAAATGTCTTTCAATCCCATAGAGTATCGGATTTGTACTCTCTATTTTAGCAATTAGATTTTGCCTAGTCACAAATCATGCATGTCGATACACAGGTAACCTTTATCTATAAATAGCAGAATCTCCTGGTGTTTTGTTAACACGCACAGGATTGTTTCACATTCAATCCATGAATCCAGTCGTTCACTGTTACGTACATTTTATACATGAAAAACATAAGAAAACTTGAACATGGTTATGATATTTCATGATGAGAGAATGAATTGTTTGACAAACATGTAAAGCATTTACAACCATGATTTGAAGGATTAGTACGATAAGGATCTTATTTGACACACAACATTAAACGATATACTACGGCTTCTTAACGTGTGTGGTAACATGTGTTGATTAATATGCAAGGCTATTCTGAATGAATTAATCTATAAAGCGAGAACACTTTCCACTTTTATCAGCTAAGAGACGGCTAGCTTTTTCGAAAAGCTATTACTTGTAATTATTTTCATATTATTTCTACATATCTGAACGCACCACTATACATACATTATGTACTTATGTTTAAATCTGGCTTATAATTGTGTACACGCGTTTTGTCTACGAAAGACTCACCAGTGACGCTCGAATCAAAAAAATATTTAAGGTAAAATGAAGTACGAAATTGAAGAGCTATGATGACCCTTAAAATTCCAAAGGTTTTTGTCAATACAAGTAAGGTAATCTATTAAGGTAAATTATTCGTGTCTAACTCTAACACACTATCAATATTACCAGTGGCGGATCCAGAAATTTTCATAAGAGGGGGCCCAATGACTGTCTTAGAAGGGGCCCGCTCCAGTCATGCTTCAGTGATTCCCTATATAATCAACCAAATTTTTCCCTCAAAAGGGGGGGCCCGAGCCCTCTGAAAAACCCTCTAAATCCGCCTCTGATTACATATATTGAATATAAATAAGATAACCCTAACACATGACCAAATATGAAAGTTTTGTTTGCAGGACAAGGACGGACAAGACAAATACAAACAGAATCAACACAGACATTGTAAATTATCACAGCACACAATACAAAACAGGAAATTTAAAACAGAAGCAACACAAACCCCTTTAAAATAGTAACATTTCTAAATAACTAGCGATAAGTGTACTACAGTGAACACAAACCCCTTTAAAATAGTAACATTTCTAAATAACTAGCGATAAGTGTACTACAGTGATATGCTATAGATTATTGTACTACATATAAAACAAATCTAATAAATCAGCAATGAAATTGAACCTTTAAAAGTATACCAGCCTTTAGTTTAATATAAATAAGAAGATATGGTATGAGTGCCAATGAGACAACTATCCATCCAAGTCACAATGTGTAAACAGTAAACAATTATAGGTCCAAGTACGGCCACCTATTTTGTTACGAAATACACAGAAGAATCGGACACAAGTTATTCCAACTGATAAAGATCTCCTTCAGTCAATAAACAAACATTATAACACACATGCATCAGCAATAATTATATAAAGAAATATCATAAATGTGAATGCAAACATAATCAATTGTATAATATAAAAAGGAAATTAACAATCATACTGCAGGATGGAGTTGTTTACTGAAGTATATTCGAGAAAAAGAAAAAAAATCCCAAGAAAATTGACAAAGAGGAAAGAGATCAAACAGATTAAAAGGGTGGTAGAAAAAAAGATAGAAATAGAAAGGAAATGAACAATTATACTTCAGAATGGAGTGGTTTACTGAAGTATATTTTAGAAAAAGAAAAACAAGAAAAATAACAATAAAAGAGGAAAGAGACCAAACAAAGCGAACGGATGGTAGAAAAAATAAAAATAGAATAAAATAATTTTGACCAGGCGCGTAGCTATGTTTACGTCAACACGCCCGGGCGTGCACATGAATTTTGAAGAAAATATATTTCAATCCAAATAGATTAAAAGAACTGGTTAAAAGAACATGAGCTTCATAATGCTTTCTTCAACGACTTGTAATTGAAGACAAAAGTGACAAAATTTACTTTTTAATCAAATCAAATGGTATCAGATTATATATTTGTTCATTTTCTGTCAAAGTCTGAATCTACTGTGAATTCTACTCAGTTTACTATTGTTTAAAGCAATTCATTATCTACTGAAATACGATAAATGGCTTGAGTTTTTATGTTACACCTGACCATCAATGAAAGTTAATTATTTCATGTGTCCATTAACAAAATTTGCGCGTAAAAAGGATGAGAAAATTAGATGAATTCAAAATAATCAATAGAACGACAACATTGAAACGGAGACATGCTTTTTTCACTATCTCTATAAAGTTTTGAATATTTTGTCGATTGATTGTTTTAACCCACATCTCTTTTAAACATATTTTAAAGTATCTGGTTCGGATTTTTTTCTCTAAAACAAATGACCATTAAATTCTAAATCCACACAAAGAAAAAAAAATTACTAAAATAAAACAAACTAGGCTATAAAAGAGAGGCGAAAGATATCAAAGGGATATCTAAACTCATCAGTCGAAAACAAACTGACAACGCCATGACTAAAATGAAAAAAGGACAAAAAGACAAACAACAGTACAAAAACACAACATTGAAAACTAAAGACTGAGTAACACGTACCCCATCAAAAACCGGAGGTGATCTCAGGTGCTCCGGAAGAGTAAGCAGATCCTGATCCACATGTGTCATCCGTCGTGTTGCTCATATAAGTACAAACCCGCTAATAATTCTAATTCGGTAGGTCACATTCAAGGAAAAGCGTGCGGAATTGTGGTTACAGCAAATTGCAACATATCCGTCGTCATCTGTGAAACAGATATTCCATTACGGTCAACCAACTCGTGATGACGACCGTAAATTTTTGGAAGGAAAGATTTCAACTCCACCATTAGGAACTCTTGGTTCAATAGCTTCCTTGTAATCAGCAACCCTCTATCAAGGAAATCACGATAGGAAATGCAAGCTCTGGAATATCGTATCAGCTGGGAGATATATATGCTCCATATGCAGTTGCTGCTGGTATGTTGCTACATAGAAATGGAAAGTTCACAATTGAGAAGCTAAAATTATCTCTTTTGTCGTAAAGTTTTGTTCTCAACCGACCAAAAATGTTGCTATTGACGAGTTTCTAATGGCAGAAATAGTATCTCTTTCTCCATATGTGCGTGAGCTTCAGGGGTTCATCCCCTACTAGGATTTACTCTGACCTGGACCCGCTGGAGCCCCTCAGATCCCTCGCTGAGGTTCGGGCGTACACGTAAAAATGGCCTAGCTATGCTACTGTTGACTATGGATATTATAAAAAAAGATTGAATTTTCTTCTTTGTCTCCCACCCGCCCAGTCTCAAAACATAGTGATTCTAGTATTGCATTTTTTTGTAGACCCGTTACTATTCTTACTGCCTCGTGTTGCACACGTTCAATTTTATCAATATCTTCTTGAATACACCCTCAAATAATTCATGCACATAAAAATTTTAACAAGTGTATAACATTGATAAAATAAAAAAAAAAATCCGATTCTGTCTGCTGTCGAGGAGGATTTTTTTCGCCCAGAAACAGAAATTATCTAGAATATTTAGGAAGATGACAGTTGTTTTCCATTCGTTTGATGTGTTTGAGCTTTTGATTTTGCCATTTGATAAAGGACTTTCCGTTTTGAATTTTCATTGGAGTTCGGTATTTTTGTTATTTTACTTTTGCTTCTTTAATTCATAAAAAATAGAATAATCAATGTTAAAATCAAGTCAGCACAATATAAGACATAAGTCATTTCCATTACAATGCACCTTCTAAAAGTCTGAATACTGATAAAACCCAATCCAATCATATCATATTTAAGTTCCGTTTTTTAACTCAACTGTTAAAATCCGTTCTATCATCGAATGAAGTCAACAATACTTTGGAAATGTTCACTTATATAAACGAATTATTTTATCGATGAACATATTTTTGTGCAGTTCAGGTTATTTACTACGAAAGCCGGTTAGTGTCAGGGTGTAGTTTTATTTTTAAGTCGTTATAACGACTTAGCTAACTCGTTATAACGACATAGCTAACTTGTTATAACGACTTAGCTCATCTAACTCGTTATAACAACTTAGCTTACTCGTTAAAACGACTTAGCTAGCTCGTTATAACGACTTACCTTACTTGTTATAACGACTTAGCTAACTCTTTATAACGACTGAGCTTATTTAACTCGTTATAACGACTTAGTAACTTGTTATAACGAGTTAGTTAAGTCGTTATAACGAGTTAGCTAAGTTATTATAACGAGTTACCTTAGTCGTTATAACGAGTTAGCTAAGTCGTCGAAACGAGTTAGTCTAGTCGTTAAAATGAGTTAGCTAACGTGTTATAACAAGTTACTAAGTCGTTATACCGAGTTAAATAAGCTAAGTCGTTATTACAAGTTAGCTAAGTCGTTATAATGAGTTAGATAAGTCGTTATAACAAGTTAGATAAGTCGTTATAACGAGTAAGCTAAGTCGTTTTAACAGCTAGCTTAGTCCTTATAATGAGTTAGCTAAGCTGTTATAACAACTTAAAAATAAAATTACACGTTGACACTAACCAGCTTCCGTGATTTACCGATCATCTCCGCGGTTTTTCCTGGTCTTTAAATGCTTTGTAGATCACATGACGGCATCCTTTATATAGCTCTTGTCTTTCCTTGGTTTGTTTCAAAGACAGTTATTTGTTTAACTAATTTGCTAATGTTTTTATTAAATAAACCAGCATAAATTACTGTTCACAGTGTAAAATTTGCTATCGAAAATGCAGGTGAACGGATTAATCTGGCGCTTAAATGGGATATAATGTCTACGCTAAAACTTGTAGTTTCGAATCTTCGCTACAATGTCCTGCGCCCTTCTGCTGATTGTAAATTTTAGTTTACGTATCATTGATAGCTGATTGGATGTGCTGTTTACAATATTTTGAATGAGCTTCAACAATATTTTGAATGATTGCTGAAAGTCACACCGAGATATTCATGTTTTTCAACACACTGAACGTCTTGATTATTAAATACAACACAAGGCTTTCCCATTTGCTGATAAATTTATTCATTTAAAAAATATCAAATATTTCTTTTTTGTGGATTTAAATTAACCAACCACTTATTACCCCAACTAAGTTTTTTTTTAATAAATCAGAATTAAAAATGATTTCTATGTGTTTCTTATTATCAGAAGCGAAAGATAATGATGTATCATCATTGGCTAAAATTGTCAATATTACAGTTTTGAGCCATCTTTAGGCATTTATAATTTGTTCACATGTTCCGAAATACACCAAAATGTTGTTTAAACCTTAAAGTACACATTTGAATCTATGATACTACAAAGTTTGCATAAGATTGAAATACTTTTTTTGGAAATGGCCTGCTGTGAAATAAATTCAGAGGAAATTGGCTCTGTACTTTTTTGAAATAGCATTTTTCGATTTTTTTGTACGGTTTTTCGAAATTGTAAGTGGTAACCGCTTAGGGAACAGCCCGACAAAGCTTTGTGACTCCCTTATCATGTTTGTCATCACCAGTCTAGTATTACCAACCGTACCGTCGAACCCTTTTAAAATGTCAGATAATTGATATGAACAAGGCCAGTTCTGGTCTTTTTTTTCGTGATTAGCTCTTGGGAAGCATTTTCCAGTAGCGGAAGTTCGTGTGGTTAGAGTACGAATGTATCCCCTTGTTTGTGTCTAAAGACTGAAGATCTTATATCACCTTTTGGTTTAAATCTGGAGATCAAGTTTAATATGGTACAACCTTTTGGACTGGGTGCAGGTTGCCACCTTTCCTTTAGTTTAACATTGTACACATGGACTGGGTGCAGTGCTGCCACCTTTCCTTTATTTTAACATGGTACGCATGGACTGGTTGCAGTGCTGCCACCTTTCCGTTAGTTTTCTATGGTACACATGGACGGGTCGCAGTGCTGCCATCTTTACCTTATTGTTTATTCTTTAAGGATGGTCACAACCTTTAACCAAATCAGTAACTCCAAACAGTTAAATTTCAATTTCAATTTTATTAGTACTTTACATTCCTTTGTCAGTTTCAATTACAATCTCATAAATAGAAGAAGAGAAACAAATCCAAGTAAACGCTGGACATCCACCTAAATCTGCGACAACAACAGGATTTACAGGATTTACAAAACAAGCCCCCAACATTTATCGGAAATTTGATTTCTGTGAATGCATGCTGGTAAAGGTACAGTATCTGCGGTGGTAAATGATGAAGTTAAATCAGCTAAGTTAGATTATGAGGATTTCATTTCATCAAAAGTTTAAAGTCGATACAGATCAAATGTCAATTAGCATGTGAACTTTGAACCTAACAACTTCAACATTAGTAATCAAGCAATAACTTCATAGAGCGAAAAAAAGTAATTGTTGTCATTGTTTCATTTCGCATCCATATTTTTTTTGGGGGTAGACACTTATCCTCAAATCCAGATCGTTTTATTTAAAAAAAAAATGTGTTGTTGTGGATCATGTGCTATCGATTCCTGGTCTCCCGTAAGAAGCAGTTAATTTTGATTTCAAGCCAAGCATTGAATATTTGAAGAAAAAAAAAATGTTTTTTGTATCCAAAATCTTCAGGCTGTATTTTTGGTATTATAACATTGTAATAGACAACTTTCGAGTTCGATGCATTTCCGTCAAAAACTTTGGTTTTAGTGAACATCATTCGTGCGTTTAGGGGCGTCGTCACTTCCGTTCCAATGTTGAGCAAGTGGTTGGAGAACTATGATGCTATATTGCACGAATAATTCGGCAAATTGAATTCTCATAATTGACAATCAGCACTGCTGTCATAAGGGAATTGTGATTAAGTACCTACGGAACAAACATTATTTCTAGTTTATCCTGCACAATGACGATCACTAAGACGCTTGATGAACGTAAATAGTGCAGGGATACAGGCGATCCCCTCTATCTGGTAAATGACGTCATAAAGGCGCGCATAATTGACGAGTTTTTTCCGGTGAAGGACAAACTCGAAAGTGGTCTAATGAGATATTATACTATGATTTTAATGGGTTCTGAATTACACAATTATTTATTACTTCTATGTTTCAAATTGACAGTTGTGCAGGTTTTATTCCTGTTCTCATCAATATTTCTTTCTGTCCACTTGTTCAAAATGGCAGATAAAACGGTACAATTCAACTTCCTACAATTGTAAATATCAGGTTCTTTTGCTTTTATTTAGCATCCTATTAGCGGTGGTTTTTGTGTTTTGTGTTCATAATTAAATGTATGTGGTATGTATCTGTCCTGACTTGCAAAAAGTTAATCGGATTAAAGTACCGAAAAGCCGCTTTATCTTCGACTCCACTGTGTTGAAAATCTTTCTTGTTGAAGTCAGAATTTTGCATAACAAACTTTAATCAATGTTAACATTATTCTGATTTTTCAATTTGAATATCGTACTCTATCCCGGAAGTCCCAAAGAGTAACGCGGTGGTTTTGGCCAACTTTCTTTTGGCGTGATTTTTCAAGTTCAAGAACAAACAAGTTACAGTTGCTTTCAAATTGAAAATTTATTGATATGTAGTTCATGTTAAGACTTATCATATCGAACCAGTTCCGAGACCAAAAAAAAAAAAAAAACAAACCATAACAACAAAAAAAAAAGAAACAACTTAAATTCATTGTCCTATATACTAGTCACTTTTGACCAGATATATCATGTTATGGAGGGGTATTTGCGAAAAATACCAGTCAAGGGACTGAAATTCTGTCCTAAGACTGGTATTTTTCGCAAATACCCCTCCATAACATGATATATCTGTTTAATTACAGCGAAAAGATCTGGATTGAAACTAATTCATTCACATGTTTATGCATAATTTTGAGGATAAGAGGATATTATCATAGAACCGCGGGAATTATACATGTACTAATACGCGTTAGCTCGCTTTTTTATGTAACGTCATATCCGAAAAATTTTGGCGGGAAAATGCTCGAGAGGATATAAAAGGAATATCCAAAATGGCAAATACCATGGTATTTGAGGCAAATTCACCGGCATTGGTGAAAAACAGGCAAATTCGTTTGAAATGAGGAATAAATATTAGAATATATAAAAAATACACTGGCTATCAACCAATCAAAATCTGGCTTTCTTATATAAGGTGTAATTACTCAGTTAACAACACAAGCGTAGTGTTAACTTAATATAGCAAAGAAAACCTTTTGATACATTTCTGCAAAAATTGTTGTAATTTAAAAATTCAAAAATTAAATTATAGTAGTCGTTATACTTAATTGAAACGCACACAAACATGTCGATTTGCGTGTTCCATTAAACATATAGGTTGTGTTTATAAAATGACATTACACTAGTGACTATGTCGTCATGAAGCAACACCCTCGCGGAATGTTTTGTCGTCCGTACTTAATACCGTTTTCACTAATATTCTGTTAAAGTCAATCTCAATCGCAATTTTTATTCTAACATTTATAAATTTATTTTTAATTTATGTCAAAAACTTGTTGAATCTAAACGGGTATGTTTCAATCGAATGATACTGTAAATAATCATCGGCAAACTATTTCGGTATGACCCGAATCGGTATTCAGAGTAAAGCCGTTAATAGGCGACATCAAAAGGCATTACTCGAAGAAAGGTTTATTTTATATAGCCTAGTTGGTGGAGTGTTCTAGGGCGTTGGACACCTAAGCAAGCGTTCGAATCCAGCTGGTAAGAACTAAAATTTGCTTACGCAAATTTGAAGATCTAAAATTGTTTGTTCAAATTTCAAACCAAGCATATATAAATTATGGTGTTAGCCCCGTATAATCATTAGTTATCCGATGGAGAGCGACTGTCGTTGGACTTTCCTGACTACCTTAAAGACGCGTTACTGTAGTGAACTTTCCTGACTGACTTTAAAACGCGTAAGTGTGGTGAACTTTCCAGACTAACTTAGAGACGCCTTAGTGTAATGAACTTTCGTAGCAAGTTATTGTTGAAATTTTACATGTCTTTCATCTATATTGTGTTTTCAGCTGACACAGATATTCAGTTTCTATAACGTTCTATTGAATATGGAGACGGAATCATGGGTAAGTAGACCAATGTATGATTTTACAGTACTCTTAACAATCAAATTGAAATACATACATAATAATGTAATTCAAATTTTTGGGCGTTATAGATTAATTATAATAGTATGGGGACCACTGACTATTGAGGGCACTCAGCTGGTAGATAACACTAATAGATTTATGTATTACTTACCTGATAGATAAAGTCAATAGTCATTAGATGATTTACTATTCCGTTTATTCTAAACCAAACACCGTAATAGCTTTCTTGATAACAAGAAATGTACATAGATAATTATTATATTTCTTTTCTTCCCTAATTGTTCTACTTGAAAGTTTTATTCCAAATCTCAATAGTTGAGAACAATTTATAAGCCTAATAATGGCATTTTTAATGTTTTGACACAAGAGTTTTATTATTGGGTGGTATAAATCGTTCGTGTATTGTAGTCTATTGATAGCGGGTTGTATCGCGTGATTTGGAAAAGCACTTTAGGAGAGTTGTAAAAGGTGAAATTGAACGTGAGATTCAGTGCTTTATTTGCTTTCAGCCATGACATGTATAAAATGATGTACTACGATCATAGTAAATAAATTCATAAAAAAAAAAAAAAAAAAAAAAAACAAGAGTGCACATGCTGAAATGTCTCGCCTACTATACTGACCATTGATTTTATGTTGATAGTCCTACATAAAAAGTTTTACAAGTATCACATTAACATCTATGATCCAAGAAAATGAGGTCAAGGTCAGATTAACCAAGCCGGAAATACATGTACACCTTTAATACAATCATTCCATACACAGAATATTATATCATTGCTTATAGTATAAAAGAAACAGACCATACCATGGAAATTCTATACTGACCAATGAACCATGAAAATGAAGTCAACGTCAGATGAATCCTGCCAGACAGACATCACACCACATCTTCCTATATCTATGTACACCTTAAAATCAGTCCATGCTTCAAATATAGTTGACATATTGCTTATAGTATCTAAGAAACAAAGTTAACCAGGAAAACTGAACATTGACCATGAAAATGAGGTGAAGGTCAAATAAAACCTGCCAGACAGACATATACACCTTACAATCATTCCATACACCAAATATAGTTGACCTATTGCTTACAGTTTAAGAAAAACAGACCAACACACAAAAACTTAACATAAGCAATGAACCATGAAAAGAAGGTTAAGGTCAAATAAAACCTGCCAGACTGACATGTACATCTTAAAATATTTCCATACACCAAATATAGTTGACCTATTGCATACAGTATTAGAAAAACAGACCAAAACACAAAACTTAACATTGAGCAATGAACCGTAAAAATGAGGTCAAGGTCAAATAAAACCTGCCAGACTGACATATGCATCGTAAAATATTTCCATACACCAATTATAGTTGACCTATTACATACAGACCAAAACACAAAAACTAAACTATTACCACTGAACCATGAAAATGAGGTCAAGGTCAGATGACACCTGCCAGTTGGACATGTACACCTTACAATCATTACATACACCAAATATAGTAGACCTATTGCTCATAGTATCTGAGATATGGACTTAACCACGAAAACTTAACCTTGTTCACTGATCCATGAAATGAGGTCGAGGTCAAGTGAAAACGACCTGACAGGCATGAGTACTTTGCAAGGAACGCACATACCAAATAAAGTTATCATAATACTCATAATAAGAGAGAAATTAACATTACAAAAAATCTTAACTTCTTTTTCAAGTAGTCACTGAACCATGAAAATGAGATCAAGGACAATGGGCATATGACAGACGGAAACTTCATATCATAAGGCATCTATATACAAAGTATGAAGCATCCAGGTCTTCTACCTTCTGAAATATTAAGCTTTTAAGAAGTTAGTTAACGCCGCCGCCGCCGCCGGATCACTATCCCTATGTCGAGCTTTCGACAAAGACCAAAAACGACGAGTTCCGAATATTCGTGAGTTTATCAGTTATATTAACATCCCACTAACAAATTTCATATTTTGTACTGCGTATCTTATCTATATCATGAATCTTTTTTGTTCTCCACTCATATTGTTAATGAACAAGGGAGTATTGTATTCAAAATGTTATATTGTGTTATCTCTTTTTCATCAAATTGTTCAATTTTAAACAAATGAGCAAAAATTTCCTCATTCTATTATTACAAATCGAAATTCTTATCTTTTACTTCCATATCATATCTGTATACTGCAATTTCAATTAAATGAGGAAATAAACTTAATAAAGTAGTAATTGAAATGTACAAGTGTTCACTGAAATGTTTTGTTTCATACATTATTTCCCTCTTCTTTGAAGCGTTATCAGAAGCAGAGTTGTCATCCTGACTTCCTATCAGGATGAGATCTGAGATGAGCACGTTTCCGTTTGGACTTTTATCTTTTCCCAAGTCGTGGGAATGAGAAATACAATTGCATAATTTGAAAATCTATTTTTCAGTCTGTTTTCCTAAAGTTATACTTATTTCTTATTGAATATCGTTCTGGAGCGCATTTCTTTTTTCTAAATATTAATACAGGTAATGTGCGACACATCTAATCACATTTCTGTCGGCAAACTACCAATATTACAAATTGGCGCACATACATATCAAAATCGAGATTTATATCAGAATTTTCATATCTTTTTGACTATACCATATATAAGATAATAAATAAAGGTAAACATTACAATTACACTAATTAAAAAATTCTTGACAAATTTTGCAAAATCCTTTTCGAAGGAATTAATGAGTTTGAACTTCATTAAATTTTCAATTACGTCAAATTTATAAGCGTCTTTTACCTTATCAAGGTAACAAATTTTAGTTTTCAAATATTTAACAATAATATTTATTGACTAAAGACACCTTAGTGTAATATTTAATTTAGTATTGGTTCAATCCGTTTTGTTTGAAGTCTGATAGTAACAGGTTTAAATCGGATACTATTATAATTGATAGAAAATAGGTGATTAACCATCACTTATTTGTGAAAGTCCAAATAAAAAGACTAACAAGCACTCAATTCGTTGAATTGGGACAATATTTACTCATGGAAGAAAGGATCTGCTTGTTTACTGCCAATCTGCGGATAAAGGAACAATTTCCGGAGAAGCAGTCAGTCGGACGGTTTGTTCAGCTAGGTCTATTGAACGTTTTGTTGTCACTAAATAATTGTCAACAAATAACAGTAACGTTCAATATTTAGTATATCCGACCGGTCGGTGAGAACTGCAGCTCGTTAGCTATTATGATATTCAAATATTTAATACACTAAGTAACTAAATCCGTTATTAAAACATTAAATTTTGCTTCAATTTAAAAGCGGGATTAGAGTTGTAAATTAACTTAATTTCGATTTAGGGATACCGAATAAAGAAAAGGGTGGTTAATCGCAAGGTCTGTTCATTCGTTAAATGCCAAGATTTTTCGTTATCACGTAGAAATTTTAAGCCATCTTCTCCATATAATGAATTAAAGATTGTGACAAAGTGACATTTTAGTAGAAAAGTTGAGCTCTCGACATTATAAAAGTGCCTAAATATATTGACTGTCAAAATCACATGGCGCCATTTACGATCGATGTAGAACAAATAAAAAAGTGCATAATGTCAAATATGTCCAAAGTGTAAGCTATCCTTTGAATCATGATTCTAAGCCTTCTAAACCGAGTATTATTATTAGGAATATTTGTCATATTTCACGACAATTTCTTAATATCATTCAAACTTACGCACTTATAACTCCAAAACAATTCATATTTTCTCACTGTGATCTCAATGGTAATTTTGGAATGGAACCGGGGAATGCGTCAAAGAGACAACAACCCGACCAAAAAGCGGAAAACAGCCCAAGACCACGAATTCTTAATGCACGTGTATAAAATGTTTGTTGCATTTCCCTCAACTACTTCCAAGTACAATTTCTTGTTTTTGGAACAAGTTTTTTTTCTGGATTAGCTATTCCGTATGGGTTTTTCCTATTTTGAAAGAGAGAGAGAGAGAAAAAGAGAGGGGCTCTGAAGGATTTTTGACGTGAATAAAGTCTACAACTTCCCCATCAGAGATCTTTTTCTGTTGTGACGCTAATAATTATAGAAAATCGGTTCATATGATTAGTAAGTCCCCAATAACAGTTAGAGAATCAACAAACAAAAAAATCTATTCTAAAATCTATATACTAATGAATCCGAAATCTGTCTATTTAAGATTTTGCACATATGTTATTTCATAAAACACCGTAAAGTGGACTATAATTTCACGCAATTTTCCATCATAAAAGAGCATACAAATTTCCCGCCTTTTTGAATATCTGATTATCAACCAGTATAATATAAGGCAAGTGTTACTCGCAAAAGAAGTCGAATATTTTAAATTCCTCTTGTTAACATAAAGACAAATCTTTAATACTGATTCAACAGACGATTTTATAAGATTGCAAACAATATAAAAATGCGTTTCAGGAAAAACTCACGTGACAAATAAAAAAGATTTTTGAAACACGCCGTCGAATATAAATGGCTGTGTGTACAAATATATATATATGATCAATATCGGGGGCAATTCCGTATTTCAGCTTACTTAAACATTTTAACAGAAATTATGCAAAAGATCCAGTATGCCTGGTTATTTAATTGTTCTAGCCTAAATCCTGAAGGCTATATATATATATATGACAAATACTATTTCAACTTTATACTACTATTTTTGTAATGTCATTGCACAAAAAAAAAAGAGTTCCTTAGTAATATAAATCAAAATTATTTTAACAATTTAATTTAAAATATAGCAAGCTAACAGACTTCGTCCTCTTTCACAGGTAACACCTGTTTCATATTATCCTGCCAAGGGAAAGACACACTGTAAATTGACAAAATTAATAAAAAGAAGCAAAATAAAATTTAATGAATAATCCTTCAGAATTCAATTCAATACTTTATTTATCTTCGTTTTACCTTAATCATACAAATAAACAATACAATTCTAAAGAAACTTTTTTTAATACACATGCCAATCTGTACAGAGCGAGGATAACAACTAAAACAACATGTATATACATTAAAAACTAAACATGAATGATCAAAATATACAGCATAATTCTAAGATTATTTAGAATTTAAAATTACTCACGGTTCTCTTCAAAATAAAGTTACAGGTTTTGTCACATAATCTAATTGTAATATCTTGATCTGTGAATAAAAATACCATTTTCTGAAATCAGTAAAAATTATTAAAATTTTCGTCAATTTTTAGAGATTCAGTTAAAAGAATTTGTAAATCTGCAAGTTTTACTTTCATTTTAAAAATATATTATAACACAATTAATAAAACAGCAAACATTTAGGGGACACAACGATGGGCCTTATCGCTATTTGGGAATCCGCGACACTTGACCTGATAGTTTGCAACACTTGAACTATTGACGTCATAAAACAATCACGTTTGCGTTGTGGCGTCAGATATTTTCTATTATTACGTCAAATTTTACGGGAATGTTGTAAAGTTCACTAATTACGGACACATATATACCGATTGAAAGTAAGTAGTTGTGTAAACACAGTATTTCTGATTGTGAATTGTTCTGTTTTATTGTACTTTAGTTCACGTGCTTTAGTTAAACTAAGTATGACCTTTTGCTGCATTTAAACACACTAAACAAAAATGGTGTTCATCCGAAGAACAATTTCCAACAGAATAGACGCATTTAAACATGTATGCAAATTTGTCCGCCATTACGTAAAATCAAATAAGTTCCCGTAAAATTTTACATCACTATTTTAAAAAATTGACGTCACAATTAAAAAGTGATTGTTGCTTGACGTCATAAGGTTATTCGGAGCAGATCTAAGGTCATTCGGAGACAAAATTCAGTTAAATACCAAAAGTGTATATACGTTTATAAATCAAGTATGTTAAGCCGTGTTTTAGGTGATTCTTTTTATTTGTTATAGCAGATACTTATAATACATGTATTAAATATAAATATATCTGGTTATACATTTATTAACAATGAATACCAAGAAAGTCAAAAGTATTTTGTGGAACGATGACAATGGAATCATAAAAATGGAAGTAACGTTAAGAATGGTATATATATTTTTTGAAGATTTTTTGTAGAAGTTTACTGTCACACCTTTCCATGCAACAAAACATTGACCGTTGACCGGTTGCATAATCTTATAGATTCGATTGTTTTTTTCTTAAAACTAACGTGATATAAATTGCTTGAAAGTAATTTTCCATTTAGATAATTTAAGCCCACAAGAAGCCAGTACTGCCACAATAGGAATTCAAATTGTAGAATCAGCAATACAATACAAACAGCTGCACTAGACACGCCAAAAGGAAGAAGGTAGAACCAGACAAAGAGTCAAACCAACTAGGGAGCAGTCTATGCAATAGACAACTTTCGAGTTCGATGCATTTCCGTTAAAAACTTTGGTTTTAGTGAACATCATTCGTGCGTTTAGGGGCATCGTCACTTCCGTTTCCATGTTGAGCGAGTGGTTGGAAAACTATGATGCTATATTACACGAATTATTCAGCAAATTGAATTATCATAATTGACAATCAGCACTGTTGTCATTAGGGAATTGTGATTAAGTACCTTCAGAACAAACATTATTTCTAGTTTATCCTGCACAATGACGATCACTAAGACGCTTGATGAACGTTAATAGTGCAGGGATACAGGCTGTCCCCTTTATCTGGTAAATGACGTCATAAAGGCGCGCATAATTGACGAGTTTTTTCCGGTGAAGGACAAACTCGAAAGTGGTCTATACCAAAAGGATATCCGAGGCGTATACGATATAACGCCGACAAATTATAAAAAGAAAAGCAGAATAAACGAAAGTATCAATTTAGTAGACAGTCCGTACATACCAAACAGCAAATGTATAGAAATACGTTACAAAGAAGGTACAACAAGAACTCTGAAGACTTTGACATTGATGATCCTAGATTCACTCGTAGATTTCCTCATCATATAGACCACACTGATTGGAGATCGGCCACCTGTTCCAAATTTAGAAACATTTAATTAGTAGCAACACAGAACAAAGAAGGCTAGAAGAAATTTAGGAAATTAATACAATACCTTATCAGGCAGTCGCACATTATTTATGTGTGCTGTATGGGTGTTGGGTAAAGGCAATGTTTGACCTTATTTTTCACTGAAGTTTATTCTTATATTTTGAGATTTCCAAATGCTGAAAACGTACAGAATTTCAAGACAAAAAAGGAAAGAAAGAAGAAACAAAAAAGGAAAGATTCAGTCCGTCGGACTTATATAAGATGTAGTTATCCCCCCAAAAAACCAGAAGATATGATTTAACTTTTCAGTATACTTACATCTGTTTTACGTATTGCTATAAAGACGTTAAACTAAAATGAAAGATTTCAAGGAGAATTCTCTAACGTGTTGGTTTTATAGAAAATGCATGAATAATCATATTTTTCTATGAATTCAATTCGTGTAAGGGGAATCAAAATTAAAGCTCCACAACACCCTGCTTCTGCATTACATCGGAAAATATTAAGATTTTATAGAATTTTCAAAACACCTCCTTATGACCAACACCACTAACTAACCATATCAACAATATTATTTAACAAGTTTTCAGTCATGCGCAACTTGCCAACATATTCAATAAGGTTGAATGTGGGCAGTATAAGGAAGAAGAAGAAAGAATGTAAATTTTATAAATAAATGAATATGAACTCCTCTGATGAGTCAAGACCTTTCCAACTGGATTTTACAGTTCTTGTGTTTTGTTGATAAACCACTGTCACGGGTTAGGGGGCGTGCTCTCATAAAATATATTTAACTCCGCCACAGTCATTATGTATCTGTCTTAAGCCTGTAATCCTTTGGTTGTCCTTGATTCCTGCTAATTGTTTTCGTTTATTGCTGTAGTATAAATCGTGTTTTCTCTTTGGAATTGTTTTACATTTGACCATCCCAAGCCTTTTATATTTAACTACACGGTATATACTTGCTCAAGAAATGGAAGATTATGCCACATGAGAATAACTTACAACAAGGCACAGACTTATTGTAAACAAATTAAAAGTAAAGTAATATTGAATATTACAACCGCACACTCAATAAATTTGTTGTAAATAGTTGACTTTAATATTAATATTTTGAAATTGAAGATTTGAGAGTCTACTGATGCGCCAATAATATAATAATATATAATATAATAATGATATCAATAAAAAGCGTTTTGTATCATTTTATGTAGATATTTGACGTGTTAAAGAAATGTAAAAAAAAAGTGTTCAACAAATCAGAAGTACAGAGCTCTAAATAGCTGCAGTGTTTGCAACATCATCAATTACAAAGTTTTTGTGTAGTACGCCATCTATATATATATTTTTAAAGAAATGGCCTAGTGATTTATTTGGATATTCAGATGTTAGAAAGAAGAAAAAAAAAAGAAATCTATTGAAGTATGATGACAGAAAATACTCCTTAGGAAGGAAGTAAATAATATAGACTTAGAATGAGAACTTCGTTGCTGCCCCACACGCCAATGGGCGTAATGGGCAGTAAGTAAGTAAGTAAGAATGAGAAGAAAAAATCAACACAATAAGACTTTAGATTTTTCTGTGAAAGTATTAAATCATTAAAAAAAATACATAGACGCACACTTCACTTCTGTGAGATTTGTTATTTGCTAATACATACTTCAAAGTGCTGTTTTTCAGGAAATAAGAATTTATGAAGTACATTCGGTCAATCTATTACAACTTCACCCATGCATCAGAATTATTATTTTTAATAAAAATCTATGTATTGATTAAAGATATTTGATGATTCAAGACAATTTTAAAACATTTTCGCCGATTTTACGTACAGTCTATCCCAAACTACATCTATTTTAAAATTTCACTCATTAGTATATCTGAAAATAAAAGATATAAAATTATGTATTATTTTTTTAATATTTTTTGTTAAAGTTTAGTATGCAATATCTATTGAAAATCTGAGATATGGCTCATGTACTATAAACTTTTCCTAAATCGTTCATACTAAATATTACCATGCACTGAGTGTCATTATAAAAAAATAAGAGAAAAACTTTCGAGAAATACACCATCAATCATAAAATACACAGCTTATCTGAGTATAAATGAAAAGGAATAAATGTGTTTGATACAAGACTCCCAATATTTGCAAAAATATATCCAATATAATAACGAAGAAACAGTGCTTTAAGTACTGTTCTTGGTCGAAGCAGTTATTTTTGGACTTAAGTGGTATAAAGTTCGCACACAGGTGAGAATCCAGGTGGACCAAAGTAATTCAGGCCCTTATTACCGAATTTGTTTGTTCTATTGGTAAATTTATTCCGATATTTGACTGCCCAATCCTTTAGGCATTTCTTTTAAAGTGCGCTCCCCTTTTGAAATCCTTCATCCACTACCGACTGACCAAACAATAAGACCAAACCTAACAACATGACCAAGACATACCTTAGCGTCTGCATATGGTGGCATAGGAGTTAGAGCAGACATTTTATGAGACTTTTAACTTTTTGTTAAATGTACTTTTTTCATTCATATAAACTGGTTAAATGGTCCTACAAAATATGTCATTATTTTTTTCAAGTTATGTCATAAACTAGAAAAGAAAGGATATGGGTTGCTTATAAAGTTGGTTACATCAACGTCAGTTGGTCTCTGATAGAAAGCTTTGTCATTGACAGTCATAACACATCTCCTTATATGGTGTGTGTGTTCTCAAGAAACAACAATTTTCATTAAATATTGCAAAATAGCCAATATAACAAAATGTTTTATTAGGAACATTTTCAAAATCTTTTATCTTTTATTGTACAATGCAAAGAAAAAATATTGATAAGTTGTTTCAGTAAATATATTTCTATTTCTATAGATTTATACTTCTCTAAAATAATGATGCATTTTTTACATTATGTGCTGAACTTTTATATGAAATAATCAAGCTTTACGCAAAAAAAGTTTCTGTCCAACAAAATTCATTTGGAAAAATTTCCTCAGAAATGTGAGGGAGAAAATCATTCACCATACACGGCTTTGTTGTTTATCGGAAAGTTAAATGCGAGAACAGCAAATGTCAAATGTTTGAAAAAATGTCTACCAAACTTTACTTTTTTTTTTAAATTTTAAAGTTTAATTTCCACGAAAATTGTAAAACAAAACAAAACACTCAAAACTGTGATATTTGGTACCGCCCACAAATTTATGTCTTATTTGAATACCATTTATCAAGATTGGATTGTTTGCATACGAATGAAATGTTTGCCAACCGAAAACTTGGGAAGGATCATTTTACTTATCACTGCAATGTTTGTCACAATTGAACGACCCTTAACCTCTTAAAAATTACTCTTACTTAAAAATTAGTTAGAACTATCAGACGACAAGACCTCCGGAAGCCCCGCCTACTAGTAGCATAGAGGTGAAACCAGAAGTTTTATCTAACGGGATATCATGTTATAATTTGACCATATAAGTAGCCAATTTAAATTGATACACAACTTTTAAACTGTCGATTAGGTTAGTTATATCATAAGTATTACCGCAAAATTATGGATATAATATTTCCAACGTACACAAATTGACAAAATAAGGAACAAACAAAGTAATTTACTATAGGAGGACTTCGCAAACAGTCTTTGATTGTGTTGCTAATTACCATACAAGTAATAAGTGCTTAGAGGTGATAAACAGTTGACAATGTTACATCAATTTGGACCACATACCGTCACAGCGGACTTAGCGTCAATGTATCCATCATCATCATCATCATCAAGTTCTGGACATTCATCATTTCTTATAGACGATATATTAGGAAATTCAGCAGCTGGACTTCCAAAACCTACACCAATCCATCCAGCAGCGCTGCCGCCATCGCAACTTACAGTATCAAGTGCCATGTGCAAACCAATGTATGATCCTTCCAGTTACTTGTCGCCTGGTTTCACATATACTAATGCTCTAATGAGCCATATGTACTCTGTGCCGTACATGAGGGCAGACTATCCATTCATGGCAGACAGACATGCTTTAGCCGCAAGAGGTAAGCTTTCACATACACAAAATGAACTCATATTTTTTTTTTTTGCAATATTTATAGCGGCAAAGTTTGTTTTCATATTTTTAACATAATGAGATCCCAACTATGGAGGACATGTGGAATTCGACCAATTTAAGTGTTTAGTATTCTTTGTTATTTTGAATAAGTAAAATAACTGTTGACACATTTGCTTCCTAAAAGTTCTTTCTAATGAGTATAAATTGATAGCAATATTGACTGATAATATTCTTTAATATATTCCAACTGCTACCTCAAATATGCCACATTGGTTGCAATTTGTCTATGCCATTTTTGGTTATTAAATGTATTCATTTTCTAAAGAATGAGTATTTTTAATGTATTTTCAAGGTTAGTTATTGAAAAATTACACGCTGCTTAGTCGGACTTTGTTGTACACAGGAAAAAAGCGAGAGTATTTTTTCCATGATAATTATGAGAAATAAAATGAAACTTTATGCAATAGCATTAACGGTACAAATTCTTCTGCACCAGATGCGCATTTTAAATAATAAATGTCTCTTTAGTGATACTCGAGGCCAAAATATTTGAAAATTCAAAACTTATTTGAAAAAAGCTTATTTCAAACCTAAAACATATACATACATTTATATGATATTCTTTTTGTTAAATTTTATGTGTTATGATATTAAGGCAAAAAAATTAACATTGAATATCCATACAGCACAATTTTTCACAACGTAATCTTAACTGTCGAAGAATTTCATTTAGACTGTATTGAGTATATAAAACAAAATAATTGCTATATTGGAAAATTGTGATATAAGATATATATAACATAATAAAAGCAAAAAAATTTTTTTCTATCGATGCACGTTGAACGATAGTTCGTGGTTATACATAGAACTAATATTACGCGTTTTACTAACAATCTGGATCAAGATATATTTGAAAAATTTATTTGTTATAAATAGACAGTTTTAATAATTTATGCAAATCTGATGAATAGTATAAAGCATATAATTAACTTTTTAAAGAAAATCCCATGAAAATATTATTCGAAATGTGACAAAAGACTAATTAATACATTTTCTTGGCCATTTTAAACTTGCATGAATACCACAAACATATATCTAGTTAAATAGTTCATTATGTTTGCCACTGGACATTAAACAAATTACAACTAATCTTTTTAGGAAGAAATTTAACGGTAATGAAAATCCCGTACGGTTTAATGTAAATTAGAATAAAAAAATCCCACAATAAAATAAAATAAAAAATATTGCTACACGTCACATATACACATAAAAGATAAGTAAAATTTCAAAATTTAACAAATTATATGTGATCACATTTTTTTTTATAAATTCTGAGATGTTACATGTAGTGCAAATCTGTTTATAAGAATTTGATTATTTAAATCTGTCGGAGAAAAAGCAATCACAAATATTATTTAAAATATATCAAAACAGTTTAACTACTAACAAAATATTTCAGATAAGTAAAACAAGATAGAAAGACACCTAAATTAATTTGATGCACCGCAAGCGCATTTCGAAAATGTTTCTCGCCTATGGTGCGCGAGGTAACAAATGGATATCATTAGTAATGAACAGAAAACAAAATACTTCTATGTACATTCGTACATGAATAATTACATGTAAAATAAAGTGAGACAAATGGAATTTTGCCCTTTGAACAGTAATTTTTGTAAACTCTAAAGCAGATAATCGTTAGCGCAAAAATGCGGCATTATACCCCTAAACTTTTTTGCGCCTTGAGTTTTCCAAATACCTTGAATCATTAGGTCTAAGAATTCGTTTAAAATTTATTTTCATTACACCAATAACGCAAATAAAGCATTAAACTATTTACGGTCAGATGGCATATTCAGATTAAAAACTAAATGTATAGCTAACAAACAAAAAGGTTTTAGTTATCTTTTTAAATTTCTGGAATTTCAATTTTAACGACAAATATTTCCCTTTTCTCCAAATAATGTCTGCTTCTTCGGCTTCACTTCGAAATGTTTAATGTAGGTAGTATATAGCAAACAGTTGTAAGCAATACTTTAGACAGCACTTGCATGTACCACCAGCATATAAAACGTAGAAGACGTCTAATAAAAACAGTAATGTTAGTTGACATTTTTAAAAGAAACTAAGTTTTCGATCTTCTCAAGCATGGATAATTTATCGTGTACTTCAGTTTCCTCTTGTCTGTTTATGCATCTTTGTCTTGATAAACTGATATTGGGTCGTAGCGTTTCTAGATAGGCACTCTGTAAACTGGAAATTCTGTGTATAATTTTAATCTAACACTACGACCATTTATATGGTTTATACAAGTGAGGTAAAAGATACTAAAGGGATATTCATAAGTCGAAAACAAATTGACAATGCCATGGCAAAAAAACGAAAAACGACGAAAAGACAAACAACAGTACACAAAACACAACATAGAAAACTACAGACTGAGTAACATGAACCCCAACAAAAACCGTGGGTAACTTAAAGTACTCCGGAAGGGTAAGCAGATCCTGCTCTACATGTGGCACCAGTCTTTTTGCTTCAACTGACCCTGGCGATCAGGAATAAACTTGTTATTAACCTCTTACATTTCAAGTAAAAGTACATTACTTATATATAAAGTTTATCTCTCGTTTTTTTCGCTTAAAGAGAAGCATATCTTTTATTAGTGTAAAATTCCTCCTTGGAAAATTTAAATTATTTCAAAAACTGTATTTTATAAATAAAATTAAAAAACTGAGTAAAAAGAAACCATGGTGACAGTTTCTAATTAAGAATTATGTTAATTTTAACGAAAACGTAGTTTCCGAATAACGTTTTTGAGAAATTTGACAAAATTTTGCGGAACAAAATGTGCGATAATCGCAAAAGCCTATTGTCTTGAATCGGTGGCACATGAAAGTACAGAAATGACAATATCCACTCTGGACAATGGAGTTCAAACCCTACCCTCTTGTCTAGATATACTTGAGATTTCCTGTCTTCAATGAACGGCAATTAAGACAATAACATTATTAAGTATTTTCATAGTGTTCCATCCGTCTGATTTTTATCTGATAGAATTCAATGAAATCTTCGTTTCGTCCATAAATTTCTAATCATTTACAAAAGAGGGAAGTAAATACAACTTTATCCGGAACTTTGTTTTAAATTTCGTAACTCTTCGGAAGTCACACCGATATTCTGCGAAGGCTCCTTCAAACATATATTCGAAGTCAGCAAAATTATAAAATTATTTGTCTTGATGAGAGACAACTATCATGACAATAAGTTTTACTATCCTTAAAATGTGTAGTTTATAAAAACATAAGTGGCGGAAGGTTGTGGGCTAGGGGAACAATTGCTATTATTTTTCCCTGTCCAGTTAGAACTGTGGAACCGATAAACGAGTTCATTTTGATAATGGATTTTGAAATAGACTACCTTAACAGAATAGTCTTGAATTAAAAACAATAATTTAAAATCCTTATTTCCATGGCATCAGAAAATAATTTGTTATTCAGGAATTTATTTACTTTGTTGAAATTGATTTTCAAAACAATATAACAAGTGTAAGGGGTAAAGAAAGAATTATATTCGTGTTATTTTATACCATTCGAAATAAGCCTGCTTCCAGCATTAATGTATATAAATATCTATATATAAATAAAGTTTTTCTATGGTTATTAGTAAACATTAATACAATATTATTTTGATCACATGCACATGGTCACAGAAAAATGAATATATAATTATTTCATTTTATAAATGATTATACAAATGATTTACTTTCATTGCAATGATTATTTATTAATTCATAAGCATTTAAAACTAAATAAATCTGCTCTTGAAACTAGACTGGTAGTTTGGGATCAAAACATGATAAAACCTTAAAATATATACGATGTCCGAATTTAGAAAAGAAGAGAATGAATTTTCATATAAAAATAAAGAGATGTCATATGATAACTCGTGATACAAGTTTTCACCAGAGGTCAAAGGGCATGGATGAAAGTAACTATAGGTCACCATACGGCCTTCAACAATGAACAAAACCATTACCGTGTAGTACATATAAGGTATAAAAGACCCTACAGAAGACTGTTTATTCTGAGGTTATAACTATCACAGATTTAAATGACATTTAACATAAAAGACTTATGAAACATTACAGACAAGAAAGAGAAACAAAACAAATATAAAAGAAAGAGAGACAATACAAAAAAAAAAAAAATAATGAACTTTCATATATCTGTACAATTAAGGTACTGTCAAGAATATTCACGATATGACTTAGGTTACATTTTTTTTAAATACAAATATGTATACAAATCTAAGAACGAAACTATAAACAGAAATTACTAATTTTAGACTTCATTAAATTTTTGTATTAGTACATGTGACTAAATTTCATTATCATATGTTTCGCAAAGGAAACTACAATCAAACAATCAAAGATAAAACATGATATGCAAATATACACTTATGAGTAATATAAAATGAATGCTGTTGTGGATTAAAAATTAAAAGGAAAATAATCATCAAACAAGATTTTTTCCTAATGAATTAGAATATCAAATGACCCTAACATTACTGCATTCCACTAGTGCCTGTGGTGGGTACATGTATCGCGTTAAAATCTCGCAGTAGGCCGACTTGAGCAAACATTCTCTCTTTAATGATAGTCATATTAAAGGGTCTTTATAGTTTTTATAATTTCACCAGTATTTAGAAATAAGTGATATTAATATCTAGTGTCTATTTGAATTGGAGGAAATGTCTTAACTTAAAGATAGTTGATGGACGTTGTAATGTGAATACTTAATCAAATATGAAAAGGTATAACTAGTTAATCACATCAAATGATTTCTGTCTTTACTTATGGGATTATGTAGATATATAATATAATAGTCAATTGCTATTCAACTGTTTCGTTTTACTTAAAATATTAGCTGTGAATAGAAAACAAACTTAAACCATATATCATTTTCTGATTATTCGCAAAGTAAATGCCAAAGCGAGAGTTGCAAACACCCTCAGACAAATAAAGGATGTGAATCATGACAGTTCATGTAACAGTCTCGGAAATAACTCAATTTTGTTTTTTTTATCTCCTATTCGTGTCGCCAATTTTTTTTATTTTCTGTGGACTCTTTATTGTCTTTCTTCAACGTATGGTCTTTGATACCGCCTTCATTTGTTCAATCAATAAATAATATGATATACATGTATATCTGTTGTCCGCTCTTTGGTCGGGTTGTTGTCTCTTTGACATATTCCCCATTTCCATTCTCAATTTTATTTTATATCATCAGTAAATCAATATAAATTAAATTGTTGTTAAATGGTCAAACGTAAATGTAAAAAAAAAGAACAATTACTGTATATATTTTTTTTCTCAAAAAAACGTACTGTAATGGACAGCAACATATTTTTAGTTTTTAATTTGAAGAAACACCCTTAACTTGATGATCATCGAAGCGATAGTTCTTTCCATGATAACATAAACGATTGAAAATCTTCATCATTAAGTCGAGCCGAGCAGACAAGGCCCTATTTTTGCAATATATCTAATTCTCACCAGAAAAAAATAGGTTCGTTTGAAGTTAATGCTGGAAATAACACGAAAAATATTTATTGTAATCACCTTAAATTAATAGTGACCACTTTCAGTAAAATTATAAACACATCAGAAATCCATTTGGAACGCCAACAAAATGCGCTGTGAAAATTGCCACTTGAAATACTTCCCACCATTATCTAAGTATGACGAATCCGTTCATAATTCCAATAGGGTTCCGAAAATTTCTTTAGCCAAGAATATTTAGCATAACTTTAGAGTTATTTCACTTTTAAAATCACACGATTTGATCGTAGGTAATTTCTATATAACCCGGGTCAAGTATTAACAGAGACATCTTAAAGGTGAAGTATCTGCGGCTTTATCAAGAATTGTCAAAGGTTCCTGTCCCGATAAAATATTTTAACAAACTTGAAGGAAACTAGCAATCTATTAGACACGCGTTTCCTATCGTTCGATGGGTGTCGTGTGTCTTAGGAATAAACAACATTATTGTTCAACAGCGATATGCTGCGGTTTTTCGTAGACCGGAAGTGATTACAATACAAATTGTTTTAATACCGGAACAACCTTTCCAATATAAAAGTAATCGGAAAAGGTTAATTTCTTATCTTGAGGATAATTAGATAAGTTTGTCGCCTGTTATACAGATGCATGTCAATGATACGACATGACAAACAAAAAATTTCAATTGTTTCTAATTGTGTCTGGCACCATGGACAAGTTACACCTCCAAGATGCTACAAAAATGTAGTCGACCAAGTAGACTTCTAAAGTACTCACTCTTGGCTACTGTTTTTACAGAAAATAATTATATAATACTAATAAAGTGTGTATTACAAATTACTAGTCTATTCAATAAATATATCTAAACATTTGAAGTCCGCCTTAAAGAGCTTGCTACCGAATCATACTCTTATTAAAGATTTATCTATGCATAAACAATAAAATAAGTAAAATAAAATTTGAACTTTAGCATTTGTCAGTGATAAATACTAATCTTAATATTTAAAAGATATTTCATCTTAAAAGAAGTGTTTTATTCGATTTTTAAAGAACAAATATGTGTTATCAAGCATCCTTTTAATTTTTATGTAAGAACCTAGACGAAATGTCAAAAAGTACTCTTGAAGACGTTGAAAGAAGCAATGAAAAAGTCTTAAATAAAACATTAATAGAATATAAAAATAAAATTTTGTCCTTTATTTTTATGAGTTTTATTTATTTTTTTGTAAAAGACCAACTTCAGTATCATTCTTCCGATAGATCATACCCGAAGGATCTGGTGCTAGACGAGAGTATTTTTTTTTTTAGAAGGCAACGTTTTCACCTAAATATTTAAACAATTATTTTGATACTTTGAAAAGAGTGCAAAAAAAAAAAAAAAAAAAAAACACGTTATAGCAGCGTTCAGCACATACGGTAAAAGTTATAATTTTTCTTTTAGTAGGTGTTCATAACATTTATATGTGACCTATATGGGTTTTTGGAATCCTCGAATTTTCGCAAATACACCAGGGAGAAACCATTCGAATTGAGCAGGATGGGTGTTTGCGAAAGGGAATCAAGTACAATAAATTCGGAGGAAAAAATTAAAAGAGGAAGCAAAAATAGAGATTAATTAATCACATATCTTTTTAATATTTAAATGTATGAAATTGCGTCGGTTAACAATTTTCGAAGATTAAACCATTAAAAAAATGTCGAATAACAAACAAGTAAAAGCGAGACTGTGCTCAGCCTGTTTTTTTTTTTTGTTCAGCAATAGAATGATACTGCTACTGTCCTGTTCAAAATCTAGAATGATATATTCAGATCGCATTCTGAAATATGATCTGTACTTGTTCAAGATATTGCAAACGTATTTTGCAATGAAGAAAAACCCAAATGAACTTTATTTACACTTTTTGTGTTGGTGGTATGCAGCCTCTTATTTTACGAAAAGATATTAAACATAAGTGCTCGTAAGTAATGACTAATCCCTCAGTGGTTCTTATTGTTATCTGGAACATAAAATAAGCTGGTGGCTGAGTAACTACTTTTGGGATTAATATGCTAAAACAACATCCTTAATAGTTATTGTTAACTTGTTTTAATCACAAACGGCAATTCGAACATAAAATTTAAATTATTATAAAAATTTCCAGTAAATTTACTTCCTTTTCTTTAGGAGATTATGTTTTTAATGTGACATTATCGGTCAAAATTGTGTTATTTTGATGCAAAATCTGCTTATGTTGCGATCTACGTCCTTTAGAACTGAATGTACCAACTTTAAAATGGGCACTTGACGGGATTAAAATATTTTATAATACTAAGTTAATTTACACACCTAGTAACAAAAAGCATTGATTATTTCTTACTGTACCTTGAGAAATTTTGTTTTGGCAGGAAAATCATTAATGTATCTTGCATTTTACTGTTCTCGACTTTTATTTTCAGATATGTAGAATTTTGCACGAATACCCCTTTAAAAGAATCAATAATATTTTATAACGTGTTGTAGTATCTTAATCTACAAGTCTTCAAGCTATTATATCATTAAATAAATTACAACTAATATGTTTATTTATATTCCACTGCAGCATAAAGTGTGAATCGTCGTTTCCCCCTCAGAGGCTTGTCGAGTACTTTTATTTTATTTAAATTTTTCTGCAATATAATCCAGTTTCTAGGTATAAGTTTATTTACAATGGTTAATTCACAAATGATTTGTTAACACAATAAAACGATTACACTGTATAAAACAGTTGTTGATTTAAGACATTTTTGAACGTTTTGACGAATGCAAGATATTTTAATATGCCTTCATAGCTAACATACATGATTAAAAAATGAATATCTGTTAAGTATATGTTACTCTGTTTTTCAGTGGGACACAGACCATTCTTTTGGCCACCATTTTTACAAAGACCAATGCATAAAAGAAAAGGAGGGCAAGTTCGATTCTCAAACGACCAAACGTTAGAACTGGAGAAAAAGTTCGAATCACAGAAGTATTTATCTCCCCCCGAAAGAAAACGTCTAGCCAAAATTCTCCAGCTCACAGAACGACAGGTAAAAATCATTCATTATGTAAATGAATTAAAATATCAACTGTATATACTTAAGTCAGAAAACGTGATTGAATTAGACCAGTATTTCTAAAAACCCTTGTAGAAAGAAGCTGCCTTAAAATCTTAAAAGCTTTTTACAAATGTATAGCTTTTCTGAGTGACGTTCGTGTATTCATTTAGATCGTTTTAAAGCAATGTTGTAGAGAAAAAATGAACACATAAAATTTGCTCATTTAATTTATTCATCAAATTAGATTTCATACATGTTTTATTGTTTATTTAAAGATTATACAAGTATTCGTCTTATTTTACAGGTGAAGACATGGTTTCAAAACCGAAGGGCAAAATGGCGCAGATTGAAGCAGGTTGGTTTAGATGTTAATATCAAACAAATTCTTACTATTCCTATAGTTCTATTTTGAAAAGATGAAGGAAATTTTGTACATTTGTATTTCTTTTGCACGTCAAATATACGATTTAATTAAAGAGTAGAGTTCGTGTACTTTTAATTCACCTAGCCCCAAAAGACCAGTGTGAGATATCATCATCACTTTGCATCTGGCGTCCGTCCGTCGTTGTTCGTCTGTGAATTTTTAATATTTTACTTGGAAACCCTTGACCTATTAAAGACCAAACCTGGTTACACTGTCATGTTTACTAGGACTTTTGTCTGATAGTCAAACTTATGATGACAGTGACAGTAAAGGAAATAGCGATATACTTTTATAACTAAATCTGTGAATATTATTATTATAATTTTGGATTATAGTTTTGGAAATACTGAGACAGTACCTATAAATTTCTCTGCAGTTTACTTTCTTTTGCCACAGTGATTGTCCTTAACCTGTTAATTTCAAACAGATAATATGTTTTTCATCTGTTGGTAGCCCCTTATGGTGATATTGAGTTCATGCATTTTGTACCGTTTGGTGTACTTTTTGTTTTGAGAAGAAAGAAAGCAATTGTGGACGTTACGTTAATATACATGTTTTCATCAAATAAAGCGAAAGGCCAGCTGAGATTACTGTTGGTTAAATAGTTCAAAAGTGTGATTCTGTAAAGTTTCTTTAAATAGTTTTGCTCAGAAATAGTTTATAATAGATATACAATAGAGAGTAGTAGTATATGATATACTACAAATTACGCTAGAAATTATTAACAAAGATTACTAAACAAAATTAATGTTGCGAAATTGTTTTTTCTAGGAGTCTCCTACACACGAAAAAGGAGATGGTTCTCCAACAGATCTTCATGATGACGAAGATAAACAACATACTTCTGACGAAGAATTTGACGAAGATTCAGATATTGAAATAGACGTCGAAAAAGAAGAAAGTGCAAAATGATTTTCCTTAAAATCAAAATGGCAGCTTACGATCTGAATGGCGTCAAATGAAGTTGACAAACAGTATTTTTATAAATTGACTACGAATTTCGCCATCT
The DNA here is from genome assembly GCA_017311375.1 of Mytilus coruscus. Taxonomy (NCBI): domain Eukaryota; kingdom Metazoa; phylum Mollusca; class Bivalvia; order Mytilida; family Mytilidae; genus Mytilus; species Mytilus coruscus. Next base: position 116,909,105 of record CM029601.1, on the reverse strand, counting down.
AAGTGCTAATTATGGTACTTTTAAACTGTGATATGTTATTAATTTTTTTTATAACAATGTTCAATTGGTGCATATCTGTACATCGAAATATTTGATTAATGGCAATAAATCTTTCTCTGGACTGCTCTATATAGACATATTATGCAATATTGTTACTTTTGAATGTTGATAAAACACTTAAGATGCAATGCTTACTACCATGTTAAATGTTTGTCTTGAATGATTGCTGTAAATGTATGAGTTGTTTATTAAAGATATATTATATTAATATTAATTCCAAAGTGTTCACTGAATTAAAGACGAAGTTTTACACGGGAAAAACATAAAAAATAATAATGTGACAGAAAGCATCACAAAAACCCGAATACATGAAATTCAATATAAAGATTTAACAGTCGATTTAATGGCATCCAACACAAATTTGAGGAGTTAACTCAGGGGATTCGGAAGGTCAAGCAGTTCCTGTTCAATATATAATAACTGTCATTTTGTTCAATATATAATAACTGTCATGTTGTTCATTTTAAAATCCGATGATTGTTAATGAAAAAGGAAAAAGGATAGAAGGTGACAATATACAGGGCAAAGAAAACGTACCAGTGGTCAGCTGTGATACAGATATTAAAAAATCGAACAAGTCATGATTGGAACTGTGAAATTTTCGGAAATGATTACTCCAACTTTACCCTTGGTTACATAGCTTCACTTTTAATATCTATCAATAAGTTTTTGATAGGAAACAAATATACTTACATGCTTGCATTGAATTTACTTATAAATTCTACACAGTAAATTATGTATATAGTTCTTTCATTTGTTTAACAGACCATGAACTGTTATTGTGAATCATCATTTTTTTAATAATTTATTTACAATTTTGTAAAACATTATTTCGTCGTTACATTTGAAAAAGGTAATTTGATATTACCCTTTCCAATTATTTCGATGAATGAATTAATTAAAGAGGTTGCTATATTTTAAAATAAGCTTTAGAAACTTGAAACTGATTAGAAGCAAGAATTCTTATTATAGGATCTCAGGTCTAGGGATAATCAATCTGTTCGGATGATAATCACTATATAATGTTGGCAATTGAAATCAATAGCTAATTTAATCCTGAACGCAAATTTCGCCTTAATAAATCTTACATCTGCATTAAAATCGTCGGTAATGTAAAGGACCGTCCATTCGTACTGTCTGCAGAGTTATATCAAACTTGACCAAGTAATTTTTTTAGCGAAAGTAAATTGTCAAGAAAAGTTCGTTAAATGCACCATTTTGAAAAAGCCCAACTAATTTCTTGAAAAATGTAAACTGTGTGTAAAGTCTATAAAACAGCTTTGTGCTTTTCATAAAAACGGCTGCCATTTTGAAAAACATTATACCATAACTAACAACTACACATTAAAATAGTCGTAGAATAAAAGTATCCCACTTGACTTCGTTTTGGGACATAATAAAACTTAAATGATTACACAGATAAAAATTAAATGCATTGTTTACTTGGAAAAAAACCAACAAAATTAAAAAAATATTCACAACTTCTGAATCACTTAAATCTTCCGCATCCAATGACAAATGGTCAAGTAGCGGGAAGTAAATATAAGTTTGTTTGAATCGTGACTTAAAATATAAATAAATATCACGAAACCACTTCTCTTTTTTGAGTAGTTTCAGTTAAAAAAAACTTCAATGTGAAATTTACATTCTCTTAAAAATGTTACATATGAATAGGAAATAGTAAATGGGAGATTTCCTAAAACCTACAAAATTGTATGCAAAATATAAAGAAAGCCAACCAGTTGAAGGTATATTCAGGCAACATTGATAGGAAATTAGTCGGAATTGTTTGGAACCCCAAAAAAGGGCGAGACCCGGTCGTGCAATCATAAAACCTTCGAGCAAAGTTATCGTACTCAAACTCAGAAATCAACCAATCAAATTATTAGATTTGGTGTTTCGAGAACAAATTCTGCACTCTGAATACTTAGTTAAGTTTTATGACCATAGGCCCTGGTTTTTATGTAACATCCGTGAAAGGTATGAGTCCAGGTGTGTCGACAGGGTAAGCATCTCCTGGTTTTCATGAAACATCCGTAAAAGGAACGAGTCCAGGTGTGCTGACAGGGTAAGCATCTCCTGGTTTTCATGTAACATCCGTCAAAGTAATGAGTCCAGTTGTGTCGACAGGGTAAGCATCTCCTGATTTTCATGTAACATCCGTCAAAGGAATGAGTCCAGGTTTGTCGACAGGGTAAGCATCTCCTGGTTTTCATGTAACATCCGTCAAAGTAATGAGTCCAGTTGTGTCGACAGGGTAAGCATCTCCTGGTTTTCATGTAACATCCGTCAAAGGAATGAGTCCAGGTTTGTCGACAGGGTAAGCATCTCCTGGTTTTCATGTAACATCCGTCAAAGGAATGAGTCCATATGTGTCGACAGGGTAAGCATCTGCTGGTTGTCATGTAACATCCGTCAAAGGTATGAGTCCAGGTGTGTCGACAGGGTAAGCATCTCCTGGTTTTCATGAAACATCCGTAAAAGGAACGAGTCCAGGTGTGCTGACAGGGTAAGCATCTCCTGGTTTTCATGTAACATCCGTCAAAGTAATGAGTCCAGTTGTGTCGACAGGGTAAACATCTCCTGGTTTTCATGTAACATCCGTCAAAGTAATGAGTCCAGGTGTGCTGACAGGGTAAGCATCTACTGGTTTTCATGTAACATCCGTCAAAGGAATGAGTCCAGTTGTGTCGACAGGGTAACCATCTCCTGGTTTTCATGTAATATCCGTCAAAGTAATGAGTCCAGATGTGTCGACAGGGTAAGCATCTCCTGGTTTTCATGTAACATCCGTCAAAGGAATGAGTCCATATGTGTCGACGGGGTAAGCATATACTGGTTTTCATGTAACATCCGTCAAAGGTATGAGTCCAGGTGTGTCGACAGGGTAAGCATCTTCTGGTTTTCATGTAACATCCGTCAACGGAATGAGAGCACATGTGTCGACAGGGTAAACATCTGATTTTCATGTAACATCCGTCAACGGAATGAGACCAGGTGTGTCGACAGGGTAAGCACCTCCTGATTTTCTGTAACATCCGTCAAAGGAATGAGACCAGATGTGTAGATAGGGTTGGTTGGTGTGTGTTGATTGCTTAGCGTCCAGTGGCAAATTGTCGACAGGATTACCATCTCCTGGGTTTCATGTAAAATCCATTAAAGGAGTTGATCAGATGTGTCTACTGGGTAAGATTCTCCTGGTTTTCATGTTACGTTCGTATAAAAGGAATTGAACCAGGTGTGTCGAAATGGGAAGTCTCTCCTGGAATTTATGTACATAAAAGGAGTGCGCAATAACAGGAAGACAAATTTACATTAAAAATCCGTTCAGAAAAAAAAATATTTCGGACAACAAGACAAAGGTATAAAAAAATATATATTACAGTTTCAAAAAATAGTTGCAGATACATAGATTCTACCATTTTGCATCGATTGTGAAACAAGATTTCTGCCCTCGAGAAGGTTCAAAGTTCAAATTTTAAAGGCGAGGCTTGCCGAGCGTTTTGATTTTTAAAAAAAATACTGTCTAGTGTGGAAAAATATCGCTTTGCACGAGATTCGTTTTCTCTAATGATTTTTAGACAAGAAGATATGACTAAGATGTTATGAATTTTGTTAAAGAAGGTACCAAATTAGCGTCACCTTCTGAAACTAATTGAATGGAATGACACAAACTTAGCAGAGACCCTCGTTTCTATTACTGCAAACTTGGTGCAGAAGATAGAAAGCTTATATAAATCATTGGGTTCATCGTTAAAATCTTATTGATAATTTTTCAAACATTTTAAAAGCATCTTTATACAAAATTGTTCTACTGAAACGATATCTAGAATAATTACAAATCGGAAAGCTGACAAAGTATACAACAACGTTGACGTGGTTTGATGTCGGTATAGTCCTTTTGAGTCTTATAGATCTTAAAAATTCAAATATTAAAAACCAGATTAAAAAAAAGGTTGTTTCTTTTCAGTTTGTCTTTGATCTATATAGTATACGAACTTTGGCATTAGTTTCTGAAATTTTGCTCAAGAAAATTAAAAATTTGTTCATTGGTCTAATGTTAGAAATAAAAGGTCAAGCGGGTCAATAAAAGGCAATGGAGTGAATAGACTGATCCTGACAGCAAATAGTCAGTTGTTTTAGCAATATATATACATTACATTATATTAATATACATTATTATTTGAATATATCCGTCCTGGTAAAATGTCTACCATTTGTGTTTCAAGAAGGAAACTATAAGTGACACTGGCATGGATGTTGTCATAAAATGTATAACTCCCTCTTTATATTAAGACAACCTGTGAAATAAGAAATGTACTATAGAATCCCTACTGATGCTTTTTTTTAATTGAAGACCAACAATTAGGATGACAAACCATGACAGATCGTATATCAATAAGAAAATAATGGGATAGAAAATCATCTATCAAATATGAGCTTAGAATTTAAAACATCTTTTCGTTGTTGAAGAATTATAGAACTCGAACAGACTATATCATATATTGTAATACTCAAAATTGAGATAAAAAATTCAAATACGTTCATACCTACAGCATCTAAACGGAAGATAAGATCCTAATGAACACGCATCAGCAACGGCTAATCTAAAATCTGCTACAATTAAGATTTCCATTTTGCACTTGCTCCTAAATTTCTAAAGAACTGGAAAACATTATTTTATATTTGCTGTCAAAATTGGTTTCAAAACGCACGTTTTGGTACTTCTGACTTGAGTCTCTACAATCGTTTTAGGCTCCTTGTAGAATATTGTTAAAAAGCTCGTGATAATGGTGGTATTAATTGTTTTGGGGTTTGGGTGGTTTTTTGGAAGTCTTGGATCGATGCTCCTTGGAGGATCCGCTTTTCTATGTTGACAGTTGTGATTTCTCTGTTCTGTTTGGTACACTATCATATAATCCTAATAAAGATATTTTCTCATATTTAATGAGATGTTCTTTCGATAGGTCTTGGTAAGTCTTTGTCTTTTAGACGCGCGGGGAAGGGTGTGATTTGAACGATTGGGTTTTGTATGTTGATGTTTGTTCTTGTTTTGGAGGAGTAAACAAATCAGATCTGTTCCTAATGTCTTTTTGTTGTTGGGATGTACAATTACCCTGCCACGTCCACTTGTATTTTTGTCCATCTGATGAGTTAAGCCTTTTTCAACTGAATTTTATAGTTCGTTCTTATGTTGTACTGTTATATCACTGTCCCAGGTTAGGGGGAGGGTTGGGATCCCGCTAACATGTTTAACCCCGCCACATTTTGTATGTATGTGCCTGTCCCAAGTCAGGAGCCTGTAATTCAGTGGTTGTCGTTTGTTTTTTGTGTTACATATTTGTTTTTCGTTCATTTTTTGTACATAAATAAGGCCGTTAGTTTTCTCGTTTGAATTGTTTTACATTGTCATTTCGGGGCCTTTCATAGCTGACTATGCGGTATGGGCTTTGCTCATTGTTGAAGACCGTACAGTGACCTATAGTTGTTAATTTCTGTGTCATTTTGGTCTCTTGTGGACAGTTGTCTCATTGGCAATCATACCACATCTTCTTTTTTATAAAGACTAGTATTCCGATAGGAACTGACTTTAGTCCTCTTGTTTCGGGCTAATTACTTTGTTGTTTTTGATTGCGAGTTTTGACAAAGCTTTAAAGGACTCATCATACTATACTTAATGGAAAATTTTTGAAAACCTTAAAAAGCCATAGAGAAAAAAATGAGCAAGATAAGATCGACAAAATAGGTGATGTGAATGAATTTGTCAATCGACATCTTTGAAGAGTCATCGCCACTAGATGACGATTTTTACCTCATTTAAAGGATTTTTGCAATTAACTTGAAAACAGTATAAATAATCAAGAAGACAAGATCTATTAGAAAATGAAGTGATGGAAATCGTCAATTGACTTCTTATTGGGACAATTGTCATTAAATGCCTTATTAGTAACCCTTTTTTAGTATTCTCAAAGTGGATCTGTATCAAACCTGGTCACAATCTTACTTTGTGCAACATGGCTGCTACTGTTGCTAGTGCTTTTAATTTTACGTATTATCGCAGTCATATGTTATCGCGGTACAGAAAATCATGTTTGAGAACAGACTCAAATGTCCCGTAGCCTATTTGTTTTCTCCTTGTTTGTATCACACTACTACGCTTATAACAAGATCTCCCAACACAGCTTATTCGTATAATCGAAATTATGAATAAACCGAAGTTGATAATGTGGAACTATTGGTAAAAGAAAAAGAAAATACTACTGTCTTAATCATGAAAACGCACACAAGCGATTGCTGAGTTACAATGCTTAAAAAAATTATCAAAGATAAGGTTATGGCGGGGTTTCTCATGTTTGTCAGGGTTTATGTTTTCGTTTACTAAGATTATTTGGCATTTTAATATAACGGTAGAATCCATCCTAAATTATCATATACTTGTCTAACAACCTGTCCGGGAGGTAGGTGCTTTTATAAGGCAATAATTTATTTTTGAAAGTGTTACATGTTCATGCCATGCCAATATCAATTACATCACAGATCGCTTTGCTGACTACCGTAATGGTGAGATGACAAATCATTCAATCAACAATCCTCTTTTATCGTTATTTGATTCATTGTTAAACTAAGTAATGTAATATTTCCCGCTGAACGTAAATAATCTTATAAAAATCAGAAATAAATGTTCGCCATATATATGTAAATATCAGGAGATTTACGATTGCCAATGAGACAATTATCCATAAACATTGAAGGACAAAGATTTGAACAATAACAACGGCCTTCAATGATGAGTAAAACCCCATATCATACACTAGTAGTAAGCTTTAAAAGGCCTCAGTATAACATAATCATGCATAAAAGAGAAAAATCATCGGCTTGATTTATACTATTATAATGAACGACAAACACAGTTGTATTTTCGTTTGTTTTGTTTGTTAATTAATAACACCAAATATTTCAAGTTTTGTTTCGTTTAATTTTGAATAGCTGAAAATTAATGACACTCTTTTACCGAGAAATATTACAAACATCAATGTATCTATGAAATGAAGTATGCTGATTAAATAACGGAATTACTTGTAGATATCGGGTCAATTTCACTTGTTTATCTCATTGTATATAGATCTTGTACCAATATTGGGGTTTTTATTACCTCTGTGTAAATATCGGCGTTGTCGGACGTGCGTCCTTCTGATAGCCCTCTGGCGTCGCAAACATCATTAAATCGTCATTATAGGATTGTCTCGTTATCTTAACTTCAATTAATTTTCCGGAGATCTGGACAGCCTATTCCGCTAAGAGATTCCTTTACACACGTGGCTGTGATGTTTGTCTTGGCTATCTGTGTGTGGACATCTGAAGGTATCAATTACACATCATTAAGACAACAAAGATAACACAATTACCGATACAGATTACCATACATGTCCAGTGGAATGCTTCAATATTGGTCAACTAGGCTAGGTCAGTATGACCATGGAAGTATAATACTTTGATGGTATGACCATGGAGGTAATGTCAATATAATACTTCCATGGTATGACTTATGGGACGTACGTGGATTTTTGCTTAATCGTTCCCGAAGAAATTTTAAATGGAAAGGGATTGCTTGATTGCTGTTTGTTTTATGTCCAGTGGCAAATATTTCATGCATGTTCAAAACGAAATTGGAACGGGAAGAAAAAAATATTCAAGAAAGTTCAGTGCCAAAAGTTTGGAAATTCAAAAATAAATATATAGGATCTTATAAGCAAAAACCGTTTTAGGGAAACTGAGAATTTCTGAAATTGTTTGTAATAAATCATGGCTAGTGCCAATGCACTGATTACATCGCGCGGAACTTGTGAACTTGCAGTTTACACACATTGTAAACTGAAAGGCATCCAAAACACATGTAAATGCAAGGGGAACTCTTCGGCTAAGAACTGGTGTTTTTACAATACATATTTCCTTTAAGCCTTGAATGGTTATCTAGATTTTCAATAAACGTGATAAACCCTTTTCCACACATGCTTGCATTTTTGTGTGGAAAAAAGTCCCCTTTTAGGAAGGAGATGATTTATTAAATTGGTTTGGTTAATTGTTTGTCTGTACTGACATGTCTACTGAACATTAGAATAAAAATCAACAAAAGAATAAATATGAGAAATGAGAGAGAAAATCGGTAATTTGATGCATATTTTCAAATTACAGCTTCACTGATATAATGCTGGGACATCAAACCCAGTTCATAAAATCATCCCAATTATGCTCTCAAACAAAGATCTCATCGTTTTGGCTGTTGTGGCCTTTTTGATGTTAATCCTCTCAAATCTTTTACAATTTTTCTTTTCAATCTTTTGCGTCCTAGCGTATTAAAGAAACACGTGTTGTAGACCAGAAATCAGTCACGTGCTCAGTATTTTATGACTTTTGAAGAATGAAGAAGATGAGAAACTTTTAAAATCTAATGGTTACTGTGAATGTTTCTTGCATCTACTTGTAAAACCATGCAGGAGTATTGTCTAGACTACTATTTCTATGTCTAGATTATTCGACCATGCTATAACATAAACATGATTTTGTAGTACGCGTCAACGTGATTGGGATCGTTATTGCTTTCATCACTATAAAAGTAATACTATGATATTGCAGCAAACAAATGAATTGCATTAACAGTTGTTTTTTTCACATTGTTGATTTTTTTCGGTTACGTTTCCAAACTGCCAGAACGTTTTATATTGTGGCAAGTATAAGACAATGGGCATGCGTCAGTGAACTAACCAACACTAAAGACCAACTAGTGCAAAATGAGCAACGCTTAAATGCTGTCTGTGTATATGTTGTTGTAAAACCTCAGCTCAGGGTACAATATTATTTCCGTGCATATGACACATGCTTATATATAGATTAATCTTACGCTGAAGACCCAAGCCAGGAAATAAAAAAAAAATAAAAAAAATATTTGCAAGATCTAGAGCTCAAAGGTCAACTATATATATATGCCTGAGGGAGGAGTTGATACAATTATGCTAGAAATTAATAGAAAAAAAAAATTATCATCTAAATGCTGTACCGAAGGTATTGTGCAATGGTGTCCTCGGGAGTTGATCATTAGCAGTATCGACCCTGTGATAGCAGAAGAACCTGTCCGTTATATCATGGTAATGATTTGCGTGCAAACAACATGCACTTGAAGTTTAACATAACATTTTTTTTTAACATGGGGAACATATATACGCATGAATGTACTAAAATAAAGTCGCGGCTCCCTATAGTAGACCTTAGACGACTAAGACTATTTGTTCTTCTTCAAATTTCATTACATGTTTAAAAAATAATTGAAGATATTGAAAGTTTCAAACACCAATCTTCTGTGTTTTTTGCTTAATGGGAAAACAACGCACTATGTATGCACTGTATAGAATCAATTTACTAGCCGTACTTATTTACTGTAATCTCTACCTTTTTACGGTCGTTCTGGTCTGAATATGTCTTTACTTTATATGTTACAAACACCGTTAACAATATCAACGGTAGCAAATTCATAACGGTTAGTTAAAATCATAAATGGGCGATTGCATATGGAATGATTTAACAACAAAAGGTATATTCGTTGTAAAATTAAGCATAATGTACACTTCTAATCTATCGTAGCAGTAATCACACTACCCACAAAACGTAGGTTGTCTATAAAGCTTTTTCAATTACTACGGATATAAACCATACCCAACTATCAAAATTGTCATTTAAAACTGAAATCCTGCCAATATAAGGAATAAGTACAATCATCCTACCATTATACGGACAGATTTATAATGGAAAGATTTTTCATTAAAGTAATTGAATGGCAGCCGTTTTTATCATTGATTTGAGATAATTACTCAATTGATGACTAATCCAAGCACTCAACAGATTAAGAAATACATTTTAATCTGTCATTTCGCTAGAAATTCAAACTCATTGATCAATCCACGTTTGTTAGAATATTGTTTTCAGTCATTTATTTGACGTTTCATATGATAACCCAGGAAAGCCGAGATAACGCTCCCGTCAATGTGGGTATTTGACGGCCTCAGGTTTAATTCACGTCTTATTCTTAAAGAAGATTAGGGTAATTGCAAAATTTAATCCCGTCAAATAACTGAGAATATACATTATATCAATTGAGTTATTTCTGATAAATTATAGGACGAAGAAAAGAGAGAGTAAATAGTGTTGGTCCAAGAAGAAACATTATAGATTCTTAATGTGAAGTAATGAGACTGTTGGCTCCAGATAGATCCTATACAAACATGGCTGACAATACGATCCATGATAGTTGTTAGGGAACAACAAGACTTATTACCTTTATAAGAAACGCTATGTATTTCACACAGATAAAATACTAATCCATTATACAAATGTTAGTACTGACTTCACTCTTTCTGATTAATACCGGATAATTACGGGTCCGCATCCCGCCCGGGAATTAGAATTGTTTAGCTACTGCGCAATGTGACATCTGTCAGAAATTTTTATTGAATTCAAACTTTCAAAACAGGGAAAATAAATGTGTTAGCAAAGTCATTTTCTGTAATGGACTATTGTGTACATGGTAGAACTATCTGTCATTATACAATATAATATCATGTATTATTTAATAAATTAAATATGATATGATACATGATACAATAATTTGACAGATCAAAATTTTAGGGAAAACTTTAGAAAGATAATTTATTTAAGGTCACATATTCATAAATTGGAAAACCTTATGTACCACCTCTTTGTCACATATGCGAATTCTTGGTCAAGAATATTCAACAATTATACCAGGCTACATTTTTTATGATTAAGTACACACTTAATTTTAGAAATCATTTTAAATCAAGAATACGTCTCCCTCATGCAAAGCTCTGATTCCTTGCCTGGTTTTTGCAATACTTTTAGTCCTCCTTGGTATATAAGCTCTTCATTTTTTTAAATAAGTTTTGGATTTTAAAATATTTTAGCCTCGAGCATCACTGAAGAGACATTTTTTGTCGAAATACGCATCTGGTGCAGAAAAGTTGGTACTTTTAATGTTATTAAAACTTTTGCTATATTCAAAAACCGGTTTTATGTTGAAGTTTTATTTATCAAAACATCAATAATGATAAATAAATGAATAAATAGCGATGGAGGTGTTACTGACATAAGTTTATTTCTTGCCTTAGATGTGTCTGTGCTGTGACCAACTCTCTTAACTCAGTTTAACTTTCATTATGTTAGAATATTTACTTTCTCGGTTTCAGAGTTTAGAAATTTCAACGAAATGATATTTATAATGATAGAAAATAGAATAAAACAAAATAAACTTAAAACGATTGAAGTAAACATTAGTAATGGTCGACGATTTTAGAACTATTTTTCAGAAGACAGTATGCTTTTCTGGCATTTTAATTTATTTTTAATATAAACTGAGGAATTGCTGCAACAGTTTTACGTATCACTGGAACTAACCTATTTTCTAAATTTGAAAATGTTTTTTCTCTGTTATTTTGTTCTTGATTTTCATTACCTTTTCTAAAAAAAAATATATATAATGCTTAATTTGATGAATAGCGTATTGCAATAAATACAGCTTTTTTGCTCTTCATGTCATATAATAACATGTTTTTTTAAAAACATATTTTATAACGATTATTATGGTTGGATATTAACAAAAAAAGTGTCGAAAGACGCAGAATTGCCTAAAGTATATTTTTCAATTTTGTCGTAATTTTTGTCCTCAAAGTTGTTTTTGTTTCTCCTGATATGAATATATATCAACATTTTTAAAATTTAATTTCGTTGAAATTTGTAGCAAATTTCCGGACATACAATAATACTAGTTTTTATATCATCAGAAAATGAGAACGCTTCACAATTAAATATAGTGGTACCATTTTGTTGGTTCTTTATAAGCTACTGTGCATATGTAAACCATTTTGTAGATCTTCTATTTCTTTCTTCTATTTTTGTACAATTCTTCGAGTTCTTGAATACAAAAAGGAATATTGTATATCAATTTTTGATACGAAATTCTTATTCGCACTTGACTAAACTAAAAGCAAAGAAACAGGGTTTTTTGTGTCCTTCATCTCAAAGACTAATTGGTTTTCCATGGAGAACAGTTGGTCCTAGTATCCAAGCTGAAGAAATATAAATATATTATACTATTGTTTCAGAAAAGGGAGAAGGTTTGGTACCATTAAAACGTTTAATCCCGCTGCAAATGTTTGCACCTGTCCTAAGTCAGGAATCTGATGTACAGTAGTTGTCGTTTGTTTATGTAATTTATACGTGTTTCTCGTTTCTCGTTTTTATATAGACTAGACCGTTGGTTTTACCGTTTGAATGGTTTTACACTAGTACTTTTGGGGCCCTTTATAGCTTGTTGTTCGGTGTGAGCCAAGGCTCCGTGTTGAAGGCCGTACATTGACCTATAATGGTTTACTTTTATAAATTGTTATTTGGATGGAGAGTTGTCTCATTGGCACTCACACCACATCTTCCTATATCTATATATGAAAGGAGGTATTTCGAGCAAGACAACACGTATTGATAATGACTAAATAATGATATAAGTACTATTTTATGATATAAGTACTATTTTATGATATAAGTACTATTTTATGTGTCTTAAATAAACTATATACGCATACTTTGAGAAGAATTAAAATATTGGATAACTTTCAATTTTGAACAAGCACCTGAAGATTAAAACGAGATAAACGCCATGAAATAATTGAACTACTATATATCATTAGATATTTAGTAAATGTGTTAATATTGAACTTTCAGTTTACATTTAAGTAAATAACTATTTTGCAGACATTTATTACATGCAAGATATTACAGTTATGTTATTTTTCCTTGTCAAGTAATTTGTAATCGTGTTCAAATTGAATACCAACAAATAATAATCAATAATAATAATAACAATAATGATTTAGTAATGCTAAAAAAATTATTTGTGTCTTATGCAAGTCAAGAACATTGCCAATTGTCTTAAGTTATTTCTTAATGTTTTTTTTTTTCATTTACGGAATTCCGGGGTAAATTTTTCATAACCTTTATATTCTAAAATAAACATGTAGCATAAGACAAAAAGAAAACTATAATAGTATTAGACTAAAGATTTAGCAATCAAATCCTTTAAAACAAAGGTTTGAAATCTTATTTCCAGGAACATTTGAACAGTTCGTGCTCAACAAGTGACACCCGTTCTGTCATTATCAGTAGTAAGACATCATACAATATCAGATAGGTTTAAGGTTTTTTCCGTACGGCATTGCAAGATTTATAAACCCTCGGTTCATGCAAATACTGCAATATTAACGAGTGAAATTTTGAAAGTATCGCATATTTCTTTCAATAGAAAAGAATAGCAATAACCGTTCTCTTATGAACAGCATAGACATGAAAAGGAAAAAATATCGAACGCTGCATATTAAATGTGCCTGTTCTTATTGTAAACTTTTTGTACACTGCAAAGTGAAAGCTCTTTTAGTTAAGATTGTCGTTTGATTGGGGAAAGCAAGTTAAATTTTCATGCGACTGATGCCACTATAGTAGTGACAGGAACATATACTGGTACCATTTTTGTCCTTAAATTAAGATGGGATGCCTTCTACTTGGGAAAAAATTTCCACATAATTTCCGTTCGTACCATTCTATACATTTCGAGATAAAAATAAGAATTTCGTTATTTTGTTGAAGATATCCCCATTTTTCTAATGAATTTATTTTAAAACCTATCAAGGTTGTAATATTGATTTTATCAACATTAACAACCCAAGAGTTGACTTGGTCACATGGACTTCTCCAAGTAAAACCATGCTAAAAAGAGCGTCTGTTGACATACTATATATCGTGCAGGGAATGTGCAGCTTTTTTGTACTTCAAAGAACCCTTGCAACAACTGTGTAAGTGGGGTCTGCAGTCGATCTTTTGCAAGGCAAATTACCAGTCCCTATTTATATTGATCTCTCTTTCTATTTGCAATATTGTATAATTTCAAATAAATAGTCTACATGGAAACAAACACTGTTTTAGATATATTTTTAATATAAAAATGTATGTAAATAAAACAGAATAGAAAATAAACTCAGTACGTTTTGTAAGGACGGATAATGAATTAAAATACTAGTATTCATATAAAATAAATTGAATATTAAAGAACACAGAAATCTGTCCGTGGGAATTAGTTTCTATATTGTCCAATTAACAAAGCGAAGATGTTTCCGCAGCCCACAGCTCCTGAAGCTTATTCTCCATTTCCCGATACAAGGATATTGCTCGATGAATATTTTTGCATGTGAATGGAAGAAGGTTGTTTTCCGACAGATTAGTTGGGAGAGTAAAATGTGGATTACACAGAGAACGCTCGACTGGAACACGGTACAATAGCTGTCTTAGATAGCACAATATATTAGATGAATCACTGTAAACATCCGGTACCAGTGACTGTGAACGTCTGTGACAGTTGACAATTGTCAAATTCAAAGAAATTGATGAAACAGCTTCAAATGAGGATAATAAGAAGTCATTCTGTAAAAAAAGAAGAAAATGTAAATCGTTATTCAATTCTAAAAAGTCTTAATTAAATTACAACTGAAAGATAGGCAACATACTGGTAAAACGTTAACAAGTAGATTGACTGTAATAAAGAATTTCTTTTCTCATTCAGCTAACCCCAAAGGTTAAATAGGTTTATCACATAGACTCCCCCATCTGCCAGAAAATGTTTGCTAAAATGGGGCGTTTGCTTGGCTGTACAGACGTCCGGTCGGAATTTTGACAATAAATTCGAAACCTCTCCTGCCGCGCTCTCTGCACGTTTTATAGAACTCTTGCAACAACTATTTGAAGGGTCAGTAGGTGGGCTGTTTCAAAGCAAAATTTCTTCTACCTTTTCAGCACACCCTCATTTCTAGTGTCTGTAGAAATTATAGCCCTTCATCCCGGTCGACATACTTTACAAAACCTATCTATTAGCAGTAATTGTTAAATTGTTCTCGCCCTGAATATGCATGAAATATTTGTAACTTGACGGTAAGCAAATAACAATCAATCAATTAATTTAACTCAGTTACCATGACTCTGCATTATTTTGTCTCGTTTTAAATACTGTGACAACAGCTAAATTAGGGACTTACCATATTAGTAGCAGACTGTATCTTTGGGATATCATCTGACTGTTGGTAACACTGCTCTATTTGACCTGTCATACTATTTGTCTGCAACAGAGTAGAAAAATCATAAACCTAGACAGCTTGGAAGTAAACCTTCAGACATTTTATTTAAAAACAACCCATTGAAAATTTGGAAGTAATTTGTTTTCTAAACTCACGTCTGGAACTTTAAATATCCGCGCGAATTAGGATGTGAATCATATGAGTACAAAATGCTAAGTTACAGATAAGTTTTTTTAAATGTCTAGATTTATTTCTTTGTATTTCTGATTTATCTTTCTTTGTCTGTTCCAAACGTATTTATGAAGCTATCTTATGCCGTACAACAATAGATGTTTACATCGTGTCCGAAGATTTTACAAGTATAGAACTATTGTGCGTTCTTCTATGTACTTTTGTTATTCAACTGATCAATATTAAGCAGGGTGAGTAACGCTCAATACAAGTTAAACATCAGTGGCGGATCCAGAAATTTTCAAATGGGGAACACTGACTGCCATAATAGGTCATGCTTCAGTGATTCCCTAAATAATCAACCAAATTTTTCCTACAAAAGAGGACGCCCTGGCCCATTGCCCCCCTAAATCCGACTCTCAACATGAGCACAAGGTTCCTATATTTCTCCATAGTCATGCATGGATCTCATAGTGATTGTCTTTAGTTACATGTACATCTGAATATGTTTATGCTTTATAGGACATTACGTTGATTGCAGATCTGTGAAAGTCTGTTTTAATTTTTGTTTTTCAACTTTTTTAGACGTGGGAGATTTAGTCAATCATTTTTGTTCTCTATATTCTCTTTTTCAATAGGGAAAAGATATAAACTGTATTGTAATACAAATTCTATTTTGAATTTTGTCACATAAAATCGCCAGTTGTCAAATGATTGTTAGCTACATCATACTCACCAGAGACAGTAAGGTTTGACTTAAATTGCACCTTGTTCTATGCAGTTGTCTTTGAAGACGATTCAGAAACGTATGAGGCAGATAGTGCGGTCGGCTGTGTATGATTCGAGATGAGCATGTATCTAAAGAGTACTGTACTTGTTGACGAGTAATATATTTCATCTGCAAATCTGTATTACAGAAGTCCTGCCGAGGTAACACTAACCCAATCACAAAGCCTTTAAAAATATAAGAAATTTTCCATTAGGATGAATCTAAATGGTCGTTTCTATTTAAAATAAAAGATTAGATAAAAATAGACAAATGCTAATTAACTACATCTAAAACTTGTCGTGAGCACTCAATTCAGTCTAATATTTGTTATTAATTAGCACTAAGCAGGAGCTGCTGCTATTGGACTGTCAGGTACTTGAGGGTAATATCCGGTAGCCATTGCTTCGACACTGGATACATTTTGCCTCTAAAATACCAGTTTATAAATTGATGTAGTACTGACTTGAAGTGGTAACATTGCCAGGCATAATTAACTTGGATACATAGGATTGGTTTATTTAAACCCTCTCGGTTTTTGATGTTCTCAATCTTTTTTTTTTATTATTTTTTTATCATTTTTGCTCCCTTTACTTTTGGTACTGAGCGGACTTGAAGAAATTTCTAGAAACACCGAACGCACTGAAGGCGGCGTCATACACGCCTAGCAGCCAATACTTTTGCACGATACATTGTTCATTTTGCCTGAATGAAAAATAATCGAAAATTTTCATTTTAAAAATTATGTGGTTGTGTTGATACTAAAGTTATAGTTCTATCAGACAAAGTCGACCTTAAACACTTTTTGTTCGACATGCCTTGAACGTACCCTTTACACTTTGAAGAACCCCTGTAACAACTCTCTATTCGGTCCGTTGGTGAAAGCTAACATTCTGCCTCTTATCAACAGATCCTTACTATCAAGTGGCAGTCCAAATTTGATCGCGGTCGATTCTACATTGCAACATACCTATATGTTTATTGTAAATTTGTTCTGGTCATGAACATGTATGAAATATTTGTTATTGGACGTAAAGCAAACATCAACCAATCAATCAATCGATCAAAATATTCTCATTCTTGTAGAATATTGTGTTATGAAGGAATACAGCATGTCGGTCGATCTTCCCATAAAAGAAGCATAAACGCAAATAAAAAATCCTATAGTGTAGTTCTAATGTAGTAAGTTTAATTTATGAATACAAATTGGGGAAGGATTATTTTAGAGTTTCGAGGTACGAACTACATTTTCTTTTGATTGAATTAAAAGAATAAAACTTTTGTCGTATAATTCGTGATTTATGCTCGTTTAGGGTACATGTACATTTTGTTTACTTGAACTATTGATCAAATGCATGAAAAATATAATTTTTGCCACTTATTCAAAATAATCATGCAAAATACCTTACGGTTAATAAACCAATACACATTTTGACTCGATTCGACCAAGACAGGGATTTAATAATACAATAAAGCATCTTAATTGCAACAACATAAGTCATCTTCAAAAAGACAAAATTCAAAATATGTTCATATATGTATAACACTTGTAATTATATCTTTATTAGAAACGCTGAAACACAAATATTTTAAACAAAAAATCAACAAGGATAACTGGCTTATAGAAGCCATGGATGTCTAAATACGTAGGAGCATTAGTAGTTATATGATCGAAAGGGACCTTAAATTAGCCAAATTAATCAAAGGTCAACTTTGCCTGAGGAAGTTGGAACCTTAGTTTCTTCATAATTTATTAATTTATTAAAGAGGAATTTAGGAAAAATATGTAAAATAGCATTCAAGCACCGTCTACTAACCCGAAACCAACTGTAACTGCAATATGCATATAAAATGACATTTTAAAATAATTTAAATTAAAGTGACGACTGTCCAGTACTCATTAAATGATATAAGGGATACATACATTTTCACACTGAAGAAAAATGCAATTTGAGTTTGATAATTTGTTAGCAAAAATTAGTGCATACTTAAAGTTAACAGCTGGAATATTTTATCCATCTTCTTTTAAATGATTCAACCCACTATTTTTTCAACTACTAAACTTACATTTTTAGCATCTCTTTTATATTTTTGGTATGATAAAAACCAAAAACTATAAAAATAATGGAATATACTGACCACATTGGTAATTTAACCATAGCATTTTGTCTTTAGACATCGTCCAAAAAAAATTTCCAAACCGAGGGAGTTTGATGATAAAATTTTCAGAAAGAATCAAAACTAAAATGAATATTTGGTACCTATTGATGACACATTCCCCAAAAACAAAACTTAAGCGTATTTTTTCTTTTATCCCTTGTCTGTATTGCTTTGCCCATTTCCATCTTCAAATTAAATGCAGTTGCATTCTAATGCAATAAACAGAAAAATAACAATCTACTTACATGTACAGTGGACATTTTATAATTACACATAACGTAATTTAAAAAGACCAGGTCATGCAGGGACTTAAGCACCGTATTCTACACTGATAGGTTTAATAAGAACAAAAGATTTAAATCCAATTATATTACTTATGAATAAGATATACCAATTATTTATCTTCTTTCAATATCGTTTAATGAGATACCTTTAGTATTAACAAATCAATTACAGAAATAAGGAAGTTAAGTTGTCACCTGACTGATACCAAAGAATTAAAAACAAAGAGAAACAAGATAGAACACAACTGCAACAACGGAAATTAATGGTAATACATATACCTATATTTTGATTATATTTCAATACACCCCCGTATTTTACCTTAATTTATATAAAATACGTCTTGTGTGATTAATTTAATTTTTGAAAATGTGATGAGGTCGACAGAATTATTCGTGGATAAAATCATATTCACAATTGTCACATACGTAGTTGAATCACACAGGTTTTATTATTTTCAAATGTTCTGCGGATAACGGTTTACAAAAAATGAATGACCTATATATGCGTTAGAGCACTGATCAGCAAAAATAGTAAACTGTTTGTTTTAGCACGTTCGCGTCTGTTTATTTTTTTTTACACATTTATTGATGTTCTTTAAAGAGGTATGACCAATATCCCCAGTATTTGTTTTACTTACGTTGTCAAAATTTGAAAATTGATGAAAAATACTGGAATTCAAATATTCATGAGTATTGATACAGTTTTGCAAATTTCAATGTTTTTGAAAGACTTTGCATCGACAGACATCCTTAACCAAAATAAATTAATCTGCTTGTTAAGCAACACATAACTTCACTTCTGGCAGAACATTTAATTGGGTTAAGAAGTTCTTTGCGTAAAATATCCAGATAAATACTAACCAGTTGCTCAAATGTCAAGATTACCATTTTGAGTCAACTTTAGGCATTTATTATTTATTCAGATCGTCACATATGGTTAGAACCTTAAAGTTAATAATAATAAAAAAAAAAAAAAAACGTGTTATTTAAAAAAGGCCCCGGTGAGAAAAAATATCAATAGAAATTGACCCTGCTTTTAACTTGTTATTCAAAGTACTTAGACCATGTTATGGGATACTGTATTAACTTACCCTGACACGTTAATCTGACTACGAGCTGACTTATCTTTTTGTCTTACTCCTAAAGGTCACTAGTTTACAGGAAAAAAACATTTAATGCCAATTTTCAAGACCTGCCCGGCATCAAACTAATAATCTCTCGCACTCAAATTGAGCACGCTACAGTGATATCACAGAGGCAGTTATGTACATGCATGTGAGAATCTTGAAAATGCTTTAGTAGAACATCTTGGTGGATCGACTTTTTATATATGTTCATGCATGTTTAATTTAGGTATCCAAAATAAAAAGGAAGACATTCTCTTCTTTCATACTCATACAAAAAAAAAAAAAAAAACGAAAAAAGTTTGAACGTTTGGTACTCATCAAAATTTGAAGTTGACCGTTTCTATTTTAATCTGCTTTAATCCTTTTTGAATAAGAATCTAATTCAGATTACTTGTTTCGTCATTTTCTGGTCTATAGATATGGGAAGATGTGGTGTGAGTGCCAATGAGACAACTCTCCATCCAAATAACAATTTATAAAAGTAAACCATTATAGGTCAATGTACGGCCTTCAACACGGAGCCTTGGCTCACACCGAACAACAAGCTATAAAGGGCCCCAAAATTACTAGTGTAAAACCATTCAAACGGGAAAACCAACGGTCTAGTCTATATAAAAAACGAGAAATGAGAAACACGAATAAATTACATAAACAAACGACAACTACTGTACATCAGATTCCTAGGACAGGTGCAAACATTTGCAGCGGGATTAAACGTTTTAATGGTACCAAACCTTCTCCCTTTTTCTGAAACAATAGTATAACATCACAACATAGAAAAACACACGATAAAATATCAATTGGAAGGCTTAACTCAATCAAAAAACGTAAATTAACACACTATGAACGAATAAATTAGATCTGTGATACCTGAATGTAAATACATAGTTAATAAAATATTAGGGACAAACATTCAAGGCCAAAAAACAAACAAACAAGTCCAAACAAAGCCATGGCAAGACACCACCGCGAAATATTTAACCCTTAGAAAATAATCACTTTTGAAAAAAACGGTTTTCATAATATATACAGGTAAATGAAAAATAACTTTGTCGTTTTAGGTATACTACTTCTGTCTATATAAAATCTTCCAATAATTAGGAATACCAAGAAAGGTCTGTCATATAAATACCTAATTTAACACTAGATACATAAGGGGTGAATATCAACAATAAAACTATACAATTAGAGCTAGCTAAAACTTCCCTGTACAGATTTAAGGAGAATAATCTTGATGTTCATACAAATGTAGTATGAAGAAGTGAAAATTAGTAGATATTCCAAATAATCAAAACTGGCATATAGACAAGATCCATATTAATATAAAATAACAAAAAAGTATCACAAATAGTATCAACAGGTCGACTTAAAAAGAAAGTACGATTTGAGAGTACTCGCAGTTACTGACAGCTAGTTAAAAGCCAAAAACAATTAATAATAAAAAAATCATGTATCAGAGACTAAAATCAACTAAAACACATCCCAGGGATTTAGTATTTTAACGTCATGAACAGTCAGAGAAGACATGACTTGTGCAATGCCAAAAATAAATGTATCGACAGGTAGTAGGATACTGAGGAGCTACTTCTTTAGAGATAAAAATTAACGTGTGTGTGTGTCTAAACATCCCGCCTCAAAAGAAGATACAATTTAGTTATGTTTTAATTTGCTAATGACAAAATCGATATTAGTGCAAATGTAAACTATATTCAGAGATCTAATTACAATATTGGTACGATAACCCTTACTTATAAGTTTGTTTAAAGGTTCGATGAGTTTACACGGATCACATAGTGATTTCCTCGCTTTAAGTACAATATTACCGTAAAATTTAGGATTTGAAATACCATTTTTAATAAGTTTTCTACAGGTATAGCCAAATTTACTAATCAAATCTTTGTATCTATGGTTCACATCCCAGTTTTAGCTTTCTTTTCCAGTTGATGGGCTGGAATATGCAATATTTGTGCCTTAAGCAAAGCATTCTCGAAGCAAATATTTTTTGGCAAAGCCATGATCATCAGTGACTGCATGCCCTGCAGGACTATCATATTTGTTTCAAATTTACTCAGGATATGTGGGTTTGAGATCATTAAGGCTCAAATAAAAACATTGTATGATAAAAGATCTTAGCTACAAAATGTAGGTATAAGAAATAAGACGGATAGGCCTTTTGTTATAAGTAAGGCATGTATTTCACTGTGCAGATCTTTGATCGAAGATATTGTTAATATACTGACTGCATTCAAACCGCTGTTGGTCACATCGTAGTAGTAGTCACGAGTTTAAAAGCTTATGCTTAGAGTATGCATAATTATTCCGAAAATTCAATACCCTTTTAATGATCTATATCTGATATCATTAAAATACACAAAGAAAATGAAAACAATAATATTTTATTTTTCAGATCGAAGAATAGAAAAAAGTCATGATTAATATATAGAAACACTGAAAAAATATCACAATGAGAAAAAAGAAATACACGGAAATCTAAGCAAAGGCAACAATAATCCCACTTAAATCAAGGGTAAACTTCGGTGTTTTGGATGAGTAAGCAGATCTTATTCCACTGGTGCTACTTAGCGTGTTGGTTATGACAAAGTAAATACCCGATCTGATCTCTGTTAAAAGGTAAACAGATGAACCCGATCCATTTCAGTGAGATATGCAAGAGGATTGTGGGTACGACAAATAGAACGTATTCATGGTAATTCCGTAAAAAAATGAAAGCAACACTTTCTAAATTTCATGCTTCCGAAGCGCTTTTCTCGATTTACCTTCATCAGGAACGCTATAAGCCAAATATTTGAAAACAAAGGATGTATAAAAACCGAAACAGCCGATCTATATGACAAAAGGGATCTAAAAATAATAATAGCCAAATCCAGTTCTTGAAACTCTTCGAAGAGAGGACTTCAGCCTTACCATTAAAACAGGGTTCAGTAGAGTATATAGAACTTGGTTTTAAGGAAAACTTTATTAAAATCTTCAATCTGTATTGCATATAATTTAAATATCATTCCAAGAAATCGAGATCGCAAGTGTTCAATTCTATATCCATGCTGACAAAATTTGAAGTATTTTAAGTTCTTACCCGGTGAGGTTATTCATTTCCAAAACGAAAAATACAAGTTTTAGTTTAAGACACATACGTTTGCCTTGCGAACAAATTGGCGACTGAGACTTTTTTGCTTTAATTTCAGTGGCAAATATTTCATGCATATTCAGGGTTAGTAAAAAAATCACAATAATTGTAATATTTAGATTGGTAGATTCGGCAATCATTTTGCCTTGCAACATACCACGCATAAACTCCTAAATTAGTTGCCCACTGGTTCTTTAATATACAGAGAGTACGGCACTTTCTCTTACCGAACCATTCCGACCGGATGTGGCTGCGTATTTATGCATCCCGTACAGCCTTAGAGACGCCCATCAATAGCTTGAGTTTTACAGCCGGGGATGCCCATATTTCTTCATCTCAGTCAATCCGTGGGGTCATAAAACGGAAAAACATGAACAGAAGGGACTGGATAATAGCATTTCGTTCAAAAGAAAACGAACACAAATTCAGACAACAATTCCCTTATGCACAGCAAATAAATAATTACTTACAGATCTATCAGTACGTCAATAAAGTGAAGTTCCCATAGTTTAACATTGTTTTCGAATTATTACAGTCTTTTAGCTTTACAACCAACTTACATGAAGTGTTGGGTAATTAAAAATCATAAATAATAGAAATTTTATTTCAATTTCTGAATACCATTATATGTAAGAAAGAAACTAACAATTCGATATCTAAACATTCAAAATAGCCAAAGTGATTTTTAACTAACTAAACAATGTCTCTTTTAGAAAGAATCGGTGAATCCAATGTTGAAATTCTTTCCTACAAATCATTGACCAATTGCTGTACTTTATCTTTAAATCTGAATGCCACGAACAATTCTAATGAAATAAATTGGAGTTATTTCCCTTTCACTAGATTTAACAGTTCAATACACGTTTTTACAACAGAAAGTACATGATAGCAGTTCAGCTATTAGTTCTAATGTAAATATTCACGAGTTTAAATGGTGTAAAATGAAGCTAATATAAAGTTACACTTACAACCGTGGTCAAACAAAACTCATGCAGTTGTCTGTACGGGAACATACTTAACATGTTATTTTTTAAGGTTTGTTAGGTTGGGAAAATATGGACTAACAAGAGATCTACAGTTAATAGTGAATATAACGCACATGTTTGTCAATACATTCTATTTTCTGCATATATATATTATATAATATAATATTCTATTCATATAGAAAATTAAAATTAAACACAGTAATAAGAAGATGTACAAAAAAATGTTTTCAAAAAAATTGTTTTAAAATATACAGTTAACCAATCTTTGTACCAATATGGCTATTTTCTAAAATCATATAAAATATCTGATTTTTCCAAGTACATTAAGAAAATAACATAAATACCGAAAAGACAATAAATGCTTTCAATGAAGAATTTTCTGCTAGTTTTACGCATATTTTCGATTGACCACTTCTTAATGTCAATGACAAGGTTTTCTATCATACGCAAATACAAACAGAGATTAAAATTGTAAGGATAAAATAATAAAAAAAAGGCAACTCTGTGATTATTCCGGTGTAAAATCAACTATATTTACACATTACAGTCAAATTACACGTTGGTTTGACAAATTTATAATAAATAGTTTATTTCACTTCTCATTAGGATATTGCACCATAATAAGATAGTATATAAATTAAATTTTGAAATAATTCCAACATGGTTAGAAGTTAGAATTGCATTGGTGCACTAGCAAATTATAACACATGAACAGCGACATCGCCTCCACATGTACAGTGCGTGATGTTTAGTAGAACGGAGATGGAAAATCTATGCAGTTCACCGTTTTATTTTGAATCTGCCTTATAACAATCTATCCCCTTGCATCTGATTTTTACTTTTTGTTCTTAAGTTGTAATGTTACACCGCTGTCCCTTGTAAGGGGAGAATAAAGCGCTCACAAACATGTAATAACCCTGTCACATTCTTTCGGTGTCTGTCCCAATCCAGTAACCTGTAATTCCAGTGGGTGTCGTTGGTAGCGGTCTGCCATTCATGTAATAAAAATCAGGTCATTTGTTTTCTCTTTTGATTTTGTTCTCATGTTATCATATCGGGATCGTTTATATATGTTACTTAATTACTATTCTATATGGGTTTTGCTCACATCTTTACGGAGAGTTGTCTCATAAGCAATCATATTACAGCTTCTAATTTTTTTTAGCTCACATGAACCGAAGGGCCAAGTGAGTTTGTCTCATCAATTGGCGTCCGTCGTCTGTCGTCCGTCGTCGTCTGTTAACTTTTACAAAAATCTTCTCCTCTGAAACTACAGGGCCAAATTAAACCAAACTGGTACTTTGACCTATAATTGTTATCTTTTTATACATTGTGAATTGGATGGAGAGTTGTCTCATTGGCACTCATACCACATCTTTATTTATATTGGCCACAATCATCATTGGGGTATCTAGTTTTCTAGCGATGACCCCGCCTGCCAACCAAGATGGCCGACATGGCTAAATATAAAACATAGGGGTAAAATACATGTTTTGTCTTTTATTTTGAAAACCGTTAAAAATAGAGAAAACGGGAACAAAAATGTTGAGCTCTTCTAATTGTCCATATGAGTCAAAACTGTCAGAAGACTTCTTATAGGAGTTATTGCCCTTAAATGACAAATTTTACCATTTTTTTTCATTTTTGCCTACTATCTTGAAAACTATAATAGATAAAGAGAAACTTTAAATCGCAAAAATGATCAACAAGACAAGTTCTACAAATAAGTCTGCATGGTCGAAATCGTCAGTCGACTCTTTATTAGAGTTATTGCCCTTTTGTGACGATTTTTTACCATTTATTTGCGTTTTTGCCTTATATCTTAAAAAATATAATATATAGATAGAAACTTAAATAAGCAAGAATGATCAGCAAGACAAGAACTACAATTAAGATAAATGGAGGAAATCGTCCGCCGACTCCTTATTGGAGTTATTGCCATTTAATGACGATTTTCGCCATTTTTTATACGTTTTGCCTTATATGATTAGAATTATAGTAGATAAATAGACACTTTAAATCACAAAAAATGATCAGCAAGTCAAGACCTACTAACAAGTCAAATTTTTCTGATATAGTTAGTAGACTGTCACTCTTTGTAGGAGTGATTTCCCTTAAATGATTTTTTTACCCTCTTTTGTGTTTTGAGTAAACACTAAAGAAGATAGAGAGAAACAAAACAGAATAAATGATCAGCAATACAAGATCAACAAAACAGAGATTTTTGTCATGAATTCTATTCTCATCTACAATGTTTGAGAGTGTCCTTTGTTGAATATGCACATAGACCAATGTGAGCGACACAGGCTCTTTAGAGCCTCTAGTTTTTTTATTACACCATTTTTCAGGAAGTCACTATATGATATAATTGTAACTTTAATTCAAAACACATTTCAAAGAGTTCTTATGATTTTGAATTTTATTTAGAATAACAAGAATAACTTGGCCTCGAGCATCACTGAAGAGACATTTATTGTCAAAATGCGCATCTGGTGCAGAAAAATTGGTACTGTTAATGGTATAACAAATACAGACCATCAGCTTTTGAAAACAATTTAAAAAACTGCCTCCATCTTAAGGAAATTGCGAATAGATGCGTTAAAACAAAAAAGACACACTGCGTAGGTATATCTTTCTTAGATGAACTAAGAGATTCATTCTACTTCATCTACACTGCAATGGAATAAGTTTTCAATTCACTCCCTTCTGCATTTGTTTTCAGGAACATCCAAAATTTAATGTAGACTCAAATGGCATTTTATTTCAAAACAACTCTTGAGTTAACTGCATGACACTTCTTTTCCGTCATCAAATCTGTAATAATTGTAATAATGCATGCGAAGACTATATGATAATGAAACCGGAAAAAATGCAGAAGTCAGGAACATACATGTAAGACACCATGTTGGTAAGTCAGTGTGTTCAGTTTGAAGCATGCTTTTTAAAAGATAATCATCCGGAACATGCATGAAATATTTGCCACTAGACGTTAAGCAACCAACAATCAATCAATCAATTTAAAAGATAAGAAAGATATAGCAGATAGTTTGTACGCTCGTCACAGCTAGGGAGAAATGGTAATTATCCTCACTGTAGGTCGCTTTTATTTCAGTGTAAACATGTTTTATTAACGAAAAAAAAAAAAAAAATGAAAACAACATGTTATAAATTTCATGCGTCCGAAGCACTTTTCTGGATTTACCTTCATCAGGAACGATCAATGCCAAATATTTGAAAGCGAAGGATGTATAAGAACCGAAACAGTTGAAGAGCTGTACGACCAAAAAGGACCGAAAGCGTCATGTATCACTACAAGAATAAATAAATACGAAGTGTATAATTCACAAATGGGATTAGTTAACAACAGTTCTCTAACATAAGTCCATTTTCTTTTATATGGGTTAACATGCACATTTGGACGGAAGTTTTATCTTTTAAAGCATTGTGCTTTGACATATGAATAGACTAATTGAACTATTTTTTTTCTGTATTAATGAAGAACTGCACTGTGTGAATGAACATCTTGAAATACTTTTAACTCTTACTTTAAGACTTTTTCAACGAGGTTTCGTTTATGATAAAATGATGGTTGCCATCTATACTACGGCAAGCTAAATGGGAAGATAATTCTCTCATTTCACTTAAATTTTTAAGCTGGTGAATAAAGTACTGCTAGTATTTATTCTTTCCTTGTCCAAATTTTTATTTAATAGAGTACTTTAGTAGCAAATACAAAATAAGAGAGTATTATCGCCACACATGGGTGAGATAATACTACAGGACAGAGTACATTTTATAAAAACAGCAGAGAGCAAAATCAATACCTTACAATTTAACTTCCCCCTTTAAACTGTTTTTAAATTCGAAGGAAATATCATCTTTATGTCTTTAAGATGTGAATTTACTACCAATCCAATAGCATACTTAATGAAATGTCAGAAGGTATTAAGATAGAGAAAAGCATCACTTCCAGTCTTTTTGAAAATTAAGTTAAGACACTTAAGAAAACCGTTTGTTTCACTGGTCATTGACAGGTTTCAGGTATCCGTAGTCTTTTCTTACCCGCCCTATGATGTGACTGAATAGAAAGGCTATTGTTCAATAGGTAATATGAATAGATAATTTTGATTATATGGCCCGCCTAGCAAACAAATTTGTTTTACAGATATAGATTGCCTAAACCTTATATTATTTGGCATAACTTTTTGGAATTTCGATTATTAATGTACTTCGACTTCGTATTTGATTACTGTTTAGATTCGACTGTCTCATCGTGCATTCATCTCTAGTTTTTTTGAGAAACTGAAACACTTATTTAGTAAAGAATAGTTGATGGCAACCCAAGAACTAGTGAAGACTTAGTGCTAACGAGAACATTTTCTGAGAGACTACATAAGCTTAGATACGTGAACGCCAGGGATGGGACAGATAGAATGTTACAAAACAAAACATGGAAAGTTGACAATAGGAAACCTGAAATCATTATGCTAATCATAGATCTATGACACTTTTTAAAACTCTATAAAGTTTTCCATTGTTAATTGTTAATAGATGAGTCAAACGTGACAACATTGTGTAACTCTTTGCATGTAAGCAAAAATCGGCGGAGGATTGCCACTGTTAATCAAAATCAAACAATATAAAACATATAAATATTTCAATTTAAGCCTCATTTTTTATGTAATACATAAAAAAGGTTTATAACAATTGTGCTTGAAGTATACTTACTACAGGGTCGCTTGCATGTAAGCAAAAATTGGCGGAGCGTAACAACTGTTAATCAATATCAATAAATATAAAACATGTACATTTTTCCATTCAGCTTCATTTTTTTTTTATAATAAATAAACAGGTTGATACCAATGGAGTGAACCTTATTGTGCTTGAAGTATACTTATTACAGGGTCGCTTACATAAATCAGATAAAACTACTCACTTTATTAAAAATAATCGGGTAAAAGGGTATTAAAATAAAATGACCTCCATATCCATAAGTAGCATTAAACAAGTTTGCTAGATGTTTTTGTTGTATATATTCTGATTAATGTACATAAGTAAAAGAGCAATGTGACTAACAGCGCTGCATATTTAGTACCCGTTTGAATACCGACTGTTTGTAGTAATATCAAAAAAACTCAGCAAAGCTTTTGTCGGTTGATACAATCGTCATCCTTGCTTGGACTTTTTGGAATTAGTGTGGTTCTTCACATAAAAGGACAAGACATTGAGTTTTGCGTAAATACCATTATTTTCACAGAAACTCTGTTGGATGAAATAGATATTCTTTCCAATTCTGCATAAATGTAGTTATTCACAAAATAGGATAATAAAGTTGTAACCATTCTTATAACAGAAATACTGTTTGATTTGAAGAGGAAGAGATCTTAGCATTTAGAATGAGAAATAGAAGTATAGTAAAAATATTCTAGAATTGTGAAATTTTAAGAACTTTCGATTTTGTTTAGGATCCACATGTGATTGACGCCGTTGGTAGAATACATTCTTTTTATTTCGTATTGGAAGCTTTCAAGTAAGATAATGATAGGTTGGTTTTTAACATCCAGTGGCAGATATCACATGAATATTAGGCCCAAAAAATGTTGGATATGAATATGAACCCTTTACTAGACCAACACGCTGAGCTGGATTGTTAACGTGCTAGTACACAAGGTAACATTCTACTTGAAGATATTTCACTCTACCGAGCTCATAATTCTGACCACGAGCCGACTAATATTTTGCTCTTTCTCCTATATATCACTTGTAAACAGAAACAAAGCAGGAAATACCAAGAATAGTCAACGAATATACCAGGCTGCACATTTTAATGATTAGGTAAACACTTAATTTTAGCTATTATTCTAAATTGAGGAATATATCTCCCTCATGCAAAGCTCTGATTCCTTGCCCAGCTTTGATAATACTTTTGTCCTTTTTTGGTGAATAAGCTCTTTATCATTTTAATAAGTTTTGGAATTTTTAATTTTTTGGCCTTGAGCATCACAGAAGAGACATTTATTGTGAAATGCGCACCTGGTGCAGAAAAAATGGTACATTTAATGTTATTAATAGCTATCAAATGTACCAGGCTCATAATTTGATACGCCAGACGCGAGTTTCGTCTACACAAGACTCATAAAAATAGTTAGAAAGCCAAAACTAGTACAAAGTTGAAGAGCATTGAGGACCTAAAATTCAAAAAGTTTTGCCAAATAAAAAATTTTGCTATATTTAAAAATCGGTTTTTGGTTGAAAATCTATTTATTACAACATAAACAATGATACATAAATAAACAGCGACGGGTGTGTTACGGAAATAATTGTATTTCTGACCTTAGATTTATCTTTGCTATTGCCAACTTTCTTAACTCAGTTTATCTGTTATTGTGTTAGAATATTTACTTTGTTTCAGAGTTATGAAATTTCACTCAGATAATTATAATGATGATAGAAAATAGAATGAAACAAAATAAAATAACAACGATTGAGGTAACTATTTTTCAGAAGATAGTATGCTCTCTCTGGCATTTTCAATTAATTTTTATCAGAATTGCTGCTGCAACAACCTATTTTATAACTTTGAAAATAACTTTTTTCTTTATTTTGTTCTTGATATGTAATACCGTTTTTTTTTTTTTCAAGAAAAATATCTTATGCTTAATTATATAGATAGCGTTATGCAAGAAGTACTGTCACCTACCTGTTTTGCTGTTTATTTAAAAAAAACTGTTTTATAAAGACAACTGTGGTTAGATTTTAACAAACAATGTGTCGAAAAACGCAAAATTGTCTGAATTATATTTGTTTATTTTGTCATAATTTTGTCTTCACAGTTGTTTTTGTTTCTCCTGATATGAACATATATCACCATTTTTACAATTTAATTTGGCTGAAATGTGTAGCAAATTGCCGGACAAACAATAATACTAGTGTTTATTTCATCAAAAAATGAGAACGCTTTACAATAAAACATAGTAGTACCATTTGTTTGTTCTTTATAAGTTACTGTGCATATATATATACCATTTTATGGATTTTCTATTTCTTTCTTATATTTTTGTACAATGCTTTGGGTTTCTTATTTGTGGATGAGAAAAAGGAATATGCTATATCAATTTGTGACACGAAGTTAATTTTATCACTTAACTAAACCAAAAGCAAAGAAATGCGCATGTTTGTGTCTTTCATCTCAAAGACCAGTTGGTTTCCCATGGGTAAATATAACAGTTGGTTCTAATTTCCAAGCTGAAGATATATAAATATATGAAAGGACGTATTTCGAGCAAGACTACTCGTATTAATAATAACTAACTAATTATAAAAGTACTATCATTATATCATATATGAGTATTCGGTGTCTTAAATAATCTATAAATTACGCATACTTTGAGAAGAATAAAAAAAATGTTGGATAACTTTCAATTTAAAAAAAAAAAAAAAATAGCAAATAATAAACAACAATAATAATAATAATGATACTAATAATAATAATAATAATGATAATAATGATTTAGTAATGCCAAGAAGTTTATTTGTGTCTGTTGCAAGTCAAGAACAATGACAGTAGTTGTCGTCAGTTAATTCTTGACGTTTTTTTCATTTACGGAATTCCGGTGTAAATTTTTGATAACTTTATTTTAAGAATAAATTTGAAACATAAGACAAAAAGAAAAACAGTAGTAAACGACACTCAAGATTGAGCACTAAAACCCATTTAAACAAGGTTTGAAATCTTATTTCCAGGAAGGTCGAACAGTTCGTGCTCAACAAGTGACACCAGTTCTGTCGTTATCAGTATTAAGACATCATACAATTTCAGATATAAGGTTTTTTCCGTCTGGCATTGCAAGATTTATAAACCCTCGGGTCATGCAAATACTGCAACATTGACGAGTGAAAATTTGAAAGTATCGCATATTTATTTCAATAGAAAAGGATAGCAATAACTGTTCTATAAAGAACAGCGTAGACATTAAAAGTAAAAAGATATCGCAGGCTGCATATTAAAATGCGCCTTTTCTTATTGTTAACCTTTTGTACAATGCAAAGTAAAAGCTCTTTTAGTAAAGATTGTCATTTGATTGGGGAAAGCAATTTAAGTTTTCATGCAACTGATGCCACTAAAGAAGTGACAGGAACATATACTGGTACCGTTTTTGTCCTAAAATTAAGATAGGATGCCTTCAATTTGAGTACAATTTCCACATATTTTCCCTTCGTTCCATTCTATACATTTCGAGATAAAAAAAATCAGACTTTCGTAATTTTGTTAAAGATTGCCCTATTTTCCTTATGAATTCATTTCAAAACTTATCAAGGTTGTAATATTACTCTCATCAACACTGACACCCAGTTGACTTGATCACATGCTAAAAAGGACGTCCGTTGAAATACTATATATATAGCCCAGGGAATTTGCCTAATTTTTTACATTTTAAAGGATCCTTGCAACAACTTTTTGATGGTCTGTAGAAGACCTGTAACAAGACAAAATATCAGCCCTTATTCAAATTTCTCTCTCCCTCTTTTCAGTGGCAATCTAAATTTCTCACTAAATAATTAAAAGTTGGGTTACTTTGTTTAACGCATTTGTCCCATCGAACTTGAGATACAGGATACAACAGATACAGTTAAGTCTGCCTCATATCTTACATCTAGAATTTGACAATGATGGTCGGTTGAAAACAAAATTTTACGACAAAAGAGATGAATTCAGCTTCCCAATAGTGAACTTTCCATTTTTATGTAGCAACATTCCAGCAGCGCCTGCATATGGCGTATTTATGTCCCAGTTGATACAATAATACTGGGCTTGTATTTCCTATCATTATTTCATCCCTTGTAAAATTTTACGGACGCCATGACGAGTTGGTTGACCGCTATGGAATATCTGTTTCACATATGCCGACGGATATGTTCCAATTGTAGTAACCACAATCCCGTCCTCTTTTCCCCGAATGTGACCTACCGAATTAGACTTATCCCTGGGTTTGTACTTACATGAGCAATACGACGGGTGCCACATGTGGAGCAGGATCAGGTTACCCTTCCAGTTCACCTGAGATTACCCCGAGTTTTTGATGGGATTTGTGTTGCTCAGTCTTTAGTTTTCAATGTTTTGTTTTGTCTACTGTTGTTTGTCTTTTGGTCTTTTTTTCCATGGCGTTGTCAGTTTGTTTTCGACTTATGAGTTTGAATGTCCCTTTGGTATCTTTCGCCTCTCTCCAATCATCTTAGTAGACCCACTTTGCAGGACCCAACCATTGTATAAATTGTTTATAAAATGCTCTCGTCCTGATATGCAACAACATTTACCTCTGGATATTAAGAAATCAATCAGTCACAAAAATATACTTATAAACCATCTTGTCTTTTTCAAACAAATAGACAACATAAAAAAATTCAGCTTTATGTCTATTTTTAATATTAAAATGTATGTAAATAAAACAAGAATAGAAAATACACTCTTTACGTTTTGTGAGGACGGATGATGAATTAAAAGATTCATAATAAATAAATTGAATATAAAAGAACACAAAAATCTGTCCGTGTGAATTTTTTTCTTTCAGTCCAATTGACAATGCAAAGATGTTTCCGCAGTCCACAGCTCCTGAAGCTTATTCTCCATTTCCCGATACAAGGATATTGCTCGATGAATATTTTTGCATGTGAATGGAAGAAGGTTGTTTTCTGACAGATAAGAAAAGCGGATTACACAGAGAACGCTCGACTGGAACACGGTAGAATAACTGTCTAAGATAGCACAATATAGTAAATGAATCACTATAAACATCCGGTACCAGTGCATTTGAAAGTCTGTGACAGTTGATAATTGTCAAATTTAAAGAAATTGAAGAAACAGCTTCAAATATGGAAAAAAGGAAGTCATTCTGTCAAAAAAAAAGAAGAAAATGTAAACGGTTATTCAATTTTAAAAAGCCTTAATTAAATTACAACTAAAAAAAGTCAACATAAAGGTAAAACCTAAACAAGTAGATTGACTGTAATAAAGAATTTCTTTTCTCATTCAGTGAACCCCAAGGGTTGAATAGGGTTACCACATGGACTCTCCCAACCGCCAGAAAACCCTTTCTAAAGTGGGGCGTTGGTTTGGCTTTACGGGATGTATGAATACGTAACCACGTCCGGTTGGAATTGGGACAATAAATTCGAAACCTCTCCGGCCGCGCTCTCACCACGTTTTATAGAACTCTTGTAACCTGTTTCAAAGCAAATTTCTTCTACCTATTCAGCACTCCCTCATTTTTCAGTACCAGTAGAAATTTTAGCCCTTCATCCCGGTAGATATACTTTACAAAACCTATTTATTGCAGTTATTATTAAATTGTTCTCGTCCTGAATATGCATGAAATATTTAGAACTTGACGGTAAGCAAATAACACTCAATCAATCGATTTAAGTCAGTAACCATGTAATTGTTTCTTCATTGTGCATTATTTTGTCTTGTTAATATACTGGGACAACAGCCTAATTAGGACTTACCATATTAGTAGCAGACAGTATCTTTGGGATATCATCTAACTGTTGGTAACACTGCTCTGTTTAACCTGTCATACTATTTGTCTGCAACAGGGTGAAAAATCATAAACCTAGACAGCTTGGCAGTAAAGCTTCAGACATTTTATTTGAAAAACAGCCCAGTAAAAATTTGGATTTGTTTTCTTAACTCACACCTGGAATTTTTATCCGTGCGAATTAGGATGTGAATCATGTGAGAAATATGAATTTTCCATACACAATGCTTCGCTTTTGTTTCTTTTTTAATGGTTGTACAAAGTATAAAGCTACAGATGCGTTGTTTTTTTATGTAAAGATTTATATCTGTGTATTTTCTGATTTATCTTTCTTTTTTTCAAACCGCACTTATGAAGCTATCTTTTCCTGCACACAAACATATACGTTGACATCATGTAAGAAGATTTTACATGTATAGAATTATTGTGCGTTCTTCTATGTACTTTGTTATACAACTGCTCGATATTAAACAGGGTGAGTATTGTACGCTCTAAACAAGTTTAACATGAGCACACCATTCCTATAATTCTCCCAAGTCATGCATGGATCTCGTAGTGATTGTCTTTAGTTACATGTACATGTTGATATTTTTATGCTTTAAAGGAGATAACGTTCATTGCAGATCTTTAATGGTCTCTTTTAATTTTTATTCCAACTTTTTTTAAACAAGGGCGATTTAGTTAATCATTTTTGTTCTTTATTTTCCCTTTTTCAATAGGGGAAAGATATAAACTGTATAGATATAAATTCTATTTAGAATTTTGTCACATAAAATCGCCAGTTGTCAAATGATTGTTAGTTACGCAATACTTACCAGCGATAATAAAGTTTGATTTAAGTTGCACCTTGTTCTATGCAACTGATGTTGAAGACGATTTAGCAACGTATGAGGCAGATAGTGCGGTCGGCTGTGTATAATGTTTCGAGATGAGCATGTATCTAAAGAGAACTGCACTTGTTGACGAGTAATATATTTCATCTGCAAATCTGTATTACAGAAGTCCTGCCGAGGTAACACAAACTCAATAACAAAGCCTTTAAAGATATAAGACATTTTCCATTGGATAGATCTAAATGGTCGTTACAATCTTAAAAAAGAAAGATTCGATAAAAAAAAGACAAGTGCTAATCAACTACATGTAAAACTTGTCGTGAGCACTCAGTTCAGTCCAATATTTTTATTAATTAGCACTAAGCAGGAGCTGCTGCTATTGGACTGTAAGGTACTTGAATGTTACATACAGAAGCCATTGATTCGACACTGGATACATTCTGGCTGTAAAATGCCTGTTTATAAATTGATGTAGTATTGACTTAAAGTGGTAACATTGTAAGGCATAATTATCCTGGATATTTTGGATTGATTTGGTTAAATCCTCTAGGTTGTGATGTTCTCAATCTTTTTTTTATCATTTTGACTCCCTTTACTTTTGGTTCTGCGCGAACCTGAAAAGATTTCTAGAAAGACTTGCACTGACGGCAGCGTTAAACACGTTTGGCAGCCAGTGCTTTGGTATTGCCATGATACATCTAACGAAATTTATCGAAAATTTTTATTTTATAAATTATGTGGTTGTGCTGATACTGAAGTAACAGTTCCAGTGACTTTAAAAGCTTTTTGATTTTCTTTACTATTGGTCATGACCGTACCCGATGAAGGGTATTCCAAATACACCTGTCACGGTCATTAAAAGCGGTAACTTATCATCAAATGCCTGTTTAATTATCGAAGTTCGGAAAAAAAATAAGAAATTATTACATAGTTTCCTGAGAATTTCTTTCATACCAAAAAAAAAAAAAAAAAAAAAAAAAAAAAAAACGTACTGACATGGGACACTAGAATAAATATCTTGTAGTCATCTATTAGTATCAAAAGTTATCCTATTGTCTGTTCTTTTTAAAACAACTTGGATATTTTACGGAATGTTTTCAAAGATAACTATAGCTGTATAATCTAAAAAGATTTATACGTTTGTTTTGCTCATAACACACTTGGACCCAAGATTGATTGGAGTAGAGAAATATGATCTCCCCTTGGTCTTTTTTTTATACCAGCAGTAAATCCCTTGCCAAAGTGGGGCATCCGTTTGGGTGTGCAAGTTGTATAGATACGCAGTCACGTCTTCTCTGAATATGATGCCTCGTGTGCAGATAATTGGTGGCCTGTTGCAAGCCAAAATTTCTATCCGTTGACAAAAGATCCTCATTTTGCAGAGGCAGGCCAAATTTTCCATCCTTTATCCCTGTAGATTCTAACTTGCAGAACCTACCTTTTTTGTATTATTGTTAATTTGTTTTCGTCATAAACATGAGTGAAATATTTGCCAATGGACGTAAAGCAAACATCAATTAATCAATCAAAATAATCTCATTCTTGTAGAATGTTGTGTTATGAAGGAATACACCATGTGCGATTATCCCATAAAATAAGCATAAACGCAAAAAAAATGGAGAATGTGTCCATTGGACACTGATGATACCCCGCTTGTATATTACATTATAAAGGAACATAACTGAAGAACGGTACAAGTGACCTGACCAAACTCAAACTTGATCTGAGTTTTGAGGTAATAAGCATTGTGTATAAGTTTAATAACATTTGGTTGAGGCAAACTAAAGTTAGAGAACGGAAACGAAAAATTCAGCAATTTTTTTCATTATTTGTAAAGGGGCATAATAAAGGGGCATAACTCTAGAACGATAAAAGTGATGCCAACCAAATTCAAACTTGATCTGTGTTTTGTAGTAATAAGAATTGTGTATAAATTTCATAACAAAGGGTGAGGCAAGCTAAAATAAGAGAACGGAAACCAATTTCGGGAAACACTTAATGCCCCCTCCGTTGCGGCGGGGACATAAAAATCCTATATGAAGTAGTAATGGTGGTGTTCTAATGTAGTTAGATTAATTTTTGAATAACAGTTGGGGTAATGATTATTTGAGTTTCATGGTATGAACTATATAAATTCGTGATTTAAGCTTTTTTTCCATCATTTTGGCTACCCATACTTTAATAATACAATAAAGCATCTGAATTGCAAAAACATAAGTCACCTTAAAAAGACCAATTTCATCTGTTCATATATAATACTTGTACTTATTTTCCTGTACTCATTGAAGATAAAGTCCAGAAAATATTAAACTAGGGTTATGGTAGGTTTTTAGAAGTTTATTTGTAGATGAAAATAACACTTGATAAATTTCGTGCGTCCGAAGAGCTTTTCTGGGTTTACCTTCATTAAGAACGCTCAAACCCAAATATTTGAGAATAAATTCATCAAAGATATCCGGCTTATAAGCCAGGGATGTCTAAATACGTAGGAGTATTAGGAGTTATATTAACAAACGGACCTTAAATTAGCCAAATTAATCAAAGGTCAACTTTGCCTGAGGGAGTTGGAACCTTAGTTTCTTCATAATTTATTAATTTATTAAAGAGGAATTTAGGAAAAATATGTAAATTAGCAATCCCAAAGCACTGCTTCTTCAATACACCAATTACCCGAAACAAACTCTAACTGTAATACGCATATAAAATTACATTTTAAACAACTTAAAACTAAAAGTGACTACTGTCCAATACTCATTAAATGGTCCTAGAGAAACATACATTTTCACAATGAAGACAAATGCAATTTGGGTTGGATAATTTGTTAGCAAAAATTAGTGCATACTTATAGTTAACAGCTGGAATATTTTATCCATCTTCTTTGAACACGATTTCATTCACTATTTTTTTCAACTACTAAACTAACATTCTAGCATCTCTGTTATATGCTTTACCATATTTTGAATATAATAAAAACGAAAATACTAAAAATAATGGAATATACTGACAACATTGGTAATTTAACTACAGCATATTTCTATGAGACTCCAGCAAAATAATTTTCCAAACCGAGGGAATTTGATGATTAATTTTATAGAATGAATCAAAACTAAAATGACAGAATGACAGGCGATGTGCTCTGATGGTACCTATTGATGGCACATTCCAAAAAAACTTTTATCCCTTGTCTGTGGAGCTCTTCACGTTTCAATCTTCGATAAATGCAGCTACATTCTAATGCAATAAATAGACAAATAATAAGCTACTTACATGCACAGTGGACACTTTATAATTACACATAACGTAATCGAAAGGTTAGGTCATGCATTGACTCAAGCACTGTCTTCTACTCTGATAGGTTTAATTAGAACAAAAGATTTAAATCCTAATTATTACCTATGAATAATTTAGATGTACCAATTATTTATATTTTTTCAATATCGTATAATGAGATACCTTAAGTATTAACAAATGATTTTCAGAAATAAGGAAGTTAAGTTGTTATCTATCTGATACTAAAGAATAATAAAAATGAAACAAAGAGAAACAAGATAGACCCCAACTGAAACAACGGAAATTAATGTTATTATATATATCTATCTATATATATTTTGATTATATTTCAATACACCCCATATTTTAACTTAATTTTAAATTTGTGTGATTAACTTAATTTTGAAAACGTTTGTTCTACCACTTATAGGTGAAATTCACATATTCATGAGTATTGATACAGTTTTGAAAATTTCAATGTTTTTTTAAAGACTTTGCATCGACGGATATACTTAACCAAAATAAATGTATTTGTATGTTACACAACACATAATTTCACTTCTGGCAGAACATTTGATTGGGTTAAGAAGTTCTTTGCGTTAAATATCCAGATAAATACTAGCAACTTGCTCAAAATTACCATTTTGAGCCAACTTTAGGCATTTATTTATTTAGATCGCCATATATGGTTAGAACCTTAAAGTACACACATAAAGCTAATTATGATATTGTGAACTTAATAAGAAGAAAAAAAGTGTTATTTAAAAAAGGCCCCGGAAAGAAAAATATCAATATAAATTGGCCTTGCTTGTAACTTTGTTATTGAAAGTACTTTAAAAAATCGTCCAATTTCATTTTTTGCCAAATACAGTGTTAAAATCATAAGCATGACGGAAACGTAAAGAATGTCAGATGGTTAGAAATGAACACTTGGGATTTCTGAAAGTGTTGAAATGTCTCTAGTTATTTGATAAACTGAAACACATAATTATAAAACAGTTGTTGATGGCAACCCAAGAACTAATGAAGACTAAGCGCTAATTTTAATCGTTCTTTCTCACAGTCTAGTTGGGTAGTTTTTCAGGTAACAGTACATCTTTGTTAATGAGATAGCCATAACGAGAACATTACGGGAGACTGTATTAACTTACCCGGACACATTATTCTGACTACGAGCCGACTTATCTTTTGCTCTTACTCCTAAGTTTCACTTGCTTACATGAAAAAGCATCAAATACCAATTTTGAAGTCATTGGTTTGACCTGCCCAGGATCAAACTGATAATCTCTCGCACTCAAATCGAGCATGCTACCATGATACCACAAAGGCAGTTATGTATATGTTCTGTACATGTTGCGATTTTGATGGGCTGGACTATGCGATATTTGTGCCATAAGCAAAGCATTCTCGAAGCAAACAATTTTAAACAAAGCCATGATCACCAGTGACTGCATGCCCTGCAAGACTATCATATTTGTTTCAAAATTACTCAGGATATTAGGTTTAAGATCTTTAAGGCTCAAATAAAAACATTGTATGATAAAAGATCTTAGCTAAAAAATGTAGGTATAAGAAATAAGACGGATGTGCCTTTCTTTTTAGCACGGCTTTAATTTCACAGTACAGATCTTTGGTCGAAGATTTTGTTAATATACTGACTGCATTCAAACCGCTGTTAGTCACATCGTAGTAGTAGTCACGATTTTAAAAGCTTATGCTTAGAGTATGTATAATTATTCCGAAATTTCTTTACCTGTTTAATGATCTATATCTGATATTATCAAAATACACAAAGAAAATGAAAACAATAATATTTTTTTTTTCAAAACGAAGAATAGAAAAAGTCATGATTGATATGTAGAAACACTGAAAAAATATCACAATGAGAAAAAAATACAATCTAAGCAAAGGCAACACTAATCTCACTTAAATCATAGGTGTTTTGGATGAGTAAGCAGATCTTATTCCACTTGTGGTACTTAACGTGTTGGTTATGACAACGGAAAAACCTGATGAGATCTCGTATTTGATGGTAGGTAATTCCATACCAGTGGGTTATGAATGAGGATTGTGGGTACGACAAATAAAACGTATTCATGGTAATTCTGTAAACAAAATTAAAACAACACTTTTTGAATTTCATGCGTCTGAGGCGCTTCTCTGAATTTACCTCCACCAGGAACGCTCAAAGCCGAATGTTTTAAAGCCAATGATGTATTAAAACCGAAACAGTTGAAGAGCCATATGACTAAAAGAGATTTAAAAATAAAGGCCAAATCCAGTTCTTGAAAATCTCCGAAAAGAGGCCTTACCATTAAAATATGGTTCAGTAGCGTATATAGAACTTGGTTATAGGGGAAACCCTTATTAAAATCTTCCAACTGTATTGCAGGTAATTTGAATATTATTCCAAGTAACTGAGATCGCAATGTTCAATTTCATATCCATGCTCACAAAATTTGAATTATTTTAAATTCTTACTGGGTCAGGTTATTCATTTCCAAAATTAAACATACAAGTTTCAGTTTAAGACAAATACGTTTGCCTTGCAAACAAATTGGTAATTGAGACTTGTTTGCTTTACGTTCAGTGGCAAATATTTCATGCATATTCAGGGTGAAAAAAAATAACAATAAATGTAATTTGTAGATTAATAGATTCTGCAACCATTTTGCCTTGGAAAAGACAACGCACCGACCCCTCAAAAAGTTGTTACACGGGTTCTTTAATCTACAGAGAGTACGGCACTTTCCCTTATTGAACCATTCCGGCCGAACGTGGCTGCGTATTTATGCACACCGTACAGCCTTAGAGACGCCCATCATTAGCTTGAGTTTTACAGCCAGGGATGCCCATATTTCTTAACCTCAGTCAATCCGTGGGGTCATAAAACGGAAAAACATGAATAAAAGGGATTGGATAACAGCATTTCGTTCAAAAGAGAACAAACACAAATTCAGACAACAATCTACTTATGCAAAGCACAAAAAATAATTATTTACAGATCTATCAGAATGTCAATAAAGTTAAGTTCCCATAGTTCGACATTGGTTCCGAATTTTTCCAGTTGTTTAGCTTTAAAACCAACTTACGAAGTGTTGGTAATTAAAAATAATTAACAGAATTTTAATTGCAATTTCAGAAAACCATCAAATGTAAGAAAGAAACTAACAATTTGATATCGAAACAATAAAAATAGCCAAAGTGATTTTTAACTACCTTAAAATGTCTCTTTTAGAAAGAATTGGAGAATCCAATGTTGAAATTCTTTCCTACAAAACATTGACCAATTGCTGTCCTCTATCTTTAGAATGCATCAATAGGTTCACAAGACACGAACAGTTCTGTTGAAATAAATTCGAGTTATTTCCCTTGCACTAGATTTAACAGTTTAATACGCGTCTTTACAACAGAAAGTGCATTAAAGCAGTTCATCTATTAGTTCTAATGTAAATATTCACGTATTTAAATGGTGTAAAGTGAGGCTTATATAAAGTAACACTTACACAACTGTGGTCAGACAAAACTCATGC
Source organism: Mytilus coruscus (assembly GCA_017311375.1). Classification (NCBI taxonomy): domain Eukaryota; kingdom Metazoa; phylum Mollusca; class Bivalvia; order Mytilida; family Mytilidae; genus Mytilus; species Mytilus coruscus. The sequence goes on along the minus strand of CM029601.1, from coordinate 116,867,053 downwards.
AATCTTCTGTACGGAAACATACGCTTCAAAAGAAAAATCTTGACATTTTATTTTTAAAGGTTTGTTAGGTTTGGAAAATATTGACTAACAGAAGATCTATAGTTAATAGTAAATTTAACGCACATGTTTGTTTAAACATTCTATTTTCTGCAGCCAGTTCATATACAAAAATAAACACAGTAATAAGAAAAGGTATACAAAATTGTTTTTAAAATATGCAGTTAAACAGTCTTTATGTACCTGTCCCAAGTGAGTAGCTGTAGTTCAGCGGTTGTTGTTGGTTCATATAAAAATAAGAAGATGTGGTATGATTGCCAATGAGACAAATCCCTACAAGAGACCAAACTACACAGAAATTAACAATTATAGGTCACCATTCGGCCTTCAACAATGAGCAAAGCCCATACCGCATAGTCAGCTATAAAAGGCCCCGAAATGACAAATGTAAAACAATTCAAACGAGAAAACTAACGGCCTAATTTATGTTTATGAAAAACAAATATGTAACACAGCAATAAACGACAACCACTGAATTACAGGCTCCTGACTTGGGACAGGCACATACAGAATGTGGCGGGGTTTAACTAGTCATGTCTGTCAAATTTGTTTTTCGTAAATTGTTTTGTTATAAATTAGGCCGTTAAGTTTCTCAATTGAATTGTTTCATATTTATCATGTCGGAGCCTTTTATAGCCGACTATACGGTATGGGTTTTCTCATTGTTGAAGGTCGTACGGTTGCCTATAATTGATTACATCCACTTCATTTGAGCTTTGGTGGATAGTTGTCTCATTGGCAATCATACCACATCTCTTTATTTTCATACAGTTATAAGAAAATGATATATAAAAATTATCTTAAAATATACAGTTAACCAGTTTTTACACCAATTCGGCTTTTTTCTAAAATCATATAAAATCTCTGATTCTTCCAAGTACATGAAGAAAATAACATAATTACTGAAAGGACAATAAATACTTTCATATAAAATAAAACATCGAATGAAGACTTTTCTGCTAGTTTTACACATATTTTCGATTGACCATTTCTCAATAACAATGACAAGGTTTTCTATCAAACGCAAATACAAACAGAGATTAAAATTGTTAGTCAAGACGGATGAATAATCGAAATTAGGCAACCCAGTGATTATTCACGTGAAGAATAAAATATATTTACACATAACACATAACAGTCACATTACACGTTGGTTTGACATATTTAATAATAAATAGTTTCTTTCACTTCTCATTAGGATATTACACCATAATAAGATAGTATATATGTTCCGGACCATACGCGTATGGTCATGACCATATGCGTATGTACTCATATGATCCGACCATACGCGTATGGTCCGGGTAATTAACACGCTAAACATTGAAAAGATGTCCCATAAAATAAGAGTTTCTAAAAATTATATTTTGATTGATTCAATCATATGGCCGTAATCATTGTTACATGATTAATAAAATATAGTGAAATTAACTAACAGTATAATCATTGTGTTTCTGAAATAATGATTTTAAACATTAGGAAAAAAGAAAAAAATAGTCCAAACGTCTTTGATTTCAATTACGAACGGAAAAGTCGACAGGATAAAGGCGCTTTGAATGGACTCTAGTTTTTGATTCGGAGAATGAACTATGTATTCCTGCGAAGGAAATAAGAATTCATTCGAAAAATACATAGGCCATGGTTTTTTAATTTGATGGTTTACGGATCCGCCGACCCTATTTTTCCGATTTGCAGAATAAAAATAAAATGGACATTTCATGCTTTTTCATTCCCGCCGATCCTAACAAATATATTATACCTGAAATATAAATAAAAATATTCTTTTTTATGAAATTAAATGCATTTAACATTAATAGAAATTATTACACATTGTGTTGTAAAAAAATTAAAAATCTAAAAATAATCCGGAGGTTTACGTACCTTAAAATAGACAATCATAACTGACTAAGAAATACTGTTGGCACAAAAAGATTTGCGAACGAAACTACCTGTGTAAAAAATCCATTACAATAAGTTCGTTTTCCTTTTTTGTCATAATTCCGTAAGCTTATTTAACTATCTCATATGGACCCGTCCAAACGTAAAAGACGTCAAGTTAAAGGAGTAAGAGACATTCACAAACAATTTGGAATTTTCTTGTTTCATAGATTGAAAAAAAAAAAATCGTCCATTTGGATATTTAAAACGGGAATGCAGCCATGACAAATGATGAAACCGATATACTCGTCTTTCCAGTGGACGAGTCTACTTCGTTTTTGACACAGATAGTAAAGTCTAATTTTCGTAGGACCTGTGTGCAATTTTTATTTATTAGTTTTCGTACTTGAAGATCATTATTCACCATATTTCCTGAAAGTTGATAAAAAGCAACATGGAGCTGTTTTTTTCTTGTTCGTGAAATGACGATTTAACTGATTTCGTGTTTGTCCGTGGACATACCGATATTTTTTTCTTTTTTCCGACCGACCGACACTACCTTTTCTTTGAAAAATCCGTAAAACAACAAATTAAAAAACCCTTGCTCTATATGGTCTAAATACTCATATGGTCCGGACCTTTAATAACCAAACGAGTATAATACTCATATGGTAATGACCATATGGTTCAAATACTCATATGGTCCAAACACTCGTATGGTCCGGAACATATACATTAAATTTTGAATTAATTCCAACATGGTTAGAAGTAAGAATTGCATTTGTGCACTATCAAATGTATAATGTTCTTGCAACTGGGCTTGGCCCTGAATTTATAACACACGAAAAGCGACATCGCTCTCACATGTACAGTACATGGTGTTTAGTAGAACGGAGATGGCAAATCTGTGCAGTTCACTGTTTTATTTTTAATTTACCGTATAGCAATCTATGCCTTTGCTTCTGATTTTTACTGTTTGTTCTTCTGTTGAAATGTTACACCACTGCCCCATGTAAGGGGAGGGTAAAGCGCACACAAACATGTAATACCCCGGTCACATTCTTTATGTGTCTGTCCCGATCCAGTAACCTGTTATTCCAGTGGTTGTCGTTGGTAGCGCACCGCTATTCTTGTAATAAAAATTAGGTTATTTGTTTTCTCTTTTGAATTTTGTCTTATGTTGTCATACCGGGATCGTTTATTTTACTTACTATACTATATGGGTTTTGCTGACATCTTTTCGGATAGTTGTCTCATAAGCAATTATATTACAGCTTCTTTTTTTTTATACCACTTTTCAGATAAAGTCACTATAGATATAATTGTAACTTTAATTTAATACACGTTTTAACAAATACAGACAATCAGCTTTTAAAAACAATTTTAAAAACTGCCTTCATCTTAAGGAAACTATGAATATATGCTTTAAAATTTTGTTGAAAAAAAATAGACACATTGCTTAGGTCTATCTTTTAGATGAACTAACAGATACATTCTAATTCATCTGCACTGCAACGGAATAAGATTTCAATTCACTCCCTTCCACATTTCTTTTCAAAAACATCCAATATTTTAGGTTAAAATGAAGTAATTATTTACATAGGCGACAACGGTAGCCTTTTTTGGTTCAGCGTTTTCACTTCAAAAGATCCGTTGATAAAACTCTCAGATTCTGAATTTCAACACCTTTGGGTGTGAATAAAACTGAAAAAAAAAACATATGATGCCGCAGCTTTTTACTTAGAAATATGGCATTTTTTAAGGGTACTCTATGGTTCCAGAATTTTCGAAATAGTATGAATGAAGAACATCCCTTGCTTAATTTTGCACAGAAAATGTTGCTAATCACAGAGAGTTTCCTCCAAATTTCTCGCTATTTCTACACCAATAGCCAACACTCATTTCTCACTATTTCAATTTCGTTTCCTAATTAGCAGGGCAGCAGAAAATTTACTTCTACCCATTATCTTGGATGTAAAAACTAGTTGACGCCAGTCATCTTTATTTACTTCCTTTTAATCTATACTGACAAATACTGAAATAAAACTAGACAACCTTGCATTAGTTAGTTGCTATATACTCCTACTGCTTACGTTCCAATTTTTGTATTAAAGATACAATTGTTCATATTTAAAATGACTTTCTTTACAGGTACCCCCTTTGCAGAAAACGTTACTTTTTAAAGACTTGGGGGCATTGACCAACATATTTTGACTGTTTGGTTGTGTTTCAAACGAGGTGTTTGATTGATTAAGTTAGATTAAGGCCTATTAAAGACTTGTGGCTGATTATTTGATTACTATATGTCCAATTTATATGTTTTTGTTACGAATATGTGAAAACAGTTGCATAAACGGAACAAAATTTTGTGAAATAGACTATAAAAATGCTGAAATGTAGATATTTTCATTGCTGTAATGTGTTTTATGTGGCCCGTGTACAGAATATTACATTCAACGGTACAATGAAGAAAAAGGTACTGCCTTTGATTTTTTACATAATTTTAATATTTTAGGGGTATTTTGGCAACAATTAGCAATAAAAAATACAAAAATTTTGCCTAACGTCAGCTAAAATATAATCCCCTCCCCTTTTTTTCAGATATGCCCAAATACATGCCATGTTAGCAAAGATGAGAAGAAATGATTAAAGACAGTGTCCTTGACAGAATTCTCGTTCTTACAACTGGGATTTTATTTCAAAACAACTCTTGAGTTAACTCCCTTACACTACTTTCCGTCATTAAATCTGTTATAATTGTTATAATGCATTCGAAGACTATATGATAATAAAACCGGAAAAATGCAGAAGTCAGTAACATACATGTAAGACACCATGTTGGTAAGTCAGTGTGTTAGATTTGAACCATGCTTTTTAAAAAGATAATAAAAATATAGCACATAGTTTGTACGTTAGTCACAACTAGGGAGAAATGGTAATTTTCCTCACTGTAGGTCGCTTTGATTTCAGTGTAAACATGTTTTTTAATGGAATCGACATGTGTAACTTCAAGAATAAATAAATACGAAGTGTATAATTCACATATTGGAGTAGTAAACAATAGTTATCTTCCATAAATCCATTTCCTTTTAATTTTAGGTTAAAATGCACATATTGAGGGAGGTTTTATCATTTGAATCACTGTGCTTTGACATAGGAATAGAATATTTGAACTATTTTTCTGTATTTATAAACAACTACACTGTGTAAATGAACAGATGAAATTTTGAAACACATTTAACTCACATTTTAAGACTTTTTCAATGGAGTTTCTAATATGATAAATTATGGCGCCATCTATACTATGGCAAGCTAAATTGGAAAATGTCTTAAACTGGGGAATAAAATACTGTTATCATTAATTACTTCCTTGCTCAAATTCTTATTTCATAGAGTAGCAAACACAGAAAAAATAGAGTATTATTGCCACACCTGACTGAGATAATAATATAAAGGACAGAGTACATTAATCAAGACATAGGACAAAGTCAATACCTTGCAATTTCACTTTCCCGGTGAAATTGTTTAAAAGCAAAGGGAATATCATCTTTATTTCTTTTAAAAATTCACTCCTTTCAGAAACATCCAGTATTTAATGTAGACTCAACTGGCATTTTATTATAAAACAACTCTAGAGTTAACTCCCTTACACTACTTCTGTAATAATTGTAATAATGCATGTGAATTTACTACGAGTCAATAGCAGACTTGATGAATTGTCAGAAGGTATTAAGAGAGAGAGATGAGCATCACTTCCGGTCTTTTTGAAAATTAAGCTAAGACACTTAAGAAAACCGTTTATTTCGTTTGACCCTTACTGAAAAATCTTGAGTTCCAGATCAAATTATATTTGTTGCTCATCGGTTATACGAACTTAGAGAATTTGGAATGGGAAGTAACTGTATCCACCTGGAATAAAAGCATTATAACAAAATCTTTGAGCGTATACTTTAAGTATATACATGTAGTTAGGTTTTCTTGTTTACTAGGTGATTCTTTGTTGTTAATGTAGAAACTAACTGGTCATTTACAGGTTTCAGTCATCCTTAGTCTTTTCTTACCAAGCCTATGGTGTGATTGAATAGAAATGACTATTGTTACTAATTTAATAGTAAGTAGAAAGAGATAATGTTGATTATATGACTCACCTAGCAAACAAGAAAACTTTACAGATATAGATTGCCTTAACCTTATATTATTTGGCCTAACTTTTTGGAATTTCGATTATTAATGCACTTCTACTTCGTATTTGATTAGGCCTTCCTACTGTTTAGATTCGAGCGCCAGTGACGAGTCTTCTGTAGACGAAACATACGTCTGGCATACACAATTATACATGTAAGTGTTTCTCGTTTCTCGTTTTTATATAGATTAGACCGTTGGTTTTCCCGTTTGAATGGTTTTACACTAGTAATTTTTGGGGCCCTTTATAGCTTACTGTTCGGTGTGAGCCTAGGCTCCGTGTTGAAGACCGTACTTTGACCTATAATGGTTTACATTTATAAATTTTGACTTGGATGGAGAGTTGTCTCATTGGCACTCATACCACATCTTCTTATATCTAAGCCTGGTATCTTTGATGAGTTTTTTCTTCATTGTACTCGCTGTAAGATAACCTCCATATATGATTAGCTAACATAATCAGCAAACACAATGCGTATCTAAAATATTTACTATTTATCGATACAAACTATTATTTATTTGAGTAACCCTAATCTTTATCTAATATTTTAGAAAATTAAGTACATGCATTTGAACCCAAACTTTAAACAAGTTTAAGTTGAAATAAATCTATGAGGAATGATTTTAAATGTACGGAATGTGCAACTTGTACATATCTGCATGCTCAATCCGTAAAATTGCATCTCATTCAAGGAAAATTGATGACTCATCTTATTCTTTTAAATGATAATTCATTATAACAACAAAGAGGAATAAAGTATGAATTACAAGAGTAATTTGAGGTATGTATGAAGTAAGTATTTTTAGGTATGTTGTACCACGTCATTTAAAAACTGTATGCATGAAATACACGAAAAAAAAACATTCACTATGTTCAAAATTTAATGCTGCACTGAAATCTGTTAATATTTTAAAAGTTGAATAAGACATGCATATTAAGATAAAGGAATTACAATTAATGTGTCCTTTGAACGGTCATTTTGTACCAGATCTTTGACCGTCATGGAATACCTGCGTCATAGATTACTACGGATGTGTTCAAATTGTCACCGGAAAGTGAAATTGCAATCTTGAGTTCCAGATCAAATTATATTTGTTGCTCATCGGTTATACGAACTTAGAGAATTTGGAATGGGAAGTAACTGTATCCACCTGGAATAAAAGCATTATAACAAAATCTTTGAGCGTATACTTTAAGTATATACATGTAGTTAGGTTTTCTTGTTTACTAGGTGATTCTTTGTTGTTAATGTAGAAACTAACTGGTCATTTACAGGTTTCAGTCATCCTTAGTCTTTTCTTACCAAGCCTATGGTGTGATTGAATAGAAATGACTATTGTTACTAATTTAATAGTAAGTAGAAAGAGATAATGTTGATTATATGACTCACCTAGCAAACAAGAAAACTTTACAGATATAGATTGCCTTAACCTTATATTATTTGGCCTAACTTTTGGAATTTCGATTATTAATGCACTTTACTTCGTATTTGATTAGGCCTTCCTACTGTTTAGATTCGAGCGCCAGTGACGAGTCTTCTGTAGACGAAACATACGTCTGGCATACACAATTATACATGTAAGTGTTTCTCGTTTCTCGTTTTTATATAGATTAGACCGTTGGTTTTCCCGTTTGAATGGTTTTACACTAGTAATTTTTGGGGCCCTTTATAGCTTACTGTTCGGTGTGAGCCTAGGCTCCGTGTTGAAGACCGTACTTTGACCTATAATGGTTTACATTTATAAATTTTGACTTGGATGGAGAGTTGTCTCATTGGCACTCATACCACATCTTCTTATATCTAAGCCTGGTATCTTTGATGAGTTTTTTCTTCATTGTACTCGCTGTAAGATAACCTCCATATATGATTAGCTAACATAATCAGCAAACACAATGCGTATCTAAAATATTTACTATTTATCGATACAAACTATTATTTATTTGAGTAACCCTAATCTTTATCTAATATTTTAGAAAATTAAGTACATGCATTTGAACCCAAACTTTAAACAAGTTTAAGTTGAAATAAATCTATGAGGAATGATTTTAAATGTACGGAATGTGCAACTTGTACATATCTGCATGCTCAATCCGTAAAATTGCATCTCATTCAAGGAAAATTGATGACTCATCTTATTCTTTTAAATGATAATTCATTATAACAACAAAGAGGAATAAAGTATGAATTACAAGAGTAATTTGAGGTATGTATGAAGTAAGTATTTTTAGGTATGTTGTACCACGTCATTTAAAAACTGTATGCATGAAATACACGAAAAAAATTTAATGCTGCACTGAAATCTGTTAATATTTTAAAAGTTGAATAAGACATGCATATTAAGATAAAGGAATTACAATTAATGTGTCCTTTGAACGGTCATTTTGTACCAGATCTTTGACCGTCATGGAATACCTGCGTCATAGATTACTACGGATGTGTTCAAATTGTCAAAACCATAATCCAGTCCTCTTTCCTTCGATTTTGACATCATCACAGAAGCTGTACACGACCAACATGACGGATGCCACTTGTTGGAACAGGATCTGCATACCCTTATGGAACATTTGAGATCACCCTTAGTTTCTGTTGGGGTCTTTAGTTTTCTATGTAGTGTTTGGTGGACTTAATCGTCTTTTCGTCATCTTAAGATTATTTGCCACGTCGTTTGTCAGTTTCTCTTCAACTGATGAATATCCCTTATGCACCTTCCGTCTATTTTTATTAAATACTAAACAAGGTATAATTCGTAAATCATTTCATAATTACTAATATCTATTTATGTATAAGTCCTTCGTATAACTTTATGTGGACTTTCTATTAATAAAATGAGATTTTCCAAATAAAGAAAAGTACCTGAATGTCATGTAAATGACAATGAACTTGTAGGAGGTTCTTATATTTTCCCTTCTAGAAAAGACTTCAGAACGAGGTTTATCTCAATCCTTAGTTATTTTTTTTTTATTTCACAATAATAACATTACATTTACAGTATATTCCATACGAATCCGTTATTATGATTGGCAGACAACAGTCTTGAGACATTCCAAAATTATATTTTATTTCCCAATAAAAAAATGTTACCTTCACGACTGCACGTGAATTCGTACAATGCACAGGAAAGCTTGATATAACTCGTAATTTCATTATTGCGCTTTCAACAAATGGTTTCGTTAGTGTCGGTGTTTCTTTCCAAATGAGAAATATAAAACCATGAAGGGCCTTCTGAAAGATTTTTTTCAAAACTCAGTGGCCGGAGCATATGGTGTTACCATTGTGTGTTTATCCGGAAAGTTACGCGTTATGCCAGTAGATGTTTGATGAAACTGTAACTATGGTATGATATTTATAATATAACTGGAAAACACAATATATATTAGGCTTTGATTGAATATGAAATAACAATTAACATACCATCGAATTGCCATCTTCAATTTAACATGAGTGTTTAACTTAATAAAAGGGGGATAATCATATTTGGATTATTTTCACACGTTTCTTATTCTTACATTGAGTATATTTTATGTATAACTTGTGTCGCTTTCCAGACGTCTATATCATACTGTAACAGTTTACCGATGTTCCATATAACCAAGAAGGTACAAATCCAGGTAAAAGATGAAGGAATCGCATGAACTCGAAAAGGTCATAAAACTTTCGAGCACGATTTTCGTACTCAGACTCAGAAATCAACCAATCAAAATCATGGATTTGGTGTTTCGAGCACAAATTTTGTACTCCGAGTACTGAGTAAAGTTTTATGACCGAGAGCACTGGTGCGTCGACAGGATAAGCGTCTCCTTCTATGCATCCATCTCCCGCCATGCGCACTCAGTAAAAAAGTTACAATCGGGAATATGACACAATCGGTAATTTAACGTATCAAACAGTGTGCACGGACTTATGAACCGGCATTGATATACTAATTTCATATTAAAAGCTTATTAAGTAACGACTTCTATAAAAAAAGAAGATGTGGTATGGTTGGCAATGAGACAACTATACACCAGAGATGACTACTTTCGAACTAAAAACTTTTCCGGTCGATTAAATAAGTGGGTTCTTCAAAAACAAAGCTAATCACAGCAGATGCAGCAAACTGTACTTCTATATTAAAATGACTAAAAAAACTACAAATAAAAGAAAGTTATATCTCAATATTTATTGTTTGGTATACGAATATGGACAATTGTTACTAACTAATTTTTAACAGTAAATTTCAATATGAAATACAGGAAGTTTCCATCACTCGGAATGTTTTCACTCGGAATGTTTTCAGACTATCGTTTGTGGATTCGCCACACGCTATTTCAACATACTGTCAACATATTGCTTCAAGTCAGTCAAAATCTTTAGAACGGAGGCTTGATATTCACTCAAATGGTCTGGTAAACTTGGATCAGACTGATTTTGCAAATCCGACCCAGTATAAGAATCTTTCGATATAACTACAAAGATGTTCAGTAAAATCTGCTTCATCTCGCGCATGTCGTCACTGTAAATCTGTATGAAAAAGTTTTTTATCTTTACACCATCTTCCGATTTTTCTACAGCTGATAAATACTTATAATAGACTTTTAGATCCCTTATAGTTGTAGACGGTCTGTAAGATGGCAGCTGTATATGTTGTTCCGTTGGTGCGACAGCCCGAGATTTCTGAAACAAAAAGGTAATTCATCAATATCAATAACAAAAAAGAAACGTTTATGTTCTGTGCCATGCAATCGCAAATGGATAAAAATTCTGAAAAAAGACTCTAACGCACTTGGATATAAATTCGCATTATCTTCTGAGCATATGTGGGCTTAAACACAATGAAACAATATGGATGTAATAGTCACTTTGGAAAAATATACATTTCACCTTTAAAATATATCAATATATAGGTCAACAAAGCACAAATTTTGTAGTTGAAACACCTCAATCTCAGCTTTTTATCCAGCCTAAATTTGTATCTTCACTAATTAGAAGAAGTAGGGGAACGAAAAGAATATAAGCGAAACTCGAAAAATCCGACCTATTGAATTGCAATATGGGCGCGAAAGAGGGATCGATTATTTTCGACTTCCGCTTGACTTAAGAGCTTATCTTAAAAGATAATATTTTGGTCAGTAAAAACTTACAAAATGATTGAGTGTAGTCTGTGTCTTCAGTATCATATCTCTTAGTAGTAAACAAAGCCTGTTATGAGCATCAGTTAAATCCTCAACAGAAACATCAAGTGGTGAAGTAAATTCTGATTGCTTATCAGACTTAGTGCGTATGTCGTCAGAATGTAACGTTGTTGGAATAAAAGCTGATATATCCATAGTTCTATGTTGGGGTGGTATGATAAAGCTGTGTGCCAATTGCAGTAGATTTTCCATTTCTTATGATATTATTTTTAATCTGAAAGAAAGAAAACGAAGTTGATTTATAACACATTCTATCATGGTCATTGTTCAATGATGATATAATCATGTCTGTGATAGAGAAATGACTCTTTTAGTTATGTCTTCGCTTGAATACAGTGTTTATAAGAACTAGAAAAATGTAAGCACATACTATCATACTCCTTTCCATAATTGTAGAGATGAAGGCAATATTTTGCTATGGGGAAATATTTGGCTAATACTAAATATAAGGTGCACACTTCCTCGAGGTAACAACAAATTTAAAAGGTTTTGTCACAAGTTTAGATAGAGTTTCCAAATACAAAGTGTGTTCCAGCTAACAAACAAGAAAACGAACGAATGGATCCACTTTAGAAACAAGGTAACAGGTTTTATTTTACTGGTCCAAAACAACTCATCAAAATATGAAAGCGGTATAAGTTATCGCCTATTTACGTAGAATACATATTAAAAATGATGCTTAAAAATTTTTTTTTTTCAATTCAATCTAGTACATGTTAATTCAATACATAGTTTTGTTTTTCATTCAAATTCGCTTGAATGAAATTAGAAGAAAATGACAATGTTAACTTACACGTATCTATGATCAAGCTTAAATTGGAATGAAGTTAACTGATGTGTTACTTATGTTTATATATAATAATTGAAAGTAATTATAATTAATGGAAATCCGCAAGAGACTTCTAGCGGTATAAAGTAGCCAATCAACACTTGATTGGAGACTTCAAATTATGTAAATTGTGTAAATATTTGATTTTATGATATCGTTACTGATATTAAAAAGTGAATGAAATGATAACAGTTATGCACTAGGTTCAATCATAGTTCATACTTTTGTTTTCCAGGCCAAGACATTGTACATCATTTAATTTACTACAATTCGAGTATAAGTGATTGATTGTTGGTTTTCATTTAACGACACTTTCAGACCACTTGACTGCTGTACCCAATTTTTTACATTTTTACCTATCATGTCAGTTTGTTTTTCTCACACATTGTTGTCAATATAATGGTATTGTATGCGACTGTCATACAAGTGAGAGGTTTAGCTAGCTGTACATCCAGGTTTAATCCACTATTTTCTACATAAGGAAATGCCTGTGCAAAGTGAGGAATATGACAGTTGGACAGTTGTTTGACGTGTTAATGCTTTTGATTTTGTCATTTTTGATAAAGGACTTTCCGTTTTGAATTTTCCTTGGAGTTCGGTATTTTTTGTTATTTTACTTTTGGCTATATTATGGTGGATATCTTTTATTGGTGAAGGAAGTCAATATACCCGAAGAGAACCACTGATTAAATATATATGAACCAACGTAATGAAAGGGGAGAATAAATTTAGAAAAAACACAAAAGACAAAAAAAAAAAAGAAAAAACAAAGAACACAAGTGTTTTAATGATTCAACTAATTGAATATATATAATGAAAACTCTAATCTGTGGAAAACATATGTAAAGAATTCCTTGTTTCACTCGCGGAACAGCAGCACTAATTCAGAATAGACTGGATACGGTATCATCAAAACCAATATGCACAATATTATTCTGAGCAATGTATGTTAGTATATTCACAAGGCATCAAGCTAACCTAAAATTCCATATCTAGCTATAAAGAATATCGAAGTTAATCGATATTTATAAGCAACATAAGATTGTTTATAAGTTTATTTTGCAATATCTTTCAATTGTATGCTTGTGAAAACATATCCTTTTAAAGTCAGGTTGAAAATCCGCTGTTTTTATTATTTCTAAAGATTCAATTTAATTACCAAAAATAACTTTTTCTCTAATTCCTAACCGATTTATACTTTCTCCGATTGCTTGATTATTATTATTTTTTCATAATCAACATGTGGGGCTTTTGATCTCAATTCTTAACTGGTAAACATTATGAGGTCAAATTGTTTTGCATTCTCACATTTAGATAGTGTGAAGTAACAAAATAGAGGCAACCATGCCCTATGACCTCAACAAAAAGAACAAATCGTTTTGCAGATCAGTGGAAAAGAGGGATTGTGTTTCCACATATGAAACGTCATTAACGAAATAGAGGCCACCATCGACTCTTATGCAATACGACATTTCTCCTCTGTCGACACTTCAATATTTAAAACGCTGGAAAAAGTATCTTGTTTTTTTTTAATTTGAAAATTTAACTGGCTCGAGTTGAGAAATATCGTGCCGCACTTGATGCATTGGTAAATATCTATATCTATCATTGCATATCGCAATGCTTACTTCGATTCTATTGATAAATTGGTGCATATATTTAAACTCTAAAATACCTAGAACTAATTATAACCAACAGGAAGTATTTAGGATACTTTCACTGCTTCATATCTCAATCAAAATTGTTTGATATCTTGTTAAGTAAATTGCAGTTATCACATGATATTTATATTCAACAAACTAAAGATAATACAATAACTATCTAACCAAGTTAGAGAAAATCATAAAACTTTATCTGTATGAAAGAAGGAAAGGAATTGTCGCTCAAAATCATACACAGAGAAACATTTTTGACAATATCTAAGAGAAAACTACTTTGTTTTAATTGTATTTATTTTCATAAATTTAAAAGAAAATCAGGCTATGTTTACTTATCTTACCTCCAATACATTTCTATGAACATGATTGGTTAATAGCAACCGCAGAGACCGTGTACATTTCACATGGTGTTAGTAGGCGTGGTTTATTTTAATACACGGTTAGAAGTGGTATTACGTCCCTTTGTAAAAACAACACGGTGTTGAGGAAAAATCTGAAAGGTTTCAACAGACGAAGAAATTGATGATGAACGATTGAAATAAATTCATAAAACACATTTAAAGCTAACAAGTTGTTATTGTTGGCATTTGTTGTTGTATAAACCAATGGAAGTAGGTTCATAATATTAAGTATTGAAGACTTGATCACTTTGATAGGTAAACTGGTCCGCCGTTCTATCTAAAGCTTCGCACCGAAGGTTAGTATAGCGATAAGTGAACACAACAGGGGTCCAGTTTATTTGATAGGCTACTAGACTTAATACCACATGTTATAATAGTCGGTATGATAAATTCGTTACACAGCGTGCTAGAGACCTAATACGATATATAAGGGGTCAGTAAATTCCATATGGGGATTCGAGCTTCGCTTTTGGTCACTAGCATACTATGTAACTAATATTATTGTGCTATCCCATATTTTCCTCATTCTCTTTCAATATTAACACACACTAATATCACGGTAGGACTACCCAAGTATCACAATGTCTTCGATTCATTTGCATGGTAAGACGATCTTACACCTTTTTACAAGTTATTTTGAAAAGCCATTAAAATTTCAAGTACTTTGTGGTTCGATATAGATTCGGACAAAAAGGCTTGAGAAGAAACATAATTGTGAACACGTTACTGCAACTGATGAGATTCCTGACGCTGTTTTATACCATTTAGTTAAAAAAAAATTGACCAATTTGTTTGAGCGATAACAGCCCAATTTACGAACGATAAGATACTAGAATACCGTTAATGCGACAGTAGTTTACCGATTTTTAAATCTCGTTAATCGATCAGGAAGAGATGATTCAAGTGAGGAAAAAAAAAAAAAACACCGAGGGAATCGCATGAACCCAAGAGAAGTAAGTCGTAAAAAACTCACAAAAAGGCACTTTGCAGTTTTGGAAATTCAATTCCAGTTGATAAAAGTATCTAGAAACCATATAATTTTGGTTTCAATGGGATTATAGCTATCACCGTGACATAATACAATTTTTTTTTTATTTTGGGCCCATTGTAACTGACTGTTTACAAAAGTATACATTCATACAGGGCACCCACATGGAGTATATACCTCGAAACGAAATTCCAGAGCTTGCATTTCCTGTAATGATTTCTTTGATATAGGGTTATTGCTTACAAGAAAGATATTTGAAGAAAGTTCCAAATGGTGGTGTAGTATTCACCCCACAAAAGTTTAACGGACGCAATATTCATTTGGTGGACCGTTATGGCATATCCCTGTCAGAGATGACCACGGAATTGTTTCAATTGTCGTAGTTACAATTTCTTTGCCTCGAAATCAATGCGATTAATCAGCACTGAATGGTTATTAACCATGAGCAACATGACGGGTCAAATAAATGGAGCAAGATCTGCTAGTCCTTCCAGAGCACCTGAGATCACACCTGGTTTTCATTAAGTTTGTGTTCATTCTTTAGTTTTAGTAGACTGCTGTTTGTCTGTATTCGTCGTTTTCCTTTTTGGCCATGGTATTGTACGATTTTTTAAAAACTTCTGATTTTTTTATTGCATATTTGTTATCGTCTGCCTTTTTTATAGCAGAAATGCTCGACTACGTACCGCATTCTACCTGTTCAAAGTTCGAAACAATGTACAATTTTGTTTACATGTTTTGACAATGTCTAGTTATTGGTGTGGTTAGTGTTGCTCAGTGTTCTATGAAGTATTATGTGGACTTGTTTGTCATCGTTATTTTGCCATGGCATTGTCAGATTACCATAGACGTATGAGTTTTAAATTTCCTCTTGGTATCTTCGCCTCTTTTTATGTCTAAATCTAAAATGACCGTACTCATGATTTCCACTATTTGATTTGCTTCGTTATTTCGTCACAAAAATATCACTCCTCCTCAAAACTTTGTTCTTGAAGTATGCATTTCTTAACAGGATACTTGCACTTGTCCAAAATGAAAACAAAAACCAACACGTGTAATAGTTTCTAACTTCGTGAAATGATTAACTAAGGGAACGACCATCTAACTTCAAAAAAAGGGGGGGGGGGTTATTGTTTTTTCATAAAAAAATATTCTGATCCCCAATTTGATGAAAAAAAATATTGTGGTCAAGCAGATGACAAAAAAAAAAAATCTGAATCCAGATTTTCTCCCCATACCTTATAGTGTTCAATTTTGAAAAAAAATAATTAGATTGGTAGCGTAGAAAAACTAAAAAAAAAATGTTCGAGCTTTGTGTGAAAAAAATTTCTGACTCAGACAACCCCCTCCCCTTAACGTTAAATGGTTGCTCCCTAATATCATAGTTGAACTCTAAATGAACTCATCGAATGACGTATTAATGATCTTAAATGACCGACTATGAGTAACTTCTGGAACCTTCTTCTACATGAATTATTTCTAGAAAAGTCCATTCGTATCTAGACACTGTTCTATAATATAATGAAAATTACCGTGCTATAAATAACACAAGCCATGTATAAATAATACACAATTATACAATCAATCACCTAATCTAACAACAATGTATCTCAATAGTTGTATTACAAACCACTACAATTTGTGGTATTTTAAAATCTTTAAAGAGAACTACACTTCTTTGTCACTAGTGGAGGAACGACTGCTTACCATCCCAATGCGTCCGGGTTCACTCTAGGTTTTTCCTACAGACGTTTTGCTTTGGCTGCATTTTCTGACTCATGATCTGTGTATTGTTGCCTTATTACATGGGGTTGTCTGTCCTTCGTCATATTTGATTTTATCCCTCGATATCTGCTAATATTATGATTACAATGCATCTGGTAGTTTTTTATCCTGCAATCAGCCAACTATTGTACGAATACAAATTAAACATGTACAAAAATAAATTGTTACTTTACTTTTACTTGTAAAAAGTAAGTTTCCTGTTACTCAGCTTCCACGTTGAGCAAACGTTTATGTGAATGTTTCTTTTTGGATAACAGTTCATTTTGGGGTTTCCTTCGCGGTCCGCGTTTAAACTATGTTGATATCTTTGAAAAATCAGAAACAACTATTTGGATTTAAACAACTAAACCTTAAAGTGCCGGGTGTAAATTACGAGATAAAAACAATGTAATGTACATTGTTAAAAATATAATGTTTATTTGTTCTCTTTACGAAACAGGGGTAAAGCTCGGCGAGCCTCGCTTTTCATCCTGTTTCTAAATCTCATACAAATAAATTTTATATTTTTCGACAATGTGCATATATTGTTACAGTATATTAACATGTTAGTTTGTATTTTTCTTCTTTTTCTTTTGAAAATGGTGCTTAATTTTTTGGTTCTTCTTTAATTGATTTCTGTATTCCCCTTCGTACCACTTGACTTTTTTTTCTAGTACCAACACAGTATTTTGTAGTTTTATACTGTTTAAGTTTTTAAAGGTGGTTTCTTGTAGATTATTATAACTTTCACTGTGAATGCCATTCATTCATACATGAATGTATTTTGTTCTTCGTATAATGGCTATCATTCAATACAATCCAGAGAGTTAAGTTCCTTTTTGTAAGGAAAAATTTCAGATTTCCCCCTACGATGTTGGTTACATGTTTTATTTCTATGCATCGGCGATCATTTCGAATGGAAAGTCTTGTAATAGTATAAAAACTAAAAAAAAATAAGAAGATGTGGTACGACTGCCATTGAGACAACTCTCCACCAGAGACCAAACGATATCGAAGTTAACAACTAGTCTGTTATAAGCAACTAACCATTAACAGAATTTTCAGAGTAATTCTATGAATAACTTATCCAATTTTCTATTTTATCCATTAATTATAGCTTCACCCATCAATCATTTATAATTGAGAACGAAAGTAAAGATGTATAGTCTTCTAAACTTTGGTACCAATTCGCTTTCCTGATTTTCAAGACTTTCCGAATAAAATATTGGGTCAAATAGTCTTTTAAAAGTAACGATGGTGGTTAACCCTTTATTGCAGTTAGTGGTAACAAGGTTTAATACTTATGGAGATCACCAACGATTCATTAATTCATTGTGATTTTCATATAGTTTTCAAGTTATCTACATGTATTGTGTAAACGTTTATAATTAGATATAGGGAAGACCCGTCACGTGTAGTGTCAATCTTTGGTCATTATTAGTCTTAGCAGCGCTTATATGTTTATACATCAATTTTGGTCCTCGAATAACGTTGTAAATACTGGTTACCGATGCAAAGTCAGTCATACATGCAGTTGCTTCTTTGGATGTTATTTTTGAACAGTGTTTTAGACGATACTAGGTTACTATGCAATTCTTTTTATGCAGTCTGACTGAGATTTGCTTAAAGATGGGTCATTCAATTGATTGTGCGTTTGGCGTATCACTTGTTACTCTTTTATCTGTTCAGTTGATGAAAAAAATGCTATTTGATGTAATGATTCCAAACTTGTAAATTGGAGATTATTTTCTAACAACGCTATAGTGAATTGTATTGCCTTGTAATGAAGACGGATGAATAGTATGGGAAAGTCCACTCATACATCTTGCATCGCTCCGGGTTTTTTTTAATATAAAAAGATAAAAAAAGAGGTTGTATTAGGAACTCCCAAGGAAACCCAGATAAGCTTTATCTGCAAACTTAATAACGTTAATATCAAATATGACATATGTTTTTTTAATTAAAGAATACGATGACAATATTTAATATAAAATACATTTAACAGTCTTACACAGGTACAAAAATACAAACATAATACATTTAACAGTCTTACACAAGTACAAAATACAAACATAATACATTTAACAGTCTTACACAAGTACAAAAATACAAAGATAATACATTTAACAGTCTTACACAAGTACAAAATACAAACATAATACATTTATTTATATACAATTTAGTAATCTCAATATGAAATACAAAATTTCCGTAACTTGGAAAATGTTGTAAGGTCATAAAAATTAAACCTAACATAGGTTTAACATAAGTAAAATGTGTATACTATAACATATAGTATATAACACGGTATTTTATTGCACAAAAGTATAGCACGTTGAGTATTGGTTTAGGAGTATGTCCACATGGAAAACATTCTCTATCCTGCAGTCTTCTACATTTTTGAAATTTTTGCATGTAACTCAGTGATGTAATTTTTCAGATCTGTTAGAATAACAGATACTTCGGCTAGATAGGTACTCGCCTTTTGAGTCGGTATTTTTGTAACTGATGGTACGTTATCTGGTATGTTCATAAAACCAGGTCCACACCAGTCATAAGCAGTGCTAATTAAGTTATTCTTCCCCATATCACAAATGGCTAGTTTAAGTGATCTTACAATTCTGGTTTCTGCTCCGGATTGTTGTATAGCATTTAAGTATCGCAGAAATACGAAAAAATCGCCTTCCGTTTGTTCTCGGTATCTCATAGAATCAAATAAAGGAATATTTGGTAGCTGTTTTACATTTTCAGTAATTGTCACATCTCCATTTTTCTGTAAAAAAATATCAACACCCGTTAATACTTTCACATGTATGTATTGTCAGTTACTGGACGAGTCGGTGGAACGCTTCATGTGTTCCTGCTCAACATTAACTTATGCATATTTTGCTTTTAGTGTTCTAAAATAAGGTATAGAAGTAAGATCCTTGGTATTTCCTATTTTCAATATGTTGTTTGAAACTACTACAGGCAGCCTTAGCGTTTGATAGATGGCCATAAAGATTGTCTGTCGTAGCAGCGCCATCTGGTTTCTTCTCTTGTTTGTAGTGGTGAACGCATGCTTTAATGTGCTGTCTTGTGGACGTGTATGCGATACTTCATATTCATACTTCCAAACGTTTTTTTTTTTTATTCAAGTCCGTGTGTAGTAATTTTGAGTAACGACAATTTCGTATCTGAATCCGAAACGAATATTCATAGTTTGCTTTAAAGTGTAATTGAATTTAAACATACCGAAATAAAAATGTAACTGATGCAGTAAAAACTTCCAATAAAACTATGAGAATAAATGAAGAAATCTGCGAATGTAAAATTGACACGTTATTAAAATAAGAATACACTAGATGAGAAACAGAAAAATTACTTACAATAGACTGAATAAAATTGTCAAGATCTAAGACTAAATCATCCATGAGCTTTGATGATTGACTGACCCTGTAATGAGGATTTGGTCCACTGACGCCAACGCTGTCATGTGATAACTTCAATGTTGTAGAAGCAGTGGTTTGACCATGCTTTGTAGCTTTGTACTGACTGGTGGGTATGTTCTGTAAGATAAACCCTTGTGTCATGTGTAGTAATGCAACGAAGATTGTTGCGAAAATGTATGTACCTGAAAGAAAAAAAAATCAAGTTTGAATATACCATAAAAATACTTTAAAATGAAAAAAAAAAAAAAATAAATTGTGAAATTTTCCATTACAGAATAAATTGTAGTAAGCTTAAGTTTCACGTGTGCATAAGAAGAGATGTTTGGAATACATTAATGAAGCATCAAACCAATGACACAAACAGTGTTTGTTATTAAAGACGTCTTTCGGTATATGTCTCGTTGCTTTCAAGTCAAACGCTCTGTATCGCCCCTCTAGATTCCTGGTTCCTCCCAGAACGTAGTTGGTATATTATTACTATTGATAAAAAAGCGGGTGTTCCGTAGTAGTCACAATTAAGTGTATATAAAGTTTCTCAATTGTTGCATAGATCAATTGAATGAATATTTTTTACATGATGTTTTACCATCATGAATTACTCCGTGCAGTATTTAACTTAATTTTGTCTATTAATCTAGATCAGCCGTAAACATCTGTTTAAATTGCATATCAACGATGTTGTTGATATCCATTTAAGTAATGAAGTTAGACCAATTCTGAATAAAGACCCGATTATATTTTCTTTCTCTATCTGGTAGTAATAGTGTGTACATATTGTACAATACAGAGCAATTGTTAAAAAAACAAACAACTTCATGACATACGTTTCATCTTGGCTATTATTTCAGACAGATGCATCAGATGAAAGAGCTTTAGTTTCAACATTTAATTTATACACACACAAACGTATTTATATACACATACAAATATTATTAATTAGAAAATTTTATTTCCGAAGTATTCGGAATCCCACGCTGTACCTATAAAAATCAACCAATCAGAGTTCAGTTTTTGAAAGATACCCGTATCATCAGAGTAGATAAGGTTATCGTTGGTTAAACATTGCAGTGTGATATACCAAGTATCTGTTAGATAATCTTTCCATCCTTGTTAAGTGTTTTACAATAACTTTACTTTTATGCAAATTCAGATTTAAAAAAAAAAAAAAAAAACATACTTGATTAAAATTAGTTCAAGAAATGGCAAACAGCACATACATTACTTCACGGAAAGAATTAAAAACATCATACCAAAATTACTATAAAAATGATTTACAATAACTTAACTTTTAAGCAAAATTAGTTTAAAAAATACTAATCATACAAATTAAAAATTCGTTATTGGAAAGGACAAATTCAACAGACCTTACTTCCTCGGAAGAATAACATTATCATCCCAAAATGATTAGAGATATGTTTTAAAATATCTTGACTTTTAAGCAAAATCAGATTAAAAATAACACAAACTTAATCAAAAGTAAGTTCTTGAAAGTGTTAATCCAACATACCTCCACGGAAGAAATTGAAGAAATCGTCCAAAAATGATAAGAAATATGCTTTTAAATTATTATAAATGTACTTTTAAGCAAAATAAGATATGAAATTCCACATGCTTATATTAGAAATAGGTATAGACAGGACAGCCCAGCATACCTGACTTCACAGAAAGAGTTAAATCATTACGAAAGCGTTTATAGGCCTGGCATTGTCTCAATAAGTAAATATTGATTCATAGACAATATTAAAAAAATATATTTTTCAGATATTGTTTATTAATACGGGTAACCTTAAAATATTCAAATAAAATAAAATCGAATATTCACAAAATAAATTTTGTATTACTAACTTATAAATTTTTTTGTGTTCATATTTAATTAACACAACATTGTTTCTTTTCATCGTATTATCAAAAAAGAAGATTTTAGTTTGTTTTTAATATTTGTCCAATGTAGATCTCCTTAAAATTTGACGAATTCTTGATGGTCTACAAATGAAAATGACCAATAAACATGTAAATTGTTGGTCAAAATACATTCCGATTCATCATAATAAATAAATGCAACAGAATTGCACTAGAAATGCAAAACCGAGTTGATTTTATCAAGTTATCCTTAAGAGGACAGAAATATCTTCTCGAGAAAAGAAACCCGCATTTTATGTTTGATATACAATAGTGATGTATCCCCCCCCAGAAAACAACAACAAACAAAACCCTACCGTCTGTCAAATATTTGGGCATGCTGATCGTATACATTGTCATAAATCAGATTATTAATTTCAGTAAAATAATTATTGCTTATATCAAAATAATTATGGAGTTACCCAATTTATTTTAAGGTAGTTTCACGTATTGAAAAATTATCAATTAAATCAGTTTCACTCTTCGTAGGTATTTACTATTGATATAACACATATCTATTATTATCATTATAATAATTTTATATTAACAAAAACAAACAAAATCTACTTTCACAAAGAGTGAAGGCTGTCTTTTGCTTTAAACATTAACTACTATCTATAATCAACGACAGTCAATTGTGTTTATTGTCAAAAGTGAGAAGAAATAAAAAAAAAAAAAAAAAACGTTTGCACCGACGCTTGATCATTGAAATGGACAAAAGTTGGCTAATACAATTTAGGATGCAAATCTGAATGATTGAAGGTTAGAATTATGTTGCGAACTGATTGCTTAAATGAGTTAGTACAATAAAATTCAATGATAGTGGTGTGTGCCAATGTAGTAAATCTTGAATATGTTCGTCCTCAGATAGATGTTGAAATCAGTTATAGCATATTTCACAAGTTGTCGGTTACTTTATGAACACTTTATAATATCAACTTGGCGAGTCGTACGTTCCAGTGCAGATTGGTATACTCATTGATAACACTTTATAGCAATAATGATGCATATGCATGTATTATTTGCCGCTGGACGTAAAGCAGCCACCAATAATCTTTGAGCTATACAAGTTTCATAGAGAGAGGAATATTGTAACAATCTTTTTATAAACATTTCAGGAGATGGTCGGAGTTCGCATTTTTTTTTATTTTGTACACGTTTTTCCATGTTAATACGAACAAAATTTACATTTGATTTTTATTGTTCATTTTCTATGGTTTGGTTTCGATTATTGATATCTGTTTGAACACTAGTTGGTTCACTAATATCTTCCTGTTACTTATTACGTTCGGAGAAAAGACATAAGTTACGACAAAGTATTACCTGATTTATATATAACTGTTATATGTACACATAAAACGCATTTATGAAAGACAATGAAGCGTGTTTCAAACTTTGGTTATCACCAATTTACCATTAAAAAAAACCCGCCAATGTCATACATGTGCCATTGCCCATGTAATAATGGGTTAAACCTGGGTAAGTCCTACCATTCAGTAAAATAAAACGCATGTCACTTCTCTTTGTGTCTTTATAATATTAACCAAAAAAATGAAACATTTGATAATACGTGTAATATTATTCGGTGTGAGCCAAGGCTCCGTGTTGAAGGCCGTACTTTGACCTATAATTGTTTACTTTTTATACATTGTGACTTGGATGGAGAGTTGTCTCATTAGCACTCATACCACATCTTCTTATTTATACTTATATATTTGTGATAGTTATTACACTTGATGAACTTTTAATATATTCTAGCATCTATATTTAATTCACTGAAACTTTATGCTGGGAATTTTTAATTTACCTGTGAAGACCAGTGTCCA
This sequence comes from Mytilus coruscus, assembly GCA_017311375.1. Lineage (NCBI taxonomy): Eukaryota > Metazoa > Mollusca > Bivalvia > Mytilida > Mytilidae > Mytilus > Mytilus coruscus. Next base: position 116,842,967 of record CM029601.1, on the reverse strand, counting down.
CTTTTGTGACCCCGGAAACATAACAATGTGATAATTCATCGCCATTTTTGGGAAATTAATTACCCATGCATAATAAGTTAAGGATTGTCTGCAGTTGTATATTTTGTCGTTTGGGGATTAGCTGTTGAGTGTCTGTATTCACTGCTATTTTTTTTTATTTCTCTTTTGGTCACATAGCTCCTCACATTTTCAAGTATATGACTTTGTTCATCCTTGGCTTTCAAATCTGTGGGTTTGCTTTTCTGGTAAAGGTAAATCCATGAAGTTCTTCCGGCGCACCAAATCTATAAAGTGTAATTTTCATTATCAATACACGGGGAGAATACGAGCTGTCTTTTCGGGTTGTTGAATTTCTGTCTACTTCGCATATACCATACAGTTCCATTTTCAAATACGAGCTGTCTTTTCGGGTTGTTGAATTTCTGTCTACTTCGCATACAGTTCCATTTTCATTATACATTTCATGTATCATAATGCAAGATTCAGCTATGACATCACTGGTTAGGGGACGGTTGAGTGCACACAAACATGTTTAACCCCGTCACATTCTATATGTGCCTGTCCCTAAGTCAGCAGATTGTAATTCCGTGGTTGACGTTGATTGCTTTCTGCCATATTTATTTTTCGTTTATTGTTCAATAATTAATCTGGCAGTTGGTTTTTTCGTTTGAGTTCTTATATTTTGTAATTCTAGGGCCTTTTATAGCTTATTATACGGTATGCATTTTGCTTATTGGCTTATTGTCGATGGTCCTATATGACATATAGCTCCTTAACCCTTTGATATCTGGTGGATAATTAATTCATTAGTAAGCATACCGCATCTCCTTATTTTTCTATTTAGTGAACGCTAACTAAAATCAAAGCTTGGAACTAAAATGAAAAGTTCGAAGTTCAACGCTTATACTTCTTGGCAATGCTAAAGAAGTACATACTTATTAAAGCTATATCAAATCTTAAGAATTTTCTTTTTAATTTACAACATTTGAAAAAAAAAAAAAAAACAGAGAGCACACTGGAAGTGCTTATTCAAACTAGATGTCTTTTGATTGCCTAACCTTTTAAATGTCTAACCGATGATCAGACGTCAAAGTATGATGACAACATTACAGATCGTTTTCCGTTAATAAGTTATAAAACACACTTGACATATCACTCCATTTTGCATATTGTAACTTTGTTTTATGTGTAAGAGGTAAAATTACATAATTATAAACAATTGTATTAAAATAAATTTTGGACACGTTGTTTACTGGAGAAAGAGCCATTTTTATATTAGTCAGGTAATGGTAAATTGTTAAAAATATTTTTTATCTTTTCTTTGTAAAAATAGTTCCTTTTACCATCAGGGAGTTTTTTTTTGTCATAATATGAGGGTTGGAGGAATATATAAATCAAAGAAGACATGAAATAATTTGAACTATATATTTCATATCCATACTTTATAAGGCCCACGACTTTCATACCAAAGAAACCGAACCAATGAAAAATAAACGATTCAACTTTGGTAGCTTTACAATCAGACAACGCTTTATCAAATCACTATAATAAAATGTGATAATCTACTTCAGTCAGGTGTTTGTCAGATAATAAAATGTGATAATCCACTTCGCTTTAACCTTACAATAAATAATCGTTTACAAGAAGAAAAGGTTTCGTACAATACAGTCATGTTTAAAAGATGGTGAAACCCATTTCCCTGACGCTTTTGTTCAATTATTTTGGGCTTTCCAATGAACACATGGGGGAATACATTGTGTGTTCTTTCATAGAAATGCTTGTTCATAATGCCGTTTTGCAAATGCTCAGGAGTGCATCGGTGTTATAATTGTTAAAAAGAATTGTCTGTAAAAGAGAAGCAGGATGTAGCAGAGGAATAATGTCGACGAAAACGGCATGGCAAAAAAAAAGTATACATTATACAACATAGAAAAACTAAAGACTGAGCAACACGAACTCAACCAAAAACCGAGTGTGATCTCTGGTGCTCCAGAAGGGTAAGCACATCCTGCTCCCCATGTGACACGTACCCATCGAGTTGCTCATGTAAGTACAAACTCTGTGATACGTCTAATTCGGTGACTTTACATTCGAGGAAAAGAGGACGGGATTGTGGTCGCGACAATTGGAGCATATTCGTCGGCATCTGAAACAGAGATTCCGAAACGGTCAACCAACTCGTAATGGCGTCCGTAATTTTTTTTCGAAGGGACGACTTCAACTCCATCATGTGGAACCCTTGGTTTAATAGCTTCCTTGTAAGCAGAAACCCTCTTTTAAGTAAATCATGATAAGAAATGCAAGCCCTGAAATAGCGTATCATATGGATGAATGGAGATCTATGCTACATGTATATATATGCAGGCGCTGCTGGAATGTTGCTTTACACAGAAACGGAAAGTTCACAATTGAGAAGCTGAAATCATCTCTTTTGTCGTAAAGTTTTGTTCTTATCCGATCCTCATTGTCAATTCCGTCTAGATGTAAGTCAAGATATGAGGCAGACTTTATTGTAGATGCGTTCAAAATAGTCACCAAACTTGGAATTATGGCTTTACCTAATAAAAGACTGCACTAGTAAAATTGATACATGACGACCTTGGCTTTCCTTTCAAAGTCATTCTTAGCTTTTATGCTCATTCGTGATAACAACACTTGATAAATTTACAGCGTTCAAAGCGTTTTTCTAGATTTTACCTTCACTAGGAACGCTCAAACCAAAAATGCTACCTCATATCTGTCTGTTTTCACTACAAGGTTAAAAAATGCTACCTCATATCTGCCTGTTTTCACTACAAGGTTAAAAAATGCTACCTCATATCTGCCTGTTTTCACTACAAGGTTAAAAAATGCTACCTCATATCTGCCTGTTTTCACTACAAGGTTAAAAAATTGGCGTTTCTTAAATATCAAAACATTCAATTATCTGAAAATATTTTACTTTTCCACAATACATCTATCAAGGAGGCAAAATTCTGTTGCTTTATTATTATTTGCTTATCGTCCGGTTGCAATTATTTCATGCAAATTCAAGACAGGACACAAATCAATTAACAAACAAGAAATGATTATAGCCGGATGCTGTTACTTAGTCTCCCAAACAAATCCGCATAAGTATAAAACCCTAATGACTCTCCCTTTTTTAATAAATTGAAAAAGAAGTTCAAGGTCAAAGGTCATAATTGACCATTGACCTTTTGACCTTTCAGTAGCCCATATGTTCCCATGGCCAAGTGTCTATCACTAACTGTTCTCAAGTTATAATCATTTGAAAAAAAAAAATCAAATCCCATAGGGACCTATAGTAAACCCCTCCTTTGTTTGGCCCTCAAACTACCCCTTTATAAACCTTATTGCAAAAACAAATCCCTGATTGCACCACTAGACATGTTAGTCTAACATATTGTGGAACACTAAGTTAATCTGACTAGTGGTTTTGGAGAACGGATGCGGACAAGGTAGCAGAAGAAGAACCGGACGTGTCAGCGAATTTGTATATCCCGCATAACCAAACTGACGCCAAAATTAGGCAAAGATTTTACTGCCGGTCGGTAAAAGACCATGATGACCATATTTCTTTACCACAGTCACTCTTTGGGATACAAGACAAAGAGTTTTTACACATGTTTTGGTGACTTTGTGACACACAATGTATTGCAAATAAGGAATTTCTAAAGAAAATATGTTTATTATATGTGTTAGACTCATATCGACGTCCGGTCTCAAATCGAAATCCGTTCCTCGAATAGACGTCCAAATCTGACGTCACATTCTCAAATCAGTGTCCAATATTTTAACCCTCTAATCGACGTTCAATGTGACGTCATGTATTGCTAAAACGACGTCAGATCGATTGTAGTTTCTCTAATCGATGTCCAATATCAATAAATTAGAAATTACTGCACGTATACATGTACATGTATAAGACTTTGATTGATTTTGGAACATTCAAATACGAAATAAAAGATGAATTTTGGTCTGTTTGGTTTTTTTTATAACAACCCAATTTTCAAACAATTACAGACTTTTTCTTCAACCCGAAATAGGTAACAGATGTATTGATATTCATTTGCATAAGGTCGATTTCTATCCGACCCAGCATTATCGTTATTAGATTGATCTCTATTTATATCATCTGTATCGTTTTGTCTTTATGTAAAGCTGTTTTAAGAAACTTATTGTCTTTATACATTACAAATCGTTATTACTTGGTAGACGTATGAGAAGGAACAACACAGTCAGTTACATCTCTTCCCAAAGAATCAACTAAAACAAAATAAAAGGACTAACATCGATAAATGACAACAAGACAACCACCGACATCCTATAACATATACATGTATATTACAATTTATCTTGATAGAAACTAATCCAATCGATCTACATTGCCGAATGTGTTACGGCCAGAAATCACCTTTAAATTGTAGCCAACAAAAGACACAAATCAATAATAAAATTTAGTAAGATTTATTATACAATTTTACAAGAAATATTATACAAATTGAAATGTCAACTTAAAATATATGTCCGATCCTTTGTCTTTTCTTTATTCTGAATTCTTCACTTAACTGTACGGAATCCAATGTAATATATATATGTCCACTAAGTTCACAATCTAGTATGATGTTGTTCGTAAATAAAATTGTCAATCCAACAACTCCAAATATCTTCTGAGATTCCAAATATATTAATGTCTGTGTGTCTTATTTCGGTGTCTGTATATATAGTTGTCACGGAAACTTCTAGAACACTACTGAGGGGAAACTTCTAGAATACTGCAGAAGTTTAAATAACGCATCGTTGATTATGATTATGATCATTCCGGAATTATTATGCAAGTCAAATAGAAAGTTCTAATCTAAACTCTAGTGGATAGTTGTCTCATTGGCAATCATACCGCATCTACTTATTTTTATATAATCTCTTCAATTTTAAAATTGATATCACACACAACCTGTGGTCATTTAATAAAGTTATGACGTCTTTGCGACAAATCCATAAAACGGACGTCGATTAGAGAAGCCAAAAATTGGACGTCGATTTGAGAACAACAAAAAAGACATCGATCAGAGGGGTATAAAATTGGCCGTCGATTTGGAATCTTTTATTGTGACTTCAGATTTGGACGTCGATTTGAGGAACGGACGTCAATCTGAGTCTTACATATGTACTTCTGAAGATTGTGGATTTTAAATGATTGTATTGTAACAAAATTGGCGTCCATCAATCAAAGTCGTTGTATATGATTTTCTAAATTTTCACGTATGGATATATGTAGTACCTTTCATGAATTGATAAGTCATCTGGGTTTGTCGGTTCTCTGAAATGAAACTCGTTCCCCCCAAATTCATGTGTTGACATTGTTTGAATCGTACCGATAAATTACTTTTGTTGTTATGTCTTTATTGTGTAAGTACGGATAATTATGCTTTCAGTTATTGTTGAATTTATCTATATTATTCATGCTTTTGTGTCAAAATCCCAGTTTAAACATGGTTAACTCTAAAACTTTTATCATTCTTGTCTTTGTTTTTACATTCGGAACACCTCTCGACTGTTTATTTCAATTGAGGTACAAAACGTTTTACCGAACAGCCCGAACATAATTTTGGTAGTTACCAGTTCCGGTTTTGGTAATTTAGGTATTTCCATAGTAACAAATGGTAAATGATAAACCAAATCGGTAAATTGGTTTACCTAAGTATAAATACGGCGGAACATTCAGATAATTCTTCAGCTCATATTTCACCCTAGGCAAGTAACTCTCGCTAATTCCAAGCTTTTTAAAAGAATTAAGTACCAGTTACCAGACCAAGTAGAACCAGTTACCAAGCAGACGACAGATTACAATGTCTGAGGAGACTACTCACTGACTAGGTCCGTAAATATTTGGGTTTGTTAATTCCTTTACGAGTTACACTTACGGAAACAACTTCTTAAGTTAAACTTTTCTTTTGGACTTGAATTTTACCATTTGCCGATTACTAAACTACAATAAGTCAACTTTCTTGGTACATTTTTTTCCGCTGTCCATTTTCTTTAATTTATGAAAGAAGGTGAATAATATGTCTATTTATTGGACTTGAACACTGTTAATAATATGTCTATTTATTGGACTTGAACACTGTTAATAATATGTCTATTTATTGGACTTGAACACTGTTAATAATATGTCTATTTATTGGACTTGAACACTGTTAAGTTATTTAATATTTATATGTTTTGTTGATATTTAATGCATCTTAAAGTTAATATAAGTTGATTTTATTCAACGAGTCTGTTATTCATACAAACATAAATACGGAGAGTTACCATACAAAACAAATTGACACTTTCACAGGCCAAAAACCTATACCCCAATCTACCCTTTTATATCCGAGGCATTAACTTACCAGAGGAACCAACCTTACCAGGGTGTATACAGAATACCAGAGTACCACGCTATCAAAGAATAGTTACTGGCTATAACTTTTATTTCCTATATATTTGTACATTCTTACAAAAACACATTCTTATAGCAACGCACTAAGGCATAAACATTTATGGCATAACACTAAAGCCCAACCGCTCGGTTTTCGTTACAGTATTATACATGGAGAGAAAATCACTACAATATGTCAATACAGGATTTAGTTACATGTACATGTAAAAATGAAAATAACACTTTCGGGCGTCTAAAGCGCTTTTCTGGATGTACATTCATCAGGAACGCACGAACACAAATATGTATAAGACCTAAACACGTGAAGAGAAATCTGGCCAAAAGGAATCCTGTAGATTTCATCAAGGAAAGCGGATTTATATATGTTCTTCTTGTTTTCGAATCCCTGTATTTCTATTGTGTAATCGTAATTTGTGCTTTTTTCGAAAAAATAAATATTGTTTGAACTAAAAGGAATCTAAATAAATGCCACATTGAAGACATAAAACAAAAAAGAATATACAAGATTTAAACTACTTACCTAACAACAACAGTTTATCATCAACTGTACTAATTTCATCACTGAAAAAGAAAAGTTGAAATGGGGCAAAACGTCGTAGTACTACTGGAAACAACCATTTCAATATTATCGTAACAGTTATTTTTATGAATTTTGGCGTGAAAAAATTTCAATATGTTGAATATCTTTCGATATCCATTCAATAGTCGTTAACTTAATTTATATAAAAAAAATAATGGATTTCTGGAAGTTGCCAGAGACAAGTAAAGTGGCGGGTGGTTGAAAAGTACAGTAGATGGCAGCACTTATAGAACGCCACAGAAACTGTAGTAACGTGAGTGTGTATACAGTTTTCGTTTAAAATAGATACAGCAAAATATTCAAATTCGGTGACCAAATCCATCAAGAAAAGGCTGTTTTTTTCCTGTTTTACCAGAACATTTTTCTAGAGATTTAATGGAATATAATTCTAATTTAGGTAAACATTTATTACTTTTAAATTTATTTTTGTGGGTAAAATCGGAAAGTTTAAAATGGTACTTGTATTTCATTTTACTGCTTTGCACTCGCCGAAAAAAAAGACAAAACCGAATTAAGAACTGTTGAAGATTTCGAGATCAGTTTTTTTTGGTAACACAGGCACACCAACCTGATAAGTATGCACATTTGAAGCATGGGGCTGCTGTTAACTGGGTTTTGACATCCAAAACTTCTTTTTGGCAAAGTCTTGTCAGCGGAGATTTACTGCTGTTTATTATATATAACTAAAGAAAACAATGTGTTATCTATTGCTTGATCAGAATAATAAAACATATATACAATGGTTCAGCATTGATAAAAAGGTCAAAATGACCGTTACCCTAATCAATGGATTTTTGGCAACCAAATTTAAAAATGATCTGTCCACTCGTCCATAACTGGTTTGGCTAGTTCAACGCCGGACCAGTAGCTGAGTTTGTGTTACTCATGTTCTTATTCTACTCTAGATGTTATAATTGTTTTTACGTGGTGTTTTACTTTGTTGTTGCTGTGTAAGCCCTTTTCATATTAATTTTATCCAAAGACAACTAAAATAAGAAGTACAAGTTGTCCTCAAGAAGTCATTTTGAGATCATAATTACTCTGCTAAAATTCAACATCAGGGTATCAAACAATGTTTTATTACAGAGGCGTCGCATTTAAACATGCCTTTAAATTACGTTATGGATTGAGAAGGAATGACAAGAGTCATTATTTGGCTCTCAAAATTACAAAAAATAATAAAATTCTTCAATTCTTCCAAATTTTAGAAATTTTTATTAGTTTTATTGATAAATGTAAATGAGTTCACAATGTCGGTTGCGAATTCATTATGACACAATTATCATATGAAAAGGGAAGTAACTTTGTTTTACCTATAATGAACATTTACGCATAAGGTATTGGTAAAAAAAGTATTTAGCTACGACATTACCCTTATAAATAGCTTACACTCGTTAACATCTTTATATAAGACATTTTGAAGCAAGTTTTTTTGGGGGGGTAGGTAAGGTCTTTGAGTCTGAATCTAAATATGTTGTCTTGGCAGTTTTTGCAAGTTATCAATTAAATGAAAGAAGTTTGAAATTCCAACGAAATTTTATTTAGACAAAATTTATAAAGACTGGTATCTGGTAAACTGATGTTTTGTAAACATCTGAGAGAAGTTAATCAAATATAAATAATAAATATAATACTTTTGTATACTTGAATCTAAAAAGTGGTCTATCATACCACATGTTCTTAGTTTTACAAATGTATCATCCCTCTTCTTTGCTTGCTAACTGAACTTATTATGTATAATGTACCTTAGAACTTTGAAACAAACCTAGATTAAAAATCAGGACCAGTTTGTGAATAAAATTATACAAATATGAGTTGTACATGTCACTGGTTACTGCTATGAAGTGCACTGAAACACACAATTCAGACCTTTAAGTAATCATTGCAGGTGATTTTGTAACAAGCAAATATTATCATGGCACCCTCTTATATTTATCCTTTATGAATACTGTATTTGTACATAAAGCTTATAATACTTAATAAGTTAACATTAAATCGGAAGTTTTGTTTTTTTTTTTGTTGTTGCTTGGAGGACTTTATTATTGAAGTTAAGGATTCCCTACCTTCTTGTGTCATTTTTTTCCATTGCAGTTACCATGATATTAATTTCGATTTCTGTGAGCTCCATATATCTGCAATTGTGTTCACACCTTATCGCTATTTGTCCGCCATTACTGGACATCACAAAGGTTCCCCAATCGGCAATCCTCGGGTGAATCCGCTACTCTCCTTCTATCAAGGTACGGAATCGGCCGAGTTGTGACGAATGAAAGGTTCCATAAAATTTTGACGTCACAATAGAAAATGTCTGACGCCACAAAGGAAAAGTGGTTGTTGTATGACGTCGTTAGTTCATGTGTCGCAGATTCTCGGGTCAAGTATCGCAGATTCCTAAATAGCGATAAGGTATATATAGTGATGTCCCCACGTACTAGAGATTATGCTTTATATTTTTTACAGTGTTAGGAGATGTCGGTCGTGTAATAATTTCCCACCATACTATAAATACTTATTTGGTTTAATGCTTCACTGAAGTTAACCCGACCGCTCGTTTTATTCATAGCTACACCCGGTTTTAAATGGGGTTCATGTTGCTTAGGGAGCTACCATTTGATTTTATGGGGGCTAGGATGAAAAATTTTGTCCTGCATTTTGTTTTAGTTGTAATCTCTGTCCTGCCTTTTATTTTTCCCTCTATTCGGTCCTGCCTTTTTTTTATTAGTTTATCCTGACTTTTTTTACATAAATTGTCATCCTGCCTTTTTTTTTTGCCAAGTTGCTCATCCTGCCTTTTTTTCACTCAAAACTCCTGTCCTGCCTTTTTTCAAATTTCATCCTAGCCCCCATAAAAATCAAATGGTAGCTCCCTTAGTCTTTAGTTTTCTATGTTGTGTTTTGTATACTGTTGTTATTCATTTGATCGATTTTCGTTTTTTTTTTGCCATGGCGTTGTCAGATCGTTTTTGACTTGTGAGTTTGATTGTCCCGTTGGTATCTTTCGACTCTCTTCTAAAACTGAAATGTAAAATATTACGGAAATGCAGATTACTCAACAAGAACAGCGATTCTTTTTTTTTTGTTTTATAACAAAATGGAATGAACTTAAACCGAAAGTTTGTTTTTTTGTTGTTGCTTTTTATAATTCCATTCGAATATTGAGTCTTGCTCCAAATATCGTATGTCAAAATTAAAATTATAGTTATTAGATGAATACATACAAATGTATCTGCATAATCTGAAACTACCTTTCCACAGTTATATTAGTCTTTCTGGAATAACATAGATGCCGAAACCTCATGAGTAACGGCGTAGATAATGTCCGTTTCCGACAAAACTCCATTTCCTTTATTATATTTATCAACACTACCAACTTTCCAACACTTAAGTTATGCATAAAAAGTAATTTATTAGTTTTACAGATTCACAGTTTACATTATGTAAACATTGACGAACTGACACTAGGCATTTAAATGATATGTGATATTGAAAGAAAGAGTCTCATTTCATTGTATTTAATATACAGTGACATCTTTCCGGATATCGTCAAAAAATTTCTAGGTAGTTTTTATTTTCCCTGTTAAGTGTCGAAATACAAAAACCGTCAATAATAATAAAATATAAAAAAAAAAAAAATTAAGACCTATCATTTTTACTTATTTTAAAGCAAAATGTTTCAAGCACATATGTGAAAGTAAATTAAATAGATGTTTGTTAAATAATTTGTGACACACATATTGTTGGTTGGCGGAATACAACTTTTTAAAATTAATAACAAAAAAGTATATTTATATTATTTTAAAAGAGAGACGATTGATACCAAAGAGAAATTCAAACTCATTAGTCGAAAATAATAAGGTCAATACCATTGTAAAAATAATAAGGTCAATACCATTGTAAAAAACAAAAATCGATCAAAAGGCAAATAACAGTATACAACTGACGGAATACACAGTAAACCTGCTGAAGTTATTTAATACACAGTAAACCTGCTGAAGTTATTTAAAATAACAGTATACAACTGACGGAATACACAGTAAACCTGCTGAAGTTATTTAAAATAACAGTATACAACTGACGGAATACACAGTAAACCTGCTGAAGTTATTTAATACACAGTTATTTAAAAGTTTTGAAAGCACTTTGCATTTTAGGATTTTCTTATCAACTGTTAAAACATTTTTTTAACAATTTAAAGAAACGTCATCACTTACTATCTTGATCTACATGTTATGCCCCGGACTGAGTGTTTTTTTTCTGAAGAAACTTATGATAATCTCTTTCGATTGCAAATTACTACATGCTCCTCCCGTTATCATGGTTATTAATAAAATATCATTATATGTATTATTTTTTTATAATATGAAAAGTATTCATCCATTTTATATGTTCATGTTATTTTACAAATGGTTGCAAAACCTAGTTAAAACAACGCTCCTGCAACAAACAAAGACATATTTGTTTCAGTCCGACAAGTTCAATAATCGAACAGAGCCATAGGGTAATTAGATAGACAAGAATTTACGTTTTCTATTTGAACACTTGTTTTATCCCTTTATTGAATATGGAAGCCTTTAAAAATTAAAGTTATAATGATAAAGGTTGATGTTTTGAAGTATAAAGCGAAGAAAGATCCCCAGTTAAACTCTTTACGACAGAAACCGTTTTACTCTGTTGATAATTTTATATAGATTTAAAAGCATAACTGAGGACAAGTGGCCGTTAATAATTGCTTATGTACCTCAAGATTTCATTATTGTAATTGGTTTATATTTTTTCTGTTCATGAAGAAATCACATCAAAATGTGGTGCACACTGAATAACCTGCGTAGCGGGTTATTTAAAAGTGTGCACCACATTTTAGGTTATTTCGAATATAAAATAAAATGATCTATTGTTTCTGTTTTGTAAAGACAATTTTATGAGACCATCATCCTTTTATAACACATATACTTCATTTAAATTTTTGATTAGATAAAATGGTGTTCGTTTTCTCCGTATGTATTTACTGGAAAGGATCAACTGTGTATTACCATAACTGTCATAGATTCCCAGACAGAATTTTATCGGAACTTCAAAATCCTTGTTTCCATAGAGAACAAAACAGGGAATGGTCTCTGATGAATTTTATTTGGCAACATTTGCAAATATTATCGGAAGTATGCGAATAAAATCGAAAGTCTAGATTACCAATATGTAAGTATTCAAATATAGAAATATTATCTATTAAGAAAAATCTTATTCAATATTTTAGTTTGATATTTGTGTTAGTCATTATCAAGTGCTTGTTTTGAACTTTCAATCTAGTTTTAAAGATCTTGTATTGGACTAAATATCCACTGTTTAACAAAAACATTTCCTCGCACGCTGAAAGAATAATTTCATTTTTAAATTATCTGTTTTCTATAATGAAAAAAGAGGCGACATTCAAAACTCATAAATCAGGAGAAACTGAAAATGCCATTGCACAAAATAAAAGACGACGGAAAACATGAAAGTACAAAACACAAAAACTGAGCATCACGAACACCACCAATAACTGGGAGTTCATCTAAGGAGCCCTGGAAGGGTAAGTAGATAAACTCATCATAGCTACCAGGCTTAACATTTTTTACGCCAGACGCGCTTTTCGTATACAAAAGATTCATCGAGGTCGTTCCAATCAAAAAGGTTTTTATTCCTACTTGTGAACTTTTAACCATTGGAATCCCCGTTGAGAACGTATCAAACATTGGAGAGTTCGCATTTTGAGTGTGCGCATGGGAGGGATTTGATAGCAACTATATTTTGACTACTTTTATTTCCATCTCGTGGATATAATTGTTTGAAAAAGGGATATAGGAAGATGTTCAATAGACAAAATTCCTCATAGGAACACTAGGAATAATAAAATATATTACATGTACAAAATGAATAAGGCTTGTTAGAACTAGTATAAGATGTTCTCATTGAGAATCAAAGAAAACCATTACAATAGCTCTTAAGGTATGCTCCTGGAGATGATGCCTTCATCTATATTTGAAATCAAATTCAATTATATGTAAAAAATAGCTTCTGATGAAATGTAAACTGATATTAAAAACGGTATTGAAAAGTGAGAATTTTATGTTATACGTCTAGTGAAAATATATACATATATTCAAAACAAAAATATAAAAATAACTGCTGTATATAGATTCTTCAGAATTGGTCGATTTGGAAAATCAAAAGCACTGGTGAAATCGATGATGCTTATAATTTTCTCTAGCTTAAATCCATTCATGAATCCTCAAAAGTTCTTACCATGGTGTCGTAAGATGAAGCAAGCTTTATGCACTTTTAACCTTCCATTTCGAACAATTTAATACGCGTAAAAGGTTCTCCTAAAATCTGCCATTCCAGCTAGTTAATCGATTTTGATTTGAAATGGATAATTTGATCTTAACAGCTCTTAAAAGACTGAACATGAAATTGTTCGGTCATTTTCAGTCTTTCAGTCAATTGGCAGACTTATCCACTGCGTTAAATTCAGTACTGCTGAGTCTATGGTTAGACTGTTCAGTAGTTGTTATTTACCTGTACACATTACAATTATACTGATTTGTCTGACAAGCTACTGAACAGTACTAAATTGACTGCAAGCGAATTGTCTGAACAGTACAGAATTTACCACAGTGGTTGGGACTAAAATGCATTTACTAAAATAATGGAGTGATTAAAATAGTCATTTAAAGCAAAGTTTTTTTCAGAATGCAAGACATATAACGCCATCACTAAATACAAGATCCAGCTTACCAGTTTTAAAAAGTGAGTACTTTTCACCCTCTGATTAACCACAACAAAGTTATGAGGAATAAAGACTGAAATCGACAAAACATATAAAGCTAGAAATTTATAAAATATGACATTTTTACTTTCTAGTAATGCATTATCATTATTAATTCGGCTCACTGATATTTTTGTCAACTCACCTTTTATACTTGACGTATTCAAATATTTTCCTCTTTTGTTATATGATATATAAAATATATAAACTATATTCTAAGTATATACTATTTCAACCAAAATTAAGAACATAAAGGATTGTACAAAATTTCATGTTTTAACTTCGTACAAAAAATGAAAATCGCGTAAACTGATTATTTGGATAACCGTTGTGTAGGACGTTTCTAACCAATCACATAGTTCGTTGTAAACTTTAAACAGATAAATCACTATTATATATACTTGGTACACACAGAAAACAAAGCAAGTTACAGTTGATTTTTGCGAAGATGCAATTGAAAATCGTTTTATTTATTTCAGATTAACAACATTTTGCTTTTACGAAGAACTTGCATAGAGATTTTAGAAATTACTTTTAAGCATTTCATCTATGGAAGTGGCAGAACAAGATCCGACATTGCTTAATGGAACATCAAGTATATATAGTGAACTTACAGAACTAAACAGGATATTCTGATGATATTGTTGTTTTTTTCTGAAGAAACTTATGATAATCTCTTTCGATTGCAAATTACTACATGCTCCTCCGTTATCATGGTTATTAATAAAATATCATTATATGTATTATTTTTTTATAATATGAAAAGTATTCATCCATTTTATATGTTCATGTTATTTTACAAATGGTTGCAAAACCTAGTTAAAACAACGCTCCTGCAACAAACAAAGACATATTTGTTTCAGTCCGACAAGTTAAATAATCGAACAGAGCCATACGGAATTAGATCGACAAGAATGTACGTTTTCTATTTGAACACTTGTTTTATCCCTTTATTGAATATGGAAGCCTTTAAAAAAATTAAAGTTATAATGATAAAGGTTGATGTTTTGAAGTATCATGCGAAGAAAGATCCCCAGTTAAACTCTTTACGACAGAAACCGTTTTTACTCTGTTGATAATTTTATACAGATTTAAAAGCATAACTGAGGACAAGTGGCCGTTAATAATTGCTTATGTACCTCAAGATTTCATTATTGTAATTGGTATTTTATGTTGATATAGTGCACTGTATAGTTTAAAGACACGCAGTATTTGATTTGACGTAAATAACTTGCATTAACTCTCCAACTATGAAACTCTTGTAAATACTACGAATTGTTAAATACACGTTAAATTCAAATTTTAAAGTCATTTGTCGTAAAAAGTAAAACAGACCATATACATTTAAACAAAACACGTATTGAAACTCGCGAAAATAAATAGAATTTGAATGTCATAAAAAACAGAATGACATGAAATAAATATAATTTGAATGTCATAAAAAACAGAATGACATGAAATGAATAGAATTTGAATGTCGTAAAAAACAGAATGACATGAAATAAATAGAAGTTGAATGTCATAAAAAACAGAATGACATGAAATAAATAGAATTTGAATGTCGTAAAAAACAGAATGACATGAAAGAGAATTTAGAAGAGAAAAAACATTACAGTAATCACCTTCCACAGTCGATTTTTATGTATGCATATTTCTTGATTTATCAATTGATTGTTGATTAGTTAACGTCAAGTGGCACATATTTAATGCACATGAAGGATGATATGTTTATTGATTTGACATAATAAGTGAAGAATACTGATTGATTGCTTGATTGTTTGATGGTGTTTTACTCCCCAGCTGGACAGAAAACTATATCGAAGTTACTTGCATGTAATCCATAATATACAATGAACCTGGAATGAAAAGAAGGTGAACGCATGTTGATTGCCTCCGGAAATATATGGAGAGGTGTGAGGATTTGAAGATTAAACTTAAGTTCGACCCCTACAGTTATGCCAGAGATTTTTACCACGTTATTGAAACAACTGCTGTATGTAACACTTGATTTGCAAGTACAATGTAGTTTTAATCTTACAAAATATATCTTAATCTTTCTATAGCTACCCCTTCCACCTCCCTAAAACAATATCGAAGAATAAACCATATGCATGTGCTCAAACGAACATTCTATTAATATAAATAAGAAGATGTGGTATGAGTGCCAATGAGACAACTATCCATCCAAGTCACAATGTGTAAAAAGTAAACAATTATAGGTCAAAGTACGGCCTTCAACACGGAGCCTTGGCTCACACCGAACAGCAAGCTATAAAGGGCCTCAAAATGAGTAGTGTAAAAGAATTCAAACAGGAAAACCAACGGTTTAATCTATATAAAAAACGAGAAACACTTATGAACCACACCAACAAACGACAACCACTGAACAACAGGCTCCTGACTTAGGACAGATGCATAAAAATGCAGCGGGTTTAAACGTTTTAACAGGCGCCAACCTTCACCCTAACCTGAAACAGTAGTGTAACATTACAGCATAAAAAGACACACTATAAAATATCAATTGAAATGGCTTAACTCGATCAAAAAGATCATATTATTATGAAATCATAGTATCAGACAGTATAACTGCTTAACTGCTTACCTTGATTAATACATTCTGAATCTCGTGCTATTTTAAAAGAATAAATTAACTAAGGCTTTAGCGATTTTGCTTTTCCTCTGACCACTGAGTCAGTGATACCATCGAGGACAAAACAACAATCAGCAGTGACATTGGCCTAGTGGTTATTCACTATTAGAAGCTGTTATTCCCAATCTATCAATATCAGACGCATATCCCTATTTTCCTCGTCTATATGAAAAATGCAGAATTATAAAAATAAACTTTCTTCAAATTATGTGAATTTTATCAGCTTTATCATATTTTTCAATTTATTATCTTCCGCCCCTCCCCCTGCTCATTATTATCTCATAAATATTTTGAACAGAAAACGAGTTGTTAAATCATATTTTCCCAATAATGAATACACATTCATCCTTTATCATATCAAAAAACCAGTAAGTCGCGACTCTCTGTATAGCTTTTCGTTAGAAAAAATGCCAGTGCCATTGGTCTTATTTAATTTAAAATATGAAGACATTAAAACCGTAAAATTTTTCCGTCACAAATCATTTGGAAATAGCTGTCTCTACAGTGTCTAGAATATTCATGAATGTTTTTGCTGATTTTAAGATGGAAGCTGGAAAACACGGGGGTTCGCCATCAATTGAGTGTTCTTTCTTCAAAAACAAAAAGAAAATTTCAACAGTTTGCATCATAATTAGAAAAGAAATTTAAGTAGCTATACAATTATCCGATCGCCGTATATGAAGAAGGATGACTTAAATATGTACATGATAATAATATAGCATGTTTTTCACTCTTTTCATATATGGACATATTTGATTATCTCCTTAAGGATTTGCATATTTAACCAAATGAAAATTCAAACTATGTTATATCAAAATCAAAATAGACTTTAAATACATCCTAAATAAATAAATATGCTGTAAACCTATTAATCTTTTCACAACTATTATGTATCATCATGCCCTATTCTTAAACGATTGACGGATATGTTAAAAGAAAATAATAAATGTTCTTCCCTTTAAAACCGACACAGCTTGAAAATTGTAGAATTTTGACACACAAGCAATATTGCACAAAAGATGATAATGTTTTCAAAAGTTTAAACAATACTTCGAGGTAAAATTCTACTGTTTCACCCTATGCACTTACTTAAACGTTCATGCATGAAAAATATTGTCAGCATGTGTTTGGAAAGTTCTTTAACAATAATTAAGGAATGACTGTTATATTTTTTCTGTCTATGAAGAAATCACATCAAAAATGTGGTGCACACTAAATAACCCGCGTAGCGGGTTATTTAAAAGTGTGCACCTCATTTTTTAGGTTATTTCGAATATAAAATAAAAATGATCTATTGTTTCTGTTTTGTAAAAGACAATTTTTATGAGACCATCATCCTTTTTATAACACATATACTTCATTTAAATTTTTGATTAGATAAAATGGTGTTCGTTTTCTCCGTATGTATTTACTGGAAAGGATCAACTGTGTATTGCCATAACTGTCATAGATTCCCAGACATAATTTTATCGGAACTTCAAAATCCTTGTTTCCATAGAGAACAAAACAGGGGAATGGTCTCTGATGAATTTTATTTGGCAACATTTGCAAATATTATCGGAAGTATGCGAATAAAAATCGAAAGTCTAGATTACCAATATGTAAGTATTCAAATATAGAAATATTATCTATTAAGAAAAAACCTTATTCAATATTTTAGTTTGATATTTGTGTTAGTGCTTGTTTTGAACTTTCAAATAGTTTTAAAGATCTTTTATTGGACTAAATATCCACTGTTTAACAAAAACATTTCCTCGCACGCTGAAAGAATAATTTCATTTTTTAAAATTATCTGTTTTCTATAATGAAAAAAGAGGCGACATTCAAAACTCTTAAATCGGGAGAAACTGAAAATGCTATAGCACAAAATAAAAAGACGACGGAAAACATGAAAGTACAAAAACACAAAAAACTGAGCATCACGAACACCACCAATAACTGGGAGTTCATCTAAGGAGCCCTGGAAGGGTAAGTAGATAAACTCATCATAGCTACCAGGCTTAACATTTTTTACGCCAGACGCGCTTTTCGTATACAAAAGATTCATCGAGGTCGTTCCAATCAAAAAAGTTTTTATTCCTACTTGTGAACTTTTAACCATTGGAATCCCCGTTGAGAACGTATCAAACATTGGAGAGTTCGCATTTTTGAGTGTGCGCAGGGGAGAGATTTGATTGCAACTATATTTTTGACTACTTTTATTTCCATCTCGTGGATATAATTGTTTGAAAAAGGGATATAGGGAAGATGTTCAATAGACAAAATTCCTAATAGGAACACTAGGAATAATAAAATATATTACATGTACAAAATGAATAAGGCTTGTTAGAACTAGCATAAGATGTTCTCATTGAGAATCAAAGAAAACCACTACAATAGCTCTTAAGGTATGCTCTTGGAGAGATGATGCCTTCATCTATATTTGAAATCAAATTCAATTATATGTAAAAGAAAAAAGCTTCTGATGAAATGTAAACTGATATTAAAAAACGGTATTGAAAAGTGAGAATTTTATGTTATACGTCTAGTGAAAAATATATACATATATTCAAAACAAAAATGTAAAAAACAACTGCTGTATATAGATTCTTCAGAATTGGTCGATTTGGGAAAATCAAAAGCACTGGTGAAATCGATGATGCTTATAATTTTCTCTAGCTTAAATCCATTCATGAATCCCTCAAAAAGTTCTTACCATGGTGCCGTAAGATGAAGCAAGCTTTATGTACGTGTCATCAGATTTAACCTTCCATTTCGAACAATTTAATACGCGTAAAAAGGTTCTCCCAAAATCTGCCATTCCAGCTAGTTAACCGATTTTGATTTGAAATGGTTAATTTGATCTTAACAGCTCTTAAAAAGACTGAACATGAAATTGTTCGGTCATTTTCAGTCTTTCAGTCAATTGGCAGACTTATCCACTGCGTTAAATTCAGTACTGCTGAGTCTATGGTTAGACTGTTCAGTAGTTGTTATTTACCTGTACACATTACAATTATACTGATTTGTCTGACAAGCTACTGAACAGTACTGAATTGACTGCAAGCGAATTGTCTGCACAGTACAGAATTTACCACAGTGGTTGAGACTAAAATGCATTTACTAATATAATGGAGTGATTAAAAATAGCCATTTAAAGCAAAGTTTTTTTTCAGAATGCAAGACATATAACGCCATCACCAAATACAAGATCCAGCTTACTAGTTTTAAAAAAAGTGAGTACTTTTTCACCCTCTGATTAACCACAACAAAGTTATGAGGAATAAAGACTGAAATCGACAAAACATATAAAGCTAGAAATTTATACATATGACATTTTTTACTTTCTAGTAATGCATTATCATTATTAATTCGGCTTACTGATATTTTTGTCAACTCACCTTTTATACTTGACTTATTCAAATATTTTCCTCTTTTGTTATATGATATATAAAATATATAAACTATATTCTAAGTATATACTATTTCAACCAAAATTAAGAACATAAAGGATTGTACAAAATTTCATGTTTTAACTTCGTACAAAAAAATGAAAATCGCGTAAACTAATTATTTGGATAACCGTTGTGTAGGACGTTTCTAACCAATCACATAGTTCGTTGTAAACTTTAAACAGATAAATCACTATTATATATACTTGGTACACACAGAAAACAAAGCAAGTTACAGTTGATTTTTGCGAAGATGCAATTGAAAATCGTTTTATTTATATCAGATTAACAACATTTTGCTTTTTACGAAGAACTTGCATAGAGATTTTAGAAATTACTTTTTAAGCATTTCATCTATGGAAGTGACCGAACAAGATCCGACATTGCTTAATGGAACATCAAGTATATATAGTGAACTTACAGAACTAAACAGGGATATTCTGATGATATTGTGTATTACATCTAATAACATGACACCAAATCACCAAAGACATCGCAGGAATATGCCTTGCAGAAGAAGTTGGACCCAAATGTCACACTATCAAGCAAGATCTCTTAAAGTATTAGAACATTTTCATATATATCTTGAAAATCTAGAAGAACATTTGCAATTTCTCTTTTAATTGTTGGTATCCGGTAACTTGATATCGATTGCGGTCATACTATTTTTAAGATAGCATTTTGGATTTACGTTAAATATCAATACTATGAACTTATCTGTGAACATAGCCATGGCATTTTTGGTGCTCTCATTATAGGCATTTATTATTTTTATATATATTAGAAATTGTTTTGTTGTGAAAACTAGTCCTGTTATTTCGTATTATATATTGCTCATTTTGTTAATGCTCAAGACAATAAATAATGTACACGTTTATCTATTTATTTTTGTGCAAACCTAGATGATAAATTGTTTCTGAAAGCACGTGACAATGAAACTCGCAATTTCACAGGACGTAAACAAACCCATATATGACCTATTACTATTTTGACTAAAAGTCCTAAATAAAAAAATAAACTTGATTCTTTCATGTCACGTGATTATGTATAACCCAATAGAAATAATTATTTAATATGTAATGTATACTTGTAGGACCTGTTAAACGTAATAAAGATAAAAAAAAAAAAAAAAAAAAAAAAAAATAGGACCTGTTAAACTCGTGTCAGTACATGAATAAAACACTTTATCGATTTGGTGCATTCGAAGCGGTTTTATGGATTCACCATAATCATCAAAGGTCACCCCCTCACCCCGCCAAAGTTTGTACTGTACGAGAGCTATATGACCAATTGGGACTTAAAAAGAAAAGTCATATCCATGTAAGGCACTCTTTGTCTGTTAATCACATGTGTAATACGATAACGATGTTTATAAGGGGACAGACATGTGGTATGGAAGATAAATATTACAAATTTTTGGTCTTTTGTGCGTTATAACTGAGTAGTTATTGTAACAGTTTTACCAAACATTTATGTAGTTTACATTTGGTTATGAGAATGTATGTCTTTGGTTTTCAAATACAAACGGCAGTAGTCTAGAGGTGTGACCAATACTACGAGTACACGCTGATGCTTAAAAATAGCATACATAAGCACAAAAATAGAACTTAGATATGACCATTATATAAGGGATGGATTATTGTTGATAGCTAATTGCAATTGTAGAATTTTGAAATTAAGAACAAAAATGAAAAATCAACTGTTGAATTGTCGTGAAAACAGAATGGACTATTATAATTTCGCAGACTATTAGAACAAAGGATTTTAAAGCCGGTATACTGACAAGTTCATATCATTATGGTTATGGCTCTTAGAAAAAGTACTACAAAAAAGGTTCTCTATTAGCATGTGCCTGTGTTTTAACAACCAGATCAGAAGTGGCCCAAAATAAGTCAACGCAACTGTGTTTCAATTCCAAATATATGCTATAGGGGCAAGCTGAAGCCCACCTTCGGGCGCGGGATTTTCTCGCTGCGTTGAAGACTCATTGGTGGCTTTGTGCTGTTTTCTGCTCTTTGGTCGGGTGTATGTCTCGTTTACACATTTTCCGTTTCCATTCTCAGTTCTATTGATACATAGATCCGAATATTAACAACATTATCTGGAAAAATCAGTACCTAGTAAAAAAACCCTTTTTCCAATGAAATTGCCATTTTTAATTTTGACGGAATCCGCCATTGAACGTTAAGAAAAACCCAATTTATAATATAACTTTGCAGCTACATATATGATGGTGCTCAGGGTAAGCAGATCCTGCTCCACGTGCGACACCCGTCGTGTTGCTCATGCAAGTTCAAACCCGGTGATAAGTTTAATTTGGTAGATAACATTCGGGGAAAAGTGAAGTCTAGGTATTGAATATAAAGACGGGAGATTTTCATCGTCCTTTTTCTGTAAATACAAAAGAAGAGAAGGACGGATTTGAGATTTTCTAAAATCTCCTCTCTTGTGAATGATGTAAGGGTATATATAGCATTTACAGATTTGCTATGAATTCCAAGATCTTAGGTTAGCAAAGAGAGAGAGAGAGAGAGAGAGAGAGAGAGAGAGAGAGAGAGAGAGAGAGAGAGAGAGAGAGAGAGAGAGAGAGATACCAAGGAGACATTCGAAAATCATGACTCCAATTAAAAAAGGCAATACCTTTGACAAAAATGACGAAAGGACAAACAACAATAACCAGCTTAACTAAAAAACTAAAAAGTAACCAACACGAACTACACCACAATTGGGGTTGAATTAAGCAGCCCCGGAATGGTAAACATTTCCTGCTCAAATTGTGGCACCCTATGTGTTGCTCAAGCAAGTAAATATCCGACAATAAGTCGCTTTCAAAATCGAGAATAAACAGCTGCGCCATGAGCGCATGATACGCCCGTCGTCTTGTGTGTGAATTTTTATGCAATTATCATAAATAGTTTCTGACATACGGCCTGACATGCGAAAACCCCCCTTTTTTTTTACAAAAAAACTCAATATCTCTAAAATAAAATTTTGAATCAAAACCAAAAAGTATACAGATCTTTAGATTAATATAAGTAAGAAGTGTGTAAAATTTTAAGCAATAATCAAAAATCGTTTTTGAGATACGGCGCGACATGTGAAAAAAAAAAAAAAAAAAACACACACACCTGTTTTAGTTACTAAGTCCCGTAACTCAAAAAGTTTTAATCTTATTTTCACCAAAAAGTATACAGATCGTTTGACCATCATAAGAAACAACTATGTTAAGTTTCATGAAATTTGGATAAGTCGTTCTCAAGTTACGGTGCGACATGTTTACGCCGGACAGACAGACGGACAGACAGACAGACGGATAGACGGACAGACGGACAGACAGACAGACAGACAACATTTGTATACCATAATACGTCCCGTCAAAATTTTGACGGGCGTATAAAAACTAGACGGAATTGTTGTTACGACAAGTGGAACATATCCGTAGTCAAATGTGACACTGATATTCCATTATAATACATTCTAAATAATACTTGTTGCATGTAAAAACAATATTGTTTGAAGTTTGGTTGCTGGAACAAAGCATGTTTGTCGTGGAAGGAAGATAAACCATCCACAACATCAGTCTTCTTGAATGGTAAGAAACCCGTGTGCTTAGGGTACATCGCAGTTTTGAAGTGTTTCTCAATGCATGACCAAACTGCTTTGATCCATTGGGATAGAATACCCAGTTTTCTGGCATAATGATAAACTACATCTATCAGTAACCCAGAGTTCTTCTTCAAGCTGATGTGCGTGGGTATTTGATTCTTCATGACCTTCAACCTACAATTATTTAAGTTGGTTATTATGTACGATGCCAAGATCTGCGGTTATAATATGACGGTATTTGTATGGGTTTGATGCACAAGAGCAATTAGGATGTTTGAATTTTACACACTGGAGGGTAAAGGTCTCTCACTACCTCTTGCGGTTGAAAATATCGGATGCAATGGGAGGTACAAATGTATATGAAATGACAGGTGTAGTTTGATCTGTTAAATAATCAGGTATTCCTCCTGTACAGATATTTAATGGAAAATATTGCTACAATTGTAAGCATTCAAAGTCTTACTTGCGAATCATATAATAAAGTAATCACGTTTTCCATCATCTTTTGAAGTGGTTGTCCCGAGTTTGAATAGCCTGTCATAAGCAATGTAAAAAATAAGTATGTACTTAGCACAATTTGTATATGTAAATGACTGCAGTGTTTTGGGGCTAGTTCACAACCATACCTGATAGTTGGACCGGTTAAAACAGACTGAACCACGGGTCTGGACTTTAACAGATATTTCAACAGGACGGGAGCAGTTATCAAAGCAAACCGAGATCTGGTCTGCCACCGATAACATTATCTTACTTGTCTGCTAACAAATCTAGAGTTATCCTTGGTAGAACATGTTGAACAGGAACTCCTCATTCTTCCGGAGATCCCGAGTTCATCCACTGCTTTTGGTGGGCTTGTGTTGCTCAATATTTAGTTCTCTATGTACTGTTTTAATTTTTTAACTGACGAAGACAAACTCGTCAGTCAATTATTAGGATTATATTAATCTTGGTGAACTAGTGCGTTTAACCACCAAACGAAGTGATCGCATTGTAGGAGTAAACGTTCATCATCAGATGTTTATTTGTTTCAAGGCCAAGATAGTAATTAGAGACAAACATAAACTATCTTACGCCGCGGCCATATAAAATATTAATATGCTAAGGTTAAGGTAACATAGTTTAAAAGAAAACGTAGTGGCAATGTCAATGTAACACTATGGTCTTTATAGTTCATTGAAAAAAAAAAGAATAAGCTATTAAAAGACTCAAAAAAGACCCCGGAAATCAAATATGAAAAAGTTATGTTTTAGAGAAAACTTTAAGATTTGTTGTTTAATAGGATGGTTTGAATCATTAGTGACCAAATATTTCATTTTCACTTATGTTTGAGGCGGACATATCTCCGATTGCTACTTAACTATAGGCCACCAGAAGGCAGCGATTTTTAAAGTTGCTGTCAATTTGATAATTAATGATATAATATGAAATTTAACAAGCGACGTCCTTAGCGACAGCCAAATCCTCCAAAAGCTTATCAAATACAGTTTTTATCTTAATATCTAGTTAAAACTTAATAAAAAAGTACATTAAGCTTTGAAAGAAAGAAGTCTATATGAAATAATATTCAATGAAATATTAATGATTTTGGCGCATTATTGTCACAACAAACATGGCTTCAAATGTTTTCAAACGTCCGCACAGCTTCATGTCATTACTTGCATGCTTCAGATTTGAATGAAAACTCATTTAAACAATTTTTGAATTAGGTTTTGGATTTTCAGATATTTTGGCCTCTTGCATCACTTCACTGTAAAAACATTAAATGTAAAATGCACATCTGGTGCAGTAACATTGGTACCATTAGTGTTATCACTTTTACTTGGTCGGTACCTCTGCTGGCAGACTATGAGTCCTCGAGGGAGGCACCCACTCAGAAGCAAGTACGTTTGTACCAGCATTTACACACGGATATAATTTTATTGAAATTTGCTGTTAAAATTTTTAGTAAAACTGTGTTAAAGCAAGCAATATATCTCACTCTTCCACTTCGAATTTTCAGTGACGCTTTGGCTAACTTTTAGTGCTTTTTTATAAGCTATTGAACATTTGTATAGACTGATGGTATTAATTTTCAAATATTTTGGTCTTGAGCTTCACCTAAGAGACATTAATTGTCAAAATGCGCATGTGGTTTAGTAAAATTGGTGCCGTTAATTTTGTTAATTCCACTGGTTCGAAACCATTGCTGGTGGACTGTTAATTTCTGGGGATATTACTAGCACAGTAGTCAGTAATATGGTACTTGAATAGAAATACGGAAATTTAAGAAAATTAGTCGAAAATGCAGAAACACTTATACTATTTAAAGCTACATTTTTAAAACTCATAACATCACAATGTCCTTACAAATAATCATGTGGCACTCCAACCAGTTTCCATCTGTAAAGATAGTTATACGGATGCAATAAAATAACGTTGTCAACAGTGATGTGGCATTATAAAGTTATCGTACAGATAACGAATATTTAGGCATATGCCCCATTTAATTTTGGTTGATACTTTTGAATAAAAAAAGGCCACTTTATTTTCACTATCTTTTTTGGTTATCCAGTTGTAAAGTTGATAAGGCGGGATATATAGTTTGTTCCAGAAGATATAATAAGATTCTGAATAGCAATCTGTTGCATATGCATGTGTTAAGACACAAGTTTAAAACTTAAGTTTATAATATTATCATAATAACATATAGTTTCAAACTGGGTTACTGATTAGTCTGATTTATACCTATTAAGTAACGCTTTTCCTGATGAAGGTAAATCCAGAAAAGCGCTTCGGACGCATAAAATTTATAACGTGTTGTTTCCATTTTTTCCGCAGTTTGGTTTTCGTCGTATTAAAATTGCTTTCTATTTTTTTTTGTTATTGGGGATAGGGATTTGTTTGAAGGAACTTAAGACATATAATTTTAAATTTTAGGGGTAGTTGAAAAATCTTTAAAAATGCCTGTACCAAGTCAGGATTTTTACAGTTATTTTTAATTCATTCCGTTGATCGATATAGTCGCGCTTTTGATTTTGTCAGGTTTTATGGACTTCCACCTTTTTGTCTTGGAGTTGAGTATTTTTTATAAAACGTTTTTTTTAATAAATTTACAAAACAATACATTTTACGATGCTGTAATTAATTATAGAACGACACGACATCAGTAAAAGTTTGCAGCAAAAAAAAAAATTAAAGCTAAAGATATATTTAAATCACAACGAAAATTGAGGACTAAATTAAAGGGGGCGTCCGGATATGAGGAGTAAAAAAAAAAAAAATCAGCATGTACAATAGTGATCTATTCTTAATTTTGCTCAAAAAGTTTCCTAGAGTTTTCTCCGAAAAAAGGAAAACGGAAATCTCCAAATTGTACAGCATAAATAAAATTGAAAATTAGTATTAAGCCTTATAGTTAAATTGCAGTATACCAAGATGGGAATCCTATGTATGTATAGAATGATACTTTTAGCATTCTTGAACTTATTTATTTCACATAACAAAACAAATTGAATGTTTATACATTGATTATATATAAATTTTGAACATAAAATTAATCTTATTATGCTGAAAATCTTGTAATCTTTTCAATTACCAACAAAGCGTGTCATAGTCATAAAAGATTTTCTCATATTATGAAATAGAAAATAATAAATCATCTTCCCTTTAAATGTTGTGAACGCTTCATACATGTAATAACACGGGGGATATAACAATTTTCTAAATAATTGATTCCTACATTCAGGAAAATATTAACATTTTTGCACCATTCACTACAATCTGACGTATACATTTGCAAACTGACACTTGTAAACAAACTTTGAACGGAAACAATCATTTTGTTTTAAACAGCTCTTAAAAGATATGTTCAGAACTTTCAGATGCTTTCAAGATGAAAATGACCGATTAAAACTAAAATTCATTTACTACATGGTGAGGGCACTTTTACAACGCACTTAAAAAAAGCAAATGATATAATTGATCAGTCTTTAGTTTTTTTTTGTAAATGTGCTGTAGACTGTTGTTTGTCTATTCGTCGTTTTACGTTTTTGTTATGGTAGTATCTGTTTGTTTTAGCTTATGATTTTGTATTGTCCCATCTTCTTTCAGTTATCTTCTTCCTCTTATTTTAGTACAGTATTTGAAGTTCTAGTTTCCATTCTATTACAATCAGAAGCTAGTCCCTAAATTTTCGCGGCAAAATGCATAATTATACATGTATATTTAATTTCAAATGGCGTAAATTTCAACGCGTTCTTCTCAACTTATGGTTTAAATCAGTTCGAATCTCTCTAAAAATCTGTCATAAAATGTCAATCGAACTGTTAGAAAGTCTCTGGAACAGTAGTTTGGCGTCAAAGACTTGTTTTGGACAGTTCTTCACTCGAACAGATTATGACAGCTCTACCCCAGAACACCTTTTAATAATTTTAACCTATAAGGGATTTGAAATTTGTCCATAATCTACGTATTGTCAAGGCAAATCGTAAAATTGTCTTATCTCGTAGTCGTGTTTTAAAACTGTCTACTAGTATTGAATATAAACTCAATTATCGATTGAAATCTGAATTCAGATTTGTTAAAGAATATTTCTTCCGAAGCAATATCAAAATCTCAACAATTTCCACCATAATTGAAACATAATCATAAGTAAATAGCACAATTATTCGATTGTCGTAAATCCAAACTCCGAAACAATAGCTTTGCTAAACTTTTAAATAAGTCAACGTAGCGTAACAAGGACGACGTTATTACTGTTTGGGACTTTGTCGTAAATCAAGAAGGAAGTATTGTATAGGATTATAAATCCAGGGAATATTTTTCCTATTCTATATCTATGGACATATTTCATTTTTCTCTTTAAAAAGTTGTTTGTATCTACAATGAAAATATTAATATTTGATATAAAAAGTCTTGTAATACAACGCTGTTATATATAATGTTAACCTATTTATCTTTTCAAACACTTATAAATTGCTTCATATTCATATATTGACTCGATGTCCCTTTAAAATTTGACAAAGCTAAAAAGTTTGAGAATAACTTTCACAATTTTGACAAACGTTCAACTTATTTTATTATAAAAAAGATGCATTATTTTTATAAGTCTGAATTATTATTGTAGGTACATTTACACTTTATCGACCAATTCACAATAATCAGACGTTCACAAATGAGAATTTTTATCGGGATTGGTTAACAAACTGCTTTTACAATACACTTAAATAAAAACAACACCTAAACAACGAACGGTTATAGTTTTCGTAGATGTAGTTCTATACTATAAAATCGAAGTTTACCCGTAATTTTGTCATCAGGTATTTCAAAAGAAATATTATTAAATATTCAATTTATTATTTTTATTATATCATTATTATTATCATTATTATTCGCCTAAACGTATTCTGAGCAAAGCATGGCTGAAAAACCCCGTAATGTCATATATAGCTATAAAACGTTCAACGTGTATCCTATAGTAAAACAATCTAATGGTGGTGAATCCTGTTAAGGAAAATGCACTATTTTGGATTTCTTTTTTTTTTACTCTTTTTAAAGACATGTTGTTTTTATGGAATGCAATTTTTCATTGATGATTTTATAATGTCTATATTACTTAACAAAAATACAATTTGAAATATTTCATTCCATTTAAGATAAAATGGTGTTCGTTTTCTCTGTCTGTATTTGCTGGAAAGGATCAGCTGTGTATTCCCATGATTGTCTTCCATTCTCAGAAAGAATTTTATCAGAACTTCGGAGTCCTTGTTTCCATATAGGAAACGATGAGGGAATGGTCAGTGGTGAATTTTATTCGGCAACGTTTAAAACTCTTATTGAAAGTATGCGATTGAAAATTGAAAATCTTTTTTACCAATACGTAAGTATTTAAACACTTGATTTTTTGTCATGAAAAGACTGTTACGGTTTTTTAATTTTGATTTGATCAAATAAATGATTGTATCATACAATCAAGTACTTGCTACTTGCTTCGTTCATTTAATTCAATCTTTAAAGTTCATTAAAGGACTAAATACCCACAGTTGCCAAAAAAAAAAAAAAAAAAAAAAAAATCAATTTCTCTCGTTAAAAGAATGATATGATAATGTTTGCACAAATTTAGGTAAACATTAAGAATTATGAAAATAACATTTTGTAATACATAAATGTTTACATAACCTTATAAAGGAAAGATGTCTCCGCTGCTGAATTTTTTCGCTTTTTGTATTCTAATTCAAGACTTGTTATATTTAATCTTCATAATGAATATAACATTATATATTTGACTTTTCCTGCTAAAAAAAAGACAAATTTTTGATCTGTTAAATAATCAGGTATTCCTCCTGTACAGATATTTAATGGAAAATATTGCTACAATTGTAAGCATTCAAAGTCTTACTTGCGAATCATATAATAAAGTAATCACGTTTTCCATCATCTTTTGAAGTGGTTGTCCCGAGTTTGAATAGCCTGTCATAAGCAATGTAAAAAATAAGTATGTACTTAGCACAATTTGTATATGTAAATGACTGCAGTGTTTTGGGGCTAGTTCACAACCATACCTGATAGTTGGACCGGTTAAAACAGACTGAACCACGGGTCTGGACTTTAACAGATATTTCAACAGGACGGGAGCAGTTATCAAAGCAAACCGAGATCTGGTCTGCCACCGATAACATTATCTTACTTGTCTGCTAACAAATCTAGAGTTATCCTTGGTAGAACATGTTGAACAGGAACTCCTCATTCTTCCGGAGATCCCGAGTTCATCCACTGCTTTTGGTGGGCTTGTGTTGCTCAATATTTAGTTCTCTATGTACTGTTTTAATTTTTTAACTGACGAAGACAAACTCGTCAGTCAATTATTAGGATTATATTAATCTTGGTGAACTAGTGCGTTTAACCACCAAACGAAGTGATCGCATTGTAGGAGTAAACGTTCATCATCAGATGTTTATTTGTTTCAAGGCCAAGATAGTAATTAGAGACAAACATAAACTATCTTACGCCGCGCCATATAAAATATTAATATGCTAAGGTTAAGGTAACATAGTTTAAAAGAAAACGTAGTGGCAATGTCAATGTAACACTATGGTCTTTATAGTTCATTGAAAAAAAAAAAAGAATAAGCTATTAAAAGACTCAAAAAAGACCCCGGAAATCAAATATGAAAAAGTTATGTTTTAGAGAAAACTTTAAGATTTGTTGTTTAATAGGATGGTTTGAATCATTAGTGACCAAATATTTCATTTTCACTTATGTTTGAGGCGGGACATATCTCCGATTGCTACTTAACTATAGGCCACCAGAAGGCAGCGATTTTTAAAGTTGCTGTCAATTTGATAATTAATGATATAATATGAAATTTAACAAGCGACGTCCTTAGCGACAGCCAAATCCTCCAAAAGCTTATCAAATACAGTTTTTATCTTAATATCTAGTTAAAACTTAATAAAAAAGTACATTAAGCTTTGAAAGAAAGAAGTCTATATGAAATAATATTCAATGAAATATTAATGATTTTGGCGCATTATTGTCACAACAAACATGGCTTCAAATGTTTTCAAACGTCCGCACAGCTTCATGTCATTACTTGCATGCTTCAGATTTGAATGAAAACTCATTTAAACAATTTTTGAATTAGGTTTTGGATTTTCAGATATTTTGGCCTCTTGCATCACTTCACTGTAAAAACATTAAATGTAAAATGCACATCTGGTGCAGTAACATTGGTACCATTAGTGTTATCACTTTTACTTGGTCGGTACCTCTGCTGGCAGACTATGAGTCCTCGAGGAGGCACCCACTCAGAAGCAAGTACGTTTGTACCAGCATTTACACACGGATATAATTTTATTGAAATTTGCTGTTAAAATTTTTAGTAAAACTGTGTTAAAGCAAGCAATATATCTCACTCTTCCACTTCGAATTTTCAGTGACGCTTTGGCTAACTTTTAGTGCTTTTTTATAAGCTATTGAACATTTGTATAGACTGATGGTATTAATTTTCAAATATTTTGGTCTTGAGCTTCACCTAAGAGACATTAATTGTCAAAATGCGCATGTGGTTTAGTAAAATTGGTGCCGTTAATTTTGTTAATTCCACTGGTTCGAAACCATTGCTGGTGGACTGTTAATTTCTGGGGATATTACTAGCACAGTAGTCAGTAATATGGTACTTGAATAGAAATACGGAAATTTAAGAAAATTAGTCGAAAATGCAGAAACACTTATACTATTTAAAGCTACATTTTTAAAACTCATAACATCACAATGTCCTTACAAATAATCATGTGGCACTCCAACCAGTTTCCATCTGTAAAGATAGTTATACGGATGCAATAAAATAACGTTGTCAACAGTGATGTGGCATTATAAAGTTATCGTACAGATAACGAATATTTAGGCATATGCCCCATTTAATTTTGGTTGATACTTTTGAATAAAAAAAGGCCACTTTATTTTCACTATCTTTTTTGGTTATCCAGTTGTAAAGTTGATAAGGCGGGATATATAGTTTGTTCCAGAAGATATAATAAGATTCTGAATAGCAATCTGTTGCATATGCATGTGCTTAAGACACAAGTTTAAAACTTAAGTTTATAATATTATCATAATAACATATAGTTTCAAACTGGGTTACTGATTAGTCTGATTTATACCTATTAAGTAACGCTTTTCCTGATGAAGGTAAATCCAGAAAAGCGCTTCGGACGCATAAAATTTATAACGTGTTGTTTCCATTTTTTCCGCAGTTTGGTTTTCGTCGTATTAAAATTGCTTTCTATTTTTTTTTGTTATTGGGGATAGGGATTTGTTTGAAGGAACTTAAGACATATAATTTTAAATTTTAGGGTAGTTGAAAAATCTTTAAAATGCCTGTACCAAGTCAGGATTTTTACAGTTATTTTAATTCATTCCGTTGATCGATATAGTCGCGCTTTTGATTTTGTCAGGTTTTATGGACTTCCACCTTTTGTCTTGGAGTTGAGTATTTTTATAAAACGTTTTTTAATAAATTTACAAAACAATACATTTTACGATGCTGTAATTAATTATAGAACGACACGACATCAGTAAAAGTTTGCAGCAAAAAAAAATTAAAGCTAAAGATATATTTAAATCACAACGAAAATTGAGGACTAAATTAAAGGGGCGTCCGGATATGAGGAGTAAAAAAAAAAAAATCAGCATGTACAATAGTGATCTATTCTTAATTTTGCTCAAAAGTTTCCTAGAGTTTTCTCCGAAAAAGGAAAACGGAAATCTCCAAATTGTACAGCATAAATAAAATTGAAAATTAGTATTAAGCCTTATAGTTAAATTGCAGTATACCAAGATGGGAATCCTATGTATGTATAGAATGATACTTTTAGCATTCTTGAACTTATTTATTTCACATAACAAAACAAATTGAATGTTTATACATTGATTATATATAAATTTTGAACATAAAATTAATCTTATTATGCTGAAAATCTTGTAATCTTTTCAATTACCAACAAAGCGTGTCATAGTCATAAAAGATTTTCTCATATTATGAAATAGAAAATAATAAATCATCTTCCTTTAAATGTTGTGAACGCTTCATACATGTAATAACACGGGGGATATAACAATTTTCTAAATAATTGATTCCTACATTCAGGAAAATATTAACATTTTTGCACCATTCACTACAATCTGACGTATACATTTGCAAACTGACACTTGTAAACAAACTTTGAACGGAAACAATCATTTTGTTTTAAACAGCTCTTAAAAGATATGTTCAGAACTTTCAGATGCTTTCAAGATGAAAATGACCGATTAAAACTAAAATTCATTTACTACATGGTGAGGGCACTTTACAACGCACTTAAAAAAGCAAATGATATAATTGATCAGTCTTTAGTTTTTTTTGTAAATGTGCTGTAGACTGTTGTTTGTCTATTCGTCGTTTTACGTTTTTGTTATGGTAGTATCTGTTTGTTTTAGCTTATGATTTTGTATTGTCCCATCTTCTTTCAGTTATCTTCTTCCTCTTATTTTAGTACAGTATTTGAAGTTCTAGTTTCCATTCTATTACAATCAGAAGCTAGTCCCTAAATTTTCGCGGCAAAAAATGCATAATTATACATGTATATTTAATTTCAAATGGCGTAAATTTCAACGCGTTCTTCTCA
Source organism: Mytilus coruscus (assembly GCA_017311375.1). Lineage (NCBI taxonomy): Eukaryota > Metazoa > Mollusca > Bivalvia > Mytilida > Mytilidae > Mytilus > Mytilus coruscus. Next base: position 116,809,314 of record CM029601.1, on the reverse strand, counting down.
ACTTATGGTTTAAATCAGTTCGAATCTCTCTAAAAATCTGTCATAAAATGTCAATCGAACTGTTAGAAAGTCTCTGGAACAGTAGTTTGGCGTCAAAGACTTGTTTTGGACAGTTCTTCACTCGAACAGATTATGACAGCTCTACCCCAGAACACCTTTTAATAATTTTAACCTATAAGGGATTTGAAATTTGTCCATAATCTACGTATTGTCAAGGCAAATCGTAAAATTGTCTTATCTCGTAGTCGTGTTTTAAAACTGTCTACTAGTATTGAATATAAACTCCAATTATCGATTGAAATCTGAATTCAGATTTGTTAAAGAATATTTCTTCCGAAGCAATATCAAAATCTCAACAATTTCCACCATAATTGAAACATAATCATAAGTAAATAGCACAATTATTCGATTGTCGTAAATCCAAACTCCGAAACAATAGCTTTGCTAAACTTTTAAATAAGTCAACGTAGCGTAACAAGGACGACGTTATTACTGTTTGGGACTTTGTCGTAAATCAAGAAGGAAGTATTGTATAGGATTATAAATCCAGGGAATATTTTTCCTATTCTATATCTATGGACATATTTCATTTTCTCTTTAAAAGTTGTTTGTATCTACAATGAAAATATTAATATTTGATATAAAAGTCTTGTAATACAACGCTGTTATATATAATGTTAACCTATTTATCTTTTCAAACACTTATAAATTGCTTCATATTCATATATTGACTCGATGTCCCTTTAAAATTTGACAAAGCTAAAAGTTTGAGAATAACTTTCACAATTTTGACAAACGTTCAACTTATTTTATTATAAAAAGATGCATTATTTTTATAAGTCTGAATTATTATTGTAGGTACATTTACACTTTATCGACCAATTCACAATAATCAGACGTTCACAAATGAGAATTTTTATCGGGATTGGTTAACAAACTGCTTTTACAATACACTTAAATAAAAACAACACCTAAACAACGAACGGTTATAGTTTTCGTAGATGTAGTTCTATACTATAAAATCGAAGTTTACCCGTAATTTTGTCATCAGGTATTTCAAAAGAAATATTATTAAATATTCAATTTATTATTTTTATTATATCATTATTATTATCATTATTATTCGCCTAAACGTATTCTGAGCAAAGCATGGCTGAAAAAACCCCGTAATGTCATATATAGCTATAAAACGTTCAACGTGTATCCTATAGTAAAACAATCTAATGGTGGTGAATCCTGTTAAGGAAAATGCACTATTTTGGATTTCTTTTTTTACTCTTTTAAAGACATGTTGTTTTATGGAATGCAATTTTCATTGATGATTTTATAATGTCTATATTACTTAACAAAAATACAATTTGAAATATTTCATTCCATTTAAGATAAAATGGTGTTCGTTTTCTCTGTCTGTATTTGCTGGAAAGGATCAGCTGTGTATTCCATGATTGTCTTCCATTCTCAGAAAGAATTTTATCAGAACTTGGAGTCCTTGTTTCCATATAGGAAACGATGAGGGAATGGTCAGTGGTGAATTTTATTCGGCAACGTTTAAAACTCAACGATGTTTATTGAAAGTATGCGATTGAAAATTGAAAATCTTTTTACCAATACGTAAGTATTTAAACACTTGATTTTTGTCATGAAAAGACTGTTACGGTTTTTAATTTTGATTTGATCAAATAAATGATTGTATCATACAATCAAGTACTTGCTACTTGCTTCGTTCATTTAATTCAATCTTTAAAGTTCATTAAAGGACTAAATACCCACAGTTGCCAAAAAAAAAAAAAAAAAAAAAAAAATCGAATTTCCTCTCTCGTTAAAAGAATGATATGATAATGTTTGCACAAATTTAGGTAAACATTAAGAATTATGAAAATAACATTTTGTAATACATAAATGTTTACATAACCTTATAAAGGAAAGATGTCTCCGCTGCTGAATTTTTTTCGCTTTTTGTATTCTAATTCAAGACTTGTTATATTTAATCTTCATAATGAATATAACATTATATATTTGACTTTTCCTGCTAAAAAAAAAGACAAATTTACGATAAAAAATGTTACTTTATCAATTAATATATGTGAATCGTATGTGTTAGACGGAACTAATAAATTTATCAACTAGGCTTGCTATTATACGATACGGGTTGTTTTCACGCGAAACAAAAGCATATGACCAAATCAAATGATTCGTCTTTTAGCCAATAAAAGATTTGCATTTGTATAAATTGTACAACTACTGTTAATATGAATAATTATGTGATCTCACATGTAACAGCAAAATTTACAAGATCTGTAAGCATTACTACGCCGAAATCCGCTGCAATTGTTCTTAAGGTACTCTTGATGATTGTCTTAATAGTAAATTAAATTATTTTTTATGTGGCGAAAAAAGCTTCTAATTAAATGGAAATTGAAATAAAAAGTATGAAATAGAAAAAAAAAAAAAAAAAACAGATGAGTCTAGTGGAAAATATTTTATGAATATTTAGGAAGAACAAAAATTACTATAGGTTAATTCTTCAAAATGGATGGACGGGAAGAAATCACAACCAATAGAAAATCGAATATGCTTGTAATTTTGCCTTGAAAAAGGTCATCCATGTACCCGTAATGGAGTTATTAACATGATTTTGTTTCGTGCATAGATCGTTATGCACTACCGAGACGTGGCATTAAATGAAACATCCCCAATCCAATCGGTGGAATCATTTAAAATATGCGGTAAAAGTTCTCCGAAGGTCTGCAAGTTCCATATAACGCAGTTATAAACTAAAGTCATTAATAGCACTTTTTTATTCAGAATACCAGACATATTACACCATCATTAAACCGAAGGTCCAGCTTGCCAGTTTCAAAAAGGTGAGTACCATTTTACACTCTGTTAACCAATATTGCGAATTAAGGCACACGTGTAGTAGATAAACTCATTATAGATACCATTATTACAATTTTGTAAGCCAGACAACTACAAAAGACTCATCAGTGACGCTCGAATCAAAAAGTTAAAACGGCCAAATAAAGTACAAAGTTGAAGAGCATTTAAAACCCAAAATTCAGAAAGGTTTCGCTAATTAGTGTATGAATTAAGAAGAAGGAACATGTTGGGCTTATTTAGTCTTTAGTCACTAGTCATATTAGGCCATTTATAGCTTGCTGTTCGGTGTGAGCCAAGGCTCCGTGTTGAAAGGCCGTACCTTGACATATAATTGTTTACTTTTTACACATTGTGACTTGGATTGATAGTTGTCTCATTGGCACTCATACCACATCTTCTTATTTCTATTGTAAATTCACGGATAATTAAAATTGTATGATTGTATTATCATTCAAATTCTTTAACCTTCAAATGAACTCCTTTCAGAAATTGTGAATATTTGCAAAGACTTTTTGTTTAAAAGTATGTCGATTCAACATTTTGATTGTACAAATTAGAGACATTATGAAAACATTTGATTTTAGGGCCAATTTGGCCCCACAACATACCTTATCCATAAAACATTACCATGTAAACATGAATTATTCGGCATGTTGTTTTCGTAATTGACTTCTATAACATACAATTATGGTGAAGAAGGAGTTAATATTATATTTCAGTCAAAGTGTTTTAAACCAGAAACAAACAAATGTCATTGAGGCATGAAATTAATGCTAGGAGAACATTCATCTAAATTTCTTAAAGAAAGTCTTTGTAGCTTCAGTACATTTACTAAGTTTATTAACTGTAAACGTTATCTAACATAATTTTGAAAACTTGCATTTGCATTTCGTTTATTACGTTATACATTAGAAAAATTCGCTGCGTAAAGGATTTAAAATAAGAGGTTTTTTACGTTTTTGTAATGCGATATCATTCTGATTTGCCCATAGAATCTTTCGTCGTTTATGTTTCATTGTTTCAAAATCTCAAGATTGAAAGAACAAAATATAATATTACACAAAATGTCAGATATCCAATATTTGGCAAAATGTTAATCAATCGCATCATCGTTTTGGTGGATTTTTTTTGAAAATATAACCATGTTTTACAATTAATTCTGGAGCGATCATTATACTGTTCTGCTATGGTGTTTATAAAATTTTAAAACAAGGACGTTTTTTATATGTTGGACAAAACGCATTCGAAAATCTTTTTTTTTTAAATTTCAGATCAACAACTTTGTTCTTTTTATAAAGAACTTGCATAGAGATTTCAGAAATTATTTTTTAAGCATTTCTGCCATGGAAATGGCAGAACAAGATCCAACATTGTTGAATGGAACACCAAGTATACATAAACAACTGAGAGAACTAAACAGGGACATTCTGATGACAATGTGTATCACATCTGATAATAATCGTAGACATCGCAGGAATATGCCTTGCAGACGAAGCTGGAACCAAAAGTCACATTATCAAGCAAGATCTCTTAAAGTTTTAGAAAGTTTGCATATATATCTTAAAAATCTAGAAAAGCATTTGCAAATGATGTTTTGATTGGTGGTATCCGGTAACTTGATCTCAATTGGAGTCATTTTATGTTTCATGTTTTATGTACACGTAACATCAATAGTATAAACTAATCTGTTGTCAGAGCGAAGGCCACTTGGTGCTAAAGTCACAGGTATTTATTAGGTTGGTTTGTATAGAGGTTTGTTTTATATATTTTCAATGTTAAAATATTGTTTTATTTTGTATGAATACTAGTCATGACTTAAACAAAATGTTTTATATGATATATTGCTCATCTGTCAATGCTCAAAATAATAAATCATGTACACGTTTATCCGTTTTATACTTTTGAAAAGCTGGATGACAGATTCTAACACAGGCTTGAGACATCGTTTATTTTTATTATTTTGTTGAAAGTAAACCATTTAGCGAGATGAAATCCACCGCATTTGGGATCTATTATTTTTTACTGACAATATATGAGCTATTATGCATACTATCAAGTTAAACACACATGACATCTTCATATTGTGACGTCACGGTATAGTCCATTGTCGATTGTGAATAATTATGGCGAAGTATTTTACTATTTTGCAATGTTATTATCTGTTGATCATTTAACTTCTGCTTTTTATTTGCACCTTGGTATCTTCTCCCTTTTGTAGTAACGTTTGCCAGTCGAACTAATGGTAAGATTTAACACGAGCAACACGACGGGTGCAGGATTGGCTTACCCTTCCAGAGCACATGAGATCACACCCGTTTTTGTGGGGTTCGTGTTGCTCAGTCCTTAGTTTTCTTTGTGGTGTTTTGTAAACTTTTGTTCGTCTTTTGGTCTTTTTTTGCCATTGCGTTGTTAATTTATTTTCGACTGAATGTCCCTTTGGTATCGTTTGCCTCTCTTTTAATTCCAGGCTTACAATTTAGCGCACCAGACGTACTTGTTGTCTACATAAGACTCTTCAGTCTGACTTTAAATAAAAACCAGGAAATTTGAAAAGCCTTTAAAAAGAATCCAAAAGTTGTGCCAGATCTGGCTTAAGCTATCGATGTCTTGGGGTAGAACAATCTTAGTGTTTTGAGTGATTTAAATATTCTATGAACAGTAAAGTTACAGAAAATCGCGTATTAATGATATGTCATGTCAGCATACAAGTGCTTAGAACTGGGCTGGGTTTATTCTCCTGTATCAATCGTCGAACAACTTTTATTTTCAACATTTGATTGGCAACTGTTTTATCGAGCTCATTTGATCAGAATATGAGTTAATGAATTAAGAAGAATAGAACTTGTTCAATCTAACCATGGTAGTAAGTGACGAAAAAAATTTAAGTACGATAACTTATTTAGAATTTTGAATTAACCTTCATCAGGATCTCTTAAAGTTGTATATTTGAAAGCCAAGGATGTATTGGTATTTCATAAATATATTTTCGTGAGATAGAAGGTAGGCGAGCCTTATGGATATTGAATTTTATTAAACTACGTCGCTTAAAACAGTCACACCCAAAACTGTAATGTTCTACTTACACAAAGGTTAACGCAGAAGAAAAGATTCACACAGAACACTCTTGGCTTATAAGTAAACGTTTTAGTAGTTCATGTTGGATTAAACGAAAAACTGTGATGCATTACTTGGCTAAAGACTATAAATCGTTTTTCCAAAGCAGTCAGTTAGCAAAGGTCGAGGTTATAATGGCTTTGTCCAGCTAGGATCGAGAATTTCCGGCATATAAATAATAAAGCAAAACATGGGTTATTCAACTTATGTTCAACTCATCGTGGCATTCTTCAAAATGGATGGACGGGAAGAAATCACAACCAATAGAAAATCGAATATGCTTGTAATTTTGCCTTGAAAAAGGTCATCCATGTACCCGTAATGGAGTTATTAACATGATTTTGTTTCGTGCATAGATCGTTATGCACTACCGAGACGTGGCATTAAATGAAACATCCCCAATCCAGTCGGTGGAACCATTTAAAATATGCGGTAAAAGTTCTCCGAAGGTCTGCAAGTTCCATGAAACGCAGTTATAAGCAAAAGTCATTAATAGCACTTTTTTTATTCAGAATACTAGACATATTACGCCATCATTAAACCGAAGGTCCAGCTTGCCAGTTTCAAAAAAGGTGAGTACCATTTTACACTCTGTTAACCAATATTGCGAATTAAGGCACACGTGTAGTAGATAAACTCATTATAGATACCATTATTACAATTTTGTAAGCCAGACGTGCGTTTCATCTACAAAAGACTCATCAGTGACGCTCGAATCAAAAAAGTTAAAACGGCGAAATAAAGTACAAAGTTGAAGAGCATTTAAAACCCAAAATTCAGAAAGGTTTCGCTAATTAATGTATGAATTAAGAAGAAGGAACATGTTGGGGCTTATTTAGTCTTTAGTCACTAGTCATATTGGGGCCACTCATAGCTTGCTGTTCGGTGTGAGCCAAGGCTCCGTGTTGAAAGCCGTACCTTGACATATAATTGTTTACTTTTTACACATTGTGACTTGGATTGAGAGTTGTCTCATTGGCACTCATACCACATCTTCTTATTTCTATTGTAAATTCACGGATAATTAAAATTGTATGATTGTATTATCATTCAAATTCTTTAACCTTCAAATGAACTCCTTTCAGAAATTGTGAATATTTGCAAAGACTTTTTTGTTTAAAAGTATGTCGTTTCAACATTTTGATTGTACAAATTAGAGACATGAAAAACATTTGATTTTAGGGCCAATTTGGCCCCACAACATACCTTATCCATAAAACAATACCATGTAAACATAAATTATTCGGCATGTTGTTTTCGTAATTGACTTCTATAACATACAATTATGGTGAAGAAGGAGTTAATATTATATTTCAGTCAAAGTGTTTTTAAACCAGAAACAAACAAATGTCATTGAGGCATGAAATTAATGCTAGGGAGAACATTCATCTAAATTTCTAAAAGAAAGTCTTTGTAGCTTCAGTACATTTACTAAGTTTATTAACTGTAAACGTTATCTAACATAATTTTTAAAAACTTGCATTTGCATTTCGTTCATTACGTTATACATTAGAAAAATTCGCTTGCGTAAAGGATTTAAAATAAGAGGTTCTTTTTACGTTTTTGTAATGCGATATCATTCTGATTTGCCAATAGAATCTTTCGTCGTTTATGTTTCATTGTTTCAAAATCTCAAGATTGAAAGAACAAAAAATAATGTTACACAAAATGTCAGATATCCAAAATTTGGCAAAATGTTAATCAATCGCATCATCGTTTTGGTGGATTTTTTTTTTGAAAATATAACCATGTTTTACAATTAATTCTGGAGCGATCATTATACTGTTCTGCTATGGTGTTTATAAAATTTTAAAACAAGGACGTTTTTTATATGTTGGACAAAACGCATTCGAAAATCTTTTTTTTTTTTTTTTTTTTTTTTTTTTTTTTTTTTTTTTTTTTTAAAAAAAAAAAAAAAAAAAAAAAAAAAAAAAAAAAAAAAAAAAACAACTGAGAAATAAACAGGGACATTCTGATGACAATGTTATCACTTAATAATACTATAATGCATTATGCCTATCAAGTTAAACACCATGACATCTTCATATTGTGACGTCACGGTATAGTCCATTGTCGATTGTGAATAATTATGGAAGTATTTTACTATTTTGCAATGTTATTATCTGTTGATCATTTAACTTCTGCTTTTTATTTGCACCTTGGTATCTTCTCCCTTTTGTAGTAACGTTTGCCAGTCGAACTAATGGTAAGATTTAACACGAGCAACACGACGGGTGCAGGATTGGCTTACCCTTCCAGAGCACATGAGATCACACCCGTTTTTGTGGGGTTCGTGTTGCTCAGTCCTTAGTTTTCTTTGTGGTGTTTTGTAAACTTTTGTTCGTCTTTTGGTCTTTTTTTGCCATTGCGTTGTTAATTTATTTTCGACTGAATGTCCCTTTGGTATCGTTTGCCTCTTTTAATTCCAGGCTTACAATTTAGCGCACCAGACGTACTTGTTGTCTACATAAGACTCTTCAGTCTGACTTTAAATAAAAACCAGGAAATTTGAAAAGCCTTTAAAAGAATCCAAAAGTTGTGCCAGATCTGGCTTAAGCTATCGATGTCTTGGGGTAGAACAATCTTAGTGTTTTGAGTGATTTAAATATTCTATGAACAGTAAAGTTACAGAAAATCGCGTATTAATGATATGTCATGTCAGCATACAAGTGCTTAGAACTGGGCTGGGTTTATTCTCCTGTATCAATCGTCGAACAACTTTTATTTTCAACATTTGATTGGCAACTGTTTTATCGAGCTCATTTGATCAGAATATGAGTTAATGAATTAAGAAGAATAGAACTTGTTCAATCTAACCATGGTAGTAGTGACGAAAAAAATTTAAGTACGATAACTTATTTAGAATTTTGAATTAACCTTCATCAGGATCTCTTAAAGTTGTATATTTGAAAGCCAAGGATGTATTGGTATTTCATAAATATATTTTCGTGAGATAGAAGGTAGGCGAGCCTTATGGATATTGAATTTTATTAAACTACGTCGCTTAAAACAGTCACACCCAAAACTGTAATGTTCTACTTACACAAAGGTTAACGCAGAAGAAAAGATTCACACAGAACACTCTTGGCTTATAAGTAAACGTTTTAGTAGTTCATGTTGGATTAAACGAAAAACTGTGATGCATTACTTGGCTAAAGACTATAAATCGTTTTCCAAAGCAGTCAGTTAGCAAAGGTCGAGGTTATAATGGCTTTGTCCAGCTAGGATCGAGAATTTCCGGCATATAAATAATAAAGCAAAACATGGGGTTATTCAACTTATGTTCAACTCATCGTGGCAACACAGACAGACAATACATGTATTATAAAGCATGATCTTACAGTTGACAAGGAACACAAAATGATAATAAAGGTATATACATACAATATAACAAAGTTATCGAGGTGTCTCAAACTGTATGTAGTAAAGACAAAACTAGAAATGAACTTACGGTAGCTATACAGGCACATTCAAATCAATCCAGTGTGTCTGAATCACATAATAAAAGTGTAAGGTTGTATGCCATGAACAGTCAAACACACAAGGGTCATTTACTAAAAACTGAGAAATCTTATCACAGCATGTCATCAGACAAGAAACCAATTATCTATTACCAGGCACACTTTCCATGACATATAATATTTACACATAAATTACAAACAAGTGTTCTAATCTAATTATTGTTAACAGATGTTCCAGATTCTGCTGTTGATTTTCTGAAAAGAAAAGATTTCATATATATATTTTTTCAAGTTGAGTAAATAAGTTATAATTATATATAATGAATTGTTTAATACTTTGTTCTTAATGAATTTCAAAAAAGGTTTTATTTAAGATTTGAATTAGTTAATATTTTGACAATGAATTCAGCATTTTGAAAACTAATTATTCATAGAAATTACATGAAATTATAAATTTTAAACAATTTTAAAGAGTTTATGAGAAAGAACTGGTAAATTAAGAGTATTATGTGCGTGGTACAGTACTTTCTTTATAAATTGGGCTACAATTTTCAATTATTTCACAACAAATATTAATGAAAAGCAAAATTCCATAATAAAACGTAATTCCAACTTGAAATAAATGACTGGATCAATTGCAAAAGCGTATTTCTTATATAATGTCTCCTGTCCTTTACTTGCCATAAATACTCTTGTCATAACATTTTAATTTTTTTGTAGTATTTTAATTGGACTTTTAAAATTTTGAAATGTATAGCACATCTATGCATAGGTTTACAAACCTGTAAATTGATGTAAACTTATACTGCTTACTAACATCTTTTATGTTATGTTATAAATACCATTTACTATCAAAAGCTTCTGTAAGAAGATTTACATAACCCCAGTTCATCAGTTGCTGGAATCGGTTCTTGACATCTACTTCAACTGGACTCAGAGTTAGGACCAAGTCTTCCAATCTTCTTTGGTCAGCTGCTTGTCTTCCTTACAGTCACACGAATCAGTCCCATCGCAAACCTGCTCATCGAGCCAACTTTCGACAATAAGAGCATATTTATGCATCCCTTTTACTGTTATTGGTAAAGTGCAAATAGCATGGAACGACTTTCTCCTGGCTCTGGGTCATTATGGTATTTTAATCTTACCAAATTGTCCATCATCAAGATTAAAATACAGTTCCTAATACTCAGTTCCTTCCTTGTCATTCCGGCGACAGTTTCGTATGATATTGCATGCTTTTTAATGTATGTTTTTTAAATTTCAGATCAACAACTTTGTTCTTTTTATAAAGAACTTGCATAGAGATTTCAGAAATTATTTTTTAAGCATTTCTGCCATGGAAATGGCAGAACAAGATCCAACATTGTTGAATGGAACATCAAGTATACATAAACAACTGAGAGAACTAAACAGGGACATTCTGATGACAATGTGTATCACATCTAATAATAATCGTAGACATCGCAGGAATATGCCTTGCAGACGAAGCTGGAACCAAAAGTCACATTATCAAGCAAGATCTCTTAAAGTTTTAGAAAGTTTGCATATATATCTTGAAAATCTAGAAAAGCATTTGCAAATGATGTCTTGATTGGTGGTATCCGGTAACTTGATCTCAATTGGAGTCATTTTATGTTTTATGTTTTATGTACACGTAACATCAATAGTATAAACTAATCTGTTGTCAGAGCGAAGGCCACTTGGTGCTAAAGTCACAGGTATCTATTGGGTTGGTTTGTATAGAGGTTTGTTTTATATATTTTTCAATGTTAAAATATTGTTTTATTTTGTATGAATACTAGTCATGACTTAAACAAAATGTTTTATATGATATATTGCTCATCTGTCAATGCTCAAGATAATAAATCATGTACACGTTTATCCGTTTTATACTTTTGAAAAGCTGGATGACAGATTCTAACACAGGCTTGATACATCGTTTATTTTTGATTATTTTATTGAAAGTAAACCATTTAGCGAGATGAAATCCACCGCATTTGGGATCTATTATTTTTTTTACTGACAATATATGAGCTATTATGCATACTGTCAAATTAAACACACATGACATCTTCATATTGTGACGTCACGGTATAGTCCATTGTCGATTGTGAATAATTATGGCGAAGTATGTTATTATCTGTTGATCATTTAACTTCTGCTTTTTATTTGCACCTTGGTATCTTCTCCCTTTTTGTAGTAACGTATGCCAGTCGAACTAATAGTAAGATTTAACACGAGCAACACGACGGGTGCAGGATTGGCTTACCCTTCCAGAGCACATGAGATCACACCCGTTTTTTGTTGGGTTTGTGTTGCTCAGTCCTTAGTTTTCTTTGTGGTGTTTTGTAAACTTTTGTTCGTCTTTTGGTCTTTTTTTTTGCCATTGCGTTGTTAATTTATTTTCGACTGAATGTCCCTTTGGTATCGTTTGCCTCTCTTTTAATTCCAGGCTTACAATTTAGTGCACCAGACGTACTTGTTGTCTACATAAGACTTTTCAGTCTGACTTTAAATAAAAACCAGGGAAATTTGAAAAGCCTTTAAAAAGAATCCAAAAGTTGTGCCAGATCTGGCTTAAGCTAAGGCATATAGATAATAAAGCAAAACATGGGGTTATTCAACTTATGTTCAACTCACCGTGGCAACACAGACAGACAATACATGTATTATAAAGCATGATCTTACAGTTGACAAGGGAACACAAACTGATATTAAAGGTATATACATACAATATAACAAAGTTATCGAGGTGTCTCAAACTGTATGTAGTAAAGACAAAACTAGAAATGAACTTACGGTAGCTATACAGGCACATTCAAATGAATCCAGTGTGTCTGAATCACATAATAAAAGTGTAAAGGTTGTATGTCATGAACAGTCAAACACACAAGGGTAATTTTACTCAAAAACTGAGAAATCTTATCACAGCATGTCATCAGACAAGAAACCAATTATCTATTACCAGGCACACTTTCCATGACATATAATATTTACACATAAATTACAAACAAGTGTTCTAATCTAATTATTGTTAACAGATGTTCCAGATTCTGCTGTTGATTTTCTGAAAAGAAAAGATTTCATGATTAGCAAGTTCAAAAAAATATATATATTTGTTTTCAAGTTGAGTAAATAAGTTATAATTATACATAATGAATTGTTTAATACTTTGTTCTTAATGAATTTCAAAAAGGTTTTATTTAAGATTTGAATTAGTTAATATTTTGACAATGAATTCAACATTTTGAAAACTAATTATTCATAGAAATTACATGAAATTATAAATTTTAAACAATTTTAAAAGAGTTTATGGAGAAAGTACTGGTAAATTAAGAGTATTATGTGCGTGGCACAGTACTTTCTTTATAAATTGGGCTACAATTTTCAATTATTTCACAACAAATATTAATGAAAAGAAAAATTCCATAATAAAACATAATTCCAACTTGAAATAAATGACTGTATCAATTCGCAAAAGCGTATTTCTTATATAATGTCTCCTGTCCTTTACTTGCCATATATACTCTTGTCATAACATTTTAATTTTTTTTGTAGTATTTTAATTGGACTTTTAAAATTTTGAAATGTATAGCACATCTATGCATAGGTTTACAAACCTGTAAATTGATGTAAACTTATACTGCTTACTAACATCTTTTATGTTATGTTATAAATACCACTTACTATCAAAAGCTTCTGTAAGAAGATTTGCATAACCCCAGTTCATCAGTTGCTGGAATCGGTTCTTGACATCTACTTCAACTGGACTCAGAGTTAGGACCAAGTCTTCCAATCTTCTTTGGTCAGCTGCTTGTCTTCCTTACAGTCACACAAATCAGTCCCATCGCAAACCTGCTCATCGAGCCAACTTTCAACAATAAGAGCATATTTATGCATCCCTTTTACTGTTATTGGTAAAGTGCAAATAGCATGGAACGACTTTCTCCTGGCTCTGGGTCATTATGGTATTTAAATCTTACCAAATTGTTCATCATCAAGATTAAAATACAGTCCCTAATACTCAGTTCCTTCCTTGTCATTCCGGCGACAGTTTCGTATGATATTGCATGCTTTTTAATGTATGTGTTGTAATAGCACAAGTCGCTACTGGCCTTTTCTTTCAACCTTTGTTCGGATTCGGAAGATGACAAGATGTGTGTACATAATATAATTGTGAGTGTTGCTAAGGTGAAATATGTTACTTCTTCTTCATAATATGGTGTTTAATTCCGCAAAAACCGCAATTATTTACATTCAACATTGAACATTTCAAGCGTCTGGCATACAAAATCATAGCCTGGTATCTTTGAAGAGTTGTTTTTCCTTAATATTACAAAATTTGTTGACTGGTTAATATGATTCTGAATTTTTTTGTTTGTTTGCTGTATGCTATGTATAACCTGAATTTCCTGTTACTGTAGGAACAAAAGACACGTTTGCTTTATGCTTTCCTAGTAATATAAAATAAAAAAAAACAGAGGTTTTACACACACTTGTCTGTGAATCTCGTATGTTTTACATTCTGTAGGCAAATTCATAAATGAATAGAAAAACAAGAAAGTAAATTGTTATAGTTTAACTTATTCAAAATAAACAATTTTTATACAAAAGTACAATACTATACATTTGTACAAGATAATGATGAACGAAAAAAAAAAAAAAAAAAAAAAACAGCATGCAAACAATAATAGAATATGACTGGATGCATTAGTTTATACTAGAGAGGAGTCCACTAAACCACGAGGAAAGATGCAATAGAATAAATCTTTCCTATCCCAAAAAAGACCATGAACATTACAAATAAAAATAAACTGTAAGTTTAATGCATGTTTAGAATGCAAAGCTCAGTCATCACTGCCGTTTGAAAGTAATTGATGCTACCACAGTATGAACAATATATACAATGTGCCATGCTATATATTATGTGATTGCTTATTCTTCATATATATCAAGTCTATAACTAACAGTGAAAATATTGAATCTGACCATTGAACAGTTCTAAATAGTGATACAATACCGGCCCAGGCAAGTACTGCAACATTAACACTAAGACAGTATTCTTGTCAGCATTTTTTTAACAGTATTGAAATATTAACATTCAATGAAAATCTGCTCTGTTATAAATAAAACAAAGTAGTTGCGCAAACAATATAAACTGGTGCATGGGAACTGTTAAGATATTAAATTCAGCATGTAATGATGTATTAGTCAGTAAAAGACTAACGGCCCAAACAATTAGGTTTTGGTTAAAATGAACACGACAGCTTACCGCTTTTACCCATTCATAACTTATGCACAAAAATATTCTTTTTTTTATAAATGATGACATAATTTATGGAACATTACGGAACATAAACATCATTTAAATATCACTTATTACCGGACAAAGCAGGCGCGCGGAAACGATATTAAAAATATAAAATTGAGGACTCATATAACTGAAGAGGCTGCTTTTTTTGCAATAACAATAAATAATTACCATCTTCAATTGAATATCATGCCCGGCTTTTAAGCGGATTCATGATGCTCAGTTTTTAATTTTCTATGTAGTGTTTTGTTGTTTCTCTTTTTATTTGCCATGACGTTATCAGTTTCTCTTCGACTTATGAGTTTTGAATGTCTCTCCTTGGTATCTTCTGTCCTTTTTTTCTATAAAACATTTAACATGCTCGTCGAAAGTATTTTAATTTTAAAGTCATTTAATGTATTTTTGAAACGCATTCAATTGCCCAGTTGCTGCACTTATGCAGAAGCTATGTCTTTTATATCGAGAGCTATCAAGACAACAAGAAGGTAGGCAAGTATGTGTAAATTACTTGAGACGTTTTCTAATATAAGATTAGTCCTTGCATGTTTCTTATGGGGGTCTGATAACGTCCTAATCATTGCGGTTATTAAAAAAAAACAACTTAACTTCTTGAAATGCAATGTATATACAAATAAGGAGATGTGGTATGATTGCCAATGAGACAACTATCCACCAAAGTTCAAATGAAGTGGATGTAAGCAATTATAGGCAACCGTTCGGCCTTACGACTATTTTGGTCGGGGAAGATAGAACCCGTATTTTTGAATAACGATGGACAAATTAAAGTTTCAATTAAATGAAATCGTTCTAAAGCAATTTTGAAATGCCAAATTCTATTTTATGAGTAATGAAATTTGGTCTCGTTTAGTAAATACTATACATATAAATTTAAAGTGCATTCATATGGACAATGCACAATTATTATAAGTTATTGAAAAGAACCAATTTAATTATATATGTTATACTAAATTTCTATTTGGGATATTTAAAATAATGTACTTCTGCATAACCTTGTTCGCGGGTGGAGTACAAGACTTATCCTATAACAGCATATTAAGATCAATTGAATAAAATGATTCAACAACACTTTTTGAATATGGCAACTTTTTCAATGGTGTGAAAAATTGGAACGTGTTTTTGAAATATAATATCTATGATGAGTTTATTTTATAAACAGTATATTTAATGTGCATTTTTGTAAACAATGGCTGTCCCAAGTCAGGAGCCTGTAATTCAGTGGTTGTCGTTTTTGCTGTATATCATATTTGTTTTTCGTTCGTTATTTTGTAAATAAATCAGGCCGTTAGTTTTCTCGTTTAAATTGTTTTACATTTGTCATTTCGGGGCCTTTTATAGCTGACTATGCGGTATGGGTTTTATTCATTGTTGAAGGCCGTACGGTGACCTATAGCTGTTAATTTCTGTGTCATTTGGTCTCTTGTGGAGAGTTGTTTCATTGGCAATCATACCACATCTTCTTATTTTAAGAGTTATAAATTACGAGAAACAATGTAATAAAATACCTTTATATTCAAATCAACTGAAAATGAAAAAAGTCTGACCCTATAATTGTAAAGACGTACAAAATATTGATTCAATTGTTGTATTTATTGATCCGTAGAAATCAAACTGACAATGCCATGACAAATAACGAAAAACGGTACACAAAACACAAAATAGAAAACTGAGCAACACGAACCCCACAATAAACCGGGGGTGATAACATGTGCTTCGGAAGGGTAAGCCTATCCGGATCCATATGTGTCACCCGTCGTCCTTCTCATGTAAGTATTGATAAGTCTAATTCGGTTGGTCACATTCGAGGAAAAGAATCGGGATTGTGGTTACGCAATTGAAACATATCCGTATCCATCTGTGAAACTGATATTCCATAACGGCTAACCAACTCGTGATGGCGTCCGTAATTTTTTTCAAAGGATGATTTCAACTTCACCACTTATAAGAATGCCTTTACATGTTACGTTTTTCTAGCATTAAAAGAGGGACGAAAGATACCAGAGGGACAGTCAAACTCATAGATCGAAAACAAAATGACAACGCCATGGCCAAAAATAAAAAAGACAAACAGACAAATAATAGTACAGATGACACAGCATAGAAAACTAAAGACTAAGCAACACGAACCCCACCAAAAACTGGGGTCGATCTCAGGTGCTCCGGAAGGGTAAGCAGATCCTGCTCCACATGTGGCACCCTTAAGCTCCACATTAAGCTTCACATTAAGCTTCACAAATCCTAAATCCTAAGAGGGTATTTTTTTAATATAACATTAATTTTAGAATTAATTAATTTACTGCTTCTACCACAAAATTACGTTCTTGTCCTTGTTTATTAATAGTAAACAAGGGACGCAAGTGGGATTTATCGCATAAACATGCATATGTAAGTTACACTTACCTAAACAAAAGTGTTTTAGGTTGATTTGGATGGACGGAGGATCGGTTGGTCATCTTTATTTATCTTATACTGAAAATTTACCGATAATCCGGCTAATAATGCCTGGTAGCTTTGATGCGTTTTTATAATTGGATCCTGAGATCCGATAGTGTATTGAAACAGTTGCATTTTATATATCAATAATTTATGTCTATTTTGAAGATTATATGGCATTTTATGTTAAAAATTGAGATAAGCGCACACAATTCATTTGTATAACACTTTTGAATTTTATTAGTGTTTGTAGTTCTGGCACAACGACAAAGACTAACTGTGTCAGTCATCTAAGTTTGTATAACTTTATACACCTGGCAACAAAGTTTAGAAACGAATGAATGTATTTTCAGTGAAAACTGATATAACAAAATAAGGATGCGTTTTTTCATAAACATAGACAGTCATTTTGGACACAAGTAAACTGTCATGTGCAATAACACTGAAAATGTTTATATGCCAATGAAGAAGTAACATGTTACTATGAATAAGCAGCTGCAATTACTTTTTTATACTTATCAAAACACTTACCTATAAAACATGCGCAACGTTTAGACCTTTAACAACATTGAAACTATCGTTTACCCATTAAGCATGAGTGTGACTAGATTTTCTACGAGAACATTAAAAAAAAATACCGTGGAGTCATTTCAGATATTGAGTTAGATGACAAATTCTTTACTAGATTTTCTTGTAGATGTTGTCTTGCCAATGTTTTTTTTTTCTATTTTCTGTTAAAGTTTCTCCTTAACTATCAGAGTTTGTTTAAAAAGAAAATTGCCGAAAAATTATAAAGAGGTAAAAAAGTCCTGTAAGTCCTATTATAGCACTATAAGATTTAAATTGACAATTTCGGTCAAGTTGAGGTATATGTAGATCTTGTCTTGTTTATTACATTTAGATCTATCATTCTATTTAAAGTAAAAAATGGCCTTCAAAAATATTGTGTTGATGTATATAGATTCAACCAGCTGTGTAAGAATTCTAAAGATATACTCCAAATACTTTTATCACATATGTACGAAATTGCAGAAATATCATTACCATTGATTTTTCTGCGCTTTACACTTCTATTCCCAAGCTCTATTTAAAGCTCGACTGCATCACCTCATTAAACAGAACTTTTTCTACAAAAATAAGAAACGTTGACATAGATTTTTTGTTTTAGGTCAGAAAAAATTATAATTTGTGAAGAAGCACACTGATTCCCACAACAAATACTCTAAGGTGATATCATCTAAATGCTGCACTTTTTGATCGACAACATATTTGTTGAGTTTGGTGGACTGCTCTTTCAGAAGATAGTCAGTATTCCAATAGGTATTTATTGTGCACCACTACTGGCCAACTTGTTTCTGTACTCGAAAGAATTCATACAGAACCTTCTCAAAGACAAACAGAAAAAGTTCTTTAATTCACTGTCAGATAATTGATGATGTTCTGTAACTCACATTGCGATGAGTGCTTACAACTCTTATATCCCAGTAAGCTTGAGATTAAAGATACTAGCTAAAGTAGAAGGTCTGCTTCAAAATAGAATCTATGACGAACGTAACTATTTCATCTTTTGTATTGTCAACTTCCCGTTTCTCAGCAGTAACATACCCTCCATAGTATCGTGTTTACATATCTTAGTTAATAAAAGAGGGACGAAAGATACCAGAGGGACAGTCAAACTCATAGATTGAAAATAAACTGACAACGCCATGGCTAAAAATAAAAAGACAAATAATAGTACAGAAGACACAACATAGAAAACTAAAGACTAAGCAACACGAACCCCACCAAAAACTGCGGGTGATCTCAGGTGCTCCGGAAGGTCAAGCAGATCCTGCTCCACATGTGGTACCCGTCGTGTTGCTTAAGTGATTACAAATCCGGTAAATAGTCTAATTCGGTAGGTCACATTCGTTGAAAAGGGAAGGTTATTGTAGTTACAACATAAGGAACATATCCGATATTATCTGTGAAACGGTTATTCCATAACGGTCAACCAACTCGTGATGGCGTCCGTAAAATTTACGAAAGGATGATTTCAACTTCACCATTTGGAACTCTTGGTTTAATAGCTTCCTTGTGAGCAGCAATCCTCTATCAAGGAAATCATGATAGGAAACACAAGCCCGGGTATATCGTATCAATTAGGAGATATATACTCCGTATGCAGGCGCTGCTGGAATGTTGCTACATAGAAATGGAAAGTTCACAATTGGGAAGCTGAAATCATCTCTTTTTTCGTAAAGTTTTGTTTTCAATCGACCCTCATTGTCAATTTCTAGATGTAAGTCAAGATATGAGGCAGACTTATCTGTATCTGTAGTATCCTTTATCTCCAGTTCGATGTGATAGATTCGTTCAACAGTCACCAAATTTTGTATTATTTAGTGAGAGAACATCATCTATATAGCGGAACGTAAAATTAAAGGATACTGCTAACTTCTTATCTTTCTTCCTAAGAAGTTCCTGTATGGTATAAGTTTCGTTCTTGCATATTTACATTATGTGCGTCCATTACACAAAATCAGCTCCAAAAGAGTAATGAGGAAGAACGAATGAAATCGAGACTTCATAAGTTTTAAGGTCACTATCATGAATTGTTTGACTGCTACTAAATATCGGTTTTTTAACTATAAAGCGTCATTTTTCGTGGTCTTATATCTATAGATACCAGTAAAGTAATCTGATCTGTAATTTTACCGATTGTGATCTATTCCCGTTTGTGACATTTTGACTAAGCGTATATTCACATGGCAGATGATTCATGTATAGGAGGAGACACTATCCCTGTCGACGTACCCGGTCTCGCTCCTTTTATAGTTCATGAAATCCCCTCAGTTTTTTGTTTATTACCTTGATTTGTCTTTAATTCTATAATCGATTTACGTGATTTGAACATCGGTAAACTACTGTCGCCTTAATTTCCTCTTTATATGCTCTGTCTATTATATCTTCCAAGATCATTTTTCCAAAGCATTCAAAATATATAAAAATTGTCATTCTAGTGCAATAACTCTGATAATGAGTCCGTTCAAATTTCGATAATTTCATTTAATTGTAAATGTATTTTAATCATCACGTTTGCTGTCTAAATATTCTCAATATCTCTTATAGTTTTCTGAAGAATTAGCATAAATGTCAAAATGAATACCACTTGTCGTTTGAGAGCATAAACTCATATCAGTTGATTGACAAAGGTCAATCAAGCTATTTACAAATCTTCTCTTGCTGATTACAGTAAATTGTATCCAAGATGGCATATTTTACGATTTAGAAGAAAAAATTCTATAAGGAGTCTTTTGACTACTAGTATTTCATACCAATTGAAAGGATGATAGATCATGTCGCTCTGAGCGTTTTTGGGGATTTTTGTTCTCTATCTGTTATAATTTTTGCGATAAAAAAATCCCCAAAAAACATGATTTAGCCCTATGTTCTATTTCAGCAACAATGACCATGTAATGATTTTTGCTTTATGAGCAAATGCGTCAAATTTTAAAACAAAATACCACAAGAACGATTTGTTCAGTTTGTTTAAGATTTTCTCAGTTGCTTCAGAGGAATTTTTGTAAGTTCGATTACGACGAACGACGACTTCGACTACGGACGCCAAGTGATGATAATGGCTCAAATGAATCATCGGTCCAATGTGGGCTGAAAACAACAGTTCTGCATTTGAAAGTTTCCGGCGTATATTAGTGAAAGAGAGGCGAAAGATACCAAAGGGACATTTAATCTCATAAGTCGAAAATAAACTGACAACGCTATGGCAAAAAAAAAAAAAAGACAAAAAGACAAACAACAGTACCAAGAACACAACACAGAAAACTAAAGACTGAGCAACACGAACCCCACCAAAAAAGGGGGGATCTCAAGTTCTCCGGAAGGGTAAGCAGATCCTGCTCCACATGTGGCACCCGTCTGAAATAACATATTCAACATAAGTACAGTATGCTTTAAATTGACACCGATGGACGTCGTCAAACAAGCATCCATTAGTATGACAACCGATACGATTTCAATCTTCCAGTTGTCAACTTGACATTTTTTAATTAATAACTAGAACACACCCGTGACATCGCGGGTCCGTGACTGAATTAAAGTATCTACGCCGTATTTTTCAGTTCAACTGAGTTCGACTTAAAAAAGTTTTTCCAGAACGTTCAACTTACATGTTATTTTGTGATGCGACCGGAAGCTATATGTTACATATACTATTGGTATCGGTGTCGGACTCGACCCGGAACTTCTTAATTATTGGCAATATTAATTACGTGGAAAACAAATGGGCATGGAGTGGTGTAATTTTTAATCAACACCATTGTACTATATTAGTTATATATAAAGTTGAATTCTTTGATTCATCGTTTTTACGTCATGACGGCTGACAAATTGGACCTCGTTATTTTAGTATTATAGATATTACCCGATCTCCATAGTCAGTCGTTTAATCATTTCAATTCATACATATACTATCATGCATTATCGGCAGAGGAAATTTTATGTACATATATTATATTCAAAAATAAGATGTGCTATTATTGCCAACGAGACAACTATCAACCAGAGATCAAACGATATGGATGTAAGCAACTATGATAGATGACAATATTGTTTATAAAGAAAAGACTTTAAGAAGTACAAAAAATGTAGTAATTAACACCATCAAATTCGTATAAATGGTAATTGCTATCAAAGAAACCAGTGTCCTTTTATAATATATCAGGTATAATTATTTAAGATAAGAATAAGATTTAAATTTACTGAAGCATATAATACGACCTGGAAAATTCTTATGAAATATAATTGTACACAGTTTACACGATGTTATTTCTTTTATCAGAATGATTCATTCTATTTTCTATAGGGACATTTGTTTTATATTTAATGTTGATTTTTAAAATTGTTATTAAAAACAAACAAAGGAAGATACTAAGAAAATGATTTTAAATGTTTTACCCGGATTGTTGACGGGGGAGGAACAAAGAATACAGTTTTTTTTTCGATTTTTTTTCTACTGTTTACAACTTTGATGCCTACAAAGCAATCTTCAATAATATTTTGATATTGAACGAAATACCTTTCAATTTTACTTATCTATACATCCTTGTTTTTCAAATGTTTACGTTTGAACATTCCTGGTGTAGGTTTATCGTAAAAGACGTTTCGGACTCACGAAATATATATTTGCGTTATTTTAATCTACAATGATCTCTATCAAAATCATAATTGTCGTTTTATTCATGCATTTTAAATCGCGGTATTTGAAACACATGAGTCTTGTGTAGATGAAACGAACGTCTGGCATATCAAATTATAAGCCAAACATGACCAAGGAGTTAGAACCTCAGCTTAAAATACATTAACCAAATTTCACTTGCTCAAAATTAACAATAATTATTATTATAGAATTAAAATGTACAATCACCATGTATCATTTTCATCCTGTTAGTATCACAGGGACTTTCAGTCTAGCATCGATGGTACCAACCTAGTGGTTGCAAAAGTTCTTATAGATTTCATTCAATTTAAGTAGACTAACAGTTAAAAGACTTCGAAATACCATTTTTAAATCATTCAACTAACTACATTTTTGCTATAGCATAAAGCCTGTATATCAAACATTAGCTGACATTATTCCCGGTTTTGCACAGCAGTGAAACTTACTACTGGACATGACTTGGGATTCTACCACGGATGATGCGTGCAAATAAATACTTATCAAAGATACAATATAATGTAGTACGTCAATCGCGCGTTCGTCTTCATAAGACTTGTCTGTGGCATTCGAGTCGAAATAGCCGGATAGCTTAATAATAAATGAATTCAAAGAGAATTACCATATCTATGACATTCATTTGGAATTCATATTCATGCGATTGTGCCATAATGTCCGTTTAAGCCAGAACACGAATCGTTTCTTACGACATTTAATATAAATACCTACATATTAATTAACAAATGCATATGCGTGTGTAAACTAATCAATATGTGTTAAATACATATCAAGGAAACTGACTGGTGATTGCCTAAAATCAGGTATAATCAAATATGTTCTATCAATCTAGTGAGAGGAACTGTCTCTTGGCATCTTATCTATAAATTTTGTGTTTCTCGTTTATGGTATAATTTATAAACAAAAAAAACACGTATCAGCCTCTTTTTATAACAGTAATGTTGTTAATAAAACTGAAACACCGAAATCTTATATATCAAAACGCGGGAAAGTTCTGTAATCTTTCAACAGCAAGAGCTACATGGCTCGTGTCAGCGAAAATTGTAACATCTTAAGACTGTTTGAAATTGAATAATTACTGGTCTCAAGAAATGCTGCGGATTTCAGTTAAATGTTATGATTAGACTTCATGAAATCTGTTAAAAGTGTTGTTTTTGATTTTTTTCTTCTTTAGAAGCAGTTTCCAGTTATCAGTTCTAGCTGTAATTTGGACATAAAACTGTTGGTTTTTTGAAAGATACTTATTCCTATGATTAAAATGTGCAAATTGTTAAACAAGTCTATAATCTTATGAAGAGATCAAAAAGATTCCTTGTGGTATAATATCTCAACATAGGTAAAACGCACATCATCATCATTATTATCATCCTCCTAATCTCAGTCGTTCTTTCTTTATCCCCTTTCCTTTTTTGATATAGTTTAGTAATATTTATGTTATTTATATTATACAATGCATGCTCACATTCAATTTGTATTGTTATATATACATGTATATTGTATCGTGGAGAAGACTTTATAAGTATGTTTTACTTGTGTCTGATCCTTTATGCTTTGAGCGAATGAAATATGTTTAAACTAAAAAATCAGCTCTAGCTACTTGAGCTACCTTCCTGTAATACCTGAGATGCATGTCTTATTCCTGCTTTCCATATTATGTTCCGTTGTATTACTCTCTTGTTATGGCTAGTAATCATTTTGATGGTAGCTTAATTTTGTAATTTTCTATTTTGTGCTTCAGATTTACGGCAAAAGGAAAGGGTTTGTGAACACATATATTGTTTTCACACCTTCAGATTTTGTGCCTGTTCCAAGTTAAAAAAAAAACCCCTGTGAACGCGAAATCCTTCGGAAATAAACGAAAGTTCACCAAAATCTTAACAAAGTTTGAAACTGTGTAAAAAATATTTCTTATAAGATCGACTTTCAGGTTTTTCCACAGCAAAAACTTTGCTCTTGATAATTTATATATAGGAAAGTATCCGCTATAGTTTAAATTGAGAAAGAGAGGTGATTGGCATATAAAGTTATGTGTAACGAAACAGATTTTATTTTCAATCAGATCAAATTTGATAGTTTCCAGTTTCTACATATGAGAAATTTTGTAGATGTAAAATCTCCAAAACGTTACACTGAAATTGAGTGAGAAATGTCTTAACAGCGTCATACTAAGTATAGCACATCATTTTTTTCCGGGTTATTTTCGTTTGTTTCGATAAACAAAACTGGACTTCGTCTCTTGTACTTATATGCGGAAATTTCTCAAAAATATTTACAGCAGTTTTCATTGAGCGGTTCAAAATTAATGGGATCGTTACCTAACATGTATGGTTAATATGAAGGGCCGTTCGGGTCATAATTCATTTTGTTACACGTACCTCTTACGCGTAACAGGTCGTTCACGTACCCTAGAGGTACACGTAACATTTTGTTCACATACCCTAGAGGTACACGTAACACTTTGTTCACGTACCCTAAATGTACACGTAACACTTTGTTCACGTACCCTAGAGTTACGCGTAACTATTTGTTCGGTTTTTACAGAGTTATCTCCCTTATCCAATACACATCCTTAAGGGGCAAATTCAGTAAAAAATTTCCCATTGATTTTAATGGAAATCTATGTCTTGAATTAAATTTATACCTGGTTTACCTTTAGAAATCAGAAGCTTTCATTTATCATTCATTAGTGTACAAATGTAGCCCAAGCTATTGCAACAATAAAAACATAGGGCATGTATGGGCATTCACATGTCCTTGTTTACAAACACTGTAGATTCGCACTTAATTCCTATACTGACCCCCATTACTTCTCAACCCTGTAGTAAAAAAAATAAGTGCATTCACCATTCATTTAAAAAAAATTTTTTTTACTCTAGTTATGATCCATGTATCAAAAAATATTTATTACAAACATTATCTACCAATCAGAAGACCACAGGACTTCAGTGTTATACAGAAAGCTCTCCCCAAATGGGTGGTCCCTGATGACGTTTATTTATTTACTGAATTTACCCCTTAAAGGATATAATTAATGTCTTTCCGTTATAATTTTAGATATCTGCATTCATTTCATGGGGATTTTTTCCTGGTGAATACTTATACTTTTCCTGACACAAAACATTTATTCTTCTGTTGCAAGTAGTTTGAGGTTGGGGGATAATGAAATGATGTTGACTCAGATAATCCATTATTCAGGAAAAGGGATGACATGTTTTCTGTTGCGGTTAGCTGCACGAACAAACAGTTACGCGTACCTCCAGGTGAACAAACTGCTACATGTACCTCTAGGGTACGTGAACAAAGTGTTACGTGTACCTCTAGGGTACGCGAACAAAGTGTTACGTGTACCTCTAGGGTACGTGAACGACCTGTTACGTGTACCTTTAGGGTACGTGAACAAAGTGTTACGTCATTTGAAACATATATGATACAATCGGTTTTGCTTGCTAACTCCAGCTTTTTTTCAAGAGTTTTGTTTCAAGAGCATTGCTATAATACAATATATGTTATTCACGATACATATAGTAAACACTTTTGGTGGTCAGTATTTTTTTTTAAAGAATTCTGCAAACGAGATTGAAAATATCGAGATTTTGGTCGTTTTCTGAACACACTAATTACTGTTTGGTTTACTCATACGATTAATCTTATACAAGTTTATAGCTGAAATTTATTCTTTACAATCTTACAGTTTTTAAATACATATTTATATCAGTGTCCTGTGAATCACGGGAAAGCCATGTTTTAGCTAATAATAATTTTAACTGGTGGAGCATATGAATAATTGCAGCAATGGACATGATAAATGTAGTACATGTGTATTTTTTTTTGTAATAGAATAATAAATAAAATAATTTGATTATAATTTTTTGTTCAGTGTCAAGTACAAATGTACATGTTGAATGATTCTAATAAAAGTTCAACTCTATAGATGCGTATATATACAGAGATATAAGCAGTATACAAAAATTAGAATACGTTATAGCATTAATGTTGAACTTCGGCATAGCCTCGCATTTTCCCCTTTCCTACGCCTCATCCCTATTTCCTTGTTATGTTAAGTCAATATACTATTATTGTCTATTTACTTCAGTTGTTCGATTTATCATTGAATTCGGAAAGAATACAAAATGAAATTAATATATCTCAAATGCTTTCTAATGTATAAAAAACGTGATCTCGTGATGGAAAATGTTATATATAGTTTATATCAATTTACTTTGCATAGTTTTAGATATAAGGAAAAAATCCTATTATAAACAAACTTAGTTTTTAGCCAACTTAAAAAGCAATAACACTATCCTTTTATCGTGTAGGTGTTCTATAGTATTGTGTGAATTTTTTTAATGTTTTGCAAGACTTATGACAATATTTTCTTTAATAAATCGAATGACGAGGATACCAGTTGACGTGTTGACTTCAGTAAAAAAAAAAGGGAAAATTGTGAACCATCCATAAAATAATTCTAAAAATTAAAAATTTTATAATTGTTAATGTTGACTAATCAGTCGATCACAGAGCATTTTGGTAAATTCATTTACTAGCACGTACTTTCAAATTTTCATTTTATTTCATAAAAAGAAGAAATGGAGATGTTGGCTGATTTCTTATTGTTTCGCTACAAACATATTATATACGGTATTAAACATTTTTGTGGGTCATCTATTTTAAAGAATTATCGAGGTTTTCGATGTGTTCTGGGCGCACAAGGAACAGTTTGGTTCCCCTACTGTTAAATTCTATATACTTTTGAATCATATCAGTCATGTTATTGCTTGTATTAGTCTTATAAAGTAAATAGCAAATTATAACTTTCAGTGTCAATATCACTAGCTTTGTAAGAACCTGTACATAGGTAAAGTTCATAAACTAATGTATGTCTAGATATTTTAATATACAGATACAAGTGTGGACACAGATGAATGTGGATAGTATGTTTGGATGTTTGACAGTGTTTTATATGACAAAAGGAGTTCCATGTTTTTCCTATATGGTGTTATTAACTGTGTTGCACGATGACAACCAACCTGAGCATTAGGAGTGTTGTTTATTTAATATTTAGATTTTATGTTCAAGACGGGCATGGAAGAGACACTAATTGCATTAATAACCAAATTATTATGATGGAATATTTTCCAAATCTTTGATTTTGGATACATTTTGTAGCTAGGAGAGCAACACATAATAGGTTCATTTTTTCATGTGATTTTTTTTAAATGGGAGATATCTGAGAACATGATATCAGGAGGCTGTAACTCAGTGGTTGTCGTTTGTCTATGTGTTACATAATATTTGTTTTTTTCGTTTATTTTGTGTACATAAATGACTATGCGTTATGGGCTTTGCTCATTGTTGAAGGCTGTACGGTGACCCGTAGTTGTTAATTTCTGTGTCATTTTGGTCTGTTGTGGAGAATTTTCTCATTGGCAATCATACC
Organism: Mytilus coruscus; assembly: GCA_017311375.1. Lineage (NCBI taxonomy): Eukaryota > Metazoa > Mollusca > Bivalvia > Mytilida > Mytilidae > Mytilus > Mytilus coruscus. The sequence continues at coordinate 116,781,427 of CM029601.1, read as the reverse complement.
ACATCTTTTTTATATGTATTTGCTCACTATTTGTATGGTTCTATTTATATTTCTTTGTGGTGGATTGTCAGTATCATTAGTAAAATATTTTGTTAAAATGTCGAAATTGTTTCTCAGATTAGAAGACATTAATTTGTTTTTAATAATGACAATGCCTGACATGATGCTTGGGGCTAGATGAGCTAGAAAGTAAACTTCTGTGTTGTTTTTTTATCAATTCTTTGATAACATCTCCTCCAAAGCTGGCCGAAGCAAAAAAAAGTTTTGACCAATATGAAAATGATATCAACAAAAAAACCTTTGTGAGCATGCTTCAAAGACTCATAACTGCTCCAAAAGTAATCTAATAGAATTTCAAGCATGTCAAGTGGATATTAAGAAAATCTACTTAATATGTCTTAATATCAAAAAAGTTATAGTATTCAATATGAAAAAGGTATTGCAAAATTATTCTCTTTTCAATTTTTCTTTGTTATATGGATACAAATATAAGTTATACCAATACAGTAAGGCAGTTTTGTTGTGGTATGAAAGTGTAGTAATTAACATTTACTGTAACAATGTTAATTCACACAAATTAAGAAATAAACAAATGAATGTCAGATAAATGTTGAACATGTACAATGAAATATAGTTTTAGAAATCAATTAGGCCAGATAGGCTATATAAATTTTGGTCTTTTTTTTTTAACATACTGAATGACCATTTACACTCAGGACCAATCATCAGTAGGCAGTACAGATGTATTAAAACAACCTAGCATCATATTGCAAGTAGCGAGTGTAGCATTGTTGGGTAAATTTGTTCTTTTTAAAGGAGAAGTTTCCACCACTTTTAAACGAAACATGCATAGGTATTGAAATTTTGAATCTGCCATAAAAATAACCACCAAAATATTGTACTTGAACATGTAGCTGAATAATCAATTAAACATTTCTTTCACTATATAATGTTATACATGTAAGCCCTGAATTAAGCAGTATTCTAGCTAAAAAGTTTGAACAGGGAGCAGTGCCCCCTTTTTTAATGACGCCCTTGCCTTTTTTCTGTCGTTTCTCAGGCGCCCTGCCCTTTTTATAGCAAAAATCTCGGAATTTCTGCCTAGGAAATACCGGCAAATTCGTAATTCTTCCATAAACAGGAAGTTCAGCTGGTTGTGTATTAAAACTGTCCAATTAAGTGACCCATTAAGTACATGGCTTCACTTGACAGCTTTAGTGTCAAGCACATTGTTAATTAACACTAATAACCCTAGCTTTAGGTTATAAATAATTTGTTCATCTTAATAATGTTTGACAAAACAAATGCATTACTTCCCCTTTTTTATACCTATCATATTATTCTTGTAAAGTTTATGTTCTTTTCGAAAAACAGATTTAATTTATAACAAATAAATGCAAATGCATATCAAAATATTAATTTCAATTATTTTCACATTAAAACGTTAAAAAATAAATATTTTGAAAACTATTTTTATATCTTCAATTCCATTAAATGATTTATCAAGTGCAATATAGTAATATTATATTGAAATTAGATGTTACATTGCCTTGAACACTCTTCCCTGAAATACACAGCTATATCTTTATTTTCCTAAGCAGTATGTAAGCACACTATAAGCACACAATACAAACATACACAACCACTCTGGTCGTACAGTATATCATATAAATTAGATTTTCATATGAATAAGGTATTGCCCAGTTCACAACCAAGAAGAAAAAAATACACAGCTAGGTGTAAGAGTGAGTACATGTGTTGATGATAGTGCAAAAGGATAGAATTTAATACATAATTTCATTAAAACTTGATCATGCTATAGTGCCTTAGCTACATGTATTATAGTATTCAATATGAAAATTTACGTGTTAAATTGCCCTTTTCTGACTAGCACCCTGCCCTTTTCAAATCCTGGCTAGAACACTGTAAAGTATAAAGGTACATGTATCCTTTATCAGTTCTGATAGTTTTTTATATATCTTGACCCGTCTATGTTGGGTTTGACTCAGTTGAGGGATCCAACACAAATAAGGTGGTGTTACATAAAACTTATGCATTTTTTAATTATTTCAGTTCGATTATTCAGATGACCTGATTGTACTTATATATGATTGATAGTTGTTATACTATTTATAAATATGACCATCAATGAAGAGGATTGTCAACATGTGTAAGTTTATATTTTCACAAGTAAAAGTGTGTGGTCATATAATTAACCCAATTTTATATACAGCTATATTGAATTCAACTGATCTGTTCAACCTTAAGGTCACACTTTTACTCATAAACTACATGTATACAGACTTCATACAAGGCAAGCACCTAATTAACAATATTGAGTTGTGATAACTAAACTTTCCTGGTCAGTCGAATACCCACTTCCAGTTTGCCAATACTTTTTGAGTAGATAACAGTGTAATTTTTAGAACGACAACAGAATAATTTCAGAATTGAGTAAATAATAAATAAACAGCAACCCCAAACACAAACAGTACAATTATTGTAGTTGCAAGTCTTGAGCATGGTTAGAACACTCAAGTGAAATACAATAACTCAAAGTTTGCTTTGAAATAATGTTCAAACTATATCAGTTAAATGAATAATATAGTCTTGAACTTTGAGTGCTATGTGTCCACCATGGCATTATCTAGACTGAGGTTATATGCATGGTATCTGAGACTTTGCACCATGGTATCTTCTTGTTTTGCAATGATTTGACTTTATTATTGCATGTAAACCATGAAAAATTACATGCAAGCACACATTATGTCATAATGATTTAATGTGAATTCAAATTTCAAATAAAAGAAATCTTTATTTTACAATGTATTAAACAATGGACTGTATGGAGGATTGTTGTTTTAATATTTGATCTTGAGATGTTTTAATTATGTTTGTTTCAGGTTGCTAATGTGAAGAATAACAGAAAAGTGAATTCAGTATTCATAGAACATGTCAAGTTTCACAAGGTACCATTCTTAAAAATATGGACTATAATATTTATGGTCAAGTTAAATAAAATAATACATTTAACATGTAGAAAAAAAATGGAGAGGAGGACAAATAAATAATATGTGAGGTTCCAGTCACATGTGAAAAAGGGGTCAAATAAAATTATATGTGTGATTCCAGTCACATGGAAAAAAATTGGGAGGGGGGAGTTGGGGTGTAGGTATGGTTTCTGTTTAATCAGTGTAACAATATGACATCACTTACATGTATTACTTGTATACCGTTGATGTCTATTTTTCAACTAAATAAGCGTAATTAGGTCTTTCCACTTTTCCGTGGAAAGACCTATTGTATTGCAAAATCTTTTGATTTGAGGTCCTTGGTCCAAATAAAAGAAAATTAGGTCAAGGTCATATGGTTATAGATACAGAAAATTTAAATAGTGAAACATGTTTGGTACTTCAAGGGCAACTTTGTTACATTATGACTGTATTGGTTTTACCATTGTGTAAGGGACATAACCCCATTGATGGTTTATAAAGACATTATTAGGCAAAACTCTTAAACAAAAGGTCCATAGGGTCTCTTTTCAATGCATTTTCTTTATACATGCATTACATCTTCATAGAACAACGTGGTGTTATAATGCCGTAAAATGGAACTCCGTAAATACAATAAAATGTCTGCTCCTATATAAGATTATTCGATTTATACCAATACACCCTTTAAAGAAAGAAAGAAAGAAAGAAAGAAAGAAACAAACAAACAAACACACGCACACACATATCAATCAATCATGTTTCAAAGGGTGAAAGACCGTTTACAATTGCTTTTCAAAAGCAATTGATAAAATATCAATTAAATAGCATGAAAGGATATTTAAAAGGTATGGTTGTTTGTCAGTTTGATTTCATATCAATGGTGGAAAACAGAATTCCTGAAAATTGCAATTTCAAAATGGCAGTTAGTTTTACATATGAAAATGTGTGTACATACATATTGCATTAGAATAGACAATCAACATTAAAAAATAGCCAAATGAGTTAATCCTTTTCTATTTACAAAAGTTTTGTGTACACAACATTACAGCAATATTGGTTAAAAAGCTAAGCATTATTTTATATACAACTGCAGAGGAATACATCATTTAAACTTGCATAAACACTTTAAGTGGCATCTATGTAAAAAGACATGTATCTCTCAGAGAATAAAAAATTAGCACTTTTCCGTTTTGTTAATAGGAGAAAAAAGGTAATATCGTTTAGTTTCAGTACAGCTTATTTGAAAAAATAATAAAAATATAGGTCACTGATGAGTTAAAAGATATTTCAATTTTAATGCATTTTTTTTCACAAAGGGAGATAATTTGGAGATTTTCAATGTATAAACATTTTAAAAGTTATCTGGAGCCAAAACAAATTGATTTTTTTTTGGTTGATTTTACCATATTATAAAATAACAACTTATAGTGTAATAAATAAAATTTGTAATGAAAAAAAAATGTTTGAATATTTGCTGATGTTTTTGTACCTTCAAGCCTCTTTGACCTTTATTTGGTACCATAAAGCAAAAACTTTTATGTTTAGTTTAAGTACATTTGTACGCCTGTCTGTCTGCTTCAGGTTAAAGTTTTGGTCAATGTACAATCAACTTGAAACGTAGTACACTTGTTTCCTATGATATAATCTTTTGATTTTCCTGCCAAATTAGAGTTGTGACCCCAATTTCATATTCAACTGAACATAGAAAATGAACGTGTGAATGGGGTATCTGTGTACTAAGGAAATTTCTTGTTTTCACTTCTTAACATCTATTGAGCAACATTTGGTTTTCTTATAGGATGCCTGGAACAGGGCCTAAAGACTTCCTTTGTATAACATGTGGAAAAGAACAAAACCAGACAGAAGGAGATTTATAGCTGGTCCTGCATATGCTAATTATAGAAAACATTTCAAAGTATTTTCATGCAAAGACAATGATGTAACCTGCATAAAATGTTACTCTCAATTTTACCGAAAAGTTATAAATGTCAGGCAAACAGATATGAAGATAACCAAGAGGAATCTGAAAACCAACTGTCTGAATCAGAAGATGACTATGAACCGCCCGAAGAAACAACAGAAAACTACATCAATTAAAAGTCCCAAAATAATACAGCTACCAATAACATCAGCTGGAAAAAGCCATTCTTCATGTTGCGTTTGCAAAGACAGAAAATCCAAATTTCAGACTTTATCAACAGAAAATAGACACAAAGCATTTTATCAACTGGCCATTTGCTATTGTCCGAGCACGCTGCTGTCCAACACATTGATTCAGATGGAAGCCTCAATGAACAAGCCATCCTGCATTTCAAAAGTTTATCGTCATCATCAACCACATTATTCAACAAAACAGAACTGCTGGCTTTAATTACTGATATCCGATCAATTGCTTTAAAAAATGAAAATTTAAGAATTGATTTTGACAACAAAAACACACTCAAAGATTCTGATTTCCTAAACCTTACCGGCATTACAAAAGAAAATTTTGAAGACCTAATCTCACATGTCAAATCCATCAGACAGACAAAAAACAGAAGCATAAGAACATGCATAGCCCTTTTTCTTGTCAGATTAAGAACTGGAATGTCATACCGGATGCTTTCAACACTTTTCAATATTGGCAAAACTGGAATAAGAAGAGCAATTGCAACAGCTAGAAAAGAACTCTCCATTAACTTCACTCCAAAATATCTTGGCTTTCAACACATTTCCAGACAGGACATCAAAGACAATCATACAAGACCCCTAGCAAAAGAATTATTTGGAAATGAAATTGAAAATCCTGTCATTTTAGTTGCAGATGGTACCTACATTTACATTCAAAAAAGCAACAACTTTAAATTTCAAAGACGGTCATATAGTCTTCATAAAAATCGACCGTTAGTTAAGCCGATGATTATTGTATCGACTACAGGATATATTGTATCAGTGTTAGGGCCATATCACGCTGATTACAAGAACAATGATGCCAACATTATCAAACATAATTTTAAATTAAATATGGAACAGATGACTGATTGGATAACAGAAGGGGACATTCTTATATTGGACCGAGGATTTCGGGATGCTGTTGACTTTCTGGAGGAGATGGGGGTGCATTCCAAGATGCCTTCTTTCCTTAAAAAGGGACAGAAGCAGCACACAGTAGAAGAGGTATAAATTATTGTAAGCGATAAAACTGTCCTAAAAATAGTGTCTGTTCAGTATCATCTCATTGTGAAAACCCAGATATTCATTCATTTTGATCGTCACTATTATTTATTCTGTCTCAACTTTTATATACATGATCAATGTGAAAGAGGGCAATATTTACTAGCAAACATACTTAGTGTTACATCATACGATAATGATTTCTTGATGAGCAATTTAATATTTAATTCATGTTTCAGTTCATCACATAGGCTAACTACTTATATTTATGTATCCCCCAATATTACAGTATTACAATACTGATCCTAATTTTATGAACTTATTAAGCAGCAACATGAAAAAGTACAGTTATGGGTCAATGTCACGAAGACATCACCAACTCACTAAATGAATTACAAAAATAAATTAATTGATTACCACATGATCTTCAATGATGCACCAGTTACCCATTTGCAGGCAGCTATACCTTTCAATTTGTAGATGTCCATATTACAAGGAATTTTTTGTCAGCCGAATTATGTGGGAGTAATGCCCCTTTGAACTTAGAAATTTCAAAAATTATTTTACTGATGCAGCTTTATTGTCAGCACAACTTCTTTGAAACTTAGTATTGAACCGATTTTAGTGGAAATTGATTGGTAACTGACACAATATGTAGTTGTACAGATTACCAAGTCTTATTAAAAGTATTCCAAATGGATACCAAAATTTTCTAGTTTCCTAATGTCTTTTGAGCTAATTAAAAATGCTAGGATTATAAATTGCAATTTCACGTTTCAGCAAATTCATCAAGGTTGATCACCAAAATAAGATGGGTGGTTGAGTCTGTAAATGGCAGACTCAAACTGTGGCGGTACCTGGCAAATGTTGTGCCAAACACACAGATACCACACATTGGAGATGATATTAAATTAGTAGCTGCCATTTGTAATAAATACAAACCTCCTTTGAATTCTGGAAATCAAGAAGAAGATCAACTTCTTGCTGCTAAAATGAAGGTAATTAAAGCACTTAGACAAGGAAGCAATATAATTCTAGAATAATTAACATTATCTAAAGTTACTACACTTATGTTTCACACATCTGGAATTAATTTTAAACTGAATTTGAAGACTCCATTGAGGGCTCACTGCTTGTTCTCAGGACATTTTTATTGTCAAAGCCCATAAAGATAATATTATTCTGCATTGAGCCTGTTTACTAAGGTAGGAATACACTACAGTAATATTGGTTTAGTATACAAACGTCACTTTTTAACGGAAGTGGTTATTCTGGTATCAAATCTATTCCATAGACATTCAATGATGTTTTGCATTGTGTTCTGGTTGGTTACTCAGGTAATTGATTATGGTGTCATATTGTCCCCAAATACATGTAGTACTCCAGAGCTTCACCCATTATAATTCACAGTCAGAAACACAGGTTGTCCACATCTATTCTGAGAATCTTTTATTTGTCTTAATTTGTATTTGTAGTAGGATTAAAACATTATACACACATTGTCAGAAAATATCTTTTTTACTTGTGCTTGCTGTGAAACAAGCAGGAAATGTTCGGCAAACCTTTCATTTCTACCTGTTTCTAAGACTTGTCAATTCTTTTTATATTATATATTATAAAATAGTAAATGGTATCATAATGATATTGGGAATCAAACAGTACAAGATACCAGTAAACAACTAGAATTAAATTAATTATTAATCTCAATTGCTTATGTTGTATAATTATTATTTTAAGATGTTAGCATCCAAAGGGAATGCCTTGTATGAAAGAGTGGTGGAAGAGAAATTGGATAGAAGAATTGCAGCATGGAAAAACATGGATTCAGAGAATGTTGTAGAAGGATTTCCCACTCTGTCTGAGGAGGAATTAACTAACATAACTGTTGGGGTGTATCAGCTCAAACTAGCAAGAAGCTACACTTGTGAACATTTAGATGAGGATGGCGACTACATTATTATGTTAAATGATGAGATACAGGATATACTGCGTGTAAAATCCAAAGTCGTCATACCTCATCAAAATTATACTTGCTGTGGATCGAGTACGGGCCTGCAGTAATTAAAGGGTGGTATTGCCAATGCAAGGCGGGTGCTCGTGTTGTGGGGGCTTGTGCTCATGTTTCATCAGTACTGTGGTACTTAGGATATGCTAGGTATGCTGATTCTGTGCGCAGTGTCAAGAACTGGTCAATGTATTTAGAGGATGCATCCAATGTACCAGAAGAGATTGAGGACTCAGATAGTGAAGCAAGTTGTCCTGAAGAGTAACAGCTTTAGCATGTGTTTTATTTGATTGTCAGTCACTGAATACCCATAATATTTATGTACATATAAAATGATCTCTTTATTTAATTATATTCAGAATTATTTTGCATAAATTGCTTCAATGAAAGTATGATGATCTTTTGTCATTGTTTTGCATCCGTCAGCAGCTATTTGTTGTTGCTGTCCATAAACATCAATGTTCACTTTCATATCCATTGCATCCTTTGCATCTTAAGTAGTAGGTCATTGATCAATAGAAAGTGTGACACTGTCCTGTACATTTCTGTGTAATTCTAATATCCATCTCAGTATCTAGTAGGTAGTGAATCAACCAAAATGTATGCTGGTATATATTTCAAGTTTAACTCAATTAAAGTCTTATCTGGTAAGGATATCATTTGAATTTCATAATTAGTTAGTTGAAGTCAGGAAAGATGTTATACAGAGTGAGAGTAGATCATGCAATGCAATCAATATTGCATGCTCTTATATATTTGATTTGACAATTTTCATGAGTAAAATGATAATCTCAAAGACCATAGCAAGTATGATGAAACAATCCCAGAAATTCTCATTGCTGTAGAATTTTAATAGTTTTTTGCCCAAAAATGATTTGATGTCTTTTAATAACTATGATATTGTTATAGTATCAAGTTAAGCGTTTGTTATTAAATGATCCCAGAAATCCTCATGTTATGAAGATTTTTACAGTATTTTGCCACAAATGACTTTCAAATGCATTTGTATGTATTTTTTATAACTTTGATATTGTAAACTGTATCAATTCAAAACATATGCACCAGTATGGTTATTGCAACTATTTGTGCAGTGTTTGTAATTAAATGATCCCAGAAATCCTCATTTTATGAAGATTTTACAGTATTTTGCCAAAAAATGACTTTAAAATGCAGTCTTATGTATTTTTACAACTTTGTTATTGTAAACTGTATCAATTCAAAACATATGCACCATTCATGTTATTTTAACTATTTGTGCAGTGTTGGTTATTAAATAATCCCAGAAATCCTCATTTTATGAAGATTTTTACAGTATTTTGCCAAAAATGACTTTAAAATGCAGTCTTATATGTTTTTATAACTTTGATATTGTAAACTGTATCAATTCAAAACATATGCACTATTCATGTTATTTTAACTATTTGTGCAGTGTTGGTTATTAAATAATCCCAGAAATCCTCATTTTATGAAGATTTTTACAGTATTTTGCCAAAAAATGACTTTAAAATGCATTCTTATGTATTTTTACAATTTTGATATTGTAAACTGTATCCATTCAAAACATATGCACCAGTCTTAATATTTCAACTATTTGTGCAGTGTTTGTTATAAAATAATCCCAGAATTCCTCATTTTATGAAGATTTTTACAGTATTTTGCCAAAAAATGACTTTAAAATGCATTCTTATGTATTTTTATAACTTTGATATTGTAAACTGTATCAATTCAAAACATATGCACCAGTCTTGTTATTTCAACTATTTGTGTAGTGTTTGTTATTGAAAAATCCCAGAAATTCTAATTTTATGAAGATTTTTACACTATTTTGCCAAAAAATGACTTTGAAATGCATTCTTATGTATTTTTACAATTTTGTTATTGTAAACTGTATCAATTGAAAACATATGCACCAGTCTTGTTATTTTAACTATTTGTGTAGTGTTTGTCATTAAATAATCCCAGAAATCCTCGTTTTATGAAGATTTTTACACTATTTTGCCAAAAAATGACTTAAAAATGCATTCTTATGTATTTTTATAACTTTGATATTGTATACTGTATCAATTCAAAACATATGCACCATACTTGTTATTTTAACTAATTGTTCAGTGTTTGTGATTAAATAATCCCAGAAATCCTCATTTTATGTATATTTTTAATGGATTCTGCCCCAAAAATGACATTTGACTGCAGTTTAATGTCAATTAAAAACTCTGATATAGTTGTTGGTGTTGTTATATAACATATGCATTATTGGATACATTTAACTTGTGTTTAATAAATTTGTTATTACTTAAATCCAGAAATTCTCAATTTTTCTTGATTTTTTACTTTTTGCCCAAAATGGTGAAAAATGCCCAAAAATCCTGACAAATCCTTGTACATGAGAGTTGTCTGTCAAATCTTTATTTCACAAAGAATGAATTGCATAACAATGAACTGAGCTCAAAGCAAAGCATTTTAATAATACACCTAGACAAAGAGCTCAATCCAGTGATATACTTTGTACTACATGTCCTTCATGAACATCCTATCCACCAAAACCATATCTCACAAACATGCCATACTACATGGTTGGATCAGAAGTCCTGAAAAAGACATGAATTTTATTATCGTATTTTAATTATATATACACAGGTTAAAACTTTCACAAATTTGTGGTGAAATCATTCAGTATCTAGCAACTATCAATCTCTTCATGTACAAATTGATATAGGTTGATTGCCCCTCTGTCGAAATAAGAACATACCTCCATATCTACAACCAATGAAATACCACTCTAATAGACTAGCATTGAAATCCCAGTTTTCTAAAATGGTAGGTGGAACCTAAGACTAAAAAATTTGAAACAATATATTCCAAATAATTGAAATGCATGTATATGTAATAATATAAATTCTCCAAAGTTCACTATATTTTTCCTTTTTTTGGTCTTTTGTTCGAGACTGTATATTGACCTCTAGATGTCTTTCAAATACATCCAGTTTGGTTTGGGTTGATGTTTCATTGTTGTACATGTTATATATCGACATGAGATTTGTTTATATAAATAACAACTATTTCCTTAAATTCAAATAAAATAGATGCAAGAAATTATAGGCAACCATATGCATGTAAATAAAAAAAAGTATTTGCATTTGTTCTGTTGATTGATAGTGGTATATATACATGTATGAGGACTGGGTGAAATAACTTATATATAGTTCTGATCAACAGTTTCATGGTAAACATGGTAAATAAGTAAATAAGTAGTAGCTTGTTTGAAGTTTGCAACATATTCAACTTTGAACATCTTTTTCAGGTCTGCAATCCATAAAAAAAATCTGTATATACATGTATGTGGTATAATTGCCAATGAGACAACTTTCCACAGAGGTTTAAATAACAAAGTAATTATAGGCAGCCATACAGCCTTAAAAAATGAGAAAAAACAGTCCAGACATGTTAAGTATGCAACAATTAAATTAAGAAAAGTAATGGCCTGATTTACAACTTATAAACAACAGGTTTGGAACCCCCTCCCCAAAAAAAAAATATGTTCTAATGAAGATAAAAAGAAGATGAAGCCTTTTTAACTTATAAAGGGGGACAGGACTCATTACATTCGGAAAAACTTTTCTAAATGATGGATACATATAAAAATAAAAATATGTAATATGATTGCCAATGAGACAATCCACAGAGGTTCAAATGACAAAGCAATAAAACTTAAAAATGCAACCATACAGCCTTCAAAAATGAGGAAAACTGTCCCGACATGAAAAGTATGCATCAATACAATTGAGAAGAGTTAAGGCCTGATTCACTATTCCACTAATAAACAGGTTGGAACTCGCCCCAAATAAAAAATAGAGGAGAGGGGAATGTAGCCTTTTAACTTATAATAGGGGATTCATTACCATAGAAAATACTTTTCTGAAAGATGATTCCACTTATTTTCAATAAATAATAAATATTGAAGTCTATCTCAGGCATCTGGGAACAGACTCAACATTAATTCTATACATATATAATATATTCCAAAATGTGGACAAACCTACATCAAATATTCTACTTGAATGACTTTAGTGGATGAGATAAAGTTACAAAGTCGCAGTGGTTATATACTCCAATGGCAGTCTTTCCTGCTAAAATGTCATGTGTAGAATGTGATGTACCATTTTGGGTCTATATACTGTCCTTTATATTTATTAGGTCATTTTGACACAGCAAAATATATAGAAAATGTTAACTATGATCTGAAATTGAGTTCTTTTCGCAAAATAAACCCACTTAAACTAAACTTTGAATGCAAAAGACCCCTAAATGGCTAACAGATATTGCTATAAAGAATAGTCCATGATGATTCTTGTTATTAAAGAGTTCATGAAATGTACACCCATTCTGTCAGTTGAATGGACTAGAATGAGATAAGTTATATAAACATAAAGGTTTTTTCAACAGTTGTGGTGTAAATTAAATCAGTTTTATTTTATGGTTGACATATTTAAGTAAATGTATATATGTAGATCACTGGCTTTTCAACACATTGATATTTTACAATATCGATTATCTATTTATTGTTATATTGTTGGTATTTTTCACCTTCCTAAAACAGTTTTAACGCAACATGAACGCAAGCTTGATAGATCTTGATAGGGTGTCCTCACATATTTTGACGTTGCTGAAAAATTTTGGTTGACATATGTATCCTCTTCTCATCGTTTTTCGTGCTATTAAGAATGCATACTGTCGTCTCAATTTCCATTAAAAAGGCATGCATAGTACAAATTCATATGACGTACAAAAACATATGATCTGACCATATACATCTACATGTATGTATAGGTTATCAGCTTTTCTACACATATTAGCCAGTAAGCCGCAATGAACCTATTATGGCGAGTGAGCACAGCTAATGAGCTAAAATGAATCAAACTGTGTCCTCAGTAGGTATATTTTAAGGGATCTATATGAAGAAAACCTGATCATTTGTTTATCGTTCTATTACTGGCTTTTTCACCTCCCTAACTTGGCCGAAGACAGTTTTTACAGACGAAAGCAAGCTTGATAATTACTCCTCACACACATGTATAGATTATCGGCTTTTCTAAATGTAATGAATATCGTAAAATGTTAGCCAGTGAGCAGGCCCGCAATGAACCTTTTTAGCGAGTGAGCCCAGCTAATGAGCTGAAATGAATCAAATTGTGTACTCAGTCACAGTTGGTGATATTTTAAAGTATCTACACATAGAAAACCTGCTTATGTAAATCTCAGTGGCGGATCCACAACTTTTCATAAAAGGGGGGGGGGGCTGACTGACCTAAGGGTCGCCCACTCCCGTCATGCTTCCCCAGTGGCGGATCCGGGGGGAGGGTTCCGGGGTTTGGAACCCCCCTTTTTTTGGACGATCAATGCATTTGAATGGGGACATAGTAATTGGAACCCCCCCCCCCCCTTTGTCCTGAGTTGGGAACCCCCTTTTATAAAATGGCTGGATCCTCCCCTGCTTCCCTATAAAATCAACCAAATTTTCCCCACCCCCTGGATCAGTCTATGTAACTGTTTATCGTTCTGCGTAATACTGGCTTTTTCACCTCCCTTACTTGGCCCAGCCGCCCTAGACACTTGCTTATCTGTTTATCGTTCTGTCACTGGCTTTTTTAGACTAGAGACTTCATGTGTACAAACCTGACGTCAAACTCGTTTACTATAGAAGAAGAGACAAATAATTTCACACTAAATCCTGTAACATTACATCTAAAGATAATTATAATCCAAAGTAAACTATAATGCGATGTCAATGGACTAAATTCCCGCGCAAATGTCATCACTGGGATAGACCAAAACGAATTTTAGGTTTATGTATCATTCACATTCCGATCAATTTACTCAGTTAAATAAAATATATGTGTTAACTATTTTTATATTGGTTTTGAATTTTTCGCAGACAGCCCTCAATACTATACACCAACTCGACACTGAAGCTAAAAAACCCTAAAACATAATAGTATATGGAATCGTCCAAACGGATTACCTAATATTGATATAGGTGGATGCAGAATTGTGTACACAGAATTAAGATAAGAAAATAAAGCCCTATGTAAGGTAAAAACAATAACACAACTGTATAAAATCATTGTTTATTAAATTTGCTTGCATAAGAACAATGAAAGTAAAATTTATAACGATTACGTTTATCCTGTCAACCCCTTTTCTTCATTGCATCAAGGCTTCCGTTGCTTTACATCCAGCAGCAAATCAACCAATCGGGGAATGTTAAGTTAGGACGTACCTCTATTTTTGGAAGCGTGATCTTTACATCGAGGCTTGCGTTGCTTTACACCGAGGCCACAGTAGTTCGACCAATCGGGGAATGTTTATTTGGGGCATGTGACCTATTGAACTGCAGGTTTTATAATATTTTAATCGAAATTGTAGAAAAATGAAATGTTGTTAGTACATACAAAACAGAAAATGATGAATACTTTTAGTAAAAGATAATTTGGATCCGGGTTCTGTGTATTCACATCATTTGTACAACTCTCCTTACTGATGCCATTTTTTGGAATTTCTGTGACCTAAATGGTTCGCCAAAATTAATATTTTAAATTATATAGTATAGTAATAAGCAGTATACAAAAATTACAAAAATAGAATATTTTGGTACATTTCATAGAATGTAAACTGAGTAATTATAATAAATTTATAATGGCTCTGCTTTCGATGTGGATAGATTTCTATGCCATTCTTTATCACTGTTGATCAATTCATTGTTGAATTCTGAAAAGAATACATAATGTAATCTGAATATTTCAAATACTTTCTATTGTATATTTCTTAAGAAAGGTGAGCTCGTGAGAGAAAGTGTCACCTATGAAGTAATACAGTTATAAATATAAGGTAAAAACCCATTTAAAAACAGTATATTTTTAGGAATAAAACTTACTCATTCATAGCGTAGGTGTATCTACGTTTGAGACAATTAATCTTTTATTTGCGCCATAATTCATTTGCGTAAATGTTACTTTTGAAATTATAACAAATTTTATAAAATAATGCGTCAACAATGAAACAATTTATTTGCGCCAAATTAAATATTGTCTGTCAACTTTTTTTTCTTCTACGCACAGCTTCTATGATACTTCCAAGTTTAATGCATTTTTTTATTGCAGCATGGACGAACACATGTAATGACACCATTTTGTAAATATTGCTTATTTATTTCCGAATTTTGTCTATTACTTTTCCTTTGCATGCAGTCCTAACAATTTGTTGCTTAAGCTTTTGGGGCTCGACTTCATGGAAGTGGTCCGACGTTTCACTCAGGATTTAGATACATATACCTGCAGTTATACCAATTGACCAGGTAAAATGGCGCTTTTGATACATACATTTTTTTTTTAGAAAATTGCGCTGTTGATATTTTTTAAAACTGTAAATAGAGCAAATGTATGATAGCCCCGTAATTTGTTGTTTTGTTTTGTTTTGTATTTATTGAATATTTTTAGTATGTTCTCTTAATAAACGTATGATAAGGATCCCAGTTGACACGTGCACGTTCATTTACTAGTACATGCTTGTGAATTCTCATAATATGAATAAAAGGAGATCTAAGGTATAGTATATGCCAATGAGAATTGCAACCTTATAAAAAAA
Source organism: Mytilus coruscus (assembly GCA_017311375.1). NCBI lineage: Eukaryota > Metazoa > Mollusca > Bivalvia > Mytilida > Mytilidae > Mytilus > Mytilus coruscus. The sequence goes on along the minus strand of CM029601.1, from coordinate 116,765,635 downwards.
AAACATAAGACAAAGAGAAAACAAAGAGATCAAAATAATGTCTTAAACAATAATTTTGGATATATGGATATACTACAAACGTTATATGAGTTTTAATGCATACATAATGGTTTTTTGTATAAGCGTATCAACAGCTTCCGTTACGATCGCATCCAAAATTGGATCAAATAAACCGCATTTACATGGAAACGTTTACTCTGTGAGACTGTGTAAATAAGTCATACATTTTTATGGAAGGATTAAGTTTCTCTTTTATGTTATTGTAAAAATGGTGATGTGACCAAAACGAATATTTATTGGCGCAATTCCGACAATAATTTTACAATACATTACCATGAAATTGGTTTAATTGTTTACACGTTTTACCAATGGATATGACGGAAATTTCATATGCATTTAAATACAGTGCGTAAATATAGAAATAAGAAGATGTGGTATGACTGCCAATGAAACAACTCTCCACCGGAGACCAAATGACATAGAAGTTAAGCCCATTACGCAAGGTCAGGTTCATAATAGGATCCGACGCAAGGTCAGCTACATAATAGCACCCGAAGCAAGGTCAGATACACATTGCTGTCAATATTATGGAATTCTATGCGACTGTCATACAAGTGAGAGGTTTAGATAGCTATAAAACCAGGTTTAATCCTCCATTTTCTACATAAGGAAATGCCTAACCAAGTCAGAAATATGACAGTTGTTTTCCGTTCGTTTGATGTGTTTGAGCTTTTGATTTTGCCATTTGATAAAGGACTTTCCGTTTTGAATTTTCCTTCGAGTTCGGTATTTTTGCTATCTTACTTTCTACATAATAGAACCCGATGCAAGGTCAGCTACATAATAGAATCCAACGCAAGGTAAGCTACAAAATAGGACCCTAGCAAGGCGAATATTAAAAATTTCAATGAGACAACTAATGCATGGGAATTTCCATTTGATCATTGTTTTTGCTCAGCTTGATAAGATTCTGTAACAGATCAGCAATATCAAAAGTATCGTTTGTTGCTTATACTTCTCTATTGTTATTTTGCATTTAATTTTGGTGTTTCACTCACATAGTTATGTAAAAACATAAGGCTACAAGATTGACCATTGCTAAACAATCAAATTGATAATGGTTGACAAATCCATTTATTTTAATGTATTCTTTTAAGAATAATGTCTTTTCATTCAATTTGGATTTATTATGACAAATTTCTGAGAAACTTGATTTAAGTATCCTATTGGTTTATTTTTCTTTCTTGTATCGCAATATATCACAAATTTATGTTGTGTTAACTTATCACTGTAAATGAGCAGGACCAATTTCCCCTGTATTTGTTGCACTCAATGGGAAATTTAAACGTTATCAAATTCTAATTGTAATTTAAATATTAAGAGTCTATATCATATCGGCTTAAAATAATTTTCACAATTTTACATATTTCCATAAAATCAGAAAATTACATAGCGCTACATGTTGCTGTTTGGGGCATAATGATAGAAAAGTACAAATTTTGCATGTTTTTTACCAAGTGTGTCATCGGAGAACATCGCTTACCAAAATAAATTAATGTGTAGCAGAAGGACAATACATAGCATTACTTGAAACATACTTTTGGTTCTAGTTAACGTTGTCCTTTTAAAGTTTTGAAACAAACGGTTAAAATGGCAAACAAATGTCAAAATTCCGGTTTTGGAATATCTTCAGCGTTTATAATTTGATGACCTGTTCAGAAATAAGCCAAACTATTGTTAGAATTTTAAAAAAGATACATTGGGCTGTGATAATACGAAAACAAGTAAACATTGGAAGAATTTTTGAAAATTCTCCTTGTGTAAAATACATTCAGGGGAAATTGGCCCTGCTCCTTTGTATCTCTCGAGAACTTCGCAATAAAAGAATGTAAATTGTTCAGTGGTTTTCGTTGTTTGCTGTCTGTCAAATTTGTTTTTCTTTGATTGTTCTGTTATAAAACGGCTAGGGTGTTGATTTTCTTGTTTGAATTACTTATTATTTCACATTATGTCATGTCAGGACATTTTATGATAGCCGACTATACGGCATAGGTTTTACTCGTTGTTGAAGGCCGTCCTTTATAATTGCTTGCATCAACGTCGTTACCTGGACTTTTGTGGAGAGTTGTCTCATTGGCAGTCATACCACATCTCCTTATTTTATTTTGAAAAACGTGGAAAAACAATCGGTTCTAAAATAAACTGGCTGAAAAACGCGAATTTACGCATAATTTTGATCGTCAAGCATTAATTTTATCCCAAAAGTCGAAATCTTTATGCCAGGTATTAAATATTTGCATAGTTAGATTACAACAAATCCATGCATGAATTTAACACTGTAAATTGTATGACAGCCAAGTTTTGAAGTATAACGTCGAATTCTGAATGCTATAAATGTGAATTAAAAATAACATTTTTTCCTACATATAATTTTCTTTTAAAAAAGTACTTTTGACAGAAAAAGACACTGCCTTACATTTTTTATCAGTTGTTTTCTATAAGATGTTAAATGGTATATCCATCTGTAATCTAAAAGACCATCACTCAACAAGTGAATGCATATGAATAAGGTTGACATTTGTCAGTTACATTGCAAAGCACAGAAAAGTCAAACATAAAAAATATCTATAGCTCAACACTTATCTTCAATAATTAAAAAAATGATCATTTCATAGATCAAACTGCAATTCTACAAATCACTAAAATAGAGGTTTCTGTTTTAGGACAGGACATTAACATGTCGCAGGGGTTACCTAAGGTTCAGAGTTGTCACTCTTTCCTTACCTTTAATGATCAGTGGAGTAACAAAACTGCAGAGAACCAAACCTGCATTCTGACAAGTACCCCTAAAGTACCCATAAAAGTTGGAAGATATCAACGGAACAACTAAAAACCATTAATGGATGGAAGACAAATAAGACTTGCCTCTGTATCAGAACTATTTTCTGAGGCTGAATCAGTCATCGAAATTGTTCTTCCATATGGCGTCCTTCTTTCACTTTTAAATTTGGACATTTCTTTTAATAAATAATTAAGAAAATGCTGAACACATGTACATACCATCTGGAACTAACGTTCAAATAAAAGGTTGCATGAAAACAGACCCAAATGAAGTCGAATTATTGTCTTTAGACCTTATATTTACAAAATAAAACTAAAAGACTGGCTGCTCATAAACTTATCATAGATACCAGGATTCAAATTTTGTACGCCAGACGCGCGTTTTGTCTACAAAAGACTCACCAATGAAAAAAGTTAGAAAAATCCAAATAAAGTGTGAAGTTGAAAAGCATTAAGAACCAAAATTCCGAAAGGTTTTACCAAGTTCAATGAAGGGACTATATTTCTGTAGTAGATTGCTAATAAATAGTCTTTCGAAAAAAAATCAATGTTTTGTACACATTTAATTTGTAATTATGACCATATCAATGATAATTCATGTCAACATAGAAGTGCTGAATACCGATTTCAATATCCCCCGTTTGTAAATGTTTAAAACAAAACATTTTGTCACAACCGTAGCCGTAATGCCCCTTTAAATCTGTAGTGTAAAGAAAAGATTATATTGGTATGGCCATGAAGTAGAACAATAATTTAGAATTATGTTCTTCTTCGCTATACTCATACGAACATAAAGATTGTCTTAATAATACGTAAATAAAACAAAAAGCAATTTGGGATGAGAAATTGTACTGATCAGTTTAATATAAATAAATTGTGACAATTATGGTCATGTACATCATGGTCTCCAAATCTCCGAATAATGGTAGGAAATCTACAAATATAAAAATGTTCAATCAGAAAAAGAGATAACTCTATTTAATAACATATCATGAATGCAAAATATACGTGTCGATCTGATCAGTGAATTTTCTCGACAAGAGAAAAGGCGCGAAATCCAGATATATATGTATGAAAACCGAATTACCGAGTCTAAGCGTATGCGAATATTTATACGCCAAATTAAGAATGAATTTATGTTCTTCTTCGCTATACTCATACGAACATAAAATTGTCTTAATGTGCTATTATTATACATTATTCACGATTGAATAAATACTTATATAATTTTGTAATTTATGTTTTATTTCCTATTTGAATTTACTTTAAATAAAGATGATTTTATTCCTAATTCATATTTGTGTTTTCGTTTTCAAATAGATTAATTACGGATTGTAATTAATTATGAGTGGTACTATTCGTATTTTATATTCACGGACTTTGACGATTGACTAGTTTCGCCTTGATTGTTACTCACTTCTACTATTCTGATGGTCAGTGTTTTACACTTGATTTGACCACACACTTTCTGCTATTTCATTGGTTATATATCTTTTGGCGGTTTATTTCTATTAAGTCTATATTTAATTGTGGATTGATGTTCAAACCGAACAGACGTTTCATATACTTTATTTGCTGTTTCATATTTTGTACTATTTGTATTGGAGGAATTCCACGATTATTTCAGGTCAGTTTGCTTACTTATCTCTTTAGATATTCTGTCTATATCTTATTTTCATTGTAATTTGATTACCGGATTAATCAGTATTTCACGCATGAGTAACTTTCCATTTTAGCATGACTTTGTAGTAAGAATGTGTATCGTGTGACTGGTGAATGAATGTTGTAAATTATTTAAAGGTTAACGCAACTTTTATAACAGGCACATTATTGATTTACATTTGAGTTACATAATTTAAGCCTATGAATAAATAGTGTAAATATAAACGTATTGAATGGCGAATATTTGAGTAGAATGAGTCCGAGAGTAAATGAGTAAAATGTTAACTTGATAAATACTTTTCAGAGTCTTTATAATATTTTGTCTCCGATTGATAGATTTTAAGTACTATATAAGTCTGTGCATAGTAACTATAATTTAGTATTTGTTATACAGGTATTTGACAGAGTTCTGCATATGATGTAGATATACGTTGAGGCATAACCTTTGTACCTCATACGAGGTAAGAATGAGTGTTCATTTGTAGTTGCTTATTATTTTATTAGCTTAGTTATTTTGCTTTGTTTAGCTTAGCTTAGCTTTATTAGTTAACTGCTTTTTGCTATTTGCTTAATTAATGCTTATTTTGCATAGACTGTTTGTTTATAGTTTTAACGACTAATTCGTATATTATAATGTTTTGCTAAATGAGAAACTATATTTCTATTTTGCTTTTCTGACAAGTTAAATTCTGTTTCGAATGTCACAGAGAGTAATATTTTGATTAGATAAGGTTTAATTGCACATTTTGTTAATTTCATAAACTGTGACGTATTTTACAGTCAATTGGTTAATTTTTTGTGAGTACACATATTACGTAAATTTATCAGATTGATATAATACATGTTTTAAAAGAATTAATTTATATACGTTGTTATTAAATGTGATATTATATTACAGGGTTTCTTTTGATGCTTCACTGAATAATAAAACTATCCAGAACCCTACATAGTCTACTAATATTTACGCCCAGATAGTGCGACTACATTTTGGCGCCCACGTTATTTGGAGGATAGTGAAGGATTCACGACAAAACATCAAGATAGAAAAGGATCCGTTGGCTCCGACCGGAATATTCAAGGAAGAAAAATAGTGAACCGAAGCTCCGGCCGGCGTATTCTAGAATTTGAAAGTGAGTTTGGCCATTGTTGACATTTCGACTTCCGGTACTCGAGTACGAAAACAACACATGGAAATTTGTGCACAAGTTCAAGAAAGGACCTGATATTTTGTTTATTCTTGTATTTGTAAGTTACTTTTCATTTATAATCGATTCATATGTATGTTAACCACATGACTATTGGTATTGAGTAGCGATTTATTCAGAATTTATTGAGAAATTTGAAAACATTGTCTTTGAAAATTTTGACGATTTTCATTTGTAACTTTATTGAATTTTACACATAGATTAGATACACTTTAGAATAGGTGACACTTGTCAGTCATTGAATGTTCATGTTGAACATCACTTGGTGTTTATTGACTATATGTACATGTATGTTTACACTTTAACTATACATTGATACTTGACCATCGGACCACAACCCCACCCCTTTCGAGGTCAAATTGGGTCAACACAGGTCAAGGTCAACCGGAAGTACACACACATCCTGTATAAACATAAACATTGTGACAACCTACCATTGATTGATTGTTTGAAAATTTAATATTGAATTTTCAATCCACTGATTTGCAGATTAACAATAGTTTGCAATTTATTTGATTTTGTCACAAGCAATAGTTGTTTTTGGTAATAGTGCATACACGCATACACTTTTGTGAGATAAAGCCTTACACATAGAGACTTTACGTACACATTTACACTTGCACATAGCATACACGCATTACATTTGTGTGATTAAATTTTTTCATTTATACTATACACATAGGTTGCAACTTTGGGCAACATTTATATGATTATGCGGTTGAGATGTGATGTTAGTTACATGTACATAAGAATTATTAGACATTGTTGTTAGTACTTATATTGACTTAGCTGTCTAGTTTGTGTATATTGTTGATTTTTACATAGAATTTTCAGCACAGACTTAGAAAATTTTGATATTGGCATATTTTTTTTAAATACTGACATAGGTGATAAACAAGTTTGATATTGATAAACTTAGTGTGAATCTTGGTGTATGATAGAATTATAGTGCATGTTATATAGGTGATACCATTCCTTATACCTTTGCATGTGAACCCATCCATATCTCTGCACACATACCTACTAACACTTGTACACTTACACTTGAGTGAGATCTTAGTTTGTTGTCTGTACTATCAGTTACCATCTTTGAGACTGTTTCTGCCAGCTATACAGTTACTCTTAGGTTAGTGCTAGTGATCTTCACTACTACCTGATCTCTGATATTTCTGTACTTAGAGTATTTCTATCCCAGACTGATCATTAGACTTTGACTTGAGCATATTGTAGTTTATACAGTGAGTTATAGTACATGTAGTATATTACATATAGATATATATTATCCGTAGTTATCGTACCTTTCGATTCGCTTATTATACGCTGATTATTCGACCGCTATAGCTATACTCGGATATTTTGTACGCGCATATTTATTTATATACAGTTTTCCGTATTGCCGGCTAGTTTTTGATTTTGTTCTGGATTTTCACACTGGAATTTCTATTCAACATGGCTCATAAGTTCAAGGAAGAAGAAATTGTTACTGCACAGCCCACAAGTCCAAAAACGCCTACAGCTGAGATGATGAAGACTTTCGAGATGTTTGAAAAGATGGGAGCTAAACCGAAAGCTGATACCCCTGAGGACTTGAAGAATTGGATGATGGAATATCTGATTTCACAAGGAGCACTCAAGGAACAGAAACCTGAACCAGCTCCAAATTTACAACCACATCCACTTGTAGCACCACCTAAACCAGTTAATGTGACCAAGATGATGATGAACCATCCACCAAAGATAACCTGGTTCTCAGGAACAGAACCAAAGGCAGGCGACACCACATATGAATTATGGAGACATGAAGTCCAGTGTTTACTAAAACAGAATTATGAGCAAGATGCTATATTGAATGCAGTAAGAAGATCATTAAGAGGGGAAGCAGGACTTGTAGCTATGAGGTTGGAACTCAACGCAACTGTAAAGGTTATAATCCAGAAACTTGATAGCATATATGGAAGCGTGGACAAGAAAGAAGAGCTTTTAGCTGAGTTTTATGGTTCAAGACAACGACCAACAGAAAGTGTAACAGCTTGGAGTTGTAGACTGGAAGGAATTATTGGAAAAGCAGTTGATAGAGGACTTGTACGCAGACAAGATGTTGATAACATGCTTCATGCAATGATTTGGACAGGATTAAAACCACACTTGAAGGATATTTCAGGACATAAATATGATACCATTGGAGATTTTGATGGACTACGTGTAGCTTTAAGGCAGATAGAGAGCGATCATAGCAGCAGAAGTGAAACAATACCAGCAGAGACCAAGACACACATAAACAAGGCTATTACAACTCAACCTGAAGATGAAGGTTTACAAGAGATCAAAGGTTTGATTAATCAGATACATACAAGGCTGGATTCCAATGACAAAAGATGGGAGCAAGCACCATGGAATCATCAGGAACAACCTACACAACCACCAAATCAACATAATCAATGGCAGCAGCCCAACCAGTCATCACCATGGCAACAACAACAGTTTAGACAACACCAACAATATAGAGGAGGATATAGAGGTAGAGGAGGAAATCCAAATAGAGGTAGAGGACAGAACAACTATAGAGGAGGAAGAGATAACCCAGATAGAGATTACCAATGCTGGAGATGTGGACAGACAGGACATCTGAAGATAGGATGCAAAGTTACGATGGATCATAGTCAGCAACATTTAAACTCCAACAAGCCTATGCAAGGGAACATCCATAGGTTTACAGAGCAGCAAGGTTCCCAAAGTCAGTCAGGTAAAACACCACCAGGACTCTTTGGCCAGCCAACAGAAGTAAAGATGAACATAAATGGTATGGAAACATCAGCCCTATTAGATACCGGCTCAACAGTGTCAACAGTCAGCCAATCTTTCTTCAACCAACATATACAGACACCATTAATGGAGATAACAACCTTGCTGGATATAGAGTGTGCAGATGGGCAACAGTTACCATACCTTGGTTATACTGAAACTTGCATACAGATACCAGGTCAACATCAGGATTACCCATGTATACTTCTAGTTATACCAGACAGTAGATACAACAATCAGGTACCGCTGCTATTAGGAACTAACACGCTTTCAACCATCATAGATACACTTAAGGTAAGTATAGGAGCTAGATTTTTACAGGAAAGCAGCTTGACTACACCATGGTACCTAGCACTAAGATGCATTATACTTAGAGAGAAACAACTTACGAAGAACAGCAACCGTCTTGGAATTATCAGAAGTGGAGAGATCAAGTCTGTAACAGTATCACCAAATTCATACATCACATTAACCGGCTACTTAGACAAAGAAATACCATACCATGATTCACCAGCGATATTACAGTCATCATTACTTGCCAAGAATTACAACGACTTAGACATTGAACCAACATTAATCCACTATCAACATAGAAAGAATGGACCAGTGAAGATACGAATTTCCAATGTAACAACCAGAACCGTAAGTATACCACCAAGAGCTATAGTATGTGAGATCCAACCAGTAACCATCGAATCATTACAACCAACAACACCAGATGATGAAACTGAAGGTATTATGGAAAGATGGAATTCACCAAAAGTGATCTTACCGATGAACAGTTTGATGAAGGACGTACACTTATCCGTTCGTACATGGATATCTTTTCCAAGAGGGATGATGATGTGGGTCACACTGACACAGTGCAGCATAGGATCGACCTTCTGGAAGATAAACCGTTTAAGGAGAGATACCGCCACATACCACCAACAACATATGATGAAGTCAGGGCACATTTAAGACAGCTTCTAGATATGGGGATTATCAGACCATCACATAGTCCTTTTGCTTCCAATGTGGTATTAGTTAGAAAGAAAGACTCCAGTCTGCGCCTGTGTGTGGATTACAGGAAACTGAACAACGCCACGAAAAAGGATAGTTATGCTCTTCCGAGAATAGAGGAACTATTGGATTGTTTGGCAGGATCGACCTACTACTCAGTTGTGGACATGAAGTCGGGATATCATCAGATTGAGATCTACGAACCACACAAAGAAAGAACAGCCTTTACAGTCGGTCCATTGGGTTTCTTTGAGTACAACAGGATGCCGTTTGGTCTAATCAACAGCCCAGCCACTTACCAAAGAATGATGGAGGACTGCCTAGCCGACTACAATATGCGGATATGCTGTGTTTTCATAGATGACGTTATTGTTTTTGGGAAGACGTATGAAGAATACCTGAAGAACCTCAAGCTAGTGATGGAGAGGATAAGGCGTCAACTTGAAGCTTGCGCCAAAGAAGTGTTCCTTCTTTAAGAGACGTGTGAAGTTTGTGGGCCACATAGTTTCATAAGCAGGAAAGGAGATTGACCTAGAGAAGACGGACAAAGTTACTACTTGGCCGAAACCAACATCGCCAGAGGATGTCAGACGATTTCTTGGGTTTAGGCTACTACAGAAGATTCATCAAGAACTTCAGCCAGATTAGTAGACCACTCACTGATTTAATGCCATCACCAACAGGCAAGAAAGGAAGCAAAGGTAAGACAAAGAAACAGATAGTATGGACCTGGGGACAAACCCAAGAGAAAGCCTTTGCCACCTTGAAGCGACTTCTTAAATCAGCACCTATATTAGGATATGCTGATTCAACCTTACCATTTGAGTTGCACACAGATGCTTCAGGAATTGGATTAGGAGCAGTCCTATACCAGGAACAGCGTGTTATCAGCTATGCTAGCAGAGGTCTGACAAAAGCAGAGAAGAACTACCCGCCCCATAAACTGGAGTTTTTGGCATTGAAGTGGGCCATTACAGATAAGTTTAAAGATTACCTGTTTGGACAACAATTTACAGTATGGACAGATAACAACCCACTCACATATGTTCTCACAACAGCAAAACTGGATGCTACAGGTCACCGTTGGTTAGCAGACTTAGCAAGCTATCACTTTAACATCAAGTACCGCCCTGGAAGAACAAACGCAGATGCAGACGGACTCAGTCGATTACCAGTTGCTGAAGATCGAGCGGACATCAACATTGATTCCGTACGTGCCATCTGTAATGCAGTTGTACCAACACCTTTTGCAGAATGTTTAGCCATTAACCCCAACTTAGTTCAGGATGAAGAGAACAACGTGTTACATGGACCATCAACCACTGACATCATAGATTGGAAGAAAGCTCAACAACAGGACAAGATGATAACACGTTGGGTAGAGATGGTAGAAAAACAGCAGAAACCTGATAAAGGAGACCCCATATTGAAGAGACAATTTACCCACCTACAGATTATTGATGATATGCTATACAGAGTAGTTAATAGTGAAGATGAAGTGAAGAAACAACTTGTATTACCATCGCAATTTATCACCACCATTTTACAGGCATACCACAATGATATAGGACACCAGGGAAAAGATAGGACTCTATCACTACTCAGGGACCGCTTTTATTGGCCAGGTATGGCGAAAGATGTAGAGGAATGGTTATCACACTGTGGCAGATGTTTACGGAGGAAAACCATCCCTAATCACAGAGCACCTCTGGTAAGTATTCAGACCACGGCACCGTTACAGCTTGTATGCGTGGATTATCTAACCCTGGAACCATCGAAGGGAGGACAACAGTATGTCTTAGTTATTACAGACCATTTTACCAGGTTTGCACAAGCTATACCAACAAGGAATATGACAGCAAGAACAACAGCTGAAGCACTGTACAACCACTACATTGTTCACTATGGACTTCCGAAAGACTTCACTCAGACCAGGGAGCACAATTTGAGTCTAAGCTTATTAAGGAACTCTGTAAGTTAACAGGAATGGTAAAATCCCGCACCACCAGTTATCACCCACAAGGAAATGGACAATGCGAGAGGTTTAACCAGACTATATTTAATTGTGGATTGATGTTCAAACCGAACAGACGTTTCATATACTTAAAGTTTATTTGCTGTTTCATATTTTGTACTATTTGTATTGGAGGAATTCCACGATTATTTCAGGTCAGTTTGCTTACTTATCTCTTTAGATATTCTGTCTATATCTTATTTTCATTGTAATTTGATTACCGGATTAATCAGTATTTCACGCATGAGTAACTTTCCATTTTAGCATGACTTTGTAGTAAGAATGTGTATCGTGTGACTGGTGAATGAATGTTGTAAATTATTTAAAAGGTTAACGCAACTTTTATAACAGGCACATTATTGATTTACATTTGAGTTACATAATTTAAGCCTATGAATAAATAGTGTAAATATAAACGTATTGAATGAGTCCGAGAGTAAATGAGTAAAATGTTAACTTGATAAATACTTTTCAGAGTCTTTATAATATTTTTGTCTCCGATTGATAGATTTTAAGTACTATATAAGTCTGTGCATAGTAACTATAATTTAGTATTTGTTATACAGGTATTTGACAGAGTTCTGCATATGATGTAGATATACGTTGAGGCATAACCTTTGTACCTCATACGAGGTAAGAATGAGTGTTCATTTGTAGTTGCTTATTATTTTATTAGCTTAGTTATTTTGCTTTGTTTAGCTTAGCTTAGCTTTATTAGTTAACTGCTTTTTGCTATTTGCTTAATTAATGCTTATTTTGCATAGACTGTTTGTTTATAGTTTTAACGACTAATTCGTATATTATAATGTTTTGCTAAATGAGAAACTATATTTCTATTTTGCTTTTCTGACAAGTTAAATTCTGTTTCGAATGTCACAGAGAGTAATATTTTGATTAGATAAGGTTTAATTGCACATTTTGTTAATTTCATAAACTGTGACGTATTTTACAGTCAATTGGTTAATTTTTTGTGAGTACACATATTACGTAAATTTATCAGATTGATATAATACATGTTTTAAAAAGAATTGATTTATATACGTTGTTATTAAATGTGATATTATATTACAGGGTTTCTTTTGATGCTTCACTGAATAATAAAACTATCCAGAACCCTACATAGTCTACTATTATTTACGCCCAGATAGTGCGACTATATTAATAATACGTAAAATAAAACAAAAAGCAATTTGTGATGAGAAATTGTACTGATCAGTTTCGACAAAAACAAAGGAAGGTAGGATCTTCTAATCACAAAATTATAGTCCCAAATTTTGAGAAATTTTAAGTCTATTTTCTACATTTTCTTTAATGTAACCATCTTTAGCCTTGTCTGTCTTCCATCTACCATGAGCTTTCAAAAGCCTGTCGGGAACAGAATTACTGGCAGCTGCTGTAGCACCGCCGCTCCTTAAACTATGTAGCCCAAATAAAGATCTATTTAGGCCTATTTCAGAAAGCGCATCTAAAATAATTTCCCTAGTTCGAGTGTAAGATAAAGGCCTATTCTTGCAGGCTAGTTTATGCTTATCAATAGATTTGAAGTACGACAGAGCTCTAAAGATGTATTCGTCGCTTCCAACGGGCAAACTTGCAACGCGAAAATATTTCTGTAGCATAGAAACTGGACAAAGGTCTGTGCCAGTTCTAGAAATTAAAATAGTGTTACCCTGTCGATATCTATCCGTCTTACTTTTTTGAATGTTTATTTGTAGATGAGAATCGTTGAACGTTAAATCAGAAGATCGGATGTGTGCCAACTCATCGTATCTTAGAAACCCGGAAAAACCTAACAGCATCATAGCACAGATCCTCAACCCTGGCAAATTGTCATTTTTGTCGAATTTTGCAATAATACTCTTCAAAATCGTAGGGGTGATGGGTTCTTTCCTTTTCAAAGGTTTAGATAACAATCTTATGCCACCTTCTAATACCATTTCTAGTAATTTGTCATTTAATATACTGTCGTATAAATTAAGATCATGTTCCCACTTAATTGAATAGTACGCTGCGTTTAAAACGGCAGTGGAAACTCCAGATTGAATTAAGTAGTTAAGATAAATAGCAACAGTACAAACGGTGGTAGGCAAAAACGGCAGATTGTACTTTAAACACCAGTATTTGAATCTTTTAAAATATCCTTTATATTTCTTCAAAGTATTTTCACTTTTTGAAGCAGTTACTACTGAACATAAAGAAACTGTTAGAGCTTTCAAGTCAGGATTTGAAAATTGCTTTAAGGATTCCCAATGCGAATGTTTGAATCTAAACTGAAAAATAAATTTAAATGAAATTAAATATATTTAAAAAATCATATAGTGAAATACTATATGTAAATGAATTTATTCAAAGATAATCTCAATTTTGATATACTAGTATACTAACAGACTGAATGTGTTTAGATAAAGATAAAACAACATTAAACTAAATGGTATTTTGAGAGGGCCCAAACGGGACTAATCTTTGTAAAATTCGTCAAAACATGATGAAATGAGTTAAGGTCCAAACGGGACATTAGTCATGCGTGCTAGAGGCCCAAGCGGGACTTATCTCTGTCGAATCAAACCGAACAAAATAAAACAGAATAATGCCCAAACGGGACTTCGGTGTATGCTTGCTAGAGGGCCCAAACGGGACTTATCTCTTCAAAATAAAGCAAAACAAAACAATGCCCAAACGGGACTTGTGTCAGTGTGTTAGAGGGCCCAAACGGGACTTATCTCTTCATTATAGAACAAATACGGAATAAATTGAAATAATGCCCAAGACGGGACTTATGTATGCATACGAAAGGGCCCAATCGGGACTTATCTCTGGAATAAAAATAAAATACTAAATAAACCAAAGTTATGCCCAAACGGGACTTTAGTATGTGCACAAGACGGTATAAACGGTTTTATCTCTATAAAATGCATATTAAATGCAACTCCAATTCTGATTATGCTCAACAAGTACGTATCGCAAAACAAATTCTTATAAATGCTATGCCCAAAAGGGATTTGTCGCAAACCACTAGTATAACGCCGACAATAATAATATCAAACGGGACTTTTCACAAATAAACTCAGTATAACAAAACCATTATGGGCTTTGCCGCAAAAATAATTCAAGAAAAGAAATGTTCAAACGGAACTTGCCGCCAAATAAACTCTAGGAATAACAATTCTCAAACGAGACTTCAAAAGTGACCAAACCCGATCTTGTCGCAAATTGAATTATAATATCAGACGGAAAATAATAATTAAAAAAAAAAAAAAAAAAAAAATACAAATGGATATGGAGTGATATACTTACGGATTTAACTACAATCGATCTTTAATACGAGAACGTTGAAAGTTAATGGAGAATGGATGAAAATGCTGTTTTTATCCGAACCTTGGCAAAAAAATCCAGATGGTTTAACATACTCTACAAAATCCTTTACAAAAGATTTGTATTGGTTGTTCGATGATGACCACAATATAGGCCAAAAACATGACGAAGTCCATTTCGGAACAACGATAGTACCCTTTCCTTTACAAATTAACATATGATTCAATGCTCTACCTACAAGATGAACAGGAGGAACTAACCAACAGTTATAAGTATTCCACGAAAACCCGAAAGCATCAACACCACTTGTATCTGGACACCAATATGCCGAAAAGAAAATAGTTAATTTGTGATTGTTGTAGTCGGCGAAAACATCGCAATCGAACGGACCCCATAAAGAATTAAAATACTTGAAATACACATCATTCACATACCAGTCATTAAAGTCAAACAATTTGCTGTAAAAATCTGCAGTGGTGTTAAGCTCCCGGGGAACCCATTCTACTTGAAGGGATATACAATTGAGAATACACAGATTAAATATTTTCAAAGCGATTTCTTGTAATTCTGATCTCATGCTCCCAGCCTGTACAATTTTAACTACATTTTGATTGTCTGTATAAATTTTCACCAAACGATTTTGAAAGTCAGGCAATAAGGAAAATAGGGTTATAAATACTGCTGAAAGTTCTCTGAATGTAGAGCTTTTCTTCGCCTCGTCGGGAGTCCACATTTTATGTACAATTTTATTTGACGTTTGAACAGCAAACCCCGCACTAGCGAAGCCGCTTGCATCAGTAAAGACAATTCTATCCGGCAGAAATGAGACGGGAAAGAGAGATTTCCTGGGAAGGGGTCTGCAATTATTCTTCCAAAAATTTAATTCTAGGATTGCTTCGTTGGTTAACTGAATACGAAAATCCCAATGATCGCTAGCGGCGATAAGGATGAGCATATTCCTGGACATTATCCTGCAAATGTTGCCAAAACTGGGAATAAAAGAAATTATCTTGCCAGTAACTCGTGCTAATTGTCTAGCGGTGATATTGATGTTGCTAAAAATATCATCTATAGTAGTTTTAAACTTAAAGCGCTCAATCTTATCTTCAGGTATCTCCAAATTAAAAGTGTCCAAATGCCAACAGAACCCAAGCCAAGTTAAAACTTTTGTGGGGTCCCAAATACTTTTTTCATGATTCGGAAAAAAACCCGCCGACAATAAATCACGCTTTACGACCTTAGAAAGCTTCACACAATCCTCAAAAGAGGACTCAATCCCCCAACCATCATCAAAATATATGATCATACGGTAACCTTGTGATCTCCAGTGCTTAACTAGTGGCCTCAAAACTTTAGAAAACACATGACCAGTTGTAGATAAACCAAACGGTAAACATCTAAAAACGAAATACCGAATGCCGGTTGGGAAAACCCAACAAAAACCTAAAAACTCTTGATGATTTTCATGTATATTAATATGATGATATCCACATTTTAAATCAAATTTTATCATAAATCCTGGATTTGATACAAATTGCAAAGCCTCAGTCACACCTTCGTATTTAAATTTCCTTTTTTCGTTAAACTTATTAACGTGCCTCAAGTCCAAAATCAATCTCTTTTTACCTGAGTCGTTAACTGACACCGATAACGGATTAACGATAAAAGGAATGTGATCTTTCACCTCACGAATCACACCTGTTGACAATAATTCTATAATTGACGACTCAACAAAAGATGTGTGTTTTATAGCTGAACTGTTGTTCTTTAAAAAAGCTGACGTAGGCAATTTGTAAAAAGGTATAAGGTATCCAAATTCGAAAAACGTTGAGAACAAAAGTATTAGCATTTAAAGTATATTTCCAAAAGTCTAAATTTCTTCGTAAGTTATCTACTCTAAACGAGCTAGCTGAGGAGCACTCAAACTCAAAATCTTGATCGTGACTTATAAAAGGAGATAAATTGTACTTAACTGCTTCATCACTTTGCTCCTGAAGAACCACTGGTCTCGGCTGGTTGGAACCTACGTCTCTTTGGGCAGTGATAGGCCCAGTGACCCTCGCCATTGCAGTAGTAGCACCTGTCTGTTGGTTGTGAACTGGTGAAGTAGTCATTCTGGTTGTAGATACCGGTGCGAGGTCCTGTGCGGGTTTGTGTTCCTTGTCCAATCGGGTATTTGTAGCTTCTAGGTACTTCTCTTGTAGATGCTGATGAAGTTTTACGAAAAGGCTCATCTTGAGTCACTTGAGGGCTCTTTGGTTCTGGAATATAAGGAGCAGGACGGGTCCTTACTTTGTCACGTCTTTTAGCTTTAGCCCGGTAATCGGCTTGTCTTAACTTAGTTGCGTCGTCGGTCTCCTCTGTAATTGGGTCGTCTATATATTCGTCCACGACGTCCCAACCGTATTTGTCGGCTATTCGAAGAATCTTATTTCTTTCCTTTAGGGCTTTGATGCTCTTTTCTAGGTACTGAATGGCTAAAGCCGGAGAGTATTTCTCTATGAGTTTAAGGGTCTTTTCAAGTTCTACTAAACGTTCTCCGTTAAAACTAAATTGTTTTTCATTAGCGTCGTACCTGAATTTAGGAGTCTGTTTTACCGGAGGTACACTTTCAGCTTCTTTAACTCCAATTCTAGTGTCAATCTCCTTGAATAGCTCTTCTTTGTGCTTTCTCAAAGTCAAATCAAGGCTCTGGGTAAACAGCGATAAAGCATCCTCAGGTGAAAATCGAGTAGACCCTTCACGTTCTTCACTGCGTTCAATTCGTATAGGCGATTCCGGTTCAGGTTCACTCATATTAACAAGGTCAGTATACGTGTCGATCTGATCAGTGAATTTTCTCGACAAGAGAAAAGGCGCGAAATCCAGATACATATGTATGAAAACCGAATTACCGAGTCTAAGCGTATGCGAATATTTATACGCCGAATTAAGAAATGAATGTATTTAAACCGTTCAACATTCCATCATAAATATTATATTTTTCAGTACTCTGAAGTTAAAATGTTTGATTGCATGTTGCAAGCGAAAGTCCTTTTTGGCAAATATCAAGGTGTAATACTAAGAATATCCTTCAAAATATATTTAATTCGGTAGATTGCTTCCACATACATCTATAAGTTTTTAAAACTTATTATTCTATGCATGAAAAAATAAACGCATTTTTTTTAAAATAACTATTTTATTGTAAATACATAATAGAATATAAATATTTATACCATAAGAAATTGCATAAAAACAAAAAAAATAGTAGAAATAAAATTTTAACAAAACATACTACCCTTTATAATATATAACATGATAATTGATATGACTTAGAAATACTGTGAGTATTGCACAACGACTATTTCACTGTACTTTTTCTGCCATTACATATAAAAACATTTACACACAATTATTCGACACTAAAGACAAAAATGATGATGTCACAACTTTTATTCCAAAACATCCGTAAATATATCGAAATGCAATATTGAGATCATTCGGAAGTATGCCCTATTTGTGTTTTACCACACGCTTTTACTGTGTATTTTAACCTGTCGAAGAAAAACTTCGAGGCTTTGAAGATTCTTTATTGATTCTGCCTGATATTCGGATAGTTTCTTCCATGTAGTCAACCAGGATTTCTTTCTTGATATTTTTACTTTTGACGATAATAAACATAATCCAAAAAGAATATCATTTTTCATGTCTCTAATTTCTCCAACATAAACTGGTTTTTGATTTTTCAACTTAGCTTCCTTTAATCCCATTGACGTAAGGCTGTAATAGAAGACTTTCAGGCCTTCTGCAACATTCTTTTGAAGAGAGTTTAATCTTTTCCCCTGAAAATACATAAAAAACAAATAGTAAAATGATCATAAAATCGTATTAGAGTTATCAGGTGTTTTTTTTTTTAAATGTATTTCTCATTGTGATTTGTTTCATTCCGTGCATCAAACAAATGTTATTGAATGTTTTGTAAACATCTGCGAGACAATAAACCAACAACACACAAACTACAATGCCAATACCAATATACTGGGGGTCGACATTAGAGTTTTAAGAATAAACTGAATATTTTAACTATTATTATTAATAATAGATTTATATCTTTTTATAATTGTCGTAATCATGTCACAAAATGTAATATGCTTTACTTACTTTTTTAAATACTGGAAGTTTTGATTGACTAGAAGAACGATGGTTTTTTGAGACCGCGGCTACTGGACGGTCGTCCTGAAAAAAAAATTATTCATGTTTATGTTATGTCATAATGAATTCATTTCAGTAAAAAAATGATGAAAGGAAATACACCGTAAAAAATATGAAACCGGAATCAAACCCAACTAAATATTTTTTTATATCAAATAATTTTTCCGCATGTAACTTATCTAGATAAGAACGAGGAAAATAACAGAACTGAATTCCGCTCAATCATGTTTCCCAAAGAAAACAAAAATAGAAATTCAATAGTTCTATGTCATTATCGTTTCACATTAATACATGTTATCAAAGTTCCTCTCAAAATTGATTAGTTAACTTCAGCAAAAGTCGTGTGTTCATTAATATTAGGACTCATTAATTAGCCAAATCAGCACGAATCATGCCTGACCGGAAATCCAGGTAGGCATATTTCTATAATTAACCTCCAACATCCCTCCCTAAACTCTAACAATCGAGAGAATATTTGGGTTTTCATGCATTTCTTCAATTTTTTATTGAGCACTGAAACCTTTCAAAACCAATCCAACAGAATCAATGATATAAAAATAAAATCAACACCTCTGTTAATAACTGAAAAACAATTTGAATTTACTTACGTAGTTTTTGAGTAGATTTTCAGTTTTAAGTATAAGACTGTCAACCATTTTATCAGCAATCGTTGTATTATAATTTACGTTGTTAGAATATTCTTTCGCTGGTTTCTGTTTGCATGGCTTTCTTAATTCAATTTCATATTTCTTTGGAAATCTTTTACACTTACACGTTGTCGCGTATTGACAATAGGTTGAAAATACCATCACAGCAGTTGTAAAATCTGTTAAAATAAGAAATAAGTAATAGTTATACACCGAGGGATAGGGGTGTCTGGATAAGAAACCCCGACGGCCGGAGTCCGGAGGGGTTTCTTTTTCAGACACGCCGTATCTCTAGGTGTATAACTAACTTACACCCAATGCTAAACCCTATATTTGTTAACATTGATTTTTAAATGAAAAAGAACGGATTGCATATTTATTGACAAAATCGAACCATGATTTATAAGAAAAACATTTTTTTACATGAAACCCCACTAGTAACCTTACTTTGGCTATGTTCTTTCAAACTTTGACAAGTGAGTAGATTTAACAAATGTCAAAGTTGCTGTTTTGCTTATTCCCGTTAAATCCTGGTGCTAATATGGATCAGCAGTTCAAGGTTGGCCGTATCGTGCATTCTTATCACACACAAAAAATACATCATGCTTCTTGTATGTAGTTGTCAATATGGACGGGTATAAGACGGACGACATTTTGAGTCAAGCGTTGGATTTGGTAGAAGAGACTAAAGATAAAGGCAATATTATAACCCAAAGTACTTACCTGTATCAGTTCAATGAAGGTAATCATAAATGTATTTTTTATGGTTACGGTTTTATAAAAAAAAAAAGCCCCCCGCCCCCCCCTTCTCGAGAATAAACAAACATTCATATTCGGACACACTGAGGGATAGGTGTGTCTGGATTAGAAACCCGACAACTGGGATCCAGGGGGGGAGGGGGGGGGGGTCCGGTCTTATGTTCATGCTATTTAAAAAATAATCAATTTCTATTGTAATGAATAACAATGGACTGTGTTTTCGGGATGTAGAAGCAGGGGTTTCCAGAAACCCCGCTCGTCACACCCTGTGGTCAAAATCCATTGTTATTCGTAACAATAGATCTATTCAATTTACACTTGTTTCAGAAATAGAAACTATGAAGTATAACAATAGAAATGGGGTGTAATATGATATCAATGTCATGATATCCATGAGTAAACACATCACCTATTTTTAATCGATTGCATTTAAGCATTTAAAAGATATAATACCCTGTATAGGTTTAAACGTAAAAACATTTCAAACTGTTTTACTGTGTAATAAATTGTTTTCAATTTTAGACATTGGTTTCATAGTAAATATAAATGTTACTGATAAAATGAAAATTTGTAGCAAAAATATCTTATTTGAAAAAATGCTTTACGTAAATATCAGTGTATAAATTAGGTTTGTTAATACTTATAACGTACAGGAGATCTTCATGTTACTTCAATTTTCTTTCTGAATTATATATCATCAATTTTGAATTTTATTATATATATACCCTAAAGGCAATAAAAAATGAATTTTCCCAATTCCCACAGATGTTCCAAGGCGACCAAAATGCATTTGTTATATATATATATCCGGTAATCCCTGATGACACTACGTGTCCGGTTTAGACCAAAATACAAAAAAAAAAAAAAAAAAAGTTAACAAACTTTAAAATTACGGAACTAGATAATGCGTGGTATACATGAAATACATGATAATGAGACAGAATCATACACAAATTTGTATATCAAAATTATTAACGAAGACAGTTATATAAGTTGAAAGGTGAAATATCATTATTGTTCTATTTGAAAAGAATGAGCTTTCGTGATACTTGTGGAGCTGGAACTGCTTACTGCTTCCCTATCTTGATCATCTTTGTGGGGTTCGTGTTGCTTAATCTTATGTTTTCTGTGTAATGCTTTGTAGATTACTTGATTTTTTTTCTTTTTTTCTTTTTGGTCACGATGTTATGTATAATTTTTAAGATATGAGATGCATGTATACCTCAATAAGACAGCCTTCAACTAAATAAATAATCAAGAGGCATACAAAGGGCAACATAAAGTATTCAACAATAGACAGATTAATTGTTCATCTGGCTTTGCCTTATAGTTTGAAACTCTTATAATTGTCTTTATAATCCCTCTATTAGCCACCCACCACTGTATCTGAACCATACTTTATTTCTATTTGTATCCATCTGATGAGTTAAGCCTTTTTCAACTGATTTTTATAGTTCGTTCTTATGTTGTACTGTTACACCACTGTCCCAGGTTAGGGGGAGGGTTGGGATCCCTCTTACACGTTTAACCCCGCCACATTCTGTATGTTTGTGCCTGTCCCAAGTCAGGAGCCTGTAATTCAGTGGTTGTCGTTTGTTGCTGTGTTACATATTTTTTTTTCGTTAATTTTTTTGTGCATTAATTAGGCCGTTAGTTTTCTCGTTTGAATTGTTTTACATTTGTCATTTCGGGGCCTTTTATAGCTGATCGACTTTGCGGTATGGGCTTTGCTCATTGTTGAAGTCCGTACGATGACCTATAGTTATTAATTTCTGTGTTATTAGGTCTCTTGTGAAGAGTTGTCTCATTGGCAATCATACCACATCTTCTTTTTTATATTGTCACTATGTTTTTGGTTTTAATGTCTTTAACTTCGTTATTTTTTTTTGTCTGATAACTGGTTCGAGCACCATTAACGAGTTATATTATGACGAAACGTGCGTCTGACGTTCTTAAACAACGATACTGATAAATACATTTATATGCAGGTGTTGCAGGAAATATTTTTGTTTGGTCTTTTTGAAGTTTGGTCTTACACTTTGATAAAATATAGTAACGGAACAATTCGGCGAAACAATGGGATTTTATTCATTGAGCTATCACAAATGTTATTCTCTGAAATTGACTGTTTTGATATGGGCCACGTTTGTTGTCAATGAATACTGATTTAATGACAATTACTACAGAGAAGCTTGTCTTCAGGAGGTGTTAAATCTTTATAAAATGTGCATTACAAGTCTGTATGGTCAAACAGATTTTTTTCTAAACATACTCTTTTTATAACAAAAATTGTATATACTATATCTAAATTTATTCTATTTAGTAATTCTATTATATCAACAGAAGTGTGTACCGCATTCATGCATAATAGGCTTACTCGACCCGAGTACAGAAATCACTCTCTGTGACTGTGGTAGTCACGGTAATTAAGTTTATTTAGTTATTTTCTGTGTTTTGTCATAAATTTCATTTTTATTTCAAAACTAAATTGTTCATCGTAGTAAATTCTAAAAATATCTTAAATGTTGAATGGTGAATATAAACATCATTTGATATTTCTTCATATTCTGCTCTTTTATTGTAATACACTTACTTTTTCCGAAGTTTGCCGACTGACGTCTCTACGTTGCTTTCTACGTGTATACAAGTCTTTTTTAGGAATCAGTTGTGCAATTATTGCACGAAATCTTTAACGCAATATGACAGCATCGTACAGTAAAAACTACGGTATCAGAAATGGTTATAGTTAATCCACAAAGACTTTAAATTCTGCAAAAGGGGAAAATTGAAAATGCACTATGTGTTTTTGAATTCAAGAATTTGTTTATGATTTTATATTCTCTTGTGCATTTGAGTTTAAAATATGTCCTATATAGTAATTTGATGTTATTCATTCATACAACCGTCTTCAACAGTTCAGCGAATTGTAATGTGAATAACTACTAAAAATGGCCCTGATTTCAACCGGGAAGAATAGGTATCACGTGATAGGTATAATATCATAAGTGTTTCTCATTTCTCGTTTTTATATAGATTAGACCGTTGGTTTTCCCGTTTGAATGGTTTTACACTAGTAATTTTTGGGGCCCTTTATAGCTTACTGTTCGGTGTGAGCCAAGGCTCCGTGTTGAAGACCGTACTTTGACCTATAATGGTTTACTTTTATAAATTTTGACTTGGATGGAGAGTTGTCTCATTGGCACTCATACCACATCTTCTTATATCTATATAAGGTTACATAATATAGGATTTAAATGTATAAACGGGTGCAGTGACTTTAAGATAAAAGATACATTGTTTAGTCCGTTTAAAGCTTTGTAAAAAATGAATGATGATTTGTTTTGTCAGATAACAACCTCCACATAACTAATCTATTGAGTTTATATAAAGAATTTAAAATGCGAGTTCAATTTCGTAGAACTGTACTCGGAAATCGTAGTCATAATGATTTAAATATATTTAGGTTAATTTCTTTTGCGGTACTACTCGCCCCCGATCAGTCATGAATCAAACAATTGAATATAAGCATATAAAGTTATTTACAAATGAATAAATGACCAGGAAAACTTTAAATACACGTTTTTTTAAATGCAAGTGTGACATATTATTAACTGAATATGATCACAAGAAACAATTTAGCATCATATATATCGATGTTTTCACAATTTTTTAAAACAAAATTCGTATTAATTAATCCATGGCTTTCATTTGTTTTTAGAGTTCCTGATGAAGGTTAACCCAGAAGAACTCGTCGGACGCACGAATTTTATAAAGTGTTATTAATGACAATGATATATTTTTTTTACTGATTTCTTCTTAGTTACAGATAATGTAAATACCCATTACAATTTAAGACCAGTAATATTAGGAAACAAGTGACCTTTGTCCTAATAAATAGTGTTATCGCTATTTTGTGCATTTTCATTTGATCTTTTTTGTGATAATTTTTCATATCATGCTACTCGCTTGAGATGGAAAATTATCGCTAGAAACTATACAGGCACGTGGCGTTGCTAATGAAATTGACATGAAAGTGACAACGTCGTCATAGGTAAAATAGCGATAAACAGATTATCATTGGTCATCTCAACTCGATTGCATTTCTCGCTTTCGCCGTACCGGCTCAAGCGAGAAAATCAATCTCGTTGAGATGATCAACGATAATCTATAATTATCGCTATTTTGTGCATTTTTCCTTTGATCTTTTTTTGTGATAATTTTCATATCATGCTACTCGCTTTAGATGGAAAATTATCGCTAGAAACTATGCAGGCACGTGGCGTTGCTAATGAAATTGACATGAAAGTGACAACGTCGTCATAGGTAAAATAGCGATAAATTAATATTGTTAATATTGTAATGTGTTTTATATCAAATGTTTTGAAGAGGTGAGACTCTAATAAATTATTTGTTGTTGTTGTTGTTGTTGTTGTTTGATAAACAGATTATCATTGGTCATCTCAACTCGATTGCATTTCTCGCTTTCGCCGTCCCGGCTCAAGCGAGAAAATCAATCTCGTTGAGATGATCAACGATAATCTATAATTAATCAATGTACATATCAGACAGTACGCGGATATAAGTTTAAATCAGTTCACTTAATTACTGAAGACCATAGTTTGATTATTTAAAGAACAATTTTGAGTACGTTCATGGTGACGTATATACAAATAATAGCCGATGTCAGAGTACTTGGAATACCACAGGGTATAAAAAACCAAACAGCCTATTCAGTCTACCAGTGATTTTTTAAACATTTTTGTGTCCCTTTTGGTCATACATGTATACCTCCATACATATTCAGGTGTCCATGCATCCTTGTCTTTTACATTTTTTTAGTTTGAGCGTTCCAAATGAAGGTAAATCCTGAAAAACGCTGCGGACGCGCACGAAATTTATAATGCTTTTTGTTCATGTATGTTCTACTTCATGCAGACGAACATGAGTTGTTAACAAAATATAAACGTAACACCTTTCTATTGGATCAGCAAGCCTGAAAGTGTGTAGCAAATTTTAATTCTATTAAAGACAAAAGCAAGATGTCGATGGGTTTTTCGTTTTTCTCATAGTCAGTTCGATTTTTCCACTGAATTCTGGATACACAAGTTTATTTCGTAGAAGAAAAAAATACTTGAAAAGTTTGAAAATCTATTCTTTAGTCTAGGCAATGTTTCATTCACTCAAAATGTCTCGATAGTATTTTTTTTCAGACAAAGGTTTGCGCATAAACCCAAAGCACAAATGAGAACTTTGTTACGGTTTGGGAAAAACCTAATGAGGAGATTCAACCATTCTTCTTGAAGTTGCAATGTCTCCTCTTGAGATATTATACTAGTATGTACATGTAGAACAAAAATTCCGATGACAAATATCATTCGAAATCTGTCATGCAATGAAGTTAATTGCTTCGATGGTTCAGTAAATGCAACAGTTAGCAAGAAAAACTCATTTTTGTCTATTTTGAAATTAGTCTCACAATGGTGAAGTAGATTTTTCAAGGGTAACCCTGTCCAAGATACGGTTGAAATGCCCGAAAATAAGATCAACCGGATTTATCTATACTAAAACACATACAAACGACAATCGCTAGATTACATGTTACTGACTTGGGACAGGGATATCATGTATACGACTGGGTTAAAAAGGTTTGTGAGTGTTTTACCTTGGGCAGTTGTGAAGTAGTACAATAAAAGACCAAACTGTAAAAATCACGCGAATATGGATTGACTCAAAAGACCGATTTTTAGCACAAGAACAACCAACAAAAAGAAAACTTGGCAAAATAATGATTTTTTTAGTTAATTTTATGTTGTTGTGTTGCTCAGCCGTTGACGGTAATCTCAAACTCTCCTTATTTATAGAATAGCGTAGTCTTTAGCTTTGACTATGCATATAGCATCCAAGAATGAAAACCTATAGCAGACGACCTAAGGAGAATCATATGATACACTGATGAGAAAAAAAAATAAATGTCAAAAAGATTATTTCATATTAAATCTAAAGTCGAAAATGTTCAATGATATGATATTGAAAACTTATTTTCAGAGTTAATGTTTTTTATGTTTTATCCAATGGGATCTGGAGATATGGGATAAGAAGCTCTGCGTTTGAATGTTATATTAGCATTTGAATCAAATTATGGTTTGACCAATCACTTTTTCTCATATCTTATCTCCATTTCCTCATTCGACGGTTTCTTGATATTCTTATCGTAAAACGATTGGTTACTGCGTGTTACATCTTTAGTTCAAGCAATTTATCTAGGACAACAAGAACAAGTAATATTAAAAACATTGTTTAAAATGAACGAATTATCGTTCTTTTATGAGAGAACGGCAAGATAAATACAACTTAAAGAATTTTGTGGAGGAAAGGGGGGTAAGTTCAATGTATAACATAGGGTATACCTAACAAAACCCTTATCACAAGTTCTCGGGGTCCTTAGGTTACTTGCTGCAAGGTTGACTCAATACCGCATCCCCTCTTCTTTCTTCAATGTCTTTTTTGTTAATGAATTGTTTATCTATTTCATCGACCTGTAAACGCATAAAAAAATTGCCAATGAAGTGTTTTAAAAAAATAATCATACAGCCATACTACAAGTTGGTTCATACGGTTCTACAGTAAATGAAATCTCTTATAAGTCATCAGATATGTCGGTCATCCGAATAATAAGTACGTCAATACTTTGAATAAATTTATATATAGTAAATATTTGATAGTTATCGAAATCCAAATGATAAAAATAGACAAACATTGCAGTAAAATTAAATTCCATCATTTATGATTGATAATGTAATTCACAAAAGTAATGAAATACCTTTAGCAAATTTGGATCGAAAGTATTGATTTTTATGCAACTTTTAAAAGATAGTGATTTCTTAATATTAAACACAAATGTTCACTTTAAAGTTTTAAAACAGAAAAAGAATAAATCAGGATGATACATTTTGAATAAAATGTAAATGGGAAATTTTCCATAGGAAAACTGTATACATAAAATGTTTCCTGTCTTAGTTTGCGGACACTAGTGAAATAGCCTATTTTAATTTAGGTATTTGTTTATTTTATTTGTTCAAATAGTTTCTGGGGCAACAATGTATAAAATAAACAAGTACGTGGATAAAGGATTTGGACTTTCCTGAATAACATACTTTGAAAATAATAATGTGTAATTTATCTTTGGTTTATTTTTGAATTCGTTTCAATAGGAACAAAAATCTAAAATCTGCAGGTTGGAAAATACAACACAATTGCAGAACAAACAACTATTTAACAGACGATTCGTCCTTTGTGTTTGTGAGTGTATTTTGGAATGAGGAATATGATTGTTTTATATAGGTGGATTGTTTGAAAAGGGAA
Source organism: Mytilus coruscus (assembly GCA_017311375.1). Taxonomy (NCBI): domain Eukaryota; kingdom Metazoa; phylum Mollusca; class Bivalvia; order Mytilida; family Mytilidae; genus Mytilus; species Mytilus coruscus. Next base: position 116,737,835 of record CM029601.1, on the reverse strand, counting down.
GAGAAAACATAAGTTTGCTTATATTGAAAATTATGGGGAACATTTCTTGTTCCTATATATCATTGACAAAAATAGTTTGTTTATGATTTAATTAAACAAAAAAAGTTTAATCGGAGAAAACAATTGATTATAATGTCAATATTCATTTCTCTGAGAAAAAATAAAGCAAACTAAATCTAACAAAGATGATTTTTTATTTAATTTTTTTTATAACATAAACATATGTGTTGGGGAGAGGGAGGTAGTACATTAGGAAAGAAAAACATTTAGATAATTCATATACCGGTATATTTTTATAACAATCACGTAGGTACATAGACAATGGAAAACCATGTAAAGTAAGAAAATAATTTATATGCTGCCTGATTATCACAGATATAACAAAAACATGTCAAATAGTTTATTAAAAACTAAACGTTTATTCAAATGCTCTATCAACGTCTCCTAGGAAATACTTCAAATGACTTAAAACAAACATAGACGTTGCTTGATATGTTGGTAACAGCTGTAATGTATTCATGCATAACGGTGTCATTGTATCCGACTGGGCTGTAATTCGTCTTGATATAAAACACATTCCAGATAATAAATAATTCTTTAACAATCGCAAGTCATCTTCAAAAGTGTTAATTTCTGTACGCTGCAAATTCTGTTCTTGAATTTCCATGGAAATTATCTGTACGAAATAAGCCTTGAACGATAACATTATATCCGCCAATCCAGCATTTGTTATTACCTAAAAATATATTTAAGAATATTAAAATGCCCCAAGTTTCATGAAACTATCGATTTTCGACTGTGTTTATTTGTTCTGCAGTTTATATTTGATTTACAAATGAAATTATAGAGAATTATTTCCTTAAACTTAGTCACAATTATGGAAACTATAAAATGTTATAAAACAGTTCTATATGTAAACATTAAAAAAAAATTCGACGATTATTTCCTTATCTTTTAGAAACTTGATCAGTCAAACACCAAAACGTTACGATAAGTATAAATGTACATGTGTTAAAGTATTCGTTCTCAGTATTGCAAATTTTCAGTTAATAGAAATGTGTATCCGCTCGTAATCATAAATTGTTCACATGATGCATTTTCACATTTATTTTACTCAAAAGTGAGCAAATTCACCTAGATTTTGCAGATTATTTTTAAGTTACCAAAGACCGAAACTAAATTCGTTTTCCAAGTGTACTTCTGACTCATCGCGCCATTTCCACGTGACCTAAAATCGGCCAACCGGAAAATGATCATGCGACAAACTATTGTACCAAGAGAAGGGTGTTTTTATTCACAGTAAAGTTCGAAATAGTGTCTGTATTATTGCCAAACAAATTCTTTATAACATGTTCATATTTCTTACAACAACTATTAAATTGAATTCAACTTAGATGCAAAAACAGAAATATGAAGTTGACTAATTTCATCATCCAGCTTTTAAAAAATTCATTTCACTTAAATAGACTGTTTTAGGTGGTAGATATTTGTAAATAAGGAAGTTAGTCCAATTAGCAATGTGAATTGCATTTGCTAGTCACTATTCCAAATATATGAAAATGTTGGGGGATTTGATTTCCTACCACAAAAGCATTGAAAAGAAGAGTGTAAAATATATGTTTTCTTGATTTTCAATATTGGTTAAATCAGGTAATTGCTGATGTTCAGCAAAAAGGCTTTCGACAAATTGAAGAAATAAACATATCATTACAGAATGCAATAATGAATAATTATTTAATAATTATCTTATTCAACACTTTTCGAAAAAAAACATATGGTATTCTAAGAATTGTTTTAACAAGTCAAAAGGTATCGTACAGACAATAGATAATATATTTAATCAAACTTATCCATTTTTTTCGACCAAGAAATGACACAATCCTAATTTTTAAGAAAAAAACATTTTGGGTATATTACTTAAAATCATAAATGAAGTCAATTACCAAAAATAAAGAAACTTAAAAATTTATCATTTACCACCCTTTGTTGCATGCCTGAATGGTCCTTAGGAAGAACCGTATTTAAGTATTATTTCTGTAACACAATATAGACTAACATATTCTAATTTGACATTTATTTCTTTTTTAGGCACACTGAATGCCCCTCAATCTGTGGGCAGTTAATTTACCAATGGTGGTTAACAAGTAGATTGTCAACCTTACCATACCCTGGAAGTACATCATTATGAATCTTTCTGTTATAATTGGTGTATATTTAGTTGGCTCAGCTGTTTCAAACCAATCGTTAATGAGCAATGTTGTTATTCCATCGGACAATATTGAAAGAAGAAACATTTAGTTTTATTTTAGTCTCAATATCTTATTTGTTCCGGAAAAGAATCTCTTATTGTGTACGACATCAGATAAAAACAAATGGAAGGCAAGACCAATCGGCGCCTGGTCATATGACAAAAAACAATCTTCGGTTAACGCTTCTTTTTACATGAATTTGTAACTATGATCTTAAAATATTTAGATTAAGGCGACAGTAGTTTACCGATGTTTAAATTTCGTTAATCGATTAGGAAGAGGCACCTGAAGGTAACAAAAAAATAAATTTCGTTAATCGATTAGGAAGAGGCACCTGAAGGTAACAAAAAAATAAGTTTCGTTAATCGATTAGGAAGAGGCACCTGAAGGTAACAAACAAAATAAATTTCGTTAATCAATTAGGAAGAGGCACCTGAAGGTAACAAACAAAATAAATTTCGTTAATCAATTAGGAAGAGGCACCTGAAGGTAACAAACAAAATAAATTTCGTTAATCAATTAGGAAGAGGCACCTGAAGGTAACAAACAAAATAAATTTCGTTTATCAATTAGGAAGAGGCACCTGAAGGTAACAAACAAAATAAATTTCGTTAATCAATTAGGAAGAGACACCTGAAGGTAACAAACAAAATAAATTTCGTTAATCAATTAGGAAGAGGCACCTCAAGGTAACAAAAAATAAATTTCGTTAATCGATTAGGAAGAGGCACCTGAAGGTAACAAACAAAATAAATTTCGTTAATCAATTAGGAAGAGGCACCTGAAGGTAACAAACAAAATAAATTTCGTTTATCAATTAGGAAGAGGCACCTGAAGGTAACAAACAAAATAAATTTCGTTAATCAATTAGGAAGAGGCACCTGAAGGTAACAAACAAAATAAATTTCGTTAATCAATTAGGAAGAGGCACCTGAAGGTAACAAAAAAATAAATTTCGTTAATCGATTAGGAAGAGGCACCTGAAGGTAACAAAAAAATAAGTTTCGTTAATCGATTAGGGAGAGGCACTTGAAGGTAACAAAAAATAAATTTCGTTAATCGATTGGGAAGAGGCACCTCAAGGTAACAAAAAAACTGAGGGAATCGTATAAACTCCAAAGAAGGTACTTCGACTGATGAAACGTCTCCTGCTATGTATTCATCACAAGTCATACGAACTCACACTGTCAAAATTTCAAAATCTGTGATAGGCCAGTTAGCTGATACCCTAGTATGGATATGGCCACACAAACAGTTGGTATTGAGTGTACATAATAAGTCTTATTCGAGTGTACATAATGATAGTTATTCTTTAAGAATAATTGGTCATTCGCGTTAAAATCAGTATCATTCTGTTTATTGATACTTCACAATGTATATTTAAAGTAATTTATGCTATAATGAAAATAAAAATGTCATTTTGCCTTTGTATTTCTCTTTCTAAAACAGACAAATTAATTCAGTATTAAAATAAGGTAGTTTTTAATTTGATGATCAAAACAAATTAAAAGTTACAAAGAAATAAAGAACTAGGATATTTTAATCCTGGTATCTATGATGAGTTTATTCATACCATAAAAATAAACATATACGGATACCAAAAACGGAACTAGAACTGTTCTACACCCAAAATAGGAAAGCAAAGTTTATAGCTGTGTTTAAATCTTTATCTGGATTAATTTTACTAACCGGTGGTTTAACTGGTAGATAAATGTTAACTCTGTTTCCATGAGAAACAACAGATCTTGAATTCTGAAAGAAAATACGATTCATTGGTTAATAAATGGAGAAAACCAGAAATTTTAAATGCTGTCACATGCATATGTTTGGATATCAATCAATTTGTTTGTAAAAAGTAAAATAGCTAAAAAACTCCAAAGAAAATTCAAAACGGAAAATCAAATGGCAAAATCAAAAGCTTAAAGACATCAAACGAATGGAAAACAACTGTCATATTCCTGACTTGGTACAGGCATCTCCTCATGTAGGAAATGGTGGATTAAACCTGGTTTTATAGCTAGCTAAACCTCTAATTTGTATGACAGTCGCATAGAATTCCATATGAACTACTTTTTTCATACCTGGAATTATTCAAGATGGTCATACACATCCTTTCAAAATATGGCCTTTAAGAGGAAATATAAATTTACAATTAATATTAAGTTATTATTTATTTAGATGGCACAACATTTGTTTCTGAAATGACGTTTTTTGGGTTCACTCGAAGCAAACAAAGGTTTAATGGTACAACCGAAACATTGGTGTTAAGAGTTGTTTCATCCGGCTACAAAATTCCCAATCGGACAGCCCACAGTCTAAATGAATAACAGTCCCGAAGCAGTTTGGATAATTGACGGATTATTTTTGCGAAAATTTACAGCCAGAAAGCACTGGTATTGACAGAAGTTTACAAGTATCTTGTCTTGGGGAGGGATAAATCCTACTTTGTAAAGAATCACTCTGATTCAAACAAAAAATTCTCCGAAACTGACATTATCAAGATGCTTGATTTCTTGATTGACAACATATTTGTTACGTTTGGAGGACGTGTTTTTCAGCAGACTGTCGGAATTCCAATGGGAACCAATTGTGCCCCTCTTCTTGCCGACTTGTTTCTTTATTATTATGAGGCTGACTTCATACAGGAACTTCTTAGGAAGAAAGATAAGAAGTTAGCAATATCCACGTTCCGCTATATAGATGATGTTCTCTCACTAAATAATACAAAATTTGGTGACTATGTTGAACGAATCTATCCCATCGAACTAGAGATAAAGGATACTACAGATACTGTTAAGTCGGCCTTATATCTTGACTTACATCCAGAAATTGACAATGAGGGTCGGTTGAAAACAAAACTTTACGACAAAAGAGATGATTTCAGCTTCCCAATTGTGAACTTTCCATTTCTATGTAGCAACATTCCAGCAGCGCCTGCATACGGAGTATATATCTCTCAATTGATACGATATTCCCGGGCTTGTGTTTCCTATCATGATTTCCTTGATAGAGGATTGCTGCTCACAAGGAAGCTATAAAACCAGAAGTTCCAAATGGTGAAGTTGAAATCATCCCTTCGTAAATTTTACGGACGCCATCACGAGTTGGTTGACCGTAATGGAATAACCGTTTCACAGATGATATCGGATATGTTCCTTATGTCGTAACTACAATACCCTTCCCTTTTCACGAATGTGACTTACCGAATTAGACTATTTACCGGATTTGTAATAACATAAGCAACACGACGGGTGCCACATGTGGAGCAGGATCTGCTTACCCTTCCGGAGCACCTGAGATCACCCCCAGTTTTTGGTGGGGTTCGTGTTGCTTAGTCTTTAGTTTTCTATGTTGTGTCATCTGTACTATTATTTGTCTGTTTGTCTTTTTATTTTTGGCCATGGCGTTGTCAGTTTGTTTTCGATCTATGAGTTTGACTGTCCCTCTGGTATCTTTCGTCCCTCTTTTACAGATGTTCAAATCTTGTAAATCGATTAAATGAGACAATTCAAGATAAGAAACAAAAACTGAGGGAATCACATGAACCCCAAAAGGAACGAGACCGGGTGCTTCGACATGATGAGCGTCTACTTTTATGTATGCATCACACAACATGCCAATTCACACTCAGTCAAACGGTATTAATCGGTAAAATTACGGATCGAAGTCTTAACTGGTATCCAAAATTTTCAACGAATACATGTTGCATGTTGAGATACCGACACACCATATCGGTCAACCAATTCGAGATGGTGACCGTAAATTTGTGTAGTGTCGATTTCGATCGTTATCCCTTATAAATCTGTTAGAACAGTTTTTGTGTAAGGAGCACACCACTGTTAATGACATCCGTATAGTGTGAACATGCACGAGCGTAATGTATTAGCTGAGATATGTAAACGCCATATTATAAAGTAGAGGGAATTTTACTGCTGAGAAATTGGAAGTTGACAATTGGAAAGTTGAAATCATCTCGGCTGTCATAGATTCTAGTTTGAAGTCGTCCATCTGTGTCAATATCAAGGGTGAAAAAACAAGATATGAAGCAGAATTTCTAATTTCGGTAGTATCCTTAATCTCATGTTCACTGGGATATATGAGATGTAAGCACTCATTGAAATATGGGTTATTGAGTGACAATATTTGTCTACAGAACGCTTTTATCTAAAACAACTTTAATATAAAAGTACATACAAACTATAATTTTAGTAGGCCAATACAATATTTTTTTTTTAAAACCAAGAAGGCTCCCAAACAGTAAAGCATCTTCCAACGAAAATTATAACATACAAAATATTCCAGAAAGACGGTCAAACTTGTCATCGGGAAACCTTTTTACTGACGCAGTTGCAACCTTTTGGTTAAGAATGCTACATAGATCCTAACAGATTATACAGTCAAATGAAGACTGGGAACATAAATACACATTCCTTTTAAAGTTTAAACTTTTACATAGACATTCTGATACAGTTCTTCGTATTACTATATTTAAGTCTAGGAACTAAACACAAATGGTCGCTTTTCATATACAAAGTAACAAGGGCATGCATTTATCAACCGTTGACATAAATAAATAACTGAAAGAGTGTGGCAACAGATCTTATCCACATCTTCATACCAAAGTTGTACAGTTCTGGATACCCAGCATTGTGATAGCGTTCTTTGTTAATTCAACATGCACTGCGAAAGGATCAAAACTCTTAAAATGATGAATTCTTCTTTTAGATTTAAATCATTTTTAACAAGTACAAACATAGTATTTTGGTTTTGTTCGTTTACCATTTTATAATAACAATAACACATCCACCAACAACAATAATAATATCAACGAACGATTGTTGAACTTTGCTATGCTGAACGGACGTACTGATGTGAACGACTTCACGTATATCTCTCCTAATGTTAAATCTGTTGTTCATTACATTTGCGTCCCACAAGAACATTATTAAAAATTATATAGCGAAGGAATGTGATAAAAGAGTTAAATTATAATCCAGACAATTTTTTTTTTTAAATGAAGATGTTAGAATTAGGGTGCTAGTATTCAGCACTTCCTAAACTTTATTCGAGATATTCAAATGGCCTACGACGATTTTCAAAAAATCTTGCACGATGAAATGACGATTGCTGCATGCAATGAGCCAAACAAACGATCAAAACTTTATACACACTTTATTAGAATGACTTATTACAGCCTCAATGGGACACAAGGTGTGCACTTGGGAAGCAACATCTGATATTTAAGAGGCCGCCGTTTCAAAAAAGTGTTAAAGGAATCATACTGAACCGAAAAAAACGTTTTTGAGAAGTTTAATAGAAAAAAAAACCGAAAAGAAGCCATTTATGCTAAATAGAATCAGAACTGCGCAAAAAACTTCAACTTGCAAATCCGCAAAAATTTTGGAAAATGATCGAGCGTATAGGTATTACAAATGAAAGGAAAAACATGATTCACTGAGGAGTAATCGATTGTGATGGAACAAAGGACTGTGTGCTTAGTGTTAAGGAGAATATGTTTGTCATGATTCACTGCGAACAACGATATTTTCTCACCAATTCACGACGTCATACTTCATGAACAGTCTTCTATGGATTCGAGTGATCTAAATGAACAAATGACAGGAGACGAAAAAGTGCAAGCATTTAAGTTACGTAAAGCGTGGGGTTTCCGTAATAGTTATACACCGAGGGATAGGTGTGTCTGGATAAGAAACCCCGACGGCCGGAGGCCGGAGGGGTTTCTTATTCAGACACGCCGTATCTCTAGGTGTATAACTAACTTACACCCAATGCTAAACCCTGTATTTGTTAACATTGATTATAAATGAAAAAGAACGGATAGCATATTTATTGACAAAATCGAACCATGATTTATAAGAAAAACATTTTTTTTACATGAAACCCCATTAGTAACCTTACTTTGGCTATGTTCTTTCAAACTTTGACAAGTGAGTAGATTTAACAAATGTCAAAGTTGCTGTTTTGCATATTCCCGTTAAATCCTGGTGCTAATATGGATCAGCAGTTCAAGGTTGGCCGTATCGTGCATTCTTATCACACACAAAAAATAGATCATGCTTCTTGTATGCAGTTGTCAATATGGACGGGTATAAGACGGACGACATTTTGAGTCAAGCGTTGCATTTGGTAGAAGAGACTAAAGATAAAGGCAATATTATAACCCAAAGTACTTACCTGTATCAGTTCAATGAAGGTAATCATAAATGTATTTTTTTATGTTACGGTTTTATAAAAGAAAAGAAGCCCCCCCCCTTCTCGAGAATAAACAAACATTCATATTCGGACACACTGAGGGATAGGTGTGTCTGGATTAGAAACCCGACGATTGGGATCCAGAGGGGGTCCGGGAGTTAGAATCCCTGTTTTTTTTAAGATCAATGCTTTAGAATAGAGACTTATGACTGGGATCAAAAATTTTACCTTCAAGCAAAGGAGTATTTTGGGAGCAACCATTTTAACTTCAAAAGGTGGGGGTATGGTTTTTTGTCGGAGTCAGAAATTTAAAAAAAAATTTATTTAGTTTTTCAACGCTATCAATCAAATTATTTTTCCCTTAAAGGATTTTTTTTATTCAAAATAGATGCTTAATATTTTTTTCGCTATTGGAATTTCCTAAAATGTGTTTTTAATATCTTGAAACAACTTGTAGTGAACACTATTAGTAATTTCTTATGTTCATGCTATTTAAAAAATAATCAATTTCTATTGTAATGAATAACAATGGACTGTGTTTTCGGGATGTAGAAGCAGGGGTTTCCAGAAACCCCGCCCGTCACACCCTGTGGTCAAAATCCATTGTTATTCGTAACAATAGATCTATTCAATTTACACTTGTTTCAGAAATAGAAACTATGAAGTATAACAATAGAAATGGGGTGTAAATGAAGTTCTAAAGAATAAAGCATCAGTAGAACGGTTGTACATTATCTCAACAAGCTACTCGAAGAGAACAATATTCTGTATGACGAATAAAACTGTTTTTGTTTCAAACGGAGTTGCATTGTGTTCCGTAATATCCGATTGAAAGCATTCAAGAAAGGCAACCTTGGTCATTTTTATAGACCTGCGAAAGTCTGTTTACGCTGTACCTCGCAATCAACTGTGGCTCAAGATACGGCGAATCGGAGGACCTTGAAAGTTTATATCAGCTATACAGTCATTATATCAGGATGTTAAGTATAGCGACCGTATGGATAACTTTTACTTAGTTTTTCCTGTGGAAACCGGTGTTAGACAGGGGTGTATTCTCCCGCCCTCCTTGTTTTTCTGTGATGTACATTTATTAGTTGACAGATCGAATTAACAGTCTAAATTGTGGTGTGAAAGGTAATTATTTTTCGTTATGCATTTTACTTTACGCGGATGACATTGCTCTTTTTGCACCCCACGAGATAAATCTACAAAAACTTCTGGATGTTATATCCGAATGGTGCGAGCACTGGAAAATGCAAGTCAATCCTGTCAAAAGCACGATTAAAGCACCGAACCATATGTTACAATAGCTGCCAAGGATAGATAGTTCGACAGTTTCTTATTTTGTAGGCAGTCTTTGACGTTATCCATAGAGACAGGACGATATGCTTCACTGCAAATACCACTACACAATCGTTTGTTTAGTTTGGTAACGAATAACCGATTGAAGACGGAAACACTTGTTGATGACAAGTCCTAATTATGGCGACATTCGAAACAAACTTTTCTTAAAATGTTGTGAATTCATTCATGATTATATCTAGAAATCGATACGAAATTTATTCACATTATGAAAGAGTGGCGAAAAATACCAAAGGGATTTTCAAACTCATAAGTCGAGTGCAAAACCCGGGGTTGATATCAGGTGCTCCGGAAGGGTGAGCATATCCTTCTCAACATGAGGCATCCGTCGTGTTGATCATGGAAGAGGGCGTGGATGGGGGTTTACAGAATAGAGAATAATGGGCAAAAATTATAAAGAATAGAGAAAATGGACCCAAAGAATAAAGAATAGAGAATAATGAGGTGCTAAAATATAAAGAAAAGAGAATAATGGGCAAAAATTATAAAGAATGGAGAAAAATGGCCTAGAAAATTAAAGAATACAGAAATGAAGGACCCCTAATCCTGACCCTCATGAAAGTACAAACCCGGTGATAAGTCTAATTCGGTAGGTGAAATAAGAGGAAACAAATTATGGTTACGGCAATTGGAACATATCCGTCGTCATCTGAGAAACATATGAAGGGTAGAGTTTTCATTCATTCATTTTCGTATTTACCCGCCATTAATTTTAAACTATTCATAAAATATTCAATGTGTATATTGTTTTGGTACATTATTTTTGAAAAATATAATCTTACTGTGAAGGCTATTAACCAGCTGTTTTGTACTTTTATTAAGAGTTTTAATTTAAGCTAGTTTTTGAGATTTTTAGCGATATATTTTTATTTGTATAGTTTTATCTTTAAATATACCGATTCATGAAAACTTGTTAGAAAGAAAATTGTCTTATAATGTCAGATATGTATTGAAAATATTTTGAAATTTAGTGCAGTTCAAATTATTTTTGAAGTTTTATTGCTTGTCTCAAGAATACGTTATTTTTATGTTGATAGTTTTTAAGTTTCTTTTAATTCTGCCTAGGATTTGTATTGATCTATCTCCCAGTGTCTTGATTATTTTACTTATGAATTTGATCAATATGTGACACTATTATATCATTTTATTTTATTATTATTCATTTATCACAATAATAACAAAATAAAAATAGTAAATTACAACAACAGTAATCAACAATAGCATAACTAATGACGTAGAAATATATAATAATAAATATTGTTATTATTAATATAAAAAAATGCATACATTTTACGATTTTTACATTTAGAGCCGTTTCTAATAATTAAGTCGTTGTAAAAATAGAGCCAATGCTATATAAGTAATGTCTTTTTCTGGTTTTATTAAAAACTTTTTTAATGGTCAATTAGACCACATATTAAACGGAACAAAAGACAGTTTTATTCAATATTCTGTGAGAAAAGTATGTACTTAATAACAATTATATAGCAACACCTATTGATATCAAATAAATTAACTATTTATACATGTAAAAGCACGTGAAGTTAAGCGCGATGAATAACAACTTTCATCAGTGAATATTTGGTTTGATAAAACTCCAATTCGAATGAAAAAGAACTAAAAGTATATCAATATGCAATAAAATGTATTACTATTTTAAAACACGTATACTATTTATTTTAGCATATAAATTAGTTATACTTACATATTTTCTTTTTATTTCTTTAGTTTGTTCAATCATCGCTTTCACAACCATTCTCATGTTGTATGATAAATTAAAATGTGGAGCAGGCGGTTCTCCTATATCTAAAGTTCTACATGGGTTAAGTAGCATAGCTCTAATGTTTTGAGGTAAACACTGTTCTCGTATGCCAAATCCGTTACCAATTGGAATAATAATTGACAACAGTATATCTGTATTAGAAAAAATATCGGAAACTAACAATCAATAAAAATTCTTTTCTTTTTGACTTCTTATCAGTTACAGTATGAAAATTACTTAATGTTGACACCAATGTCTAACATGTTGCTGAGTTGACCGTAATTTCATTAAGGAAGTAAACCAAACTAAATCAAAAGTAGGTCAAACAACAACGCACATGCAATTTTCGTACACATGTAGACATTCGACCTAATGACAAACAAAACAGTTCAGAATTATAACCTACTAAAGAGTTCTTTAATTGAATTAAATTAAACATTAATCGATAAAAAAAAAAAAAAAAAAAAAAAAACACTATTGTTACAAAACATTTAAAATTTTATGTAAAATCTTAATGTTTTACTCTAAAAACAAGGAAAAATATAAATGTATAAGTTAAATTGAAATTGGACTAACATCATGTATAAAACAAATAGTTATTTGGTTTAATAGTAATTAAGATTATAACACAATGTTGACAGCTGTACCCTAATTTTTGACGTTTTTACCTGTAATGTCTGTTTGTTTTTTGCGACTGTCATACAAGTGGGAGGTTTTGCTAGCAATAAAACCACATTTAATCCACCATTTTCTACATAAGGAAAAGCCTGTACCAATTCAAGAATATGACAGTTGTTTTCCATTCGTTTGATATGCTTAAGCTTTTAATTTTGCCATTTGATAAGGGACTTTGCGTTTTGAATTGTCCTTGGAGTTCGGGATTTTTGGTTCTTTACTTTTTTTTTTGGTATTACGAACTTACAAATCAATTATTACTTACATTTGTAACTGACTTTATAAATATTAAATTTTCGAGATTTTATAGCTGTTAAACAGAATAATGTACACAGAAGCGATATTTTTAAGATATATATGACTAAATCGAAGTAAAAAAATGATTTTTTCGTTGACTTCCGAGTGTCTTTTTGTAGTCTTTTATACCCCACTTCTAAAGTGGATGGTATATACTGATGGGAAAGTCCATCAGTCTGTCCATTCGTTTATTCGTTCTTTCGTTAGTCTGCCTGCATCTGTATCTACAACTGAATCAACCGCTAAAGAGAATTTTGTGGAACTTTCACAGTACCATTCTCACTAGCACTTTTGCATTTCCTTTTCTGTTTCTCCATTCCATTGATTTTGGGTTGGTTTTGGGTTTTCTTTTGTGTCAAACATAGACTGTCATATCCGAACACTACAGTCCATATGTATCCGCTTCTCATACAAAACCCCGTATCATAATGAAGTAAAACTTTCTCAGAATCTTCACCAGATTATGCCATTTTGCACATCTAATTTTGTTTTGTTTTTATTTACGGGTTTCCCTATGGTAAAATTATAAAATCTACCATTGCGTTTTCTGGAAGGGGTATCTATTTTGTATCCTTAACTCCCATTTACCCTTTTATTGTATTTATAGCTTTTTAAAGTCTTCTCTATATAAATCTAATTGTGTGCCTCCGTATTATTTTGAGGATTTACCTTAGCAATTCATGGACTTTTGTCATTGGTTTATCGGGGTATTTATTTTGTATCCACAACTCAAAGAGGCAAAGAGTATAATTTTGTAAACAACAACAAAAATAAACAATAGAAAAACCTCTAAGATATAATCCTGAATCTAGTAAGTAAAAACTTATTAATTTAAAGACTTTCAAAGATCCTTTGGTATTGAGAACTTACCAATCAATTTGTGACAATAAGTACTTATAACTAAATTCTTACTTACATATTTGTAATTGACTTTATAAATATTAAAAAAAAAAAATGAATTCCGTGATATTGCGATGTTTTTGATTTGATTAACATTAAAACAGAAAAAGAGCATTTTTTTAATTTTAGCAATACACCAAATTATACATACATATAATCTCCATGCTGTTGTATTTCATATCAAATATATTTTCTTCAAATACATTTTTGATTTTATAGCCTTTTTTTCCAGATTTTCCCCCAAAAAAAAGTATATATCTAAAATTTCTAAAGCCTTTTTCCGAAACGGAAAATTTAAGCTTCCTATGTTCCAGGAGACATTTACTATCAATTTTGCCTGTGTATTGATGGACAGGTCAAAGGGATTCACATTTTAACCTGATATATCACAAATGTTAACAATTTCATCAATTTCGTGTACACGAGACGAATTTCCTCTTTCAATGTATCAATAATGTATCAAATGAATATCTCATGGGGTATTGACTTTCATGTGATTATTTTCACTCTTCCATTTAAGTATCATATTTTAATTTCGATAACGCAAACTGTAACTTCATCGTCTTCGTTAAATGGTTGAGCAGAGGTATGTGGTAAATATTTGATTTACGCATAGTTTTAACAGTTGTCCCATGTTTACGTTTGATAAAATAATAAACATACTACTGCAGGTCACAGGTTTTAACCTCTCTGTTTCAGCTGATACAATTTTACAAGACGAACTTGCACTCATTCCGTTACGAAGTTTGAAATTTTCAGTGGAAAAAAAAGATACATGTCACATTTCGTATATATGCTTGTTTCATCCAATCATTAGATTTTACTATAATATCACCTTTTCAGTACGTATTTAAACATTTTAGCGAACGTAGTTGATGTGGAATATCATACTATTTATAAGGAAAATGGCAGTATGTTTTCCTCCATAGGCGACTTTACTAAAATTTATTGAACTTTCTACTTTTAGAAATACAAACCAGTAGAAGACAGTTATGTCTTATATTAGAACTTTGTTTCAGAAATTGAAGTCAAATCATGGCATGACCATCTTCCTATTGAGCTTGCTTATAGTATCCATAGCAAACGTAATCTAACATCAAAGTAATGAAAATTCAGAAACCCTTTCGAATAATCCTCAAAAAATATTTATATAGTTGTAAATGTACACACTGCAGTTATTCATGAGTAAAATAACAAATATATATTATACTCATACATCCGATTACAGAGTTCCAAAGCTGAATTCCTTTACCTGATTAGGTCACAAAAGCCCAACCTAGGAAAATTAAATACTGCTTTTCCCCTTTAGTAGGTACAACTCAGTATAATACTATGTATATCATCGACAACGGTTGGTGAATATCAACGTTATGGCTGATCATGCTATTGTTAGAACTTATTTACATTTCAAAGGATTATTTCGAGAGAGAGAGAGAGAGAGAGAGAGAGAGAGAGAGAGAGAGAGAGCTTCTAGGGGCAAGGCTAACAGATTTAAAGAATGGAGTCTATTTCAATGCCTTGGAATTGGTCAGGTCATGTAATCAATATACTTACTTTCCTCTACTGAAGTTCGTAATCACAAAGCTTGTGTCTTCAAGCATACTGATGTTTCCATTTGTGTTCATTTTTTGTCGAATCCGTTTTCATTAACACAAAATTTCCGTATTTTGATCTTTTTATTTTTTGCTTGTAATTTTAGTTTAGCTTGATTTTACTTAATGATACGATTGTGTCGTTTATCTTCTAGTCTGTATTTGATATAATAGCAATTAAATGTTAAAATCTCTTTAGAAGTGTTAGACAAGGTTCACTTTGTCTCCGTTGATCTTTAATTTTTCTCCTATACATCTCATCCACATGACGTTATCTTGTCAAACAGAAATGTTATCAATTGATGTGTCAACACATCTTCGTGTACCTACCTGTTGAAGTCGTTACAAATCCTTTATTATGATAATTATTTAAATGTGTATTTCAATTGGACATGCTTAAGTGATTTCAATCATAAGTCTTTTATCCATAATTTTTATGAGTGTTTTGAATATAATGGGTGTCAGAGAACGGAATAGTCCATTTACTTTATTAAAATGTTCAGTCTTTAAATGTTGTTGTTTCATTTTCCTAATTGGTAAATTTGCATGATTTGTTTTATCATATAATCATACCAGATTATATATTTTGAAATACAAAAATGTAAAGGATCCCGCCAAAAACATATCGAGGGAGTTTAGTTGACGATGTTTTAAGTCCGTGGTAGTAACCATTTAAACACAGTACAAGTATATCAAATCTGTCCTACTTTAAACGCATTTTAAAAAAGACGATCTACTTCAGCTGTGTAATTTGTTAAATACGTTAGACATGAAAGAGAACATGAATTAACAATGTTAGGTAAATGTCAAAAAGACAGCGAACACAAAGACACACACAAACCCAAAGCGAAAAAAAAAAAGTTAAAATACATAGGTATTTTGTTAGATAAGCTGCATGTTTTATTAGGTTGGCTTTGTCGGTCCTCTCTTTATACGACATGCTTGCCAATTCATATCAAAATAAAATTTTATATTAAGTGTTTTAAGTAGTCAGCACTTTTGTGTTGACATGAAATATGATGATCATTTTCAGTAAATTACTGTTTATAAAATGTATTATTCGCAACACTAAGGTGTTTCTTTTCCCAGACATATATGGCCTTAGTCATATTTAGCACAACTCCTCATATTTTCGGTTGTGAATGCTTTTCAACTTCGTATTTAATTTAGCATTCCAACTGATTCGAACGTCACAGATGAATCTGATGTAGACGAAACGGTTGTCTAGCGTACCAAAATTAAATGCCTGGTATTTTTGATTAGGTTTTTTTTAAGTTTCATTATATGTTTTGTTTAACATCAAAATCACTTTAAAGTGATGAAACTTACAAACAACACTTATTGGACATAAGAAACAATTAAGGCAAGCAGATTTCTACCTCTGTAAACTATAATGAAGCCCGTTTTGTAGTTTCTTCGACTTATGTTCCATCAATTTTTCCTTCAAAAATGTATTTTTTTATCTGTTTATCTTATATGAACGGGTTTGTTGTCAGCACTTTTGTGTTGACATGAAATGTCTTTGATTTGTTCATTATCTGTAAATTTACTAATTTTAATTTTTGGAATTATGCGGAACACAAAGGTTTTCTAAATCATGCATATATTGACCAACCGAATTTGGGACAACTTTTCGGAATTTCTGATATGTTCCTGTTAATGAGTCTATATGTAGACTAAACACTCGTCTGACGTTCCAACTTATAAGCCTGGTATCTTTCATGAGTTATTTAAAGTGGCGTCTGATATTTCAACGAAGGTAATATTTTTACTTCTATAAAGTTTTAATGCAGGAAGCACATATATCATTTAATCAGAAGCACAGAAATGCATTCTGGAATTATGATTGTATTTGCAGAAATTTAATTCATGATTGTATTCATTACCAAGCCTTTTTTTGTGTTTTTTTAAAGATAAAAAGAGGCGAAAGATGACAATGGGAAATAAAAAAATTATCAGTCGATGAAAAAAAGACGAAAAGACCACAAATAAGAACAAATCTCACCAAAAACAGGGGTTGATCTTGAAGATCCTGCTCCAACCGTGACTGCCACAGTGTAACAATGCGTTCAGGACTCATATCACGTGATTTTGCATCAATATCATATAGCAGGATTCAATAGCCTTTGTCTAATTCTTAGACATCACCAATTCATAAACTATCGGCAGAAGAAAAATTTCTAACCCTTAACTTTACTGAATGTGAAATTTGAAAATAAAAAGGTGTCATGACGGAGGATGTATATGACTGTTACAAGTAGACAAAACACAGACAAAATACAACACTAAAACTGAAAAAGCAACACGAATCAATCTAAAGCAACCTAGGGCGATCTCATGGTGCGGAAGGACCGGAAGGATAAGCAGTTCATACAGATCCATTAGTGGGTAGCACCGTCATATTTCTCATGGCAAGTAACTATTAGGTGATAAGTCGCATTCGATGATGTCTTTCGAGCGGGATGAAACACCGTTATATTGCCGGCAACAATGATGTTATTTTGGTATACAGTATAGTGAAGGAAGATAGCCGTTGGTTGAAATTCCTAAGGAACATATATCAAACCAATAATTATACTAGATTTCTTTAGCAATTGTCGTTGACTGATATGTTCCAATCGTCGTCGACAGATGATGACAGATATATCCCAATTGCCGTAACCACTATCCCGTCAATTCTTCGAATGTGACATCACCGAATTTGACTTACACTAGCAACACAACAGGTGCCACATGTGTAGCAGGATCTGCTTCCTCCCGGAGCACATGAGATCACCCCTTTTGTGTGGTTCGTGTTGCTCAGTCTAGTCTTTGATGTTGTATTTTAATATTGTTGTTTGTCTTTAGTGGTTGTCAGTTTGTCATCAACTTATGAGATTTAATATCCTTTGAAATCTTCCGTAACTCTATAGCAATTATCGTGAGAATATATATTGAATATATGGGATATTTGCTTAGCAACATTTGGTCTTTGAAGAAAATGTCAGATGTAGCATAAGTGTGGAAGACCATTTATAATTTTATTTCTGATTTATATCAACGACTTCACAGCCTTAACCCAATAGTAAAGAGTAGCTATTTCCACGTTTTGCCCATATTCTTTCATAATCTTCGACTGAATTCATTAGTAGGGTTTAGTTTGTTTCAGTGTATGGTTTACAGCTCACCGTATATCGGCCCTTTGGTGAACACATTTCACAAGTTTTGGAAGAGTTTCTTTTCATTATTCAGCTCACGAGGTATAACATGGACACCCGGATTATATTTGAATGGGGTAGTTGTACGAGTGCAATCAGAAGGTTAAGATTTGAAGTCGTCAGTAATGTTTGAAACACGTATTTGTACTTTCATTTTTCCCGGTATGAAAAGTCGCAGAAAATATTCAAGATGACAGCTAAAAGTTTGTATTGGTATGGCCTTGAATTTCAACTTTATCATAAAATTTCAAAATTGCTATAATTTGGTTATTAAATGGAACTATTTCAAAGGCCTTACTTCTTTGTTAAAATAAATCTTTTCATGAGAGTACATTTTTGGTTTTAGAATCAGCACATTTTGGATATATTGTCAAAATACGATGGTTTTGTGCATTTTTCAGACCTTAAAGCTTGAGAAAACCCTTGGCCGCAACCTAGGATCCAAAATGTTCAGTAACCAAAAGTTGCCAATGATGATATTGAATCCCTAGGCACAAAAACTTTCTGGATCATGGGTGGTGGCCAAAGTAAATTATGCAAAAAACTGTTAAGAATTATTGAAAATTTTGCCAACCCGACTTTACAACACAAATAATGCATACTTAAGGATTCAATACTTCGTCATTTTTAATGTGATGTGCCAAAATGAATTTATTTTGTATTAATAGTAATATCACAACTATTTCTTATGTGAAATTTGTACTATTTTTGCCTGTTTAAAAAAAAATCAAAATCTTAGGGCCAATTTAACCCTTCGTGAACCTACTCCTTTGGGAAAATGCAGTTTAGGAAAAGGTATGACTATAGCTTCGTGATGTTCTGAATAAATAAATAACGGTCATCAATAGAAACATGATTAAGAGTAAGTGATGTATAATGGTGATGATAATTGCTTCGTCTACGACGAGGAGCAGAGTTGAATATATTAATAATATGCAACAATCTGCAGGAGGGTCTAGATAAAGTACCTATACAATCAATTTTGTCATTGTAATCACAAGGTGTCAATGTTCCAAGTTCCCGAATCTAGTATTTATTATCCTTTCTATTGAGAGGTTGTGCAAGGTGAGGATTATTAGTCCTGTGGTTATACTGTTTTGACATGAACACGCATTGAAAGGATTGACTGATTGAACTGATTTAGACGTTGATAATCATTGTCATTGTTCTTAAATATATGATGTTTGGCCACACATAGGTTTGTTTCTCTCCCTTTAATTTCTCTGACATATACCAATCCGCAAAGGCTATACTATAACCTGTAGACAAGATTTATTTATTTACAATTCTGATAAGATTAGTAAGTAAGATGCATTAAGTTATATAACTAGTTAATTGAACATCTGTTTACAGATTTAGCAGTTTTTTGTCTTAAATTTAGAAATGGATCAATGTTGACATTAAAGTAAAAAATGTCTTGTACCTGAGTTGTACATGGTCGTGTAAGAAGATTATTGTTTTTGTCATTAATATGATAATCTGATTCTGAATCATGTCTGGTGCGTCCTTGATGACTTCTGTTTCTGAACTTATTTTACGAAAAAAAAACGCTATTTAGATGACTAGACTGACTAACACGAAGCTAAATCTACTTAAATATTTAAATAGCCTTGGATGATCCTATGGAAAAACTATGGAATGTGGTGTAATTCCTTGTTTTTGGGTTATAATAATTCTTATTTTGTGAAGAACCACACTGATTCTATCAGAAAATATACTGAAGATGATATTATCAAAATGCTGGACTTTTTGATCGACAATATATTTGTTGAGTTTGGAGGATTGATATTTCAGCAGACAGTCGGTATTCCAATGGGTACTAATTGTGCACTGTTACTGGCCAATTTGTTTTTGTACTGGTATGAAGTAGAATTCATTCAGAACCTTCTTAAAGACAAAAAGAAAAAGCACCTTGCGAAAGTCTTTTATTTTACTTTCAGATATATTGATGATGTCCTATCACTGAATAACCCATATTTCAGTCAGTTCTTACATCTCATATATCCCAGTGAACTTGAAATTAAGGATACTACTGATACTAGAAGGACTGCTTCATACCTTGATCTTTTCCTCAATATTGACACAGATGTACGACTTCACACTAAAATCTATGACAAACGGGACGATTTCTACTTCCCAATTATCAATTTCCCATTTCTCAGCAGTAACATACCTTCTGCCCCATCGTATGGTGTTTACATATCTCAGTTGATACGTTATGCTCGTGCATGTTCACTCTATAAGGACTTCATGTACAGGAGTGTGCTCCTTACACAGAAACTGCTCAAACAGAGTTATGAGAAGGAAAGATTAAAAATGACACTCCGTAAATTTTATGGACACCATCACGAATTGATTGATCTATACGATATGTCTGTGTCTAAACTAACTAATGACATTTTTACCACGTCTTAGATTGTGGTTTACAATCTACGTCGTCTGGTCTGCTAAGTACCGAACGTGACCTATTCCCGAATATGACTGTTTTTCCGAGTGTGAATTCGCATTGCTATTAGACGTGTCTCGGTATTTATACATCCAACATTCATGTATTTAGTTATGATGTTTCGTTTGTAAATCTGGTTGGATATTGTGTTATGTCTTATCGTTTGTGGTTTGAATTCTATTTTTATTTTCTACATGTATGTAAAAGTTAAGATAATTAATCAGCTAGTTCATTTATATGATTTTTAGTTTAAAGTTACTATATGCACAGGATTTATTTGTTTTTACAGTTTTGATTTAGATGAAAAACCGACATGGTTAGAAAATACAAATAATTACACCATTACTAACACAATTCTATATCAATATTCTTGTAATGGTTAGAAAATACATAAAATAATACCATTACAAACTCAATCCCAATTTTATATTCTATTTTCAGAAATTTACCTGTGACGTCTCTTTTTGTGGCGTTGATACATTCGTGTGACGTACAGTTCATAATTCTATTGTGGTGTAAATGAGAGGTGTCCGTTGTTATTCTGTTGTTTACTTGTTGTAATGTACTATTATATTATTCATTTATGTATGTCTCTGTCCTGAGTGTTCTTGCGTTTAGTTGCAATGTATTCCTGTCACGTTATGTTGTCATTTTAGCGGTATCCTCGTCTCATGGGTTTTCGTGCTATCGAGAATGCATTGTGACGTCACAATTTCCATTGAAAAAGCATGCATAGTACGAATTCATATGACTTACGAAAACATATAATCTGACCATATTTTTAACATTGCCATATAAGCGGGAGGTTTGGCTAGCCATGAAACCAGGTTCAACCCACTATTTTGTTCTTAAAATGTCCTGTACCAAGTCAGGAATATGGCAGTTGTTATCAAATAGTCCGTTTCTATGTATGTTGGCGTTTGTTTTTGTAGCAGTTCAGTGTTTATGTTGTTCCGTTGTTTTCCTCTTATAGTTGATGTGTTTCCCATTGGTTTGTGACCCGGATTTGTTTCAGTTAAATCGATTTATGACTATTGAACAGCGGTATACTACTGTTGCCTTTATTAAACAGAAGATAAGTCATTTGAAGTGGTGTGTATTTACCCGGACCGTCACCGCTATTACGGCGTTCAGAGATGTAATACAATATTTCTTATTTCTAATTTGTTAAAACCACTTCGCCTAAGACTTTACCTACACGTCAATTATATAGTTGCATTCTAAACGAATATATGTTATTCGTATCCAGAATTTTGTAATAAGAGTCATTTGATAAATAATATTTTTTATATAATCCTGACTTTCATCGATAGATTGGAATGGTTGGTTTGCTTAATATATATATTTTTTGTTTCGAGAATTCGTTGTTTTTTATAAGATAATAAACATTAGAACGGCAATCATTTATTCTTTCATCTAAACTGTGTCGTGCTTCCCAGACAAAGATCAGTTCAAAAAGAGTAAAAGTACACTATATTGGAGGCAGTAAAGTTGAGATCTTTGTGATGGCGTGCATTGTAAGACTTTTGGTCAAGATACAAGATAGAAGTTAGATAATTTTATGTTTTGTCATTGAAATTTTATACTGTATAGCCGAAAGTTTGACAATATATGGCTGAATGCAAACAAACAAAAATTTGTATAACAGTTTGTATATGAAGAAATTACCAAAGGACATCTTGAGATATTTCACTGAACTTCACAACTTCCGATGTCTTAAAAGATTTTAATAATACGTGTTCGTGACATCGTTTAAGATGATGCTTTTGGAAACTGTGACTAGAACATTGCAGCTATCTTTTTTTAAGTAATTTTACATTCCAAATATGTCATCTCCCCCCGAAAGAGAGTAACATTCTTCTTTAATGGCAATATTTTTTCCAGAATATAATCCCACAAAATATATAACATTTGTATGCATACCAAATTCAAGAAAAGCCCTGAATCTTTTTCCGCGTTTTAATAAAGATCTACCTTTTTTTCTCTTGTAGGAAAATTCATAGATTGTAATGAATAGAATGTGACAATTAATTTTATGAATGAATTCTTTAGGGCTGGAAAAATTCTAAATATGTGATTTGAATAACTAATGTGATTTTTATGATGTCTTAAAGGCAATGCATTCCATTTACAGACGTTACTTGTTAAGTTATATGAAGTTACGATTTTTATACAACGCTCATTATATAGATGCTGTAAATTTATCACTTAACGACACAAAACTTCACCATTTGAATTTGACTTAGTATTTTATTTAATGCATTGAACGATCGTTTTAATATTTTCTTGGTTTTTTCATATCTTCGGTTGAATGCATATCCAAAAAGCCTCGTTTTACCTTACAATTTAATATTATAATGCAGTCCTTGCACTTTTTGGTACATTGTACCAGAATAAAATAGTCTTTTTGTCACATTTTACTTAATATTATAAAATACAGTGATACATAAGTGGCAAACGTAGTTTACCGATGTTCAAACCTAAAAAAAATACCTTAAAATACAAATCTAGGTTAAAGAAAAGAACGGACTTCCAATGTCCACGCTTTGCAAATATGTTATATGTCCAAGGGCAATAACTAAAAACTTTTCATATAATTAATATTTGCCAGGCGGTGCACTCTTTTAAAAATAGTTCATCGGCCCTGATTTTCAAACTTGTTTAAGACATTTCTTCTAAACCTTTGATATAAAGTTCATAAAGATCTGACAAGAATTGAACATGTGAGAGTGCTTACAATGCAATTTTCTATAGAATTTACATTTGTGAGGGACTTAATTCTTTAAAAATAGTTGATGGGCACTTACTTTCGAAATTGTCTGAGACAGTGCTGACATAAGTTTCCTAAAAAATCAAACAAGAAGTGAACACGTGAGAGCGCACGGACGGACGCACGGACGGTTAGATAAATGCCCGGTTTTTCTATGTCCACCACAACGCGTCTCGCGGGGGACTAAAACAGAAACTGAGGGATTTGCATGAACTTGAAAAAGAAGCATCTGGATACAGGATAAGCGTCTCCTGCTATGCATGGATCACCCGGCGTGAGAATCTCATTCAGTCAAAATGTCACAAAAAATTACACGACTATCACTTATTTGGTAAATTTTGGGTGGCGGGCAATACCTAAGGATTCAACAGAAAATGTCTCACAATATAAATAAACGGAAACAATTTCAAATCCTTATCCTTTACTTTTGTTATAAAGACAAATATGTGTTTGGATTAAATTTTATTCCTACATCTACCATATAAAACATTTTTGTAAATTACAGTCAACATTTTTATATGTTTATCATGTTTTTCACCAGATGTAACACTATATAGTACGTTGCAACATATTTATATAATCATCGTTTGATTTAGCTTTTCAATTTTTTTTACTGCAAAGGACAAGTGGAAATACGACGATTATAGTTTTTCATCAATTTGCCCTAAGATGAAATTAATGTAGCATACATGTATATACAGTTATCTTTTTGGCCGTCCATCCGAACTTTGTATCTCTTACAGCAATAATGGATTTCGAAAAATCTTCCAAAAAGCTATGAATGTAATTAAATCCCTAGTTCATTTTATTTTATTTAATGTACACTAAATATAGAGTTTGCTAACAACATCTGATGTATCTACCAAATTTACAAAAGGGAATATCCGCAACTAATTCGAATTTCGCATAGTGCATCTCCTTTTATTTTTTTTTAAATCGCATAACTGTTTAAAACCTCGCAAACAGGGAAGAGAATGTGTTAGAATTTTGCTCATGTCCAAGTGTCTTCGTTTCATTTCTTCACCCCATTTATAAATGTAGAAATCCCGAAGTATTAGAAGTCATCATAAGTGCAATTGTTATGGTTTCATTTGGTAATCTGATCGTGGGATTTTTTTCTCGTTGATTTTTCAATATGGTAACCTGATCATAGGATATCAATACTTTAGATATTTTAACACGTTTAATTTCTGGAAATGTACTTTAATAAAATTCACTCAAGGAAGCATTTACGAAATTAAATTAGATGAAAAAATTACGAAGTATCTGGTATCGAAAGGAATATAATCAGTTGTTAAGTAATATTCATGGAGAAATGTTCCATTATTTTGGACAAGGTTTATTTCCGCAAAAATAATTTTGTATATTTTAAAACATGGGAAAAAGAAATTATCAAAAATAAAAGATTATCATTGAAAGGTATAGTGTGAGTATGTTACTATCGAGAAATTGGAAGTTAACAATTATAAATGATGAATTGCAAGTGTGTCTTCGTTAAGCGACTCATTTGATGCTTATTTGCATTCAAAATTTCTATTGTTTGAGGCTTTGTCTACTGGAACAAACGAGAAAAACATCCTCAACCTCAGGCTTCTTGAAATCGTTTGAAACCAGTGGTTTAATAGCGTATCGTAGTTTTTGAATTAGCCTTTTAATGCATGACTGCACAGATTTCATCATTTTAGATAAAGTGATTGAATTTTGATTTAGGTTTGTCTTACTCGTGCTTCATCAACAATTTTGTTTTTCGGATAGGTAGAAATATTCTAGATTTCGGGTCTTTTGTTAACACTTCTCAGCATGGTTCATGCTTTACGATGTTAAAGTTCCCGGTTATAACATGACAAGCAGGACTTTACTTGTACTGTGACGATAAACAAGAGTAACTGGAGGTTTGGATTTTAAATAATTAAGGGGAAATCTCTTTAATACACTTTTGTGATACTATTTATTTTATGTAGGTATACTTTTATCTATGAAGTGTTTTCTGTGCGGTCTTTTTGGTTGGATAAGTTGTTACAGCAATAGCGTTTAATCCTTCCTTCACAAATATTTGTTCAAACAAACTACGTTTTTATCTCTTTTTTTAAGTTCATGGCATGGGTCGAACAGCATATACAATAATTGTGCAACACGCCTGTGTACTTGAGAGTGCCAGGACTCCTATTATGGCGTACACAGGTGTTAAATATTTTCAATATGTTGATATCTTAGGCACCTTTGACCTTGAAAATATCTATAATCAATTTTGTCGTTGTATTCTAAAGGAAAAACTCGAATCAAGAAATTTTCTCTTTGAAAACGGTATGCAGTACTCAATTTGGGGGTAATTTTTGTTGAATGATAAATGCTTTCTAATGTCCTGTCTCTTATCGAAACATTGGAATGTTCAAGTTGGTAAAAATGTTAAAAAGGACTTTATTGTTGGTAAGACTATTTATTGTTTAATCTAGTCTGTGTCGTGCTAAATAACTTATATCAGTCTTCAGAATACATCTAATACTCGATATATGAGGCAGCATAGATTAGATCCGCTTGATTACATGTATTGTAACACTCAGTGGTCAGAAAACGCATTGACATTCCTCATTGAAATACAAAACGTCCGATGTCATGACATCTTTCAGGTTTTGTTTTGGAAAACTGTGACTATGATAGTACAATATAACATTTTATTTTTTTGGTAATTTTACAGAGCTAAATATGTTTTCTGCTATCTCCTCTAGAAGAAAATTACCTTCTTTCATACGATCGGGTTTATTTTCCTCAAAATAAAACACAACATACCACATTGCAAATATACGGAAATAAAATAAAACCCTGAAGCCTTTTCCAATTTTTGAAATATTCACATTTCCCCTCATGATGAAAAGGCAGATTGTAATGAATGGAATGTGACAATTAATCATATTACTAACTTTTTCATAGCTAAAACAATCAAAATAACATTTGTTTGATTTAAATGATTCAAATTTATATCGTTTTTATTCTCAGAGATTTCTCTTAAGGTCAAGATAGAGAACATATAATGAATGATATGTGACAACTAATTAAATGAGCCAGAGCTAAACAAATAGAAATTGTTGATATGCATAATCAATGTTATTTCAATGATAAGCCGTCGCTAATATTTGAACGGAAGTGCATTCTGTTTTACATATGTTACTGATACTGTAGATGGACTCACTGAATGATATACAGATTTAAAATTTGAATTTGAGACCGTATTTCCCACATTGTTGTCAATATAATGGAATTCTATGCGACTGTCATACAAGTGAGTGGTTTAGCTAGCTATAAAACCTGGTTTAATCCAATATTTTCTACATAAGAAAATGCCTGTACCAAGTCAGGAATATGACAGTTGTTTTCCATTCGTTTGATGTGTTTGAGCTTTTGATTTTGCCATTTGATAAAGGACTTATCGCTCTGAATTTTCCTTGAATTTCGGTATTTTTGTTATTTTAGTTTTTATTTCATTCATTGAATTATCATTGACATTGTTTAAGATGATGCTTTTGGTAACTACGACGAAAACAATGCAGCTATCTTTTTAAGTAATTTTACATTCCAAATATGTCATTTCCCCTCGAAAGACAGATGCATTCTTTTTTAATGGCAATATTTTTTTCCAGAATATACTCCCACAAAATATAAAACATTTGTATGTATACCAAATTCAAGAAAAACCCTGAATCTGTTTCCGCTTTTTAATAAAGATCTACCGTTTTCCCTCTTGTAGTAAAAATACATAGATTGTAATGAATGGAATGTGACAGTTAATTTTATGAATGAATTTTTTAGGGCTTGAAAAATTCTAAATATGTGATTTAAATAATTAATGTGATTTCTATGACGTCTTCAATGTCTTAAATGTAAGGCATTCCATTTTACAGACGTTACTTGTTAAGTAATATGAGGTACGATTTATATACAAGGGTCATTCTATAGATACTGTAGGTGAATCACTTAACGACACAAAACTTGAACATTCGAATTTGATACTTAATATTTTATTTAATGCATCGAATGATTGTTTTAATATTTTCTTGATGTTTTCTGATCTTTGGTTGAATGCATATCCAAAACGCTTCGTGTAACTTCACATTTTTATTTATTATAATGAGGTCATTGCACTTTTTGATACACATTGTATCTTATCACATTTAAAAGGTCCATGAATTAAATAGTCGATTTTTTTTACATTTTCTTAATGTAATAAAATACAATGATAAATCTGGGGGCAAAAGTAGTTTACCAATGTGCAAATCTCACAAATACCTTAAAATACAAATCAGGGTAAAATAAAAAAAAAAAAAAAAAAAAAATGGAGTTCTCATGTCCCCGCGTTGCAAATATTTTATCTGTCCAAGGGCAATAACTAAAAACTTTTGATAAATAACTCAGCAAAATGTAGGCTTGATACAATGCAGTTTTCCATTTAATTTTTACTTGCAAGGCGTCAAACTTAATATAGTTCATTGGCACTTATTTTCAATTTTGTCTGAGACATTGCTGATATAAACCTTTGATATAAATTTCATAAATATCTGCAAGAATTGAACACAATGCAATTTTCTATAGAATTACATTTTCAAGGGATATAACTCTTGAAAAATAGTTGATCGGCACTGATTTGTGAATTGTCCGAGACATTGCTGATATGTTTAATATTATAATGCGGTCATTGCACCCTTTGACATCAATTTCATAAAAATCTAGCAACAATTGAACACGTGATATAACGAAAGTTTCAATATAATTAAATTTCTCAAGGCACATACACGTAAGAGTACATACAAGACCGGACGGACAGACAGACGAACGCCCAATATTTCTATGTCCCCCACAATGCGTCGCGCGGGGCACAAAAATAAAAACTGAGGGAAGCGCATGCACTTATAGAATGAGCCTCCGGTTGCGTCTATATGATAAGCGTCTCCTGTTATGCATGAATCATCCGAAGGGCGAATCCATACGCAGTCAAAATGTCACATCAGATCATACAACTATCGCTTATTTGGTAATTTTGTTGGTTTTGAGCAGTACCTAGGGATTCCACAGAAAATATCTCACAGTATAATCAAACGGAAACAGTTTCAAATCCATATTTTATACGTGTTTTATAAAGACAAATATGTGTTTGGATAAAATTTTATTTATAAATCTACCAAATTAACCATTTTTGTAAATTACAGTCAACTTTATTTTATATGTTTATCATGTTATCTTCACAAAATCTAACAATCTTTCGTACGTTGCAACATATGTATATAATCATCGTTTGGTTGCGCATTTCAATTTATTTTACTACAAAGGACAAGTGGAAATACGACGATTCGGTATAAATACCTGTCAGCATATGAAAAATCATTAAAATTATAATTATTATTTCATCAATTACTTAAGGCAGTACTTTAAGTTTTATCAGACCTTCCGACAAAAGTTTTTCATCAATTTTACAAAAGAGAGTATCCGCAACTAGCTCGAATTTCACATAATGCAATTCCTTTGAAATTTTGTTTAATCACGCAACTGTTTAAAACCTCGTATAGAGCAACTTGTATTTTTTAAATATCTGCGTAAACAGGGAAGAGAAGGTGTTAATTTTTTGCTCAATGTACAAATCCCGAAGTCATGATTGCAATTGTTATGGTTATGGTTTGGATTTTATATCACTGAGGGGAAATATCCCTAATACACTTTTGTGATACTATTTATTTTATGTAGGTATGATTTTATCTGTGATGTGTTTTCTGTGCGTTTTTATTTTTTGGGTTGGATAATTTTTAACAGCAATAGCATCCAACCCTTTCTCAATAAATATTTGTTTAAACAAACAACATTTTTATCTCCCTTTTTTAAGTTCATGTCATGGGTTGAACAGTATCCACAATAATTGTACAACACGTATGTGTATTTGGGAGTGCCAGGACTCCTATACTGGCTATCTTAGGCGCCTTGGAGCTGAAAAAATGTCACTCAAATCCAGAAATTTTCTCTTTAAAGCGGTTTGGAGTACTCAATATGGGATTTTTTGTTGTTGAATGATAACTTTTTTCTACAGTCCTGTCTCTCATCGAAACATTGGAATTGTCAAGTTGGTTAAAATGTTAAAGAGGACTTTATTATTGGTTAGATTATTAATTGTTTAATCTAGTATGTGTCGTGTTTAATAACGTATATCAGTCTTCAGAATACATATAATACTCGAGATATGAGGCAGCATAGTTTAGATCCGCTTGATTACATGTATTGTAACACTCAGTAGTCAGAAAACGCCTGGAGATTCCTCACTGAAATACAAAACGTCCAATGTCATGACATCTATTAAGGTGATGTTTTGGAAAACTGTATAACAGTACAATACAAGGGGGCGAAAGATACCAGAGGGACATTCAAACTCATAAGTCGAACATAAATTGACAACGCCATGGCTAAAAAAAGAAAAAGACCAACAGAAAAACAGTAGTACACAAAACACAAAATAGAAAACTAAAGACTGAACAACACGAACCCCACCAAAAAATGGGGGTGATCTAATGTGCTCCGGAAAGGTAAGCAGATCCTGTTCCACATGTGGCACCCGTCGTGTTGCTCATGTTAGTATAAACCCGGTAATAAGTCTATTTTTGTAGGTCACATTCGGGAAAAGGGTACGGGATTGTAGTTACGACATTAGGAACATATCCGCTATTATCTGTGAAACGGATATTCCATAACGGTCAACCAACTCGTGATGGCGTCCGTAAAACTTACGAAGGGATGATTTCAACTTCACCACTTGGAACTGTTGGTTTAAAAGCTACCTTGTGAGCAGCAACCCTCTATCAAGGAAAGCATGATAGGAAATACAAGCCCTGGAATATCTTTTCAACTGGGAGATATATACTCCGTATGCAGGCGCTGCTGGAATGTTGCTACATAGAAATGGAAAGTTCACAATTGGGAAGCTTAAATCATCTCTTTTTTCGTAAAGTTTTGTTTTCAACCGACCCTCATTGTCAATTTCTAGATTTAAGTCAAGATATGAGGCAGACTTAACTGTATCTGTTGTATCCTTTATTATATTACAACATTCTATTTTAGGTAAATTTACAGAGCCAAATATGTCTCTTGCTATCTCCTCTAGAAGGAAATTACCTCATTGCATAGCAAACGTTTTTTTTCCTTCAAAATAAAACAAAATATACCACATTGCAAATATACGGAAATAAAAGAAAACCCTCAAGCCTTTTTCGATGTCTAAAAAATACACATTTTCCCGTTATAGTGTAAAGGCAGGTTGTTTTGAATGGAATGTGACAATTAATCATACTACCAACTTTTTCAGAGCTAGAAAAAAATCTAAATTACATGTATTCGATTTAAATGATTAAACTCCGTCAATGTCCAAAGTGTTTGCAATGAGGTTTATTTTTCAAAATTTATACCATTTTTTTTCTAGACGTCAATATAGCGAAAGTATGATTTACAGTTGTTACTATGGACTCACTTAATGACATATAGCTTCAAATTTGAATTAGATACTTTGTATTTTAATTTATTCATTGAATTGAGGTTTTAATACTTTCTTGGTGTTTAATGATTTTCAGCTGAGTGACTATCTTAAAAGTGATCATATTATACATTTTGATACTATTAAGTGGTAATTGCACTTTTTGATACATTGTACATTATTATACATCATTTAAAGGTTCAATGGATATATTTTTATTCTGTTGCATTTTTCATGAGTGATGTAATACAATACAGTGATGAAATGAAAACATTTCAAGGTAACAACAACCCTTGTCATTAAATCAAGGTTTAATCAAGTGGCGTCGTATTGAATGTGGTGTTACAATTTCCCAGTACCGATAATGCTATGTATAGTATATAATGCTTACATGACATATTTGGGAGAAAGTCTTTATTGTTTTTTGCAAGTACGAATATAGTCTGGGTTTTATCAACTATAAATCTATTCTTTGCGTTTTTATTTATTTTAAATCTAATGATTTTGAGGCTTATTTGCCCTGATATTTCCTGAAAATTATATGTATTTATAATCACTATCAATCCCATTAGCAAGAACTTCGTAATATAAGCTTTCAGAAAATGTAAGAATCCGTGTGGGTGAGCAGAATGAATTAATTTGACTGTGACGTCATCGAAATGCGAAGATAGTCAGATTTCAGGAACATTTTCGTAAAATAATATACAGCACATACATCAAACATTTTTTTTTTTCATATCAACAAATAGAAAAAGACATAACAAATATTTTCTGTATGAACATATCTTTAGATAGGGTTTTTTGCTCTGTATGACTCCTCAACATGTGTAGCTTACAATTAAGATTTTGTATATTTTGTCATTTTCAGAAATGATTGTTTGTTCAAGGCTATAAATCCGATCAAAAGAGACGGGCTTTTTCAACTACGCTCAATTTCCTGTATTTCAAAAACACTGGAAACAATAAAATGTTATGACTGGGAAAGGATTGGAAAGATCCAACGTGTTAAAAAACGATGTATGAACCTTCTAGGAATTATCGTTGAAAACAGTAAAATAACAAAAATACCTAACTCCAAGTAAAATTCAAAACGGAAAGTCGATCATCAACGGCGAAATGAATATATTATTTATAGTATTAAAGGGTGCAATTTTTTCTTAAATGATGCCAAAATGAAAAAAAATATGTCTAACACATCAAAAAAAAAAAACCTAACTCCAAGTAAAATTCAAAACGGAAAGTCGATCATCAACGGGGAAATGAATATATTATTTATAGTATTAAAGGGTGCAATTTGTTCTTAAATGATGCCAAAATGAAAAAAAAATATGTCTAACACATCAAACACTTCATGGTTTTAGTGTCACGGTAATTTTTCAGTATGGGTAATCTGATCATGATATATCAATACTTCAGAAACAAGTTTTAATGTCTAGAAATTTCCATTACAAAATTAAATAATCTTAAGCACGCATTGATAAATGAAATTAAATGAGACAAACAGAAATCCGAAAAGTGCACAAAATACCAGGTTTCAAATTGATACATAATCAGTCGCTTAGATATTTTCATTCAGAAATATTTCATTCTTCTGGACAAGGTTTATTTCACATTTATCAATCTAAAAAGTGAATGAACGGGAAATAATGCTCGAAGTGATTTGTTGTGCTCATATTTAATCCTTCCGTCCCTTAAAGGCTTTGAGCGTTCCTGATAAAGGTAAATCCAGAAAAGCGCTTCGGACGCATGAAATTATTAAACGTCTTGTTTTCAATTTTTTACATCACTGGGTCGATACCTCTGCTGGTGGACTATCAGTCCCCGAGGGTATCATCAGCTCAGTAGTCAGTACTTCGGTACTGACATGATTTATAACAAACCTTTCTAAAATTGTCCGTTTATAAATTTTGAAATTATAAAGAAACTAAGGTTTCAACTCCCTCAGGCAAAGTTGATCTTAGATGAATTTGGCTATTTGTTTTAGGTATTTTTGTCATATAGCTCTTCAACTGTTTCGGTACTTATACATCCTCGGATTTCAAATGTTTGGCTTTGAGCGTTCCTGATGAAGGTAAATCCAGAAAAGCGCTTCGGACGCATGAAATTATTAAACGTCTTGTTTTCAATTTTTTACATCACTGGGTCGATACCTCTGCTGGTGGACTATCAGTCCCCGAGGGTATCATCAGCTCAGTAGTCAGTACTTCGGTACTGACATGATTTATAACAAACCTTTCTAAAATTGTCCGTTTATAAATTTTGAAATTATAAAGAAACTAAGGTTTCAACTCCCTCAGGCAAAGTTGATCTTAGATGAATTTGGCTATTTGTTTTAGGTATTTTTGTCATATAGCTCTTCAACTGTTTCGGTACTTATACATCCTCGGATTTCAAATGTTTGGCTTTGAGCGTTCCTGATGAAGGTAAATCCAGAAAAGCGCTTCGGACGCATGAAATTATTAAACGTGTTGTTTTCAATGTTTTAAAATCGTTCATTACCCGAAATTATGTCACCTTTTAGAAACACGATTTCACTGATTATTTGTTGTCAATAACGTCAATTCTTATTATTTAGGAGTACAAAAATTGAACGTCTACTATTCAATGTGCTTAATGTGTTTTAGCAGACTCATAAACTATAAATACTTGTAAATGTGTGAGAAATTGCGTTTTTGTTTCAACCATTAAGAGTCATATGAAACTCAGTCTAATTTAAAAAAAAAATTGAATATGTTTTATATATGAATGACTAAGTGTTACTATAAAACACGTGTACATGGACTTTCATTTAAAAAAATCCTTTATCTTCTACCAATCTTGTACTGCTAAGTTTGAATTATTGTCTTCCCGTACACGTATTCGCCGACAGCTTTTTTGTATGCAGTGACCTTAACCGTTACCCCACTCTTTCGAAATTGACAACTGCACTGCGCAAGTGCGAGGGAAAATTGTGATGAAAGAAAAGGTAAACAAAAGTGGAAGCTAGGAAGATAGAATAAGTCGTCCATGAAAGAAATATTTAACATGTAACAACTGTTATTAACAAATGGGAAAGCATTGCAATTATATAAAAATTAACAAACAAATAACGCTTTATCCATGCTATCATCTTATTTATTTTGCACGTGTTGCAGGATTCTGTGTTTATTGTTTTCACAATCATAATTACTCGGCCATTTTCGATACGAATACAATAATAGTTAGGATTGTGTTTATTGAGGTCGGTATAGGTCAACTTCGTCAAAACCTGAGTCCTAATTAGGAGCAAACATTTTCGATAAACGATAACTGAATGAATGATTTATGGCCGATTATACGTTATGGATACCTAATAAATGTAAAATAACGTTCATAGAAGACTTGGTTTAATATATATGAATGCATTGGTTTACTAATTTCCTTCTTGTTATAATTACAAGAACCTCGCTTCATATGACTTTAACATACTTTTGACATCCAATTATTCACGATCAAAACGCAGCAGATATGACATATTTTAAGTACGAAGCCCATTCCTTTGGACGTTATTATGGGGTTTTCATAATATGGAATTCTACGTAAATGCATTTGTTACATACTTTACATTAATTTTTCATGTTTGGTGGGAAGACATACGACATGAGCTTGCTTCTTAAATAAATGCCAAGAAAAAAAGAGCCATTCTATGCATAATTAGCTGCAGCTTTCATGGCTATTTAGACTGAGTTTTACCAAGGTAAACCAAATAATAAAGGCTTAAATTTGAGTAAAATTGATTTGAATAAGGAGGAAACCAGTAAGCATACTACGTCAATCTGTTTTTGAATCTTGGATGTACTTATATTGTATTAGTTGAAATGCTCGAAAATATTTACATGCTGTATCATATTTATATCAACAACAATAAAGATACAGTTTTCAACTAAAAAGTGATTTTAAAAAGTCATTATCTTGGTCTGCAAGTGCGTCACATGATCATTTTCCGGTTGATCGATTTCTGGTTACTTGTTTTTTTCCGCACTTGAAAAACACAATAGAATGAAAAAGCGCAACATGGGTGATGAATTTTTAGGTAAAGTAGTGATTTGTTCCAGTTAAAAAAGGTCAAAAATTAGTATGTCGAAGCTGAAGGTTTTATTTAAGTACCATATGATCTATAATATGACGCTATGTTCCTCTTATAAAAATGCTTTCTTTCCACGGAATAGTTTCTGTGGAAAGTTCTA
The DNA here is from genome assembly GCA_017311375.1 of Mytilus coruscus. NCBI lineage: Eukaryota > Metazoa > Mollusca > Bivalvia > Mytilida > Mytilidae > Mytilus > Mytilus coruscus. The sequence goes on along the minus strand of CM029601.1, from coordinate 116,702,669 downwards.
CTAATCAACACAAAACCCCATCCCCTTTTTCCTTTTTTTCAAACAGTACGATATGAAGATTGGTCAATTATCATCTACTGAATAGACAGTCAATAAAATAAAAATCCTTTAAAATAAAAAAAATGTATACAGTACTTTAAAATGTGAAGTAGATAAGTAAAATATAAATTCCATGGTCATTGTAACTTTAAGATGACCCTTTTCAAAAGGTTACTTGTCATCATAGGCATAGGTATAAAGTGTCAGTATGGATTACATATAAGAAGATGTGGTATGAGTGCCAATGAGACAACCCTCCATCCAATTCAAAATTTGTTAAAGTAAACCATTATAGGTCAAAGTACGGTCTTCAACACGGAGCCTTGGCTCACACCGAACAACAAGCTATAAAGGGCCCCAAAATTACTAGGGTAAAACCATTCAAACGGGAAAACCAACGGTCTAATCTATATAAAAACGAGAAACGAGAACCACTTATGAACCACATCAACAAACGACAACTACTGAACATCAGGTTCCTGACTTAGGACAGGTGGAAACAATTGCAGCGGGTTTAAACGTTTTAATGGTACCAAACCTTCACCCTTATCTGAAACAATAGTGTAACACTACAACATAGAAAGACACACTATAAAATATCCATCGAAATGGCTTAACTCAATCAAAGGCATATTAACACCAGTGAACATACACTGAACAAATAAATTTGATCTATGATACAATGTAAATACAAGATAAATAAACTAATGGAATGTTTGGGTATGGACGACTTGGAACAATTAGATATATTTTGGTCTTGAATTATTAGGATTTTCAATTTAAAATGTCTTTTTAGATAAATTAATATACTTGTCTGAAATATTAAAACAAAACCAAGTAATTCAAGCACTTTCATATATTTTGAAAAAAAATATATGATATATTGTGGTATCTTGATATCGTTTAAGACTTCCTTATTTTAAATTGTAATATTTTTCGGTTTGTCAATTATATATTATAAATTATAATTATAAAATGTGAAAATGAAAATAAAAGTTTGAAAATGTCAAAGCTCTTTTCTTAATTTACCTTCATCATGAATACTGAAACCAAAACATTTTAATCCACGTATAAATACGTATAAAAATTTGGTGCTACATGGTCAAAAGGGACATACAAATAGCCAAATTCAGCTTGAGGGAGTTTGAATCTTAGTTTCATAGTTTTTTCTTAATTTAGCAACAAGGAATTTCAGAAATTAAAGAAAACCGATATTGTTAATGTTGAAATTATTACGAATAAGCTATAATAACGAAATTATCTGTGAGTCGAATTTAATAAGGAATCCAATAACAAAAAAGTGAACGCTTGGGTTTCAATGACAAAGCGGAGAACCTGAGGACTACAGCGCTCTTCGACACTTTCGAAGTCAACCTTCAGAGGGTACCAACTGTTTACAAATAGAAAATCGACATCACTGGACATAAAAAGAAGATCCTTTTTATAAAGTACAGTTGGAGCATCTGCGAAATCAAGTTAAGCGTATCCTTGAGAAAAAGTAAATTTCAGTTACGGAGATCATAGCAAATTGACGATTTCAGCTTTTTCGTAGAAATAACATAATTTCTCGCTATTCGAAAGTTTAAGTATTGAAAATCCTACACATTTAACAAACAACTAAATAAGGTATTAGTCATTCCGAATACGTAAATTGATCTTATATTATATTCATCAATTCCAGAGTCTTCCATGTTAAGATGCTGGGAATTTAAGCTACGGTGAAACATCGTAAAATTCATATAGTATTACCACCATTTTGAATTGCTGAATCCAAAAAGTTCAGATGTGGTTCTTTTTTCAAAAATAGGAAAGTTCTTGAATAAATGTTTGTTTTATACAATATAAAGACCCAAGACATGTAGTTATCATCCTTATTCCCTATTGTGGACAGTGTATAACTTGCACAATGTTCTAATACACCTTTCAAATTATTTCTTTATATTTTAGGCATAGAATATTAAGCAGGGGGTAAGATTACATGTTAAAAACTTTGGGTGATGAATTTTTAGGTAAAGTAGTAATTTGGTCCAGTTAAAAATGGTCACAAATTAGTATGTCTGAAGCTGTCAAACTGTATTATGGATCCTTTTAACACAGAATTGTCCATATTTGGAGTTAGAGATGGGAGACTTTTCTATGATTTGTCCCAGCGTAGTACAATACACTGTAAAAATCCTTTTGCGAAATCGCAGGTGTGATTTTTTTAAATTTGATTTATTGTCTAAAACAAATGCATTACGAAACATCGTAAAATTCATATAGATTGAAGCGTCTGTAACTACATTTGTACATATAGGCTTTGATTGCTGTTTTTCATCTTGAAACGTGCTAGATGCTACACTTTCGAAAAAATTTTTTGAAAACACTTCTAATTGTATTGTTTCATTTACTTCTAATAGGTAGAGAAACTGCTGGTATAAAATTAAGAAGATGTGGTATGATTACAAATGAGAAACAATTCAAACGAGAAAACTAACGGCCTGATTTATGTACAATACAATGAACAAAAAACAAACATGATATACAGCAACAAACGACAACCACTGAATTACAGGCTCCTGATGTGCGACAGGCACATACAAAATGTGGCGGGGTTAAATTAGTTTTCTGTCGCCAAACCCTCCCCTAACCTGGGACAGTGGTGTAACAGTGCAACATAAGAACAAACTATAAAAAACTGTATAAAAGGGCTTAACTCATTAGATCGATACAAAGCAGAAAAACAACTAACAAAAACACACACCGGACCTGGCAAGGTATTTTTACATTCCCACAACAACAAAAAAGACACTAAGCACAGATCTGAGAGTACCCACAGTTACAGCTAGCTCAAAGCCCAGTACAACTAATAAAAATCATGTATAAATCACAATAGGGAAACAAAAATCATCCCTTCTGTCGTTAATTTTTGTTTAGAGTTTCTGGTGCAACACTGAAATATCTAAATATCTAAATCTAGGAAAGGACAGTTATTGCTGTTAATATTTGATATATGTAAAGTAAGTTCCTGCATAGTATTGAAAGTTCACAATTTGGAATCTGAAATCATCTCTTCTGTCGTAAAGTTTTTGTTCTCAACTAACCCTCATTGTCAATTTCTAGAAGTAAGTCAAGATATGAGGCAGACTTAACTGTTGTATCCTTTATTTTTAAGTTCGATGGGTTAGATGCGGTCAACATAGTCACCACAAACTTATTTAAGTGTTGTTTCCATTTTTGGTAAAGTAGTCTTGAACAGTGTTGAACAGTGATGCAGACCCAAATTATGTTTTCATGCTAATTCACTGAAACGCTAGCGTTCATTTTGGGAAAGTGATTAGGCGTAACATAAGTTATGAGTATCTTGAAAATACGGAAATAGACGATTGTAAACTTTTGCTGATTTTTATCTAACAGTCGACTTACAAATTAATTCATTATGTGCTAATTTGTCATGATATTATATTACAATGCAGAATTATTGACTACGCGAAAAAAATGTTTAATTTAAAGAAAATCTGGCCTTGGCCGAAGTCAAACCTTCACAGTTGATCAGATGTACTCCTTTTTTCAAAACTATGAAAGTTCTTGAGTAACTTGGTTTTTGTATGTTTTATCCTTACAATGTGAATATTTATCTATTTTATAAAGACATTTATGTATAACATAAAATTGAAAATCCTAAACCTTCCAGACCAAACTATGCCCTATTATTCTTAGTTCATATGGAATGTTTATAATAATGTTAGTGTAAAAGTGTTGACTACAACCCCTTTGTTATTACCCTATACTCGGGGACTAACAGCTATAATGACGTCTTTACACTAAATTCATGGGATGTTGGATGTGTACTGATTGATGTTTTAGTCTTAGATACATGAATTTTTTATTAGTTGTTATTGGTTTTGAACTAGCTGTCAGTAACTGCGAGTACTCTCAGATCTGTACTTAGTGTCTTTTTTATTTGGTTAGGGATGAGGGATGGATAAATACCCTGCCACGTCGGGTCTGTGTTTTTGTTTGATGTTTTTCTGCTTTGTATCGATCTGATGAATTAAGCCTTTTTCAACTGATTTTTATAGTTTGTTCTTATGTTGTGCTGTTACACCAATGTCCCAGATTAGGGGAGGGTTGAGCGCTCACAATAATGTTAAACCCCGCCACATATTTTATGTATCTGTCCCAAGTTTGGAGCCTATAGTTCAGTGGTTGTCGTTGGTTCATGTCTGTCATATTTGTTTTTCGTAAATTGTTTTGTTATGAATTAGGCCGTCAGCTTTCTCAAATGAATTGTTTCATATTTTTCATGTCGGAGCCTTTTTATAACCGACTATAAGGTATGTTTTTTTTTTCATTGGCGAAGGCCGTACAGTTGCCTATCATTGCTTACATCCACTTCATTGAACTTCTTTGGTGGATAGTTGTCTCATTGGCAATCATACCACATCTCCTTAATTTTATTTTTATGGAGTAAACACGGTAAATATCTCCCAGTTGATACGATATTTCAGGGCTAGAGGTTTCCTATCAAGATTTCCTTGATAGAAGATTGTTGCTCAAAAGGGTTCCAAGGGATGAAGTTGAAATCGCTCCTTCGACAATTTTACGGACGTCATCACGAGTAGGTTGACTATTATGGAATATCTGTTTCACAGACGATGAAGGATATGTTCCAGTCGTCGTAACCACAATCCCGTCCTCCTTTACCCCTAATGTGATCTACCAAATATACCAACACGACGGATGCCACATGTGGAGCAGGATCTACTTACCTTTCCAGAGAACCTGCGATCACCCCCGCTTTTTTTTAGGGGTTCGTGTTGCTCAGTCTTAAGTTTTAATGTTTTAATGTTGTGTTTTGTATACTGTTGTTTGTCTTTTGGTCCTTTTCATTTTTTTTTGCCATGGCGTTGTCAGTTTATTTTCGACTTATGAGTTAATGTCCCTTTGGTATCTTTCGCCTCTCTTTTTCATGCGTCCGAAGCGCTTTTCTTGATTTATTTGTATCAGGAATGCTCAAAGCCGAGTATTTGAAAGCCAATGATGTATAAGAATCGAAACATTTGAAGAGCTATATGACATAAAAGGACCTAAAAATAATAGCCAAATCTATCTCGAGACACTTTTGCGTGAGGGAGTTGAAATCTTTGTTTCTTAATAATTCATAAATTTATAAACGGACTTCTTATAAATCATGTCAGTACCGAAACGCTGACTACTGAGCTGATAAGCGGATGATTTCCTCGGGAATTGATATACTACCAACAGCGGTAACAAGGTACCAACTGTTAACAAAAGGAAAACCGAGGTGAATAAAGGTGTTTTTTTAAACATCCAAGTACAGTTACGAACATCTCCATAATTCAGTAGTGCATGAGAAAACAAAAATTTTAGATACGGAGATCATAGCATATTCAATTTTTTTTTGGTGTAGAAATAGCAAAATTTTCGCTTTGCACTGTCAATCTTACACAAAAAAAAAAAAAAAAAAAATACACAACTAAATTAGGTATAAGCCGTTCCCAATTAACAAAATGATGAAATCTAATATTCACCAATTCCAGCGTCTGCAATGTTAAGATGCTGGTAACCTCCTCTCAGTGAACAATTGTAAACATCAAAAGAACAAAGTGTCTACATCGTCTTTGCCATTTACTATGGTTTATTTTTTCGTATCAAATGTCATAATGGTCAACGATCTCTGGGCGGTGACAGAGTGGTCACATAGAAACATTGTAACTACGTATGAAGTTGGCACTAAGTCAGGTTTTTCTTCCAAACTTATCGATACAAATAGAAAATATAAATAAAAGGAGATGCTTGAAAGTGGACACTAGAAACCATTTAACATACTATCCCACCTGTTGCAGTCATTTGCAGTGGATAAATGTCCTTACCGTTTGGCATTATCGGATCATTTCCAGAGTCATCAAGTTGTTAACGACAGTCAATCAAATATCTGACATCGACAAGACAAAAGGGCAACCACTGAATTTGGATACGAACATTAGATTTTACGGAGTTACACTAGTTTTTAAGTAGTTTATCCTATCCTTACTAAATAGATGATCAACAAGACAAAAGGGCAACCACTGAATTTGGATAGGAACATTAGAATTTTACGGGGTTAAACTAGTATTTTAGTACTTTACTCTACCCTTACTAGATATATGTATCGGAACCATCGTAAAGGTTGATAAGAATGTCTTTGTCATTTATAACGTATTTTCTTATCTAATATCAGAATTGTCATCATTCTATGGACAGGGAAACTGCTAAAGTAAATGTATTGTAGCTAGTTGGCACTAAGTCGTTTTTTTAATATTTATCGATACAAATATCATAATATAAATGGAAGGAGATATTGGTAAACGGACATGAAAACAGTTTAACATACAACCTCACCTTGTTACGGTCCTTTGGAACGAATAAATAACCACACCTTTTGACAAGCTCTTTTTGTACTAAATTGATTTACGAGAAACCCAAAATCTTCATGTTTAAACAAAAGTGATCTAAAAAAGTTATTTGATTGAAATATGTCGGTGCTAGTATTGCAAAATGAAAACAAAAACCCACAAACACTACCGCAGGAAAATAGTGTATCATACATTACTTAAAATAAAACAAGTTCTTAGTACTTAATACTCTATTATCCGACACTGTATTCCTAACAAACCGTCGTTAGTACTTTTATACAATACAATAAAATGTATATGGTATATATATATATATTGCATTTTATATCAAAGGACATTCAAACCATTAAATTAGTGCAAAAATGCTGAAAATATGTTTAAATTGAATAAATTTAAAAAAAAAAATTGCATTATGAACAAGAAAAATCAACGTAAATAATCCAAATAAAAAGTAAATAATAATAAATTGTAATGTATGCATTTTATTCATTGTTGAAATCAAAATATGTATAGGGCCGGCGATGAATGTAAATTGATTTATTGCAATTTTTGATATTTATACTATTATTCTCTTTTGAAGAGGTGAATGTGTTGTGTTATTTACTTTCGAACAGTTGACCTTGACCTACGTTATGGAAACAAGACAAGAAGTGTTGTACTTAATCAAATTTCTTATGTTAAATGCAACCCTGGCTATAGGTAAAGAATACATTTTGTAATTGTTTATCTGCTTCATTGCACATCCTTGCAAGAATGTGCTTTGCATCTCATTAACAACAGTTAAATATCCCATATATTGAATGGATGACGTTTCCAAGAACTCTTAGTCATGTAAAAACTCATTAAAGTTCATTTCCATTCGCATAAATATTGTACCCCCACTATTCATTTTCCAGATATGTAAGTGATTTCCAGCACTAGATGCAACATTCCGAGTCATGTTAGATTATTGTCACTCACATTGTTCTGTACCCCCACTTTTCATTTCAAGCACTGCTTGCGAAAAAACCCTATAAAAATGACACACAACAAAAAGATGCATTCATGTACAAATATGAAGCATGAACGAATTGGAATTACGAACTCTCTTCAAAAATAGGACGTGTTCCAAGAGGGAAATAGTATCTGATTAGTAGGCAACAACCATCACTTGGAAAGCGTGTATGTGAGCTTGCGTTTACTTATCGTTATCTCTAGATGGAAAATATAGAAATTGATGAATCTAATTTTTGCTTCCATTAAATTATGCTCCCATTCGAGGGGGAAAATCCTTAAAAAAATGGGGTATATCAGGTTCCAATCCATCAGAAAAAAAGAACAATATTTTGCACGAAGATTTGTCTCAATAATTGAAAAATCAAGCCAAAACATTAACAAAGATACGCGTAAATTGAATATACATGAAGTGAAAAGTGTAAATTTTTAAGGAACTGCAGGTATGGCCGTTACTGTATAATACGATATTTCAAATGATGAAAAGAACAAAGTGTCTACATCATCTGTTTCATTTACTACTTTTTTCGTATCTATGTCAGAATGGTCAACGATCTCGGCATTATACGGAGTTAAACTAATTTTTTAGTAGTTTACTCTACTCTTACTAGATAAATGCATCAGAACCATCTTAAAGGTTGACTAGAATGTTTTTGTCATTTATAACTTATATTCGACTAATATCACTATTGTCATCGATCAATGGACGGTGAGAGTAGTCGACGAAATTTCTTGTAGCTAGTTGACCATAAGTCTGTTTGTTTTTTTCAACATAAATAACGATAAAAATATCAAACTACGTGTATAAATGAAAGGTGATATTGGTAAGCAAACACGAGAAACCCTTTAATATACTACCTCACCTTTTTACGGTCTTTTGCGACTGATAACTGTCCACACTGTTTGGCAAACTCTTTATGTACTAGGCAGATGTATTAAAAAACCAAAAGCTTCATGTTAGAACAAACATTAATCTTAAAAAGATATTGATTTTAACATATCGGTATTGGTACTACCAAATTAAAAAAAAAACACAAACACAACCACAAAAAATAGTGTATCTTGGTAGTAATTGTATGAAAAACAAGCTCTTACTTAATACTCTAACATCGGCCATTGTATTTCTAAAGAATTTCATAATTAGTTTTATACAATACATGAAAATGTCAAAGTGTTGTGTTATTTATACTGACGGACTTTTGAAAACGGAAGGGAACACTAGATTTTTTTTTATTTTCTTTTGCAATTATGTAATACTTGTAAAATACATATATATATATACATGGAAAAAAGTACCGCACCAACTTGTACAAATAACTTTAAAAACTTCTCCGGGATTTTTTTTTTTTTTTTTTTTTAAATATATGAACATTGTTTTTTTTTCATTGTTATATCACTTTTTGTTTATTGTAAAAATCATACCTTGCACGTGCACGATTGAACCTACAAATAGGAGAAAACTCACTAGTGTTACCACATTTTTAATTTGTTATAACTTATACAGTTTACAATTTGAATTACGAAATTAAAGTCTACCACAACTCTCAAATGAGAAAAGATGGCAAATTATTAGGATGATAAATGATGCTATGTCACTGCGACAGATGGCTCGGCAGATAGGACATCATCAAACATCCATCAGTCGTCTTGTACAAAAAAAGTAAAATAACAAAAATACCGAACTCCAAGGAAAATTTCCTTAGGTAGAAAATGCTGGATTAAATCTGATTTTATAGCTAGCTAAACCTCTTACTTGTATGCCAGTCGCATAGAATTCCATTATATTGACAACAATGTGTGAGCAAAACAAACAGACATAATAGGCGAAAATGTCAAAATTGGGGTACAGCAGTCAACATTGTATTATAATCTTAATCACCATAAATACAAACCCATATGTCAACAAACAAAAACAAAATGGCATATAGACACTCTAGAAAGCATCAACTCTCGAATGCTGGTTAAGACAATCAAAGGACTGGGAGACCCCGAAAAATATCTGCTCGAGAAGAATTGCTTTAGGAAGACTAGTAAATCGAAACCCGTTCTCAAACAGTATATTTGTCAGTAGTTGCCCTGCCGTGCATTGTCGAGCAGAACCATACGAAATCGAAATCATCTGAAAGAAGTTGGATACCGACATAAAAAGCCAATTCATAGGCCGTTGCTAACTAACAGACACAGGGTCGCCTATTTGGCATGGCACGAAGCCCGTCGTCGCTAAATCTTGGCGTCTTGAAAAAAGTACACTAGTCTGACGAGAGCCGCTTCTGTTGATTGTTACAGAGTTCGGATATGGCGACAACATAATACTGGATATGCAGAAAAAAATATACTGCAGACAGTTCCTTTCGGTGGTGGGTCGGTAATGGTATAGTGATGCGTGGGATAACACTGTAAGCTTACTATCATTACGATAGTAGGCAACCTTATTGGTCAAAAGTACCAAAGAGATATACTGCACACAGCTGTAGCACCTCATTTTGACAACCATACTCTGCAGGACAGACCTATATTTATGAATGAGAAAGCCAAAAATCGCCGTGCCTGTGTAGAGATCGACTACTTGCACCAGGTAGCCATTACGACTATTCCAATGCCCGCCAGGAGCCGAGGTATGAACCCCATGGAGCATTGCTGGGACATAATTGGTCGTCGTGTACGCGTGAGAAAGTACCATAAGTTCAGAATCCCGCTGAATTAACTCAAGCTTTGCATCAGGAATGGCACAGCTTCCACAGCAACAAATTCAACGTTTGATCCATGGTGATTTGTGAGAACGGTGATAACACTCGGTATTGAACATTGTCATGTCTATTGTAACTGCTTACACATATTGTCGCTTTCCAAAACAAAAATAATTTTGCTATTGAACTTTTATTAGATGCCAATTCTTAGCTTTGTCCTTGGTGAATTTGCATCTGTTTAGCCTATTGCACTGATTTTGGCAATTATGTGGAATAACCTGAAAATCTAAAAAGATTTTTTGGCACTGGATTCTGTGGAATTTCAGTTGATGTGGAACAGTTTTGGCGTGGATCTGTTTCCAATAAAACTTGGCGACTTGGTTAGCAGATAGATATCCAACCAGTCGTAAACCTCTTTCGCAAATGGCGTTGCGTAATTAAATACTAATGGCGTATCGTTTTAACTACAGGTTGACATGGTCATGGGTGGTCATTTACAAATCCCGTCTGCCTGTATCGTTTTTGTTAGGACTGAAAGGGAAATTTCTGACGTTAATTTGTATAGCAACAGCACGTTGACTTATTCCTGCCCGCAACATTCTTATAGCCTGGTTCCGATTTTCTATCCTCAGTGTCGGTAATACGGAAACACAACATTGTTTTACTGAGTTAAGTGTGGGTATGGATTCAAAGAAATGTTTCACGAAGGAAAAAACCTAAAAAAAGAAAAAGCATAAATGGGTTTCAAATCAAGCGTCAAGAAATTCGTGCGACGTCAACAATCCAATCATCTCAGGTAAGTCAGTATTAGATTTTATAATCAGAAAGATATATGGTAAGCATGAACAGCAGTAACATGACGATTGGTCATGACATGATAAAAAAATCAACAAAATATGAGGTGCGTTTATAAAGTCCCTCAGTATACTTTTGAAAAACTGATATTCACTAAGCCCAACGGGCGAAACTTTGACCTATGTTATGGTTACAAATCATTAATAGTTTTATGTATCATATTTCTTATTTAAAATGCAACCCTTGTTATAGGTAAAGATGCATATTGTTATTGTTTCTGCTTCATTGCACATCTATGCATGAATGTTTGAAATAGAATTGTGCGGTGCATCTCATAAACAACAATTACATATTCCCATATATTTCATAGATGTCCTTTCCGGGAACTCTTAGTCATGTTCGTTAATTTGCATTCGCATGGACCCCAACTATTTTTTCCAAATCTGTAAGTGATTTTCAGCACTGGACGCCACATTTTTAGCATTTTAAGATTATTGTCACTCGCATTGCTCTGTACCCCCACTTTTTATTTCCAAATTTGTCAGTGATTTCCAGCACTGCTTTAGAAAAACCCTAAAACATTGACACACAACAAAAAGATGCGTACATGTACAAATAAGTAGCACGAAAGAATATGGTATTACAAACTCTCATCCAAAGTGATTGTATCTTATTGGCAGGCAACAACCATCACTGGAAAAGCGAATGCGCTTAGTTTACGTTATCTGCATACTAATATCAAGTTGGAAAATATAGAAATTGATTGACATGAGTGTTGCTGTCATTAAATTATGCTATAATCAAAAGGTAGCCATTCATAACTTACGTTACGCCAACCCGCTCTGCTAAAGTGAGCGCTAGGGTTCGGTGAAAAAACTTATATAATTTGGGACTACATTGCTGTTAAAAACTGCTCAAGGCTATCTTCCCAGGTTTTAAAACAATTGTTAACAAAAGGAAAATCTGAACCATCCGAAGTGGAAAATGATTTATTGTTAAGTCTTATAAGAGCTGTTCAGATCTAAATAACCGTTTCATATCAAAATTAGTTTACTAGCAAGGGAAGAGATATTTCTAAGTTAGATTGATAAGCGTGTTAGCTTGCAGTGACATTTTCAGTTAATATTTAAGTAAATTTTCTATCACTAGAAATCGTACAACAGGGTATAAGATATCAATTTAGTAGAAGCATAACTAAAATTCATCACATATATATGAAGATTTATTGTTGAAGTGTGATTCAACATGCACTCTATCAATACAAAAATAGTATTTTAAACCCGGTTTGTATATAATTGTATCTTTCATAAAGCAAACTAGTAAAGGAATTGTCCTTCAAATCATTCATTTTAAGTTGATACATTTATTGATTAAGGTTACATATATACACCTGTTGAGAAAGCATTGCATCAATTCTTTATATCTATTATCATCAAAATGCGTATTTACATATGAATAAAAGGATATATGGGGTATACGTCACACACAGCAAACAAGCAAGACTAAGATAAAAAAAAAACATTTAAAGGAAATACAGTTAAAACACGATAATGGACTTTCAATTGTTTTCTTTACCGTATTAAAATTCTGATTCAGATTACTGTCGGAGTTTCATAAGTTTCTTGTTTCTTTGCACTGTTCGTGACATTGCAGTATAATGTACAGCGGCAGATATTAAAGTGCAAGAAAGCTGTTCGTTTCGATTTTCAACTTTATTTTCAAAAATTTGACTTCATTAACCAAATATTGTTTAAGATTTAAAGTTTATGAGTAAATAAATGCATCTTCATTTTAAACAACAGTCAATCACCATCAACACTATTAGCATACAGCTTTATATCCTCTATTGATGAATGATGAAATCGCTTATGTCATAAAATAGCAAAAAGCAGACAGCCAAGATCGATTGAGACTAATATCTAAGATACTATACTAAAACCTTTTTTTTATAGTTACTTTGGGATCTTTAACAGTCAGCAGAGTTCACATCAAACACAACAATAAAAAATTGCATTCCCTCTCCACCCTTCCCTGAAATTTTAAATAAATATAAGTGTCACAATATATCTACATACGTTTCACATGTCGATGATAATGCAGAACTTATTTTCACAGTTACAAAAATTCATTAAGTAATGTTTCAGAAAATAAAAAAATAGATAGATGCAATATTTTTCAAATTTTGAGTTTAAGTTCAACGAGTCAAAATTGCATGCAAAATCTTACCAAAATCTGTGACATAGCCGTTTACTGTACCTTGACTTTTGAAAGAAATCTCGCTTTTGCTAATATAACATGTGGCAAAAGAGAGATAATCAACGTCTTCATATAAAACTCAAAATGGAAGCTACACATGTATTATTGTATCGTCTCTCTATTTCAAGCAAGGGTAGAAAAGCTCTGTAGATGATTGGGCATTCAAAATGACATCATTTTTTTTTTTCGCTGGAAGTGAAGGTGCCAAAAAATGTATTAGTACAATGCATATGCATGAAAAAGACAACGGAGAAGCACTTTGATGCAAAAAATACAATATATTTTTATTAGAAAAAGTAGCGGCAGAAAATTAAGTACTTTTTATTATATATTATTATAAGTTATAAGTTCTAGACACAATATCATTTAGGGACAATGTCTGCAAAACTCATGTCCACCGAATCGACTCAAACTCTCAAGTTCGACTTACAACATAATAAACACAAAATTACAAAAGTTACATGATTTTGATACATAAACAATGCACGAAATCTAAAATTAGTGTCTTAACAAATGTGAATGGCAAGCCACCTTTTAAAAGTAAAACTAATTTTTAAATGGTCAATATCAAATATTTATAATGTAATGAATGATTGTAAAAAGTTCAATTCTACACATGGTTTATGCAAGAAAACATGTATCAGAGTTATCTTTCTTTGTACTTAAACACCAAATATTATTCTAGTATGTTTAAGCAATATCCTTTCTTTGTCAATCTATATCTAGTGTCATACATATGCTATGTTAAAATGCATGATTTCCACTGTGAGTTAAACAACAATGTTTTACGGTTACCATTACTAATTGGTTGACTGATATGAGTTGTATGTCTCACAAAAAACATGTTTTTACAGTCCTGCAATTCCCTCCTGTTTTGTGTTTTAACTCGATTGATTTACGAGATTTGATATCTGTTAAATACAGTTTTATCTGGTTTTCCATTCAGAAAGATATTGATTATGGCTTTTTCTACGGGGATAGCAACGCATTTGTCAAAACAAGTGTCTATCAACATTTAGGTTGATTTGATACAAATAAATTAAGCATACGTGCTGATGGACCCACAAAGTCTTTTTTATATCAAGGACTCATTCTCACGTTTTGCTCATTGTCTGAAATATTCGCGACAGAATCCAAAATAATTTATTACTAGTTGTTATTTTAAAAGGAATACCATGACAGTTCCAGATGAAGGTTAAATCCGAAGAGCTCTGACAACGCAACAAAATAGTCTCATTTTCATTTTAGAATTATTTTTTATAGTTGAATGGGAAATATCTTCCCTTACTGGATCACTTGAGTTGAACCATGGTTTTTTGTTGGGTTCTATCCCCTCAAATTTTAATTTTCTGTGTAATGTTTTTGACTGAGGTTTGTAAGATCGTCTTTTTTTTATTTTGGCAATGGTGTTGTCTTTTTTAGTCGACTTGAAATCTTTACTATGAATTTAGGCTCGACTTATTTGAGTCATTTGGTTAACAAAAATCTCATATTAATGTTGTTTACATTGGTATGTTCATATGTTATAACGAGACCAGCCAGACTATGTATAAACAAGTAAAATTAAATTAAATTTTAGTAATGTGCTAGTTGCGATGACTTCAATATAAATATACATTGTTCTGAATGATTGGAATGGACTGATCTTTAAAAGAGTGATTTCTGATAAATGTAATTGCCTAAGATAACAACCTCTCAAAGTCGAATTGGTTATTTTCGTCGTTTGGTTACTATCTAATTGACATATACCTCACATCTATAATATATTTACAGCAAAACCAAAATTTAATCAAGGAGCATATCTCAGAGTCACCTTTTGGATGCAAATAGAACTAAAAAGTCTATGATTGACAACATCCATCTTGTCGAAAGTTATAGTTTTAAGACTGAAGGAACCGAATATGGTGTACATTGTCGGAAATATTAGATAAATTTGTACTCGCTACGAAACAGTAGAAAAGCCTCGCTTTTCGTACTGTTCCTAAGGCTCGTACATATACATTTTATATTTTCCGACAATGTACATATATTGTTTAAAGTTAAGTAAGCATTATCATTTAGCTTCACTTTCTGTCGTGTAGATGAAGACTTCTCACAGAATAATTCAAAGTTTGGAAAATATGTTGATCGCATCTATCCAATTGAACTTGTTAACATAATTTTTGCTGCTGGGTCCCAATTATTGTCTCGTAAACTCACAAAATTTTGTCAATATGACGGAACTATAAACAACTGTCATACAAGTGGAAGTTTAAGCTAGATATAAAACCATGTTTATACTAATTGTAATGCTTTTTTTGTTATTTAATGTTATTCAGGGTTATATCTGGTCTATATACCAATTTTGATAAGTGTTTGGTACTAATATAAATTTCCACTTCGTACTATGAACATCATAATTATTTATTTTGTTAAAATATTTCCTTTCTCTATTGTAACTGTATACGTATACCTAACAACAAAATTATTTTATTTACCTGTGTTTACAGTTATTGCAAATGGCTGATATTTTTGTTCGAGCATACTGTTATTCTTAAATTGTTTAACATTTCATACCGATATAACATGTTACTTTTATTATTTTTCCCTTAGTTTATTTATTTTGAATTTACATTGTATCATAGGTCAAATTTATTTGTTCAGTGTATGTTCAATGGTGTTACTATGTCCTTTGATTGAGTTAAGCTATTTCAGTTGATATTTTATAGTGTGTCTTTCTATGTTGTGATGTTACACTATTGTTTCAGAAAAAGGGTGAAGGTTTGGTACCATTAAAACGTTTAAACCCGCTGCATTTGTTTGCACTTGTCCTAAGTCAGGAATCTGATGTTCAGTAGTTGTCGTTTGTTGATGTGGTTCATAAGTGTTTCTCGTTTCTCGGTTTTATATAGATTAGACCGTTGGTTTTCCCGTTTGAATGGTTTTACACTAGTAATTTTTGGGGCCCTTTATAGCTTACTGTTCGGTGTGAGCCTAGGCTCCGTGTTGAAGACCGTACTTTGACCTATAATGGTTTACATTTATAAATTTTGACTTGGATGGAGAGTTGTCTCATTGGCACTCATACCACATCTTCTTATATCTATTAGTCTAAAACCCCTGTGCCTGTACCAAGTCATAAATATGACAGTTGTTTCCCATTCGTTCCTATGGTTGATTAAGTCGAGCATTTGGTTTTGTCAGTTTTTATGGACTTCCCCTTGTTTTAACTCGGAGTTTGGTATTTTTTTAATACTTTTTTTTTAATTACCACATATTTAGTTTAGTTTGCCATGCTTTGTACATTTACTTACATGTAGAAATTGACAGTGAGGATAGGTTGACATATAGAAGCACCTGCATATTGAGGAAATATATCTATCAACGGTAAAGATACTGTAACTCCAGATTTGCGTATTCCATGAATATTTGCTTATAACAAGAGGGAGATATACAAAGGGGTTTACTGTTTAAAGGAAGCCATGGAATCCAAATGTTCTTAATGGTAAATGTGGAACCATTTCTTCATGTGATATGGACTCCATCACGATTTGTTTGGTCGTTACTGTATATATGTATTAAAGATGACCACTGATATATATGTTCCGTCCTATTTAATGCGATTGATAACTGAATGCGAATTATTATTGGATTTTTACTTCCAATGAGCTACATGGCTAGTGAAATCGTTACGGTTTATACTTTCCGAATCACAGCAGTTCATCCCGGATTTTGTGGAGTATCATGATTCTCTTTCTTTTGTTTTTTATGTAGTATTTTTTTTTTTACTTTTTTTAAATCTTTTTATTTTGTGTTAGTGTTGTCTGTTTTCCTTAACTTGCGTTTTTTTTATTTGCTCCCCTGATCTTCTCAATCTCGTTAAATCCATAAACATGTTAGTGTGTTTGCCAAACTCGTACATGACTACAACTATATAGAATATTTTTATTTTGCTGCTAGTATATTCTGTTGATGAAAGATGTTTGGTTATCTGTTGCACTCATTTTAACTTGTTAAGACTGGAGGCCATTTAAGGTATAATATGAAATAGAATCATTGACAGCCTTATCTCCTTATTTTTATATTGATCTGTGGATGTACCAACATGTCGTTTTATTCATATATCGTAAATTAACCGGTAAATGTAACATGTTTGCATTAATCCTTCTGACCGTGCATGCCTTATATGTGAAGGGCTATGTTTTTTAAGTGGATGTTGTTGCAAAAAACCGAAAAATAGAGCGTTTGAAAATAGTTTTTTGGTAAATGTGCAATGGCGGATGTCATCCAAATTTACAATGCAATTTTGTGAAAACACATGATTTGTATTAGAGTATTGTGCTTAACATTTTAAAATTAATATAATGAAGTAAGTATAGGATTTGTGTGCTTGATATTGGTTAAAAGATGAAAGAATGCTGCAGAATGGAAGTATATGGGCTCTATGATTTCTGTGATAATATGTAAAACTTGTTGTAAATAATATTGGATTTGATAAATATAAAGATAAAAAAAAAAAAATATTCATGTTTCTAAAGATGTTTAAATACGATTTTATTGATAAAATTATTCAACTTTTATTCATTGTCTCTTCATTCCAGTTATTATGTATAACCCCTGACTTTTTTCTAGTGATTATGCATAGTTCCTGTAAATTTAAATGATTGTATATAATCACTAAATTTACAAGTAATTATACATAATCCCTAGTTATACACATTTACTGTAACATATATAAATAGCCAACAGCTATTACATTATGGTTATAAACCAAGTCCACATATGGTTCAAGATCTGCTTATCCTTCCGGAGCACCTGAGATCACTTCCGGTTTTTGGTGGGGTTCGAGTTTCTAAGGCTTAGGTTTTCTGTGTTATATTTTGTGAACTGGAACTGTTGTTTGTCTTTTGGTATTTTTCGTGTTTTGCAATGGCGTTGTCAGTTTATTTTCGACCTATGAGTTTGAATGTCACTTAAATATCTTTCGTCTATCTTTTACCACTGGCTAAACCGGTGATAACTTCGAACATGTATATACTGATTAGAGAATGAATAGGTCATTCCATCATCTTGAAGCGGTATTATGCCTTTTCATTTTTTAGATTCGAGCGTCAATATGATGAGTCTTTTGTAGACGAAATTTTAATCCTGGAAATTATGATAATAATGCATTAATGCACATACTGGTCTCGCATAGAATCAGCTTAATTCACACACAGCACTGAAACTGGGGAGTTATCAGGTTGAAAAATGTTTTGTTATTCGTGTTGCAATTATCATTATGAAGAATTCCGATTTTTTCTGGTTCTGCTATGTAATTTTTTATTATTCGGTAGAGAACAGTAATGTTTTGATAACTCAAGTTTCTTAAAGTTGTAGGCGTCAACAAAGGTAAATACCTAGGACCTTCACCTTTGTTGTAAGTATGAGATTTAAATACCTGTAATTTAAAGTGATTTAAATTCGGGTAAAGTAATATTTATTTTCTGTAACCCGCTATTATATACGTTAACAGCAAATAGATAATGTCTCGGATAAAATTTGTATAGAAACGTTACCAGCTACCTTTGAGTTCTCTAAAACATCGTACTACTTTAAGCCACAAGATATAGACTTACTTATTTATTTGAATCTTTTAACTAGCTTCGATATCAATGTTTTTCATTTGGTAAATTATTTGTCGTAAAAATCAAAAAAAAAAGAAAACTGAGGACATTGAAATACGAAATGCAACGTCAGATATAACAAAAAAAGCAGTCATTTTGATTGATTTTTCAAAAGCTTGATCCTTTCAAAATTTTGTACATCACGCATAATGAACCATAACACGCTTCAAAACGTCTTCGTTTGCTAACTATTTGTATTGTTAACGACTCTAAATATTTATTTCATATTTCTTTTTCATTTAAAACCCCTGTGCCGATCTTTTTTTGTGCACAGACTCAAAATATGCATGTATAAACTAACTTCAGACAGTATACCATTTTTATTTTTGACAATAAAACAATGCATTTATAGAAAAAATTAGTATTCAAACAAAATGTAAGTATGTACTTTGTTTAAATCTATGTAAACTGTTTCAGCTTTATTTTTAACTCTTTATGTGTCTATATATTCAGTCTTCACAAACATTACATCAAAGTAATTTTCAAGGCAAACATTTAAGAAAGGTATTGTGGGTAGGGAATAATATAGTATGGGCATTCCTCACTTCTTTGGCTGAACAGACAGTTTCTGTTGTCGGAAAACTGTTCGGCCAATCAAAATTCATGAAACCGAAATAAAGAATTTCCGGGATTGAAATTCCGGACATTCTATAATATAGTTTTATCAAGGTCGATTTTAAGATTATGTTTATTTTTCAACTTTCATAAGTTAAATTACTACTAGTGTCGATTTAAACGACTTTGTTTTGTATTAATTAAAAGATTATGACAAAACTATATATAAATAAAATATACCATTTAGACAAACATTTTACTGTTTTGAATAGACTTGAAACGAAACTTAATTCATTGTCTTTTGAAGATACTTCCGGGATTGAAATTCCGGACATTCTATATATAGTTTAATTAAGGTCGATTTTAAGGTAATGTTTATTTTTCAACATGATACATATAATTTCATAAGTTAAATAACTAGTGTCGATTTAAAGGACTTTATTTTGTAGTAATTAAAAGATTATGACAGAACTATATGTAAATGAAATATACTATTTAGACAAACATTTTACTCTTTTGAATAGATTTCAAACGAAACTTAATTCATTGTCTTTTGAAGATACTTCATGTTACTTAAATTTTAATTGATGTCTTCTTTTTCCTATAGGAATTAGAAGGAGGGGTCTATTTGTCTATATAAAAATAAGGAGATGTGGTATACTTGCCAATGAGACAACTATCCACAAAAGTTCAAATGAAGTGGATGTAAGCAATTATAGACAACCGTACGGCCTTCAACAATGAGAAAAACCCATACCGATAGTCGGCTATAAAAGACCCCGACATGAAAAATATGAAACAATTCAATTGAGAAAACTAACGGCCTAATTTATAACAAAACAATTTACGAAAAACTAATATGACAAACATAAACCAACGACAACCTACGAACTACAGGCTCCTGACTTGGGACAGGCACATACAGGCCATAAAACCAGGTTCAATCCACCATTTTCTACATAAGAAAATGCCTGTACCAAGTCAGGAATATGACAGTTGTTATCCATTCGTTTGATGTGTTTGAACTTTTGATTTTGCCATTTGATTGAGGACTTTCCTTTTTGAATTTTCCTCGGAGTTCAGTATTTTTGTGATTTTACTTTTGACGTTACGCTCGGGCATGTTTACACTATATGGAATTCAGTATAGTCGTCTGATCTGTGATTTTCCCGATTGCATTTTATTCCAGATTGTTAATATTTTGTCTGAGTGTTGATTTGCATAGCAGGTGATGAATGCATAGCAGGAGACACTTACCCTGTCAACGCACCCGGTCTCGCTCCTAATTGTGTTCAGGCGATTCCTGCAGTGTTTGGTTGTTACCTTGATTTGTTTCTTCTTAATTGATTTACAAGATTTGAACATCAGTAAATTACTGTCGTCTTACGTTTATGTTATTAATTTAGATCAGAAAATTATAGTTCAATGTAAGATTTAGATAAGGGAATTTTCGGGAACATAAATTACAATTATGAAGAACATGATTTCACTTTGCCTGTGTTCAACAACAAGCAGAAAGGGTTGGGAAAATCTTAAAAATGTCTGAACACCATAATACTCCATTACCACACACAAAAATAATGAATAATTGCTTGAATCGAAGAACGCTCGAGGTTTTCGTATTCCGACAGGTCGTTTCAGTTCATCTGATAGTATTTGTTGTTTCTGCTATAGTTTTTTTTTTAAATACTGAAATCATTATTTCGCTTGAAAAGAAAACTAATCATTTCCATGCACTATAAAATGCTATACATGAATGACTTTTCATTGTAGATTAATTATAAAAGTGAACTCTTAAAAACTGCACTAACGAAGTGTACAATCCCCCAAGGCAATTTCTGTAGGAAGAGAGCAAAAGAAAAAAATCAAGAGTACTGTTGTTTATCTAATAAGTATTATAAATGAAAACAGGAGAATAGAACTATAAAAGCATTTAAGTTGAGATTTCAATCTTATTAACGTTATACAATAGTACATCTTTAGAACCACAAAAAAAAAAAAATTCAAAGGGGGATAAAGGTGTAGGTAAAATAGTATTTAATCTAATTCTTACACAAGACCTTAAATATTCTTTTTTAAAGAAACAATGACTGTTGATATAAAACTCGAAGGTGTGAATATGTTCTAAATTGGTCAGACATAAATACTTGGTCATGTTTTATGAACATTTAAAACCGTCGGCTACGCCTCGGGCTTTAAATATTCATAAAACTTGACTTAGTATTATTTAACCTTTACGTAGAGCTTACATAATAATCCTTAACGGATTTACGAAAGAATAAAAACAATTTCTTTTTTTCCACAGAAGATAGAAAACGAATTCCATAACTTTCAGAATGCAGCTTATGTTCTTCACAAATAAAGAAGAATTGCGACTTTTCTCTGTACCACTTGCATGAGAAAAATCCAAGTATAATTGTTAAAACCTACCTAAATTTGAATATGTATGCCATACTTAAGCTTTTACAACAATGTCACATATAACAATAAGAAAAATTTAAAATGTTATTCAGCACTACACATTGTTGTTCAGGTCAATTTGAATCAAAATAATTTTACATGTTTTTGTAAGAATTATAGGCAAATCGAAAGATACTGAAAAAGATCAGTTGCCGAAATATCTTAAAACGTTAAATAGTATAAAATGCTTTCCCTATTGAAAGAATAAAAAATTGTTGACAAGACCATTATAATTCAACATAGGTTTTCTCCCTGAGGGACATGCCTCAACTCATATCATTAATTGTTTAATATATTGAAAACTTCATATTCTCAGTGTATATAAAGTGTGGATCCTGAAATACCATTTTCACTGTATATGCCATAAATTTCTAATGTAGAATGATAAATAAACAGACGGAAAATTGATGATTTTGGAATAAGATAATAAATATACATCAAATGGATCGTTTTGATAAACTCATGATACAGTTTAGAGATGCAGACGGGTTCATGTTTACTGTCGAAAAATGATAATGAAATACTATCATTTTTACTGTAGGGGCGATTCATTTCTATTGTATATACGGTGCATTTTCACAGTAGAAAAACCTTTTTTGATTTTCATCAAATAGAGTGTTAGTTCAGCTGACAAACTAAATAAAGTCAGAAGGATTTAATAATGCTTAATTTGTGATTGAAAGTCCAACGAATTACAAAAATGAATTCCGTAAAAATAAGAGCTTTTATTGCTAAAATATTCAATTCTATTTTTAATAATTTGTCAGGATATATATATGAAGGTTTAAATTTATCCATTCCAATGACATTTTATCATTGAATACATATACCTTGCACAGTTAAGCGCATTAACGAACACCGAAAACCATACTTAAGTTTCGGGTTTCGGTCTATATAGTGTACTATACATCTTATACTAATGAAACGTCATTAATGAATGCATCTTGGATAATAAAGAGCGTTCACACAACGACACAACGACCTATATTTTACGCTTGAGTCACTGGTTACGTTTTAGTTTATTTTATATCTAAGGAGCTATACATCACGTATCGATGCAACTATATCATTGTGTGTATCTTAGACATAAAAGAATACGCAAATTTTAAATTACAATGACATATTGAGAACAGTTTATTGTTTCAAGTTTTAATGGTTCTATATCACTGGTATCATAACCGTACAGTTGATTTCGGACGTTGCTGTGTAGCGAAGCGAAGTTGGTAGATGGAACGTCTAATATTTTTTTTCAAAGATGTATGGCCGTAACAGTAGGCATAACATGTTTAGGAAAAACAAAGTTTATTGCTTCCTGACAGCATTGTTTATTTTTTATAATACTGAACACCCATCATTAATTTAAACAACAACACAAATCATTAAAAGCACGATCACATTTAGTTTTTGAGTCAACATACCCTGCTTTTATTAAAAATTTAATCAAGTTTGTGTTACACAGAATCTTTGTTTCGCGATGTTTACAAGTAATTTATACACGCGTCTATTGAAAATAGTCACAACGAATGAGAAAACCGTTGTTATATTTCTTTATACATGTTTAAAGACCAAACTCCGAATTTCGTCAAGTTTCGTTGTCTTTATAGTATTTTTTCAGGACCGTTCACTGCACATTCGTTGTGCATTTTGACAACTCAAAGCCGATCAATATGGTAAAAATATGTACATAACATAATAATACTGCTTGACAACTTTTCAAAGCTTATTTAATCAAGTACTACAACTTTTAAGGAAAATTCGCCGTAAAAATACGTTGCACTCATTGATTTTCTTCTCCCGAATATATTCGCATCCCTGACACACTAATAGCTAACTCAGGACGATGTGTCGCATACCATCATGACCTTCTTGTGACCTTTACCTCTAGATCAAAATGCTAGATTTTTAGAGTTATTTTTGCAAAATCTCTCAGAAACTGGATTGCAATCAAGGAAGGTATGGATGGGGTTTACAGAGTAGAAATTTTGGGCAAAAAATAAAGAATAGAGAAAATAGGAAAAAAAAAAAAAAACAGAATAGAGAATAATGGGTGCTAAAATATAAAGAATAACTGCAAAATTAAAGAATTAGGTAAAATATTCGATGAGTGGTGTTCTCAGGACACATTTGTTCGATTTAATTTTAAAAGTTTTTTCAATAACATACAGGAACAAAATTTAATACTAATTACAGAAAAGATCAATGTCCAGCATACAGTTATCAAGTAATTACAGAATAGCCATTATTTTTAAACATAAAGAATAATGAGCGAAAAAATTAAAGAATACAGAAATGAAGGACACACAAACACACCCTCATCAAGTGCTCCCGATGAGTGGGCTCAACTTGGTCTCACATTAAACATACACAAAATTCAGGTGCTTTAATTTTCAATATGAAATGCTAGAAATGTCAAATAGTTAAGTCGTTACAAAAAAAAAAGATGGGTATTTGAAAGACAGCATATGTTATTCTCGATATTTTAGCAACGAAGGGTACAGTACTGTTCGAAAACGCGCAACGAACAGTACAGTATAAACAATTTTATAAACTTATGACTATTTTAGAAAATCATAATAATTACAATGAACTAGATATGTGTGATATAATCTGAATGAAGATACGCTCACTGACCTGCACATATATCAGTTGTTATTTAAAGTTATTTATAATGTTTGCATTTTTGAAGCATTTTTAAGCGAGTTTTTGTGACCAATGTTTGTAAACATACGTGCGTTTATTATTCAGTAAGTGAGTTCGAGTTAAAAATGGAATTCTTTAATTAATAAAGATCACTTTAAAACATGCATACAACGTGTAAAATATATTTCTGTATACAAACTGTGTACATAACTCAGAATATTTTTGATATTATATATCGGCTTCTCTCAGCTTGTTCTGTATCGCTTAAAACGCACAATGTTCGCAATCAACTGTACGGTGGTAAAGCATGTACGATAAGTTTGAATTTTTAAATTGTAAATATCATCAATATTTAATTCATCAAATGAATATGGTCAGTTTTTACATGTCCAATTATCACATAAAACCACATTAAAAATTCTTCGCATATAAAAAAATCCCACATCAGAAATAATCGCACTTACAGTGATAATGCGCACCAAATGTCAAAATGAATCGCTTTCAATAACTTTATTCCAGATTCTGTTGCATTAATAACATATTCTTTTACTTTAATCATGTTATTGTATATTGTAAAGTCATATTATAATGAAATTGTGTTGAAAAATACATTCAAATCAATTATTTTGTATTTTCAAAACGTAAACAAACCCAGTTTTTCCTATCATCCTTTATTCTACAATAGTAATACTCGCATATGACAGTGAAAATGAACTATCTGGATTCGCACTCTATATACACTAATTCTGGTCCTAAACAATATATATTTTTAATTGTCATGAAAAACCTTTACAGTTCACCATAGATTTTTTTTACATGGGGACGTACGCCACTGTTGTATAACTTAATATTTCAATCTTATATTTCATCTTCATATGAAGTTTCTATAATTGTCAATTGTTTTATTTAAGCATCATCCTCTTTGATTCTTGTCTGGCGACCAGTTAGTTCTAGTCGTGGTTAGTCATCAAAAGAAACAGCAATTAAGATAAATTACACACCTATTAACCAAACATAATTTACAAATTAAAAAATACAACTGGATAAATAGTCCCACCACTTTTCATCAGGCTAGCCGGACAAATAGTCTCAGTGTATTCTCAACTATAGCCGGACAAATAGTGATAGCACTATTCTTCCGGCTAGCCGTCAAATAGCCCCAGCACTATTCTTCCGGCTAGCTGGACAAATAATCCCAGCACGATTCTTCCGTCTAGCCGGACAAATAGCCTGAGCACTATTCTTCCGGCTAGCCGGAAAATAGCCTCAGCACTATTCTTCCGGCTAGCCAGAAAAATAGCCCCAGAACTTTTCTTCCGGCTAGCCAGAAAAATAGCCCCAGTACTATTGTTCCATTTTTTTAGGTCGATGTGATTTGTTTTTATTACTTTGTTCACAGCAAATACAGTTGCGTCTTTTAATGAACTATCAGTCATATTTCCTGATATACTCTTGGAAGTAGTAGACATTACATTACTCGTAGATACTTGTGCAATACTTTGTACTGCTGTTTGAATAACGTTTTTAACAGTTGCTTCTAAAATATGCTCCTTCATTTCATCGACTTCAAGAATTTGTCTAACATTTCTATTTATGCCTGCGACAATATTCATTGCATCTCTCAATGATTGCAAGGCTTTAAGCATTTCAATTTCTTGTTTTTACACCCGTGCAAGTTTTGACAAGTGAGTATTTCGTAACTGCATAAAATATAACTTAAAGTCGCACAAGAACCTTGTTATGTAAATTATCATTTTCTCTGCAGTATCAAAACTTAATCCTCTCTTGTCTTTGATACTTTGCAGTATTTTATAAACTGCGTTGTATGCACAAAGTATCCATTTAATCTGTAAAATACACACATATCTGATTAAAACAAGACTCCATAAATATACATGTGCATTTTTTCATATTCTTAAAACAGTAATAAGGAATCGAGCATATTTTATCTCTTTATTCGTCGACACATTCTATATATATTTAAACTGTTTTAGACCAGTTATTTTTATCGGTTTATTTGATTAAACTATGGAAGTAAGTATCAACAAGTAAGTAACTGTCAGACAGAATTAATCTATTTTAGCTTTGAACTAGAAATGAAACAAATGTCTTCAATTAAAGATTCTTTCTGCTTTTTATAACTTTTAAGTCAAGCTGTTGGTTTTTAAACAGATGATGTCAAAAATCTAATTTTCTTCTTGCATTGCATAACTCAAAATTTGGATTAAAATATAAGACAATACCCATTTAACTGCTATAAATACTCAAACATTAAAGTGCATGCAATCTTCTACTTTAAATCAATATATATATATAAGTTTTTTAGATTGAAATTTTATTTGAAAAGAAATATCTGCTCTTGACTACTTCTCCCGTTTATTTTCTAAATGAAATCAATTCGTCAATTCTAACTTATATGTTGTAGTCAGTCTAAACGGCGCTAATGAATATTTTGAAATTCTATCAAGGGGTTTATGCAAGTTAGAGATATACATGTAGGAATGAATATAAAATATGAAGATCTTATTAAGAGACAATTATCCATAAAGACCAATTCAAGTAATAAATAAATCATTTTCTGCTAGACTTAATTTTTTAGCGCAATATTTTAAGAGACTTTGCTTAGTATGCTGTATTTTTCGCCATAAATAAATTCCAGTACATTACAGCATAACAAAAAAGTCAGTAAATATGTAATTTCTTTACCTTTTCGTCATCACTTTTATTTGAAAATGGACAATTTTTTTTGGGGCCCTTTATAGCTTACTGTTCGGTGTGAGCTTAGGCTCCGTGTTGAAGACCGTACTTTGACCTATAATGGTTTACATTTATAAATTTTGACTTGGATGGAGAGTTGTCTCATTGGCACTCATACCACATCTTCTTATATCTAATGTTTTCCACCACTTTGTAATCCCACTGTTAAATATTTTGACTGAAATGAAATAAAATTAAAAAATAAAATGATTTTTTTTTAAGAGTAAATATAGATTTTATCACACACACACTCATAGATTACGATATTATCCCCTTAGATACATTACCCAACTTTAAAATGCGAGATTTACCAAGTATTTTAAAATTCGAAAATTAAACTATCGAAAATGGATATTATCAAATTCATATCAGTGTTGAAGAGTCCATTCCCATTCGTTGGCACACTCAGTTCACAATTTGACTGGGTCAGTTTTGCTCATGAAAGTATATTTTTGAATTTTTATGGTTAAAAGACTATGCTAAATTTACCTCATGGCATCACACTGTTACGTCATGAATGTTTATGCAAGACATTGGACCATGATGGTACTTCAACGGCACATGCTGAGGTGCAATGGCTTGAGACCGAAATTAGAATCACGTCTGCTATATCAAAATGTCTATTTTTAGTTTAATCTGTGAGTGTTGACTCCAGTTCATATATATATGAAGATATTAAAGTTTAACAAGATACTTTTAGAACAATGCTAATTTTATTAAATTTACCTCTCTTTGAACTGTTGAATTGAAAATCCAGTAGCACTGTTACATCATTAGCGACTACGTCAACCGTAACTCCAAAGTCCAGCATTGTTTGTAATGTATTTAGTTGGATCTCACTTTGATTGAGTTAGATTTTAGACATGCAATATAAGTCGCAAATACACAAATCGATAAGGCTGCAATAAAAAGGTTAAACTGAAAGCTAGTTATATGAAGACAATTTTTATACTGAGTGAATGATTTATTTTCTGATTAAATATGTTATTTCACATACATGAGTTATCTTGGATATGGTCACCTTTATAAATAAACTGTTTATAAAACTTAAAATTTTCGAAATACTAAGGATTCTACCCCATGAATAGCTTAGCTGTACCTTTCGGATTTGTTATTCCTACATGCTCTTCAACTTTGTACTTTGTACTTTTCCTTTTTAATTTTTTTTATTCGAGCATCACTGATGAGTTTTCTGTAGACGAAACGCGCGTCTGGCTTTCAAAATTTTAATCCTGGTATCTAAGATGCGTTTTTCTACAATAATCATATGGATGGGAAATGGTAAAAAATATTATATGAACATTCTTATAGGTGCCAAAACAAAATATTGGCAGTACATTGTACTGTGAACAGTGGTTTTCTAGTACTTACCTTTCATCTTGATTTGATTTTGATATTCTAATACTTACAAATAAAGAAGCATTATTAAATCGTCCTTGCTTCGGGTAATTCAAATTTTTTTAAAGACCTTTCTTTTTTTCATAAACTCTTAGTGAAAATCCATACACTTGAAACGTAAACATTGTACTAAAGGCGTTGTAACCTGGAATGTTTAGACTTTAAATGGCCAGAGATAAATAAAGAATGTAAAGATATCTATATATATATTGGTTTAAAAAACTTTTCCTATGACCAAAATGCGCAAATTGTTAAACAAGTCTTAAATTTTATAAAGAGATCAAAAGGATTCCTCGTAGTATAATATCAACATAGGTAAAACGCACATCGTCATCCTAATCTTTGTCGTTCTTTCTTCATCCCCTTTTCTTTTTTCAGTGTAGTTTAGTAATAGTTGTGTTGTTTTTATTATATAATGCATGCTCAGATTTAATTTGTATTGTTAAATATATTGTATTGTGGAGAAGACTTTATAAGTATGTTTTACTTTGTCTGATCCTTTTTGCTTTAAGCTAATAAAATATGTTTAAACTAACACACACACACACACACACACACACACACACATATATATATATATATGCGAAACACGATACACCGTATATCGAAAATGATAATATTTAAGTAATCTTCCCAATATTTTTAGTGTAAATGAATAATCTATCAACCAATGATGAGGGTCTGCGGTGTTTACAGAATATTTAATTTTGGGGGAAACAAATTTTAAGAATAAAAATAGAGAAATATGGCCTCAAAGTTACAGTAATGGAGACTCACAGCCGGACCCTCATTGGTAATCTATAGTTTTGTTCTTAAAGTAGACATTAATGACATAAATACAAAAAAAGATCAAGGTTAACAGTTGATTCATGAAAAAATCACAAATACATGGAAAGTTCGGTAGCTACAAGTACCAAATCAAGTTGTACTTAATAACATTAACTAAGATGATGATGATGAATGGCATATCCAGGACGATAACGTGTTCATGCGATATGAATATTAGCCCTGCTTTGCACTAGACCCACACGCTGAGCCGGATTTTTAAGTTCTAAAATTGTCCTTTGATAAGTTAAGAAATTATAAAGAAACTAACGTTTCAACTGCCTCAGGCAAAGATGACTTAAATGAATTGGGCTTTCATTTTAGGTTGTTTTTGGTCAAACAGCTATTCAACTGTTTCAGTTCTAATACATCCTTGGCTTTCAAATATTCGGCATTGAGCGTTCCTGATAAAGGTAAATCCAGAAAAGCGCTTGTGACGCATGCAATTTATAAAGCGTTTATTTCATTTTTCACAAGGTAACAGTCCGAGATATGTCACCCTACACAGACACATTATGCTGACTCCTGGCCGACCAGTCCTCGATCTTACTCCTCAATGCCGCGTGCTTAGTCAGTCATAAAACCAACTGACAATGCCATGGAAAAATACGAAAAAAAATATAATTTTCCTTTAAATTTTTTTTTTAATAGTTGAACGGGAAGTTTCTTCCCTTACTGAAACACCTGAGGTGATCCATGGTTTTTGTTTTGGTTCTTTTCCGTCAAACCTCAAATATTTTCTGTGTAGTGTTTTTGGACTGCTGTTTGTACGATCGTCATTTTTGTTTTGACAATGGTGGTGTCTTTTATAATCGAC